>CM060407.1:104305760-104948714 GCA_030545235.1 Helianthus tuberosus
AATCTATTGCCCCGGGCGCCCATAAGGTTGACGAAAGCACCTCTTTACAAGACCAAATCGAGGCCCTCTCTTTAAAAATCAAAAAATTAGAAATGGCAAAAAACGGCCTCGGTTATAGCTTATGAAGGGTGTGGTGGACCACATGAAAATTGGAGTTGTATGAAAGAAATGGATAATCAAACAGAAATGGTAAACTACATTGATAATAGACCTAGGCCGTCAGGTCCTCCGACGGGTACCTACAACCAAGGATGGCGTAACCACCCTAACCTCGGTTGGAGAGAACCCGACAATAGTAGTAACCAACAAAATCAAAACCAACAAACAAACTTTTAACAACTAGGAAATGAGTCTCAAAATTTCTTTCAACAACAACAAGGGGGACGAGAGAGGCTTGAAGATACTATCTCACGCCTCATCTCCGAAACCGAAAAGAAAAACTCAGATCGATTCTAACAATTGGATTCGAACTATAGAAATCAACAAGCTAGTATTCAAAATATTGAAAAACAACTAAATCGACTAGCTCAAAATTTCTCTGAGAGACAACAAGGCACGTTACCTAGCAATACCGAAACCAACCCAAAGGCGCAAGTACATCTCATCACATTGAGAAACCGTACCGTAGGTCCCGAGGAGGCTCCGTTACCCCCATCCGACAAGAGTCATTCCAATCAATCCGCAACTTCGCCAACACCACAAAAGGAAATGACTCCTCCACCAACTCACGAGCCCGCCAAGAATACCGTGGTACCCTACCCCGGATGGTTACTTCGACAAAAGACCGATGAGCAATTCACAAAATTCTTAAACTTACTAAAACAATTGCATGTTAATATTCCTTTTGTAGACGTCCTCACTCAAATGCCTAAATATTCAAAATTTATGAGAGACTTTCTCACTCACAAAAGGAAAATTGAGTCATTGCAGTTAGTTAGTTAATTTAAACGAAGAATGCTCCGCCTTGCTACTCAACAAACTCCCACAAAAGAAGATCGACCCTGGAAGCTTCACCATCCCTTGTTCGATTGGGGGATCACCCATACGCAATGCACTAGCCGATCTTGGGGCTAGCATCAACCTCATGCCCGCATCAATGTTTGACCGACTCGGACTAGGGAAGACCAGCCCTACAAAGATGAGCATACAACTCGTTGATAGGTCCATTAAATATCCACAAGGTGTCGTCGAAAATCTATTGGTAAAAGTCGAAGACTTTGTCTTCCCGGCCGACTTTGTCATACTAGATATGGAGGAAGATACCGAGGTGCCACTCATCGTAGGAAGACCATTCCTAGCCACCGCCCACGCAATGTGGATATGAATGGTGAGAAATTAACATTGAGGGTTGGGGACAAAGAAATGGAGTTCGGGGTTGGAAAAAGAGTAGAGGACGAGGACCGGTCAATTACATGAAGGTCATAGACTCAAGTTTGGATGATGCTCTCCGACGATGCAACATGGGATGCAAGACATCCCACTTAGGTAACATATGACCGACTTTGGGCTAGCCAAGGACCTTTATAAACGTGGCGCACCACGGAGGCATTCCGCGGAACTATCCTTAGTTTTAGTTTAGATTACTTTATTGTTTTCTAGTTTAGTTTTACTTTTCAGGAATAAAACACACTCGGAATGATGGAGGTTACTAAGGGAAACTTGAACCTACACCCCATGCACAAAAACAGAGCCTCCCGACAATTTTTCTTCATTACAGCAAGTTCAGCACGAGGCCGTGCTCAGCCCAACATGCCCCGTGCCCAAGGTTCTGCAGAAAATGCCCAGTTCAGGTAACTGGACACGTGGCCGTGTTCACTAAACATGCCCCTGTGCCCAGCCTTCTGTTAATTATGATACTGGAAATCTGAACACGGGGCCGTGCCCAGACCAACACGGGCCCGTGTCCAGACGCCCAGTAACATAAATTTTTGTTTTTAAACACCTTTTTACACATTCAATCAATCTAAAAACTTATTTGTGTGACACATTGAGGACAATGTGTAATTTAAGTGTGGGAGGGATGCAAAAACCTTGAATTTTGCAAGTTCTAATAACAAGCCTTACACAAAACTCTATTGGAACTGCTAATCACCCCAAATTTTTTTCAAAAACTTTTCATATTGTTTTACTTGTCTTGGTTTAATTTGGGAATAACAAGTTCTAAAAAGGTTATATTTTTACAAATTTACAATCAATAGCATCGTGATAAAAAGAACCAACATAAGAAAATTATGAAACGACATGACAAATCTAGTTAAAATTTGATTATATATACTTGATCACATTAAAAACCCATTCCCACAAAAAGTGAGTTTTGAGCCTTTATTGAGCATACAAATATACATCTTTAAACTAAATGCTCATTTTTTTGTTTCTTGTGTGAATAGCCGCTTGGTTTCTTATGACTCTAGAACTTGCCACGACGATACATTCTCGGTCCTTACCAACTTAAACCCAAGTAAGTAAATGACGGAGGCATTAGGACTAACCCTTTTTCTTTTCTACAGCATTATTTTTCATTTTTTTTTTATCACCTACCCAAAATCCCCCTAGTTAACCCCTTTGAGCCTAAACCTTTTCGTTTCTAAACCCACAAACAAACACCCTTTACCCACCAAAACCCTTTTATTTTTAAATCCTTTATTTTAGTAAAAAGCTCGATTTTCATGTGACATTCCTTATAAAAAAAGTATAGCAATAAACTGTAACATCTGTGCTTGTAATCATTGTGAACAGTTCGGTTATCAATAAAACAAAGTTATTTGATCCCAATGTTTGTTTATTTATGTTTGACATTTTTCATGTGTTAACTTTTGTTCAATTTCAAACTCTATATCGCTTTCTGGAGAGTTATACGCAAACTGATGCGTAAACGTACTCAGTTTAACGTGACAAATACTCCGAAACATCAACATATACTTAACATACCTTAAATAACCTTGACATAACTTAGAAATAAGTTTTAAAGGCTTTGGTATGGCAAAAACAAGTTAATTCGCTTACAGGGACTAAATTTGACAAACTGCGAAAGTATGCCAATTTAAACTGTAACAGACATTCCGGAACATGACCATAAGTTAAACATACCATAAATATCCTTTACATATCTTAGAAATAGGCTTTGAAGGGTTCGGTGTGCTAAAATAAACTTTTGGGTCATTCAGGGACTAAAAGCGTCAAAAAGTGCACAAGTTTGCATTTTCGCGCATAACTTACGTTCTAAATACATCCGGACATCCAAAAATTTATGTAAGCACTAAAATATTTTGTTTTAGTGTTTGGCATAAGAAAAATCCATTCGTCGCGCAATTTGGATTGTTTTTCGCGCTTATGCGCATTCCGTCGTAATTAAGCGAACATCGCGATCGTACGACCAAACAAACCAACATCCGGCATATTTTTGAGCATGTTTCATGCCCACAATGTTTAGGCATCATTTTAGGGCCTTAACGTTGGCTTAACGAGCCTTAAACATGTCGGAAATGGCCTTAATATGCAACGGGGACTGAAAGGGGAACATTGGAAAGTGTTTGCTGATCAGGAGGACCTTAGCTTGACACCTAGCCCCCTTGGCGTCACGCGAGGCCCCTTCTGATCAGCAAAAGCCATTTTTAACAGTTGTTTAGCACTCCCAATCCAATTCCAAGTGTTGTTTCCTGCTTATGGGGAGCTAATATGATGTACATGAGCTTGCCAACAAGTGTAGGGATGTGATCATTCCCTCTTCTCCAAGAAACGATCCCAACGGTGAACCGAAATCTATAAATACCCAACCCCATTCATTGCAAAACCCACTTGAAATCTGAGATTTCTCTAAGTTGGAGTGTTTCATCACCTCATACCTGAGAATACTTGGATTATCAATCTTGCGGGGACCCTTTGTAAGTGTTCCTTCGTTCTTTTATTGCTTTTCGAGTCCGAAAGTCAAACTTTGTTTGACTTTCTGCATTGACCAGTTTATGGTCAATGCGAAGTTCGTTTGAACTTCGCAACGTGATTGTAATCACGATGGTTATAGTCCCTTGTGACTATGCCTACTGATTACCACGTTGTCTAGGGTCGTAAGGGTAAGCGATCTAATAAATCGCTTATACCTTCGAACCCGACCCATTTGGTCGATCATTAGGATCCGACCAAACACATTAGGTGACCATAGTATATAGGGAATAACCTTCCGAGGTTATACCTTATGGTCGCTTCGTTTAAGTAGTTGTATGATAGGTAGTTTATATGCCTTAGGTAAATTACCAAAATGCCCTTTTTACGCCAAAATTCATTTTAAGCATATGTAACATAACTTTTGGTATCTAAACTGATTTGGTAACAATATTAGATATGTTAAGGCATATTTTACTTGTCATAGGACTAGTTAGGCGTTCCGAACGCGTTTTACGCGAACGACGCGTTAAAGTAGCATAAGCTACCTAAGCGGGCCGTAATGGGTCGTAAGCACTTAGGCTAGGTTTCATTTAGTATGTAGGCTTTGTTAAACCATACTACATGAGTTTCCATACTCATTTGGTTTACGAGCCCTCATTCTATCCGATCCTCAGATATAGGTCCGGTTTATTAACATAGTTACCTATATTAGGTGCCGTTTGATTCCGTGATCTCAAGCATTGCTTGGTGGTTATCTTAGGACTTCTGAGCAATCTCAAGTGAGTACATAGACCCCTCTTTTAGTGTTTTCCAAACGTTTTGGGGTGAAACACATGTGCCTACTTGTTACTTTCGTGCTTTTCATGCTTTCATATCATATGCTTGTTATGTTCATTAGTACATTATAGTACATGATTTCATTACATTTCATGCTATGTATGTCCATTGTGTGCATACTTAGTACATCGTTTTACATTACATTTCATGCTATGTATGTCCATTGTGTGCATACTTAGTACATTGTTTTACATTACATTGATTTACATGACTTTTCTGCTTTGTATGTTAACTTAGCATACTTAGTATATTGTTTTCATATGACATGTATACAACTGCTATAACATTTGGTTTGCACAAACGAGACTTATATACGTTCATTAACATTAGCTACGCCGCTCGGTAGTAAGTACTAGTACCATAGGACTTGACAAATCCCATTCCTGACATCTCGGGTTTGTTTGGATGTAAGGAATGACTGAATCCGAAAACATTTCTTTTGATAACCTTGACTGAAAGGGTTATCCAACTGTCTCAAGGCTTGAATGTATGCGTTAACTTACCACATAAATGTTTGTATCAATGTAACATGCATTCACTTTGCAAAACATAACTTTTTGATATATTCAAAATACTTTGTTTTGTACATTCCTACATTTGGACTATGTGACAATACTTTACTTACAATACATAACATTTGTCACACATTACTTGACTACTTTTGGACTTCTTGACATTTGACATGGTTTATACAAGGACTTTTTGACAATTGGTTTAAACATAGACTTTATACATTGGTGGTTTGGTTTGAGTAAGTGACTTAAGTAACGAGATGTGAGTAATATGACACAAGCATGGTGGATACGCCGCTGGTACTTCCTATATATAAGTGTTTGTATTATATTACATATCATAGCGTTATTTAAATCATTCAATTTGGACTTATACATTTTACACAAGTAACACGATTTTCACAAGACTTTGGTTTACAAACAATTTACTTTATACAACTCATTTTACTTGGTTATACATTTAACCATACATTATTCTTTTATTTATACATATCATTTGATCTTATCGCTTTTTAAATGACTTACAAAACAAAACAATTTACAAGGTTCATGACTGACTTTTACTAAACAACTTTTTCTTAAACTTAAGTCATGAATCCTATTTTCACAAAACCTATGTATCTCACAGGCATTTTTATGCTGACGTACCTATTTTCACATGTGTTTTCAGGAGCTTTTGCGTAGGATGATGATCGTGACACTAGGGCGGACCTGTGCCTTAGAGACTAAAAATAAAGATAGAACTAGTTTAATTATGTTCTGAACTCTTTATTTCCTTCTTAAGACAATGTAACTTTTATGTTGATAAATAAAGTACAACTTTGAATGCCATGGTTATGAAACAATTAATTCTGTTACAACACTCCCCGACGTTTTCCTCCACGTTTTGTATGTTATACGTGGTCGGGGTGTGACATAAACAAACAAGTTCCTCAAAGAAACTTTGTTTGAAAATGATTTGTTTGAATAAAAGTCACAAAAACAAAAAGTTTTACGACGACCGACGCTTTTTACGCGTTTCGCCCTTTTTACTAACCACTAACCCAAAACCACCTACCTTTAACCCACGCCTAACCCTTCCCCAAGTCCTCTTGATATTTACAAAGGTTTATAGTTAAAAAGGAGGATGATTGATTACTTGGCAAGCATATGGTAGAAGTAAGTTCCATGCCGGTCTCGAGTGTTTCACAAAAATACATCTTCGGCCGAGTGTGGAGTGACCTCCCTTGAGGTATGTGAACTTGTATATAAATGAAATTTTAAAGAGGCATGTTATGCCCAAATAAGTAATTTCTCTTATCAAATGTTCTAAATAAATCATAACGAATAGGGTTGTAAATAGCATAAAAATAAAACCCAATAAAGATCTTGGATTCCCGACACTCAAGACAAGCCCAAAACTTCTCTTCTACCCATTCAATTTGGGCGCGTAAGCCACATTATAAAGAGTTATGCTTGAGGACAAGCAAAGATTCAAGTGTGGGGGTATTTGTGTGTAAAATGCAACATATAAATTACATCAATTGAGACATAAAACTAACCATTTTTTAGTACTAATGTTGGAAAAAGTGTGCTTTTGTTTTCCTTTTGTATTTACAGGACTAAATGAGCGTAAATGAACAAAAGGAACAAATATGCAGCAAAATCTAACATCAATACAAGAAAAGGAACAAACGTGGCATGCCCGACCCCTCGATAGCATCTTCCCAAGCAAAAACAAGAAAACAGAAGGCATACCAAGGCTCCGTCCCCAACGAACACGGGGGCGTGGCCATGTGTCTGCCGAAAAGACAAAGCTATAGAAGCTTCTATTCCCGACACTGGGGCGTGCCCAGCTCAACACGGGCCATGGTCAACGCTAAGATTCACAGAATCCAAGCAAATCTTGATAGTACAGATACGCTTCTGCACACGGGGCCGTGCCCAGCGGACACGGGGGCGTGTGGAGCTAATGCAGACAAATTGCAATTAATGAAGAAAGAGAATAAGGATGGACACGGGGCCATGTCCGGGCTTCTGTGCATGCTATAAATAGGGGTGCTTGGTTCACTTCAAAGGCATCCCTTGGCAAACCACCACTCTACCACTTCACCCACACTCCACCACCATCACAACACATCCACCACCATCATCGAGCATCCATCTTAGAGTGTGTGTAATAGTCTCGGGATCCAAGATTGATAGTAAGAGTTCTTGACAATCAAAGGCCAAGTTTGCCTAAGTCTCTTACATCACTTAGTGAAGACAAGCATTTAGTGTAAAACTTTTGATTTTTAATCTTTTTGCATTTTTATTTGGTTTTGTATTAATGACTTTAATAACTAGTTTCTTATGTTGAAGGCGAAACTTCCTTATCATTTGTCCGTGGTGTCTTGGCGTTATTTTACTGTCTATATAAAATAAAAGATTTACACCATTCATATCTCTACGGTCTATATAGATATATGTTGGCTACCTGGTCGGGGGTTAAGGGAATGGTTTGGTAAGGTTCTTTCCTTGTTCAGTGTATAGATCATGCAAGGACCTGGGTCAAGCTTACTAGGACCTCCTTCAATACCCACTGGTATTGGATGGCGGGGGTGCGAATGGCTTGATCCCCTCATATGTAAACTACTATTAATACATTAACCCGACTACTTGGGATTGTATCCCTGCTGACTCAAACAACTTAGCCGAGGGTAACGTCACCTTCAAAAGAGGGGCCTACTATAACAACCCTAATTTAAACCGACACCCTCAAAATATTTTCGACACCCCAATATATTTTAAAATATCCCAATATGTCCTAAAATACACCCCATACGCGAAAACGGACCCCGAATACCTTGAATATTATTAAAAATAATTAAAAATTTATTTTTTGGGCTTGTGGCGGGCCGCGTAAGCCATCCCTCAACCCTTACGCGGGCCGCGAGAAGGTAAAAGCTGATGAAACCCTGGGCCACCACGTGGCCCAATACACGTCGACCCTATACGCTGACCCGGATCAGCTACGCCTTTGACCATCTTTGACGCGGGCCGCGTAGCCTCTCGGCTGCACCTTACGTGGGCCGCGTAGAGCCCAAATTTCAGGCCCTATATAAGAGGGCTTCGGGCCTTTAGTTTACGTCTCTCAAAATTCAACTTTCTCTCTCAATTTCTTAATAGTAGAATGTGACAACTGTGTTCTGTAATCGATTTACGATGTAAAACAATGATGATTATTAATAAAACAATGTGATTTGGTGTTATTATACGTGTTTTGGTGTTATTATATGTGTAATTGTGTTTAGTGATTTTACAATTTGATTCGATTCCAATTTCAAGCTCTAAATCGCGTTCTGGAAGGTTATACGCAAACTGGTGCGTAAACGCAGTCAGTATAATGCGAAAAACACTCTGAAATAGTGACATAGGCTTAACATACCTTAAATAACCTCCACATAACTTAGAAATAAGTTTTGAATGGTTTGGTGTGTCGAAATCAACTTTGTTCGATCGCAGGGACTATATGTGTCAAACTGCGAAACTATGCCGATTTGTATAGTAACGAACATTCCGGAACTTGATCATAAGTTAAACATACCCTAAATAACCTTTACATAGCTTAGAAATAGGCTTTGAGGGGTTCGGTATGCTAAAATAAACTTTATGGTCATTCAGGGACTAAAAGCGTCAAAAAGTGCATAAGTTTGCACTTTCGCGCATATCTTACGTTCTGAATACATCCAGACATCCAAAAATTTATATAAGCTTTATAATATTATGCATTAGTGATTGGATTGTCAAAAATCCATTCGTCGCGCAATTTGGATCGTTTTTCGCACTTATGCGCATTCCGTCGGAATTAAGCGAACATCGCGATCATACGACCAAACGAACGAACATCCGACATATTTTTGAGCATGTTTCATGTCCACAATGTTTATGCATCATTTTAGGGCCTTAAAGTTGGCTTGACGGGCCTTTGAAGTGCCGGAAATGAGCTTAAACACCAACAGGGGCTGAAACTGTCAATATGGAAAAGTTGTTTTCTGATCAGAAGGGCCAGGCGGCCCACGTAAGCCTTGTGTGATACTTACGCGGCCCGTTTCAGCCTCCCAGATCAGATAAACATGTTTTAACAGCTGTTATGCACTCCCAACCCAATTGCACTTGCCTCTTCATGATAATGAGGGGTCATTTTGGTGTTCCATGGAAATTTCAACAAGTGTAGGGGTGAGATTAAAGCACGATTTTTGATAAACGATCCTAACGGTCCTAGTAATCCTATAAATACCTCCACCCTTCACTTGCAAAACCCACTTGAAATATGAGTTTTTCTCTAAGTGATTGTGTTTATACACTTCCTACCTGAGATTACTTGGAAAACAAACTTGCGGGGACCCGTTGTAAGTGTTCTTTCGTTCTTTTCCATTCGTTTTAGTGTTAAAGTCAAACTGCGTTTGACTTTCTGCATTGACCAGTTTATGGTCAATGTGAAGTTCGTTTGAACTTCATAACGTGAGCGTAATCACGATGGTTATAGTCCTTTGTGACTATACCTACTGATTACCACGTTATCTAGGCTCAGTGACGAGTCGTAGTTTCGGCCAAAATACGCATTTACGCGTATTTTGTAACCAAACTACTCTAGGATATCAAAACCGTTTGTTTTGATATGATAACCTATTTTCTAACTTAACTAAACATGTTTGTCACTTTTTAGTCTAGTGCTTGTGTAGAGTCGTAAGTCAAGAGGACTAAACAGCCGCTTAGACTTTCGAACACGACCCGTTTGGTCGATCATTAGGATCCGACCAAACATGGTTAGTGACCATAGTAGTATAGGGAATAACCTTCCGAGGTTATACCTTATGGTCACCTGTTTTAGGTAGTTGTATGATAAGTAGTTTACATGCCTTAGGTAAATTACCAGAATACCCTTTTCATGTATAATTGGTAATTTAGCATATGTAACCTAAACTTTTGTCACATAACTGATTATACATCATGATTAGACATGTATAGGCATATAATACTTGTCATAGGACTAGTTAGACGTCTCGAACGCGCTTTGCGCGCACGACGCGTTAAAGTAGCGTAAGCTACCTTAATGGGTCGCGATGGGTCGAAAGCACTTAGGTTAGGTTTCATTTAGGATGTAGGCTTTGTTAAACCATATCACATGAGTTCCAACACTCATTTGGCTTACAAAACCTCATTCTGTCCGATCTTCCGATTTAGGCGTCTATTGTTTGACTAGTGATTCAATTACTAGGTGCTACTTGATTTCTCCGGTTTACTCGAGTTTGTTGAAGTACTATTGATTGAGGATACCTTGCACTACATGTGAGGACATAGTTCCCCTATTTTACTGTTTTCAATTGTTTTGGGGTGATTCATATGTACAAAATGTTTTCAAGGTTTAAACGATGATTTCAAAAACAAATAGAACGATTTATACTAAACTAATAACGATTTCGATAATGTGAACGAACTTTTCGGTTGTAGTTACATAACGAATGACATTCATTAGCATTGATCAACCCGACCAGTATTAGGTTATGGTACCATAGGATCTGACAAATCCCGTTATTTCACTATACCCACGGTTATGTGTGGGTGTTGTGGGTAACGACTGAATCTGATGATTGTTAACTTATCCTTTGGAGGTTTGTTAATGCAAGAACGAGTTGAATGATGAACGAGTCACAAAGGTTTGAATGTTATTAGCGAGACGGCCATATATAAGTTTCACAATTAAAACAAGAACGATTTGAACGATTGAACGATTTGAACGATTAAACGATTTAAACGAGTAAACGATTTGGAAACGATGTTAAACGATTTGGGGTAAACGATTGATTTTGGTTAGTGTTTAGATAACGAGACGAGTGTAATGTAGTGAAAACATGGTAGATACGCCGCTCGTACTTCTTATATATAAGTGTTTTCCACATATTACATGCCGTGGCGTTATTTAGTTCACTTGGGTAAAAGATAGTGAAACGATGTCACACAACGATGTTTTTGAAACAATATACGAGTTTTATTTACAAGTTATTACGAGATGTTTTACAATTTGCCTTACTAAAACAAATGCTTTTGGGTTAAGAATCATGGCTACGAGGATTTCTAAACCATAACCATCTTGATTTGAGTTGGTTAATTTAGTTGCAATATAATACTCTTTTCAAAACAAGGTTTTTAATAAAGTATTGCAACATTTAAAATAGCCATGAATCTGACACTCCTATAAAACCTATGTACTCTCCAGCATTTCTTTACTGACTTTGTTTTCACATATGTTTTAGGGATTGATGCTTGATGATGATTACTAGGATGCATGAGTCACATAGGATCTGGACGAGGCCTTAGTGACATAATAACAATATTAGTCGATATGTAACTTGTTTGTTCTATGTTAAGACAATGTTAATGTTTAATATTCAATAAAATGAAACACTTTTGTATCCATGGTTATGAAACGATAATTCTGTTGCAATACGCCCCGACGTTTTCCGCCGCGCTTTGTTGTTTTACGCGGTCGGGGTGTGACAGAAGAGTTGGTATCAGAGCCAATGGTTATAGGGAATTAGGTTATTAGTAATGCTTTGACCTAGACTATAACTTCTAGGACCCCAACAAAAGTTTATTTGCGTTTAGATTTTTAAAACAAAATCGTCACCTATCCTTAGGTGATAACCACAACGAGAAACCCAATTTTCGAATCCGCTTTGAAAACTAATCATCTGTTCTAGGATGATTGATTACTAGGTTTTGAACCCTCTATTATATGGTTTTGAACCCTTTAAGTTTTCATAATCTCGTCAAAGTTTGGGTCTAAATAATGTGAACACGTGCAAACTGGAAGAGTGAATGCCTGTACCCTGGGTTTTCTGTCTAAGGCTAGAGTGTTCGTACAAATCCACATAATCGGACCAGTCACTCTTACCTGGGAAATCTTAGGGTGAGTGTTCACTTATAGGCGAGCATGTCTTCGCGATACATTATTTTGACCTATTTACTTTGATTAGTCACTGTGTGTCGTTTGTTTGTTCGAGGTAACAAACGAATGATCGCCTCTCTTAGGTTTTGTCGATACCTCTTTTGCTTTTCCTAATTATCAACCTCACTCGTCTCTCATATTTCCTTGTTAGACAATGCCTCCTCGACGTGAAGCACAATCTTTCACTATTGAAGAAATCGCAGCCCTGGTCTCTCAGCAAGTGGCTGTTGTGCTTCCCGGTGTTGTGACCCAAGTCCACGAGATATACAACAACAATAATAACAACAACAATAATGCACTGTGTAATTTCAAGAACTTCAATTCTGCGAAGCCGCTTAAGTTTTCTGGGTCGCAAGGAGCAACTGCCCTCCTACAGTGGTTTGAGAGTATCGAGAGCACATTCAGACATGTGCAGTGTCCGAGTGCGCGTAAGGTTGAATTTGCTTCGAGTGTGTTTGAGAAGCGAGCGCTTACCTGGTGGAATGGTATTATGCGCGACAGGGGTGCCAAAGTGGCATTGGCACAAACATGGGAAGAGCTTCGGGCTCTCATGATGAAGGAGTTTTGTCCCCGTCACGAAGTTCGGGCTTTGGAGCTAGAGTTTGACGATTTAAAGCAAGATGGGGCTGAACACCGAGCTTACACGAATCGTTTCGAGGAACTTAGTCTATTGTGTCCCACCATGGTTACCCCTCTCGAGAAAGCAATCGAGAGATATATCGATGGTCTACCCGATTCTATTATGGATATTGTGACCGGTGTTAATCCTACTACCCTTTGTCAAGCAATCGAGTTGTCTGCTACCCTGACTGAGACTCAAGTCAGGAAGGGTAAACTCACCCGCAAGGGTGATAAAAAGAAACGGCTGATTCAGAGAAGGACAAGAAAAAGGGTAAGGGTAAGGAAGGTGAGTCATCGAAGAAGTCGAGGAAGCGAAAGGGTGCCCAGAATTTTGCTGTTACAGCACATACTGCTCAGAACCCGCAGAACCCACCAGCTCAACCACCTGCAAAGAAAGCGTATGCTGGTACCACACCTCATTGTGCTCGTTGCAACGGTCATCACTTTGCACAACAAGCTTGCAGGCAATGCACGACGTGTGGTAGACTTGGGCATTTGGCCAATGTTTGTCATTTTGGACAGAATCAGTTTGCTCAGGTTCCAGCTCCGGGTCAGGGGAATGCTACGAGATTCCCACCGGGTTCATGTTTTAATTGCGGAGAGTATGGTCATTTCCGTAACAACTGTCCGAGACTGGTGAATGCAAACGCGAATGCTAACGCGAACCCGAATGCGAACGTCAACGTTGATGTGAATCCTGCTCGTGGGCGAGCGTACAATTTGAATGCAATGGAAGCGAGGGCTGACAACGAGGTTGTCAATGGTACGTTTCTTGTTAACAATCAACCTGCATCTATTCTTTTTTATTCTGGTGCCGATAGAAGTTTTGTTTCTTTGTCATTTGAGCCTTTGCTTGCGATATCTGTTGAAGTTGCCACTGGTAAACCTCTTGTTCTCGATTCTGTTATTCGTGATTGTCAGTTAAATCTTGATAACCATCTTTTTCCTATTGACCTCACACCAATGCAACTTGGGAGCTTCGATATTATCGTTAGAATGGATTGGTTAACCAAACACCACGCTGAGGTGGTTTGTTTCGATAAAATTGTTCGTATTCCTTTGCCTTCTAGCGATGTTCTGGAGGTTCGTGGCGAGAAACCTTCAGGTTGATTGAAGCTTATGTCGTGTACAAAGTCCCAAAGTTATTTGCGAAAAGGATATGTTGCTTTTCTGGCACATGTCACCGAGGAGAAAGACAAGAGTAAAAGTATTCAGGATATTCCGATTTTTCGGGATTATCCGGAGGTGTTTCCTAATGAACTGCCTGGTTTGCCTCCAGTTCGTCAAGTCGAGTTTCATATTGACCTTGTGCCCAATGCCAACCCGATTGCAAAAGCACCTTATCATCTTGCACCGTTGGAGATGCAAGAGTTATCGAAGCAGCTTCAAGAGTTATCTGATAAAGGATTCATGCAACCGAGCTTTTCACCTTGGGGAGCTCCTGTCCTCTTCGTGAAAAAGAAAGATGGATCTTTTCGAATGTGTATCGATTATCGTGAGCTTAATAAGCTCACCATCAAGAATCGATATCCCCTACCTCTAATTGATGATCTCTTCAACCAGCTGCAGGGTGCTTCATGCTTTTCCAAGATCGATCTGCGTTCTGGGTGTCATCAACTTCGTGTTCTCGAAGAAGATATTCCGAAAACTGCTTTCCGCACAAGATATGGGCATTACGAGTTCACTGTCATGCCTTTTGGTTTGACGAATGCTCCAGCTATCTTTATGGACTTAATGAATAGGGTCCGCAAACCTTATTTGGACAAGTTCATTATTGTGTTCATCGACGATATTCTCATTTATTCAAAATCTTGAGCCGAGCACGAACAACACCTTCGCTTAACATTGGAACTCCTGAAGAAGGAACAACTTTTTGCTAAATTCTCCAAGTGTGAATTCTGGCTTAAAGAAGTTCAATTCTTGGGTCATATAGTCAATGAGCAGAGTATTCATGTGGATCCATCCAAGATTGTTGCTATTAAGGACTAGAATACACCGACGACGCCTACAGAGATTCGATTTTTTCTTGGTCTTGCTGGTTATTATCGTCGATTCATTTCGAATTTCTCGAAGATTGCGGTTCCACTCACTACTTTGACTCAGAAGAATAAGCCTTTTGAGTGGGGTCCCAAGCAAGAAGAAGCGTCCAAACGCTGAAACAGAAGTTATGTAATGCTCCTGTTCTATCTCTGCCCGAGGGAAGCGATGATTTCGTTGTCTATTGCGATGCGTCCAACTTAGGCCTTGGTTGCGTCCTTATCCAACGAGGTAAGGTTATTGCATTTGCGTCTAGACAGCTGAAAGTTCACGAGAAGAACTACACGACTCATGATCTTGAGTTAGGAGCTGTTGTTTTCGCGCATAAAATCTGGAGACACTACCTCTATGGAACGAAGTGTGTGGTTTTCACAGACCACAAAAGTCTCCAGCATATTCTTAATCAGAAAGAGCTAAACATGAGGCAACGACGTTGGGTTGAACTCTTAAACGATTATGACTGCGAGATTCGCTACCACCCTGGTAAGACGAATGTTGTAGCCGATGCGCTTAGTCGAGAACTCTATCTGATCTTCAATCTCGTGTCCTTCAAGCTCAACAATTTTGTGTTTCACAAAATTTGATGGGTATGGAATTACCACGTCAACTTGAGCTTATGCTCGAAGCGAAAGACGATGGTTTGCTCTATTTTAAGGATCGATTGTGGATTCCGAAACAAGACGATCTTCGCACTTTAGCGATGGACGAATCACATAAGTCTCGATATTCTGTCCATCCTGGTGCGGATAAAATGTACAAGGATCTTCGTACTAAGATCTGGTGGCCTGGTATGAAGAAAGATGTTGCCTTGTATGTGTCGAAATGCCTAACTTGTCTCAAAGTCAAGGCAGAACATCAATGACCTTCTGGCTTGCTTGTACAACCAGAGATACCGGTTTGGAAGTGGGAGAACATTTCCATGGATCTCATTACTAAGTTACCGCGTACATCTAAAGGTCACGATGCTATTTGGGTTGTAGTTGATCGTTTGAAAAAATCTGCTCACTTCTTACCTATCCGTGAGGATTTCTCTGCTGAGAAGCTTGCCAAGATCTATGTAGACGAGATTGTATCACGACATAGTGTTCCTTTAGATATCATTTCCGATCGTGATGCTCGATTTTCATCTCATTTCTGGAAAGCCATGCAATCTGCTTTGGGAACCCAACTGAATCTAAGCACTGCTTATCATCCCCAAACAGATGGCCAATCTGAGAGAGCGATTCAAACTTTGGAGGATATGCTTAGAGCATGCGTGATAGACTTTGGTGGTAATTGGGACTCTCATCTGCCGTTGATCGAGTTCTCTTACAGCAATAGTTATCATAATAGCATTAATATGGCACCATTCGAAGCTCTCTACGGTCGAAAATGTCGTTCACCTGTCTGTTGGAACGAGACCGGTGAAGCTCAGCTTACTGGACCTGAGCTCGTTCTGGAAACAACTGACAAAATCAAGAAAATCCGCGATAATCTTGTGACAGCTCTAAACCGTCAAAAGAGATATGCGGATTTGGGACGCAAGCCCTTAGAATTTCAAATTAGAGATCGTGTCCTACTCAAGGTTTCACCTTGGAAGGGAGTCGTGAGATTTGGAAAGAAAGGAAAACTTGCACCTCGATATGTGGGACCATTTAAGATTGCGGAAAGAATTGGAAAGGTTGCCTATCGACTAGAGCTACCTCCAGAGCTTGGAAATATTCACCCAACTTTTCACGTGTCCAATCTGCGAAAGTGTTTAGCTGACGCTGATCTACAGATTCCTCTCGACGAGATTCGAATTGATGAAACAATGCACTTTGTCGAGAAACCGGTGGAGATAGTGGAACGTACATACAAACAGTTGAAGAACAAACGGATTCATTTGGTTAAAGTTCGCTGGGAATCCAAACGTGGCCCAGAGTTTACTTGGGAACGTGAGGACCAGATGAAGACGAAATATCCGCATTTGTTTTCACAAGCTTCCTCTAGTTAAAATTTCGGGACGAAATTTCCTGAAGTAGGGGAGACTGTGACAACTGTGTTCTGTAACCGATTTACGATGTAAAACAATGATGATTATTAATAAAACAATGTGCTTTGGTGTTATTATATGTGTTTTGGTGTTATTATATGTGTAATTGTGTTTAGTGATTTTACAATTTGATTCGATTCCAATTTCAAGCTCTAAATCGCGTTCTGGAAGGTTATACGCAAACTGGTGCGTAAACGCAGTCAGTATAATGCGACAAACACTCCGGAATAGTGACATAGGCTTAACATACCTTAAATAACCTCCACATAACTTAGAAATAAGTGTTGAATGGTTTGGTGTGTCGAAATCAACTTTGTTCGATCGCAGGGACTATATGTGTCAAACTGCGAAACTATGCCGATTTGTATAGTAACGAACATTCCGGAACTTGATCATAAGTTAAACATACCCTAAATAACGTTTACATAGCTTATAAATAGGCTTTGAGGGGTTCGGTATGCTAAAATAAACTTTATGGTCATTCAGGGACTAAAAACGTCAAAAAGTGCATAAGTTTGCACTTTCGCGCATATCTTACGTTTTGAATACATCCGGACATCCAAAAATTTATGTAAGCATTATAATATTATGCTTTTTTGATTGGATTGTCAAAAATCCATTCGTCGCGCAATTTGGATCGTTTTTCGCACTTATGCGCATTCCGTCGTAATTAAGCGAACATCGCGATCATACAACCAAACGAACCAACATTCGACATATTTTTGAGCATGTTTCATGTCCACAATGTTTAGGCATCATTTTAGGGCCTTAAAGTTGGCTTGACGGGCCTTTGAAGTGCCGGAAATGAGCTTAAACACCAACAGGGGCTGAAACTGTCAATATGACAAAGTTGTTTTCGGATTAGAAGGGCCAGGCGGCCCGCGTAAGCCTTGTGTGATCCTTACGCGGCCCGTGTCAGCCTCCCAGATCAGATAAACATGTTTTAACAGTTGTTAACAGCTGTTATGCACTCCCAACCCAATTGCACTTGCCTCTTCCTGATAATGAGGGGTCATTTTGGTGTTCCATGGAAATTTCAACAAGTGTAGGGGTGAGATTAAAGCACGATTTTCGATAAACGATCCTAACGGTCCTAGTAATCCTATAAATACCCCCACCCTTCACTTGCAAAACCCACTTGGAATCTGAGTTTTTCTCTAAGTGATTGTGTTTATACACTTCCTACCTGAGATTACTTGGAAATCAAACTTGCGGGGACCCGTTGTATGTGTTCTTTCGTTCTTTTCCATTCGTTTTAGCGTTAAAGTCAAACTGCGTTTGACTTTCTGCATTGACCAGTTTATGGTCAATGTGAAGTTCGTTTGAACTTCATAACGTGAGCGTAATCACGATGGTTATAGTCCTTTGTGACTATACCTACTGATTACCACGTTATCTAGGCTCAGTGACGAGTCGTAGTTTCGGCCAAAATACGCATTTACGTGTATTTTATAACCAAACTACTCTAGGATATCAAAACCATTTGTTTTGATATGATAACCTGTTTTCTAACTTAACTAAACATGTTTTAGCATGTTTAGCTCATCACTTTTCAGTCTAGTGCTTGTGTAGAGTCGTAAGTCAAGCGGACTAAACACCCGCTTAGACTTTCGAACACGACCCGTTTGGTCGATCATTAGGATCCGACCAAACATGGTTAGTGACCATAGTAGTATAGGGAATAACCTTCCGAGGTTATACCTTCTGGTCACCTAGTTTAGGTAGTTGTATGATAAGTAGTTTATATGCCTTAGGTAAATTACCAGAATACCCTTTTCATGTATAATTGGTAATTTAGCATATGTAACCTAAAATTTTGTCACATAACTGATTATACAACATGATTAGACATGTATAGGCATATAATACTTGTCATAGGACTAGTTAGACGTCTCGAACGCGCTTTGCGCGCACGACGCGTTAAAGTAGCGTAAGCTACCTTAATGGGTCACGATAGGTCGAAAGCACTTAGGTTAGGTTTCATTTAGGATGTAGGCTTTGTTAAACCATATCACATGAGTTCCAACACTCATTTGGCTTACAAAACCTCATTCTGTCCGATCTTCCGATTTAGGCGTCTATTGTTTGAATAGTGATTCAATTACTAGGTGCTACTTGATTTCTCCAGTTTACTCGAGTTTGTTGAAGTACTATTGATTGAGGATACCTTGCACTACATGTGAGGACATAGTTCCCCTATTTTACTGTTTTCAATTGTTTTGGGGTGATTCATATGTACAAAATGTTTTCAAGGTTTAAACGATGATTTCAAAAACAAATAGAACGATTTATACTAAACTAATAATGATTTCGATAATGTGAATGAACTTGTTGGTTGTAGTTACATAACGAATGACATTCATTAGCATTGATCAAGCCGACCAGTATTAGGTTATGGTACCATAGGATCTGACAAATCCCGTTATTTCACTATACCCATAGTTATGTGTGGGTGTTGTGGGTAACGACTGAATCTGATGATTGTTAACTTACCCTTTGGAGGTTTGTTAATGCAAGAACGAGTTGAACGATGAACGAGTCACAAAGGTTTGAATGTTATTAGCGAGACGACCATATATAAGTTTCACAATTAAAACAAGAACGATTTGAATGATGGAACGATTTGAACGATTGAACGATTTGAATGATTAAATGATTTAAACGAGTAAACGATTTGGAAACGATGTTAAACGATTTGGGGTAAACGATTGATTTTGGTTAGTGTTTAGATAACGGGACGGGTGTAATGTAGTGAAAACATGGTAGATACGCCGCTGGTACTTCTTATATATAAGTGTTTTCAACATATTACATGCCGTGGAGTTATTTAGTTCACTTGGTTAAACGATAGTGAAATGATGTCACACAACGATGTTTTCAAAACAATATACGAGTTTTATTTACAAGTTATTACGAGATGTTTTACAATTTGCCTTACTAAAACAAATGATTTTGGGTTAAGAATCATGGCTACGAGGATTTCTAAACCATAACCATCTTGATTTGAGTTGGTTAATTTAGTTGCAATATAATACTCTTTTCAAAACAAGGTTTTTAATAAAGTATTGCAACATTTAAAATAGCCATAAATCCGACACTCCTATAAAACCTATGTACTCGCCAGCATTTCTTTGCTGACTTTATTTTCACATATGTTTCAGGGATTGATGCTTGATGATGATTACTAGGATGCATGAGTCACATAGGATTTGGACGAGGCCTTAGTGACAAAATAACAATATTAGTCGATATGTAACTTGTTTGTTCTATGTTAAGACAATGTTAATGTTTAATATTCAATAAAATGAAACACTTTTGTATCCATGGTTATGAAACGATAATTCTGTTAAAACATGCCCCGACGTTTTCCGCCGCGCTTTGTTGTTTTACGCGGTCGGGGTGTGACATAGAAGTTATATTTGGGTATAATATCCCCCTAATTAACGAAGTTCTGATCCGTTGTAGGTATCATAACCCCTGGATACGTATTAGATACGCTGCCTGATTGATCTAGGGTTCCGTAACAGCTGTCGTGGTTCTGCCCTACGTAGTCGTTGGAATGCTGTCTCGGGGAGGGTATTACTAATGTTAAAATTGGTTATTATACTAACACGTGTTCATTTGTGTAATTTATAGATAATTCCCAGGAAACCCTTACTGAAAACCTAAGACAACAATGTGAGTAATCTCCTTTTTGTAAACAGTTTTTACAAAACCTTAAATGTTTAACAATGCAATTTAGCAGTGATTGAGTCTTTGTAATTCTACAATTACTGCCGGTATGTTGGGGTTTTGTATACAAAATGGGAGACACGTTACCATTGGACAAAGAGTTAGCCAATGTGTAATATGACCCACCAGTCAGGATTGATAGTACGGAATGAGTAATTGGGTAGATGTAAACATTGTAATCGCTCTCAATACTGTTTAAATTAAATTAATGTTTCTTGATTAAACTGGGATTCACTCACCAGTATTTCCCACTGACAAATGTTTTTAAAACGCGTTTCAGGTAACACAATGTGAAAGCCAATTAGAAGCCAGCTGGACAGCACTGAAGGCTTGGAAAAGTGGCTATAAAAGTTACCTAAATAAAGAAGGCGTTTTATTTCAAATAAAATGGGATTTATTCCTATAAATCAGTTTGTAATGAAAACTTGAGTTTTATCCCAATGTGTTTATTTCTATAAAATGTGGTGTTTTACTCTGATAAAATATTTCCTAACTACGATCCTGATGTAAATTCCGCTGCCAAATTAATAAACACCGATACCACCGACACTGAGTTCGCAGCCGCCCGTTCTCGGGACAGATTGGGGGCGGGGGCTGTGACAGGAGGTGGTATTACAGCCTTGCCACTGATTCAGCCACAGAAGTGTTCTGCTGACACCAAAATTCAAATTTTTATGAAATAAATTACGGGAATACGTGCATAATTGTATTTCTTGTTATGTGTTATTTGACTATTTGTTAGTTTACAGTATGAGCGACCAAGGACCATCTGACGCGTACCGTCAATTGTCTGGTTCGCATAGAAGCGAACGTGCCTCTTCTCAGCCTGCCCTCTCAGGGTACTCTGCTGATACGGAAGAAGGAATATTCATGTTTAAGGCTCAGTCTGAAGAGCCATTCCCTCAGAAAAAGAGAGGATGGTTCAGTCGAGGGGCACATGAGCGTAGGAAGCGTATGAAAAAGTTAAAAGATCAGAGAGCACTAGCAGCAGCCAAAAGAGAAACCGATGCCTATGCCCAAGATATGCTTAATAGGGGTATAGCCAATATCCACATCCTAGCAACCACTGCAGCTGACCCTAACCTGGAACAAATGATAGCACCCCAACCACAATCACCAATTCCTGACCAACCAATGAAGATAGAAAACCCTGAAAATCAAGTAGAAATGCATGATTTTAATCCGGAGGAAATACCTGGGTACCCGCACCAAATCCCTTAGACCCAAATTACGACCCATGGTGGGATGACAATAGGGACTATGTGCAATGTTACACGATACACGAAGACATACCCATGCCAAACCTAGGAGCCTACCCAGGGTTAGATCCTCTAGATCCCTATTACGATAATGATGTATTCATTAGGGAGATTCTAGAAAATCCTTACCCATATATGGCCCCTATACCTCCATACCAGAATCCCGCACCCTAGATCCCGAACCCAGTCCTAGAACCTGCACCCCCAATGAGTGCAGAAAATGTACAAGAATGTGACAACTGTGTTCTGTAAGCATCGTATAATGTAAAACAATGTTGGTTATCAATAAAACAATGTGCTTTAGTGTTATTATATGTGTAATTGTGTTTAACAATTTTACAATTTGATTCGATTCCGATTTCAAGCTTTAAATCACTTTCTGGAAGGCTATACGCAAACTGGTGCGTAAACGCAATCAGTTTAACGCGACGTACACTCCGGAACTGTGAAGTAAGCCAAACATACCATAAATATCCTTTACATAATTTAGAAATAAGTTTCGAAGGATTCGGTATGGCAAGAACATGTTTATTTGAACTAAAGGGACTAATTACGATAAAACTGCGAAACGAACGTTGGTGACCGCCCGGATAATATTTAAATCCCAAAAATATTCTGTTATGATTAAAATTTTATTTTTAATCAGGTCCGTGTTGAAAAATAAATTAAAACTCTTAAAAGCGCTATTTTTCAAGTTTAAGCGCGTACCGCGTGTTTCTGCGCGACACAGTTCTTCTGCCGCAAAACGCAGACAACACAGCCAGTCTTGGCAACTGAAATTTATTTCAGTAATATTTTGGCAAGATTATTTTTATAGAATATTAAAAATAATTTAGAACGCCATAAACCGGGGTTTAAACGCTAGATAAAATACCCGGTATCCAGTTAAACACCCGTTTTAGCCTACATATAGCATGTTTATATAAAAGTTGCACATGGACCCCCTCCCCCATATGAAATTTCGGTCATATATGGGTGGCCCCCACATAGATATCTCTCAAGATCTAATTTGATATACCTTGATTTCTTGGATTTTATTTTGATTTCTTTGGATATTACAAGATCCTATTTAGATTTTTTGCTTATAAATACCACCATACTTACACTCAACACTTCACACCTACTTCTCTCTCTCTCCCAACCGTCCCCTCCCTCTCTCTCTATCTTCATCTCCTTCAAACTCTATTCTTCATATTCAAGTCCCATTTCTAGCAACTTTCAAGTTAGTATGAAGATCTAAAGAGGTTTCCAAGGTGCATTCAAGTAATTTCAAGCTTCCTATCATCAAAATCTCATCTCACAACCTACTTGAATCTTGAAGGTATAACATTTATTTTTAAATCATACTTTGATTCTTGGTTGTTCTTGATGATTTGAAGTTTCTCTTGAATCTTGGGATTTTCACTAAACTTGAAATCTAAAATGAAATAGGTCTTGAAACAAACAAAAATGGTGGTGTATATATATGTATATAACCATACATATATATGTGTGTATACGAGTTTATTTTTGAGTTAGAGTTTGATATCTTGTTAAGTACTTGTTTATGTTGTTACATGTTCATGAATGGTGGTAAAAATGCAAGTATTTGGTGATTTAAGTAGGATATGTTAAATGTAAATAACATCAGCAAATAAACCTGAATATATCACATATTTGATGCATCTAAACCCATATAAAATGTTGATGTTATGATAGTATGCTTTAGGCACTTGTACATGTGAAAATATGTTGATTTAAAGCTCAAGAAATGATGAAAAATGGTTATATGACAAAAACTGTTTTAGATCAGGTTACAAACACTAAAAATAATATTATTTGATGTATTATAGTGGCATGAAACTTTAACATAGGTTTACTAGCTTTGCATGTTGTACATATAGCTTAAAAAGTGGTAAATTATGTGAAATTTGCATGATTTATATGCTTTGTTTAAGACCTGCACTATCATGAGTATAACCATTATTTTATTCAGTAAATAACATGGGTTGTGTCAAAATTTCAAGTCGTTTCGATTTGGGAAGGTTCGGGTAACGTTTGATGCAAAACTATGCGGTAAAACGGTCAAAAATCGCCTTTTCGGAGGATTTTTATTAAACTGTTTTAGATCAGTAACCAAACTGATATTTTTGCTATAAAAATAAGTAATCTAACTTATATTAAGTTTACTTGGTGTTTGGTTAGTCATACGTGACTTCCGACGCCCAAAAATGTTACCGAATCGCTAAAATAAGTGCTTTTCGACATAACTAGAATGAGTTGTTCATAAGTAAATTTTATTTGTTACAATGGGCTATGTGTTTTACAATATGTGTATGATGACGTGCTAGTGTTGACGAGATTATGTGTATTACGCTTGAGTAAATGTATATATACAAATACACCAAAATAATAAAAAATAATAACTTTTCGAGAAAACTCAAAGTTATGTGAAAATTCTAAGTATCGGAGAAACTTCGGTATTTTTGTGAGTTTTTGATTATTAAATCATTCTTATTTAATTTAGGACGAATAAATTAAGGGATTGTGTTAACATATAAAAACGCACCCAAAGGTGAGTACATAGATCCCCTATTTTTACTATTTTTGATTGTTTTGGGGTGATTCATATTTATCAAAACGATTTCGATATTCTAACAATGGTTTCAAAACGATTGAGATGGTTTATACTAAACTAATAACGATTTCGATAATGTGAACGAACTTGTTGGTTGTAGTTACATAACGAATGACATTCATTAATTTTGGCCGAACCGACCAGTATTAGGTTATGGTACCATAGGATCCGACAAATCCCGTTATCAGAGCGGACCCATGGTTATGTGTGGGTTAGGTGGGTAACGACTGAATCTGTGATTGTTAATTTACCCTTTGGTGGTTTATTAATGCGAGAAGTGATGGGCGAGATAGTCGAGTCACGAAGGTTTGGATGTTATTAGCGAGACAATCAAAAGTAGTTTCACGATCTAAAACGAGAATGATTTAAATGACTAAAGCGATTTTTAACGAATTAAACGATTTGGGTAAACGATTGGTTTTCGGTTAGTGTTTAGATAACGGGATGGGTGTAATGTGATGAAAGCATGGTGGATACGCCGCTGGTACTTCCTATATATATGTTTTCATCGTTTTACATACCGTGGCGTTATTTAGTTCACTTGGGTAAACACTTTGAAACGATGTCACACAAACGAGGTTTTCGAAACGATATAAACTATACGGGTTTTATTAACGAGTTTTATTAACGAGAGTTTATTAAATAAATGTTTTGGGTTAAGAATCATGGCTACGAGATTTTATACACTATAACCAACTTGATTTGAGTTGGTTAGTTATGTCGCAATACAATACTTTTCAAAACAAGGTTTTTAATTAAATATTGCAACATGTAAACTAGCCATGAATCCGACACTCTCAAACCCCTATGTACTCGCCGGCATTTCTTTACTGACTTTGTTTTCACATATGTTTCAGGTGTTGTTGAACGATGTTGATTGCTAGGATGCATGCTCACATAGGATTGGACGAGGCCTTAGTGACTTAATAACAATGATAGACTATGTTTAACTTGTTTACTTAGATTTCCAGACGATGTAAATAATTAATGTTTAATAAAACAAAACTTCAAATTTCCGTGTGTTTTGAAACAATGATTCTGTTACAACACTCCCCGACGTTTCCGCCGCGATTTGCTGTTTTCCGCGGTCGGGGTGTGACAAAGAACTTAGGACATTTGGTGAAGAAATTTTAGAAAGTAATGAAAGAATGAGACAGGTAGGAGAGCGACTCGTCTGGAAGTACGACGAGCGCAATATGGATATGGATGAATCCATATCCATGAATGTGATGGTGGAAACGGTAGTAGTAATAATAATAATAATAAAATAATATAATATGTGTGTATGTGTATGAAAAAAAAACTACGGATGCCTATTATTAGTAGTGTAACTTTAAATTTCAGTCGGTATTGTAATTTTAATTTCAGTACTGGTGTGTAATAGATGCATATTATATGAATAGAGTAAAGTCGCAATGATCGACGCTTTTGACCAAAATGCGTGTCATGTGATTGGCTATATTAAATATTATTTTGTGATATTAATATGTGGTAACTGTTTAAAATTCAGATGGCTGACGAAGGAAATCAAGAAAATCTGAATAACGATAACCAGAGTAACATTAACTTGGTTAATGAGAGTCCGAACAACAATAACAATGGAAACCAAGTGGATAATAGTGCTATCCAACACATAGTGGCACAAGGAATCATAGATGCAATGCCATTTATTATCAAAACTGTTAAGGAAGCAGATAATAAAAGTAAGTATAGCAGTAAGCGACCAACTGAACCAGAAAACAGCGTAAACAATGGACCTGTATTTCAAATGCCCATTCCCAAAAGGAGAAGAACCATGTCTTACAGTTGTTCTTATAAAGAATTCTGGTCCTGTAAACCGATAGAATTCTCGGGCAATGAAGAACCCATTGCAGCTCTACGCTGGATAGAAAAGACTGAGGATGTAACACCCGAAAATTTTAAAACAAAAATGTAACAACCTTCATTAAAAAAATTATTATTTCTTATGATTTATAGTCCGATAGGAAACCCTAATTAAGACACCCAAGTGATTCTGCACAAACCCTAAGATTTCCAGAACAATCAGAATCAGGATCAGGGCCCCTAAAACTCAGGGGGGGGGGTATTCCCTACTCAATGATTATCCGTATAACTCATTATATAATTCGAATTTATTCATTTTGTTGACTCAGCTAGGCTAGTCCCACGCGTGGCAACCCTATAGTGCTTAGGTGTTCCTTACGCACCGTAAGGAAATTAAGGTTACGGTGCACAAGGGTCGTTACGGACCGTAAGGTATTTAGTGTTACGGTGCGCAAGGGGTGACAAATTTTGGGTATAAATAGAGGGCAGTGGGACTCGATTTCTGGTGTTCATTCGACAAAGAAATTCGTTTCAGGCGTCGAATTATCGTCTGTTTACTTAAATTATCACACACAAAATCACTAATTAGTATAGCGGGGTGCCGCAAACAGGGTATTAACTCAATCGCTGCTACGATTCAATGTCCGATCGATTGGAACTATCCAATGGATGTTTAAGTGCTGCTCAAATTGGGTTTATACTTTGTCATTCGTCGTGATTTCGACGGGATGCTTGAGTGCTGTCCGAAAACGGACTATACTCTGTCCTTAGTTGTGAATCCGCTGGATGTTTAAGTATCGCACTTTGTCATTTGTTGTGAAGGTTTAATCTCGTGAGTTATCGTAAAAGCTATATTAGTTAATTACCTAGTTTGTGTGCAAATTAGGTTAAGAGGATAATCAGTAGGCTAAACTCTGCCTGTATAAATCTACAATTGAAAACAAGGTAGCATCACTTGGAAATTTTAAGGTACGGATAGAATCCTTTCTTTCGATTTATGTCGTTTGGATACAAGTATATCATTCCTGATTTTAAATTCCGTATTAAGATTAAGTTATGAAATTACAAACGTTTTGAAAAAGGTTTTACATCAGTTATTTAGAAAATGGTTTATGAAAAATATTCTTTTCGTATTTACAAGTATACATGTTTGTGAGTTATTTGTTTATAAATTTACAAATCAAATTTCATACTCTAGTGGTTCCTTATTAACGAGTCAAGGTTTTATCTTGTTCGTTTAATAAACCACATTTTGGGGACAAAATTGTCAAGATAGGATTGATATCCATACCTTGGTGACTGGTTCCACTCTTAGATTTTAATCTCGCCAAAGATTCGTATTTTCAATCAAATTATTATTTACAAGTTATAAGTTAAATATCTTAAGGCTTACAAGTTATAAGTAAATAAATTACAAGTTTAATATTATATACAAGTATTATGTTACTCAAGTCAAATTGTTATAACCCACTAAATTACTATATCTTTTAAAAACTCCTCACATCTTTGATTATCAATTCATTTGACAGTCCGTTCGATCCCTATTCTAATCATTTGATTTAGCTTTCATGTCATGCGATAGTATTATGTTGTTATACTCATTATCGCATGTTCCAATATATGTTCCGTTTTGTTATGAAAATAAGTTTTATAAGTTATGTGAATAAGACCATTTGTACTCTGATACCCTGAGTATCGCTTCTCGTGGAGTGTCCCACGAGCATGTTGTTGTGGCATCAACATCATGTGCTCCATCCATGAAGGAGAGATCAGTTCACGGCGTCTCTTAAGTACAAGTGTGGTACATATAAGCTATTAGGAGGCGTATGGATCGATCCTAGGATTTAAGTTTTAAGGAGATGGATAACGGGTATGCCAACTCGCCATTTCGTGTGATAAGTATGCAGGAGTAGCTACCTGTGTATTGTCACGTTTTAAGTTTGCTCATGGGTACATCCGTAAGATATGATTATGAAATTACGTTACTTGCATCATAAAGTTCCATCCGGATATCAAATAAAATAAGCTTTTGTTTTCCTCTATCCGCACACTGGGCAAAACTTTCCAAATTTTGCTCAGACGTACGTTTTTGTGTTTTCTTCATTACGTCAGGTTATCAAGACAATCTGGGACGGGATATGGAAGAATGCCCGAGTGTTTGGAAAAGACGGTAGAAATAATTGTACTGGATTAGATATCCTTCATTAAGTTGTAAAGTCTTGTAATACATTTAAGTATAAATGGAATTATGTTTTTAATCTGACTCCGTAAAAGTGACACGTCAGCCCTTCCGGGTTGGGGTGTTACAGCTATGGTATCAGAGCAAAGGCTCTTTCCTGTAGAAAACTTAAACATAAGTTAAGACCTATAAGGTAATGGGTAGACATTGGGTTAGGATTTCGATGTCCAATCAGTCGATACATCGGTTAGTAACTTTTCTTTTCACTTCATGATAGTCTCGAACATAAGTATTTCGTCATCTTCATTGTTTTTACTCTAGCTTTATTTTCAAGTATAACTATTGATCATAGTGGGCCACGTTCAAGTATGATTATTATTATATATATATGTATGTAATAATTTCGAGGACGAAATTTTTTTAGAGGGGTAGATTTGTAACACCCGAAAATTTTAAAACAAAAATGTAACAACCTTCATTAAAAAAATTATTATTTCTTATGATTTATAGTCCGATAGGAAACCCTAATTAAGACACCCAAGTGATTCTGCACAAACCCTAAGATTTCCAGAACAATCAGGATCAGGGCCCCTAAAACTCAGGGGGGGGGGGTATTCCCTACTCAATGATTATCCGTATAACTCATTATATAATTCGAATTTATTCATTTTGTTGACTCAGCTAGGCTAGTCCCACGCGTGGCAACCCTATAGTGCTTAGGTGTTCCTTACGCACCGTAAGGAAATTAAGGTTACGGTGCACAAGGGTCGTTACGGACCGTAAGGTATTTAGTGTTACGGTGCGCAAGGGGTGACAAATTTTGGGTATAAATAGAGGGCAGTGGGACTCGATTTCTGGTGTTCATTCGACGAAGAAATTCGTTTCAGGCGTCGAATTATCGTCTGTTTACTTAAATTATCACACACAAAATCACTAATTAGTATAGCGGGGTGCCGCAAACAGGGTATTAATTCAATCGCTGCTACGATTCAATGTCCGATCGATTGGAACTATCCAATGGATGTTTAAGTGCTGCTCAAATTGGGTTTATACTTTGTCATTCGTCGTGATTTCGACGGGATGTTTGAGTGCTGTCCGAAAACGGACTATACTCTGTCCTTAGTTGTGAATCCGCTGGATGTTTAAGTATCGCACTTTGTCATTTGTTGTGAAGGTTTAATCTCGTGAGTTATCGTAAAAGCTATATTAGTTAATTACCTAGTTTGTGTGCAAATTAGGTTAAGAGGATAATCAGTAGGCTAAACTCTGCCCGTATAAATCTACAATTGAAAACAAGGTAGCATCACTTGGAAATTTTAAGGTACGGATAGAATCCTTTCTTTCGATTTATGTCGTTTGGATACAAGTATATCATTCCTGATTTTAAATTCCGTATTAAGATTAAGTTATGAAATTAAAACGTTTTGAAAAAGGTTTTACATCAGTTATTTAGAAAATGGTTTATGAAAAATATTCTTTTCGTATTTACAAGTATACATGTTTGTGAGTTATTTGTTTATAAATTTACAAATCAAATTTCATACTCTAGTGGTTCCTTATTAACGAGTCAAGGTTTTATCTTGTTCGTTTAATAAACGACATTTTGGGGACGAAATTGTCAAGATATGATTGATATCCATACCTTGGTGACTGGTTCCACTCTTAGATTTTAATCTCGCCAAAGATTCGTATTTTCAATCAAATTATTATTTACAAGTTATAAGTTAAATATCTTAAGGCTTACAAGTTATAAGTAAATAAATTACAAGTTTAATATTATATACAAGTATTATGTTACTCAAGTCAAATTGTTATAACCCACTAAATTACTATATCTTTTAAAAACTCCTCACATCTTTGATTATCGATTCATTTGACAGTCCGTTCGATCCCTATTCTAATCATTTGATTTAGCTTTCATGTCATGCGATAGTATTATGTTGTTATACTCATTATCGCATGTTCCAATATATGTTCCGTTTTGTTATGAAAATAAGTTTTATAAGTTATGTGAATAAGACCATTTGTACTCTGATACCCTGAGTATCGCTTCTCGTGGAGTGTCCCACGAGCATGTTGTTGTGGCATCAACATCATGTGCTCCATCCATGACGGAGAGATCAGTTCACGGCGTCTCTTAAGTACAAGTGTGGTACATATAAGCTATTAGGAGGCGTATGGATCGATCCTAGGATTTAAGTTTTAAGGAGATGGATAACGGGTATGCCAACTCGCCATTTCGTGTGATAAGTATGCAGGAGTAGCTACCTGTGTATTGTCACGTTTTAAGTTTGCTCATGGGTACATCCGTAAGATATGATTATGAAATTACGTTACTTGCATCATAAAGTTCCATCCGGATATCAAATAAAATAAGCTTTTGTTTTCCTCTATCCGCACACTGGGCAAAACTTTCCAAATTTTACTCAGACGTACGTTTTTGTGTTTTCTTCTTTACGTCAGGTTATCAAGACAATCTGGGACGGGATATGGAAGAATGCCCGAGTGTTTGGAAAAGACGGTAGAAATAATTGTACTGGATTAGATATCCTTCATTAAGTTGTAAAGTCTTGTAATACATTTAAGTATAAATGGAATTATGTTTTTAATCTGACTCCGTAAAAGTGACACGTCAGCCCTTCCAGGTTGGGGTGTTACAGAGGAAGTCTTAAAAATAAGAAAATGTGTGGAAGAGGACAAGATAATGTTTGCCTCAAACCTGTTTAAGAATTCAGCTTTAGAATGGTGGAACACTATCCTCCAGTCTAGAGGAAGTGATAGGGTTTATAATATGGAATGGGAAGAATTTAAAAATATGGTAGAAAGGAAATTCTGCCCTCCTAATGAAAAGGAACAGATAGCAAATAAGTTTCTGAACCTTAGGATGACCGGGGTAGATAGTAAGGGTTATACTACTACATTCTTTGAATATGCTAGAATAGTACCAACCCTTGCACCACCTGAACCAGTATTAATCTCCCGTTATATCTGGGGATTAATTGGAGAAATTAGACATGTAGTCAAGGAAGCTAGACCTCAAACTATAGAAGAAGCTGTAGAACTAGCAAACACCTTGACAGATGAATTAATCCGTACTAGAGAAAAAGATCAGAGAAGAAATTTAGCTCAAAGACTTACCCAAGAATTTTGATCTGGAAATTCCAACCGTGGGAAAAATGTAGGTTCAACATCTGCTCCTTATTGCAAGTATTGCAAAAGGAAGCATTCTGGAAGATGCTCCATATATTGCAATTTCTGCAAAATATCAGGACACAAGGAGGAAGACTGCAGAAAGAAAGCCAACAACAGGATATGCTACAACTGTGGGGAACAAGGTAATATCAAGACAAATTGTCCAAAATTAGCTCCAGCTACAAATAACAAGAACACTAAAAATGCTAGAGCATTTGTTCTAACAGCAGATGAAGCCAGAATGATTCCGGATGTCATAGCCGGTACGTTTTTAGTTAATGATGTTTTTGCTAAAGTATTATTTGACTCTGGTGCAAACCAAAGTTTTATTAATACTTCATTTTGCAAACTTCTTAATCAACCATTAACTAAAATCTCACCAGAATGTCTAGTCGAGACAGCAAATGGAGAAACGGTTAGGATTTCTGAAATCTTGTAGGGAGCAAGAATAGAAATTTTAAATCAAAAGTATATTGCAAACCTGTAGCCAATGAATCTGACAGGATTTGATATCGTATTAGGAATGGATTGGTTAATAGCCAATAAAGCTAATATTTTATGTGATCAAAAGTCAATCCAAGTAAATTCACCAAAGGGTGAAAAGATCACAATTAAAGGAGATAAATCATCTAGATCCACTAAATTCATCTCTGTGATGAAAACTGCAAGTTATATAAGAAAATGATCTATAGTGTATTTGATTTCCATAATCACTAACACTAAAGGAAAAGAATTAAAAGACATCCCAGTAGTGTCTCAGTTTTCAGATGTATTCCCAAAAGAATTACCAGGACTACCGCCGAACAGGGAAGTTGAATTCAGAATCCATATAATGCCAGGAACAACACCAATTGCCAAAGCACCTTACCGTTTGGCACCCACCGAAATGCAGGAACTAAAGAAACAGTTAGATGAATTGTTGGAAAAATGATTCATACAGCTAAGCTCATCACCATGGGGAGCGCCGATACTGTTTGTCAAAAAGAAGGACGGATCAATGCGTATGTGCATTGACTACCGTGAATTAAACAAGGTCACAATTAAGAACCGGTACCCATTACCAAGAATCAATGATCTGTTTGATCAATTGCAAGGAGCTCGATTTTTCTCAAAAATCGATTTAAGGTCAGGATATCATCAATTAAAGGTACATGAAGAGGACATTCCTAAAACCGCATTTAGAACAAGGTATGGCCATTATGAATTTACTGTCATGCCATTTGGTTTAACCAATGCCCCAGCCGCATTTATGGACATGATGAACCGAATATGTAAGCCATATTTGGATAAATTCATAATTGTTTTTATTGATGATATTCTCATCTATTCTAAAAATAAGAAAGATCATGCAAAGCATTTGCACGCACTTCTAAGTCTATTAAGAAAGGAAAAGCTTTATGCAAAATTTTCAAAGTGCTAATTTTGGTTAGAACAGGTACAGTTTCTTGGACAATTAGTCAATCATGAAGGAATTCATGTAGATCCAACGAAGATCGAAGCGATTACCAAATGGAAAACCCCTGAATCACCAACCGAGGTTAGAAGTTTCTTAGGATTGGCCGGTTATTATAGAAAGATTTATTCAAGATTTTTCTAGAATAGCCATTCCTTTAACTAAGTTCACCTGTAAATCCATTAAATTTGAATGGGGACCAAAACAGGAAGAAGCTTTTAGAATTCTTAAGCAAAGATTAACCCATGCACCCATACTAGCGTTACCAGAAGGAACTGAAAACTTTGTAGTCTATTGTGACGCTTCTAAGTTAGGTTATGGATGTGTGTTGATGCAACGCCAAAAGGTTATAGCTTACGCATCTAGACAACTTAAGAATCATGAAGAGAATTATTCAACCCATGATCTAGAGTTAGGAGCTATAATTTTTGCCCTTAAAATTTGGAGACATTACCTTTATGGTAGTAAGTTTACCATATTTACTGATCATAAGAGTTTAAAGTATGTTTTTGGGCAAAAATAATTAAATATGAGACAAAGACGCTGGATGGAGATGCTTAGCGATTATGATTGTGATATCCAGTATCATGCAGGAAAAGCAAATATAGTTGCTGATGCTCTAAGCCGAAAGTGTCATGAAAAGCCAAAAAGGATACGTTCTCTTAAATTAAATCTACAAGTAGATTTAAATGAGCAAATTAGAAAAGCACAAGAATCAGTAATCAAGGATGATACTGAAAAGTTAAAAGGAATGATTAAGGAATTAGAACAAGGAACAGTTGGAATTTGGAGATTTTATAAAAAGAGAATGTGGATACCTAAATTAGGAAACCTACGTCATCGTATATTAGAAGAAGCCCATAAGTCCAAATATACGATGCATCCTGGAAATGATAAAATGTATCAGGATTTAAGAAGGAATTTTTGGTGGATAGGAATGAAAAAGGATATAACAGCCTATGTTTCTAAATGTTTAACCTGTTCACAAGTTAAAGCTGAACATCAGAAACCCTCAGGATTGCTGCAACAGTTAGAAATGCCAGTGTGGAAATGAGAATTAATAACAATGGATTTTGTTACCAAATTACCCAAAACAAGAAAATGTAATGATACAATCTGGGTGATTGTAGATAGGCTAACCAAGTCAGCTCATTTCCTACCAATGAAGGAAACTTTCAGCATGGAACAATTAGCTAAATTATATGTAAATGAAATAGTTTCATTACATGGAATTCCTTTATCAATTGTTTCTGATAGGGATAGTCGTTTTACCTCTCATTTTTTGGACAAGTTTCCAAAAATCCATGGGAACCAAGTTAAATCTAAGCACAACTTATTATCCTCAAACAGGAAAGGACAATTAAGAAAATGGAAGACATGCTTAGAGCTTATGTAATTGATTTCGGAGGTAATTGGGACGATCACTTACCTTTAATAGAGTTTTCTTATAATAATAGTTATCACACAAGTATCAATGCTGCACCATTCGAAGCACTTTATGGACGAAAGTGCCGAACCTCAGTCTGTTGGGCAGAAATTGGGGAAAAACAACTATCTGGACCTGAGATAGTGCAAGAAACAACTGACAAGATCATTCAAGTCAAGGAACGACTGAAAACAACACGTGATCGACAGAAGAGCTATGCCGATAACCGACGCAAATCGTTGGAATTTCAAGTAGGAGATAAAGTATTGTTAAAAGTCTCTCCTTGGAAAGGAGTGGTAAGATTCATCAAAAGAGGAAAGCTAAGTCCCAGATATGTTGGACCTTTTGAAATTATTAGAAGAATAGGACCTGTAGCCTATCAGCTACAACTGCCAAAGGAAACGTCAGGAATACATGATGTATTTCATGTATCTAATCTCAAGAAATGCTTAGTCGATGAATCACTTGTGATACCTCTTAAAGATATAGAGGTAAATGAACAACTCAAGTTTGTAGAAAGGCCTCTACACATTGAAGACAGGAAAGTCAAGAACCTCAAGCACAAGAGATTAATTCTAGTCAAAGTGAAATGGGACTCCAAAAGAGGACCAGAATATACATGGGAGCTTGAATCAGAAATGCAAAGGAAATATCCACACCTGTTCTAATAGATCTCTAGGATGAGCTCTAAAACAAGGTGGGGAGGATATAACAACCCTAATTTAAACCGACACCCTCGAAATATTTTCGACACCCCAATATATTTTGAAATATCCCAATATATCCTAAAATACACCCCATACGCGACAACGGACCCCGAATACCTTGAATATTATTAAAAATAATTAAAAATATAATTTTTGGGTTTGTGGCGGGCCGCGTAAGCCATCCCTCAACCCTTACGCGGGCCACGAGAAGCTAAAAGCTGGCGAAACCCTAGGCCGCCACGTGGCCAAACACATGTCGACCCTATACGCTGACCCGGATCAGCTATGCCTTTGACCATCTTTGACGTGGGCCGCGTAGCCTCTCGGCTACACCTTACGCGGGCCGCGTAGAGCCCAAAATCAGGCCCTATATAAGAGGGCTTCGGGCCTTCAGTTTACGTCGCTCAAAATTCAACTTTCTCTCTCAATTTCTTAATAGTAGAAGTTATATTCGGGTATAATATCCCCCTAATTAATGAAGTTCTGCTCCGTTGTAGGTATCATAACCCCTGGATACGTATTAGATACGCTGCCCGATTGATCTAGGGTTCCGTAACGGCTGTCGTGGTTCTGCCCGACGTAGTCGTTGGAATGCCGTCTCGGGGAGGGTATTACTAATGTTAAAATGGGTTATTATACTAACACGTGTGAATTTGTGTAATTTATAGATAATTCCCAGGAAACCCTTACTGAAAACCTAAGACAGCAATGTGAGTAATCTCCTTTTTGTAAACAGTTTTTACAAAACCTTAAATATTTTACAATGAAATTTAGCAGTGATTGAGTCTTTGTAATTCTACAATTACTGCCGGTATGTTGGGGTTTTGTATACAAAATGTGAGACACGTTACCATTGGACAAAGAGTTAGCCAATGTGTAATATGACCCACCAGTCAGGATTGACAGTACTGAATGAGTAATTGGGTAGATGTAAACATTGTAATCGCTCTCAATACTGCTTAAATGAAATTAATGTTTCTTGATTAAACTGGGATTCACTCACCAGTATTTCCCACTGACAAATGTTTTTAAAACGCGTTTCAGGTAACACAATGTGAAAGCCAATTAGAAGCCAGCTGGACAGCACTGAAGGCTTGGAAAAGTGGCTATAAAAGTTACCTAAATAAAGAAGGCGTTTTATTTCAAATAAAATGGGATTTATTCCTATAAATCAGTTTGTAATGAAAACTTGAGTTTTATCCCAATGTGTTTATTTCTATAAAATGTGGTGTTTTACTCTGATAAAATATTTCCTAACTACGATCCTGATGTAAATTCCGCTGCCAAATTAATAAACACCGATACCACCGACACTGAGTTCGCGCCCGCCCATTCCCGGGACAGATAGGGGGCGGGGGCTGTGACACCTACCACATTACACATTAATAACTTAATTAATTATCTTTCAATATTCCGACCCTTTAGGATTGTATCCTTGCTGACTCAAACTACTGGGTTGAGGGTAACGTCACCTTCAAAAGAAGGGCCTACTACTATAACTAAGATAATCTCTTAAAAAGTGCAAAAGTGCGGAAATCATCAAATGTTACACTAAAGGCGAGTCAGAACCAAGTGATTCATGTTGTCTATCTGTTTTTATTTTGTTTTTATTTTCAGCATTTTTTAGTTTTTTTTTCATGTTTAAAACCTTTTTTAAATTTCTGATTTGATTAGACGTTGAGGATAAACCGGTACTAAAAGCTCTTGTGTCGTTGGACGACCTCGGTATCTTACCAACGCTATACAATGCTCACAATGGGTGAACTTGCCCATATGTGTGTTTAGTGTTAGTAGAATATCGTGTTTTATAAATTTAAAACTTGACTAAAGTGTTAAAAAGGGCTTAAAATATACATAAAAACCTACCACACCTAACGTACAACAAAAATCAGTCAAATGAGCGAGTGAAAACTATTTGATACAACAATGGGACAGAGTTTAAGAATGCTGAATTCAATGACTACTGTGCTTTAAAAGGAATTGATCATCAATACTGTACAGCTCGGACTCCTCAACAAAATGGAGTTGCTGCAAGACGAAGTCGAACTCTCATTGAAGCTGCCCGGACGATGCTGATAGATTCTGGCCTTCCATTAATATTTTTGGCAGAAGTAGTGAACACCGCCTGCTATGTTCAAAACCATGCATTGATTAACAAACGTCACATGAAGACTCCCTATGAAATAGTTGAAGGGAAAAAACCTTTTGTTAAACATTTCCGTACTTTTGGTTGTCCCTGTGTTTTATTGCTCATGGATGCCAAAGGTAAATTTGAGGCAAGAGGGGATCCATGCTATTTCATCGGCTATGCAAAGAACACCACATATCGTGTGTACAACAAAATCAAGAAGCAGATCAACGAGACTTACTATGTGGATTAGCTAGAAGAAAATACCAAAGATGCACAAGTTGGACCTGATTGGTTATATGATTATTCCTCTTTATTTAAGTCGTTTCCTATTCTGTCTGAGGAGGTTGTTAATGCAGGTGTCTCAAGTACAGCGATACCTATTCCCATTGTAGTGGAAGATGACGCTGTGCCTTTGCAAGATGCGTTCAAGAGACTTACTGTGGATCCATTGGGATTTCACGAAACTACTACGACACACACTCAAACTTCACCAATTCAGGAGACGGTTTCTGAATCCACTAAAACAACTACTCCTAATGATGCATCTCCTAACATTGAAGCCTCAAGCCAACAGATAACTGCGGGACCCTCAAATCCCAATGTCCAAGGGACTTCACTGTTTCTAGAGCTGATTCCGTCTGACTACACTGTAGATCCACTGGTGATACTACCACTGCATCAAATGAGGGGGAGCAAACTGGGATAGTATCAGAAAGTTTGTTGAATCTGCAATCCAATTTGTAGGCTCCTACTATAGCAATTCCACAACGTGTTCAGAGAAACCACCCAATTGCAAATGTTTTTAGTCCTGTGACAGCTGGTGTTCAAACCCGTAGCAGATTAAGGACCATTAACACATGTCTATATTAATGTTTCATTTCCTAGATTGAGCCTAAAAGCATTGATGTTGCCTTGCAGGAACCTAGATGGGTTGATACAATGCATGAAGAGCTCAATCAGTTTGAAAAACTGGGTGTTTGGAAGTTGGTAAAGCTGCCTAAAGGAAAACGTGCTCTTGGAACACGCTAGGATACAGAAACAAAAATGATGATACTAGAGTGATCATGAGAAACAAAGCATGATTAGTGGTCCAAGGTTTCAAGCCGATTGAAGGTCTAGATTATGACGAGGTGTACATGTGACACCCAGCTATTTTGAGCCTGTACTGTACTAGTGTGACACGTGTTATGAATATATGAAGGCACTAAATTATTAAATATGATGTTAATATGAGGTATTTGAAGTATTGATAAACCCAAACTTTGTTAAAAATTACGTTGACAATAATAAAATAAACGCTTATCGCGCAACGAACAAAATGCGAAGCAAACGTCGGTGACCGCCCGGATAATGTTAAAATCCTAAAAACATCCTGTTATGATTAAAATCCTATTTTTAATCATGTTCATGATGAAAAATTAATTAAAACGCTTAAAATCCTTATTTTACGAATTTAAGCGCGTACTGCGCAATACCGTGCGAATACTGTTAAATAGAGACAACGTAGCCAGTCTAGGTGAACGAAATATTGTTTAGCAATATTATGGCAAGTTAATTTTTATAGAATGATAAATATAATTTTAAACTCCTTAAAACGCAGTTAAAACGCGAAATAAAATACCCGGTAGTCAGTTAAATACCTGTTTCTTGCATGAATATGTGTATATATATATAATGCAAGAGAGAGAATGTGTGTGTATAGAGCAAGGTGGCGGCACCTTGTGTGCCCACCAAACCCATATTGTGCCATGTGTTGCAATTGTAGGAACATGATGATTACAAAATTTCTTACACTCAACATAAAAAAAAAATCCAAGAATCAACTTTTCAAAAACCTTTCTTCTTCTCTCTTAGAACATCTCGGCCAAACACACATATACACACATCCTTTCAAAATTTCAAACTTATTTCTTCGAATATCATGGCCATTTAAAGTTAGTTTCAAGCTTGTTTGAAGATTTAAAGGTGATTCTGAGGTGATTTCAAGGAGGAATAAGCTTATAATCATCAAAGAATCTCATCATAAACCCACTTTTGTTCTTGGAAGGTATAAAACTTTTATCACTTTAAAACTTGTTTCTTGATGATGATGATGATGATGATAGCATCATTCTCAAATACTTGGATTCTGACAACTCTTGGAAACTAAACAACAAATGATTTTTATCAAAATAAAAATCAAATTATATGTGTGTATGTATATGAGCCGTGTGTGTGTGTATGAATTAGAGTTTGTATTTTGAGTTTTGATTAAAAAGGTTCTTGAAAGATGATTGTTTGAATGATCAAAAATGGATATATATGAAAGTATGTATGATTAAAGTGATGATGTTGTCTTGGATTATTAGAAATAATATTAAGTGTATGTATGTATGTATATATGGCCAAAAATATATCCATGTGTGGTAATGTTTGTGTTTTGATTGTTAGTTGATTATTGATTTATAAGAATCTTGGAAAGTATGCATGTGCAAATCAAAAGGAGTTTTATAAAAGTGTCATATAAAAGTCTCATGATTTGAAGTGAATGTAAGAAAAAGCGAAATTTTGGAAGTTATATATATGTATGTATGTGTATGATTATGTGGGTTTCGTTTGCATGTTCATACATATGAAAAATGTTACATGCATTTGATGATTGTAATGACTGAAAAATGATTATGATTTAAATAGGTTAAAAGATCATAATAAATGTAGGATGAGTGCATTTTATCTTGGATGATAATGATGAAGTAAATGTGCATTAGATGTTTGTACATAAGCTTGCATGATGATTTAATGATCATAAGAGAATTAAAATGTTATGGTATGATGAAAATACATACAAATCAGAATATAAACTTACAAAAAATTATGTTATATGATGTGTTTTGATGTTATAAATTTTTGTCATAAACTTGGTAGCTTTGCATGTTGTACATGTAGCTTAAAAAGTAGTAAAATGGGTGAAATTGCATGATTTATGTGTCATACATGAGACCTGCACTATCATGGATATAATTACCTTTTAATTAGTAGATAACATGTGTTATGTTAAAATATCAAGTCGTGATGATTTGGGATGGTTACGGTAAAGTTCGGTACAAGACTATGCGTTAAAAACAGTAAAAATCGGCTTTTAAAGTGATTTTTGCAAAACTGATTTAGATCAGATTATAAACTGATATTTTTATAATAAATAAAAGTATTTTAACTTATATTAAGTATCTTTGGTGTTTTATTAGTCACACGTGACATCCGACGCTCGAAAACGTTACCAAAAAATGTTAAAATAGCATATTCAACGTACGCGAAAATGGATGTTCAAGGGTGAAATTTTTGTGTTAACAAGTGGTATGTGAATATGAATATGAATACGAATAACGTGATTTGTTAAGTGAATACATGATGATATGAATTAATACTATGTTTAGGCGTTTGTGCGATAAAAATGGTAAACTAGGTCAAAAATCACTATGTGCGTAAATTGTGATGAGCATGAAAATAATGCCTAGGTTAACTTGATGAGTTATTTGGCATTTAAGTGTTTAAGAATGATAAATGTGTGAAATGATGTAATACGTGAATTACGATATATGTTGAATATGTCCATACTTATGCATATATATTACGAAGCGCAAATCGTATATATATTGTAAATAAGTGGACATAATAACGAATAAAGGGCCACCAATAAAATTGTTCAAATCGCAAAAATCTTAATATGTATATATATAAACACATAAACACACACACACACACACACACACACACACACACATATATATATATATATATATATATATATATATATATATATATATAAATGGCAACATAATCAAAACAAAGACTTTTCATGAAATCTCAAAGATATGTGAAAATTCTAAGTATCGGAGAAACTAAATATTTTGTAGAACAATTAGTTATTCAATCATTCCTATTTAAATTAGGATATGTAGATTCAATTTGAGGGATTGTGATAATAAAAACGCACCTAAAGGTGAGTATCACTACGCCCCACTTTTTACTGTTTTGTATACTGTTTTGGGGGAAGAACACGCCTTTAAAGGAATGAATATATGTTTTTGTATAAAACATGCTCTTGAATAAATGTGTTTTAGTGAGTGTCACAAGAACCCCTCTTTTATTGCTTTATATATTGTTTTGGGGGAAGAACACGTTGTTATAAAGGATAAGTATAATTTTTTTTATAAAATATGCCTTTGAATTATATAAAAGTATATTTTCATGGAAAATATGATTTTTGGAATGATATAATATGTTTTATGGAGAAACATGGATTTGGAAAAGTGCATGATTTAAATATGTTTTCGAGGAAAACGAGTTTTTATTGATATAAATAAGTTTTCAAGGAAAACGGATTTTGATTAGGTGGAATTGTTGATAGATCTATCGGGTTGACAACCCCGTCATGACCGGTAGCTCCGGTCCACATAGCGGCGAATTGATATTCTATAATTGTCTAGTATTGATTAGAGCCTCATTCGTAATATATAGCTCGTAACGTCTTGTAAACTTACGAAACTGAAAGTATGACTGAATTTAGTATAAAAAACCGTGGGTACAAGTTTTCATCGGAGATTTGTTTATTAAACTATTCCGGATGAATCAACCATGGATTTTATAAAGGAAATAAAATTAACTTTCTTAAGCATATATGGACGTTTTAAATCATTTAAATTCTATAATAAGAAAGTTTTTCCTTATACAAATTGTTACGAATTTGATATGTGAACTCACCTTCCATTGTGTTAACACTTGATTTTTTCGTGTTCTTCAGGTACATGAGTTCGGCTTCGGGGATTTTGGCTTGTGTTGTCTTTTGGTTGTGTGGTGCTATTGTAATTAAATAATGTTTGGACACTTTTAACTACTTTTGGGACTATGTGTAATAAGACCCCTAAGGGTCAAACAACTATTGTGACAACCCGGACTTTCAAGATTTGCATTACTGATTCCTTGACCTCTAGCTCCTATAATTACGTCTCATGTTTCACTACATGTTATAACCAAAAGTATACTACGCTAATCATTGGCTAGTCATATAAGAATTTTATTTATTTGTATAACGTAGGTTAATATATGTTAAATGGTGCTTCCATAAATTATGTCGCACACCCCATCGTGTCGCACACAGCTTAAAGAACCGCACACCCTCCTTTTCCTAGTTGGGTGGTCCTCGGCCCAACTTCCTTGAGTCAAAATGAAGCCCAAGCAGGCCTGGATCGCATCATTTGAAAGGCCTGGCTTGCATTAGTTGGACCCAAACACACGCATGAGGTTGTGAATGGTTTTATGGTTTTAAAAGGGATGAGATAACAAGAACCCAAACACCCTTTTCCTATCCTCTTGATGTCGACGGCTGCCCAGCTCTTTATCGGAGCCTTCCTCATTTAATCTGGCATTTACTCTACACTTATTCGGTTAGTATACTCATCACCGATTTGATTAACATTATGTGATTTATGTGATTTAGTATTGCGGTTAGAATATATGAGAACTGGCAAATGATTTAGGGTTATGTGATAGTAGAAACCTTGATGAATACTTTGTGGAAACAAACTGTTATGATCGATAAAGTGCACTTGATTATTCATGCATGAACCATCGATGATCTTGTGTTTATACATGTACGGCTTTGAGTGGCAGGATTAGATTTAAGGTTGTTATTGCTTAAAGGAATGCATGGAACTAGGGTTTAATATTAGATGTAACGAATAAGTACGAGTTACATGATTGAATAATTGGTTGATTAATTTTGCGATACATGTGGCTGCCATAATCATTCGTTGAAATCTATTAAAATTGTGGGCCATGATTTGTAACTGCTTGATTGAGAAAATGGGTAGGGGAATAACTGTTGGAAATAAAAATGGAAGTGTTGACTTGTTAAACAAACAAATCGCACACTAGCTGGATCACATACAATCGCACACTTGCTATATGTTGCACATCCACTTGGGCCTGGTATGTTGATTGGGTTGCACGTTCAATTTAATTAATGGATCCAGTAAGGTCTTGGGCCGCAAACGAGATTGAGTCACACTGTTCTCAGATTATAAGCCCATAGTGAATCGCACAAGTCCAGCCCTATCACACAACTTTACGTGAACAGGCTCTACTTGTTGACGGGTCGCACACCTCCGCGTGTGGGCTGGAAACAGTTGGGCCGTGTTGTGTGGACTCGCACACCTCCATGACAATCGCACACCGTGTGACACCTGGGTCACTGCGACCATCAAACAAATACCAAGCCAATGAAATATTGTATTTCATACTTGGGATCTGTATAATTATGTGTGTCTTTTGCACATATCAATTCTTGTTTGATTACAAGCTCTAAATCGCTTTCTAGAAGGTTATACGCGCACTGATGCGTAAATATAACCAGTTTAATACAACAAACACTCCGGAATAGTGAAATAGGCTTAACATACCTTAAATAACCTTTACATAACTTAGAAATAAGTTTTGAAGGCTTTAGTATGGTAAAATCAAGTTTAATCGTCTACAGGGACTAAACTTGACAAACTGTGAAAGTATGACGATTCGTACTGGAACAGACATTCCAGAACATGACCATAAGTTAAAAATACCATAAATATCCTTTACATAGCTTAGAAATAGGCTTTAAGGGGTTCGGTGTGCTAAAATAAACTTTTGGGTCATTCAGGGACTAAAAGCGTAAAAAAGTGAACAAGTTTGCATTTTCGCGCATAACTTACGTTCTGAATACCTCCGGACATCCAAAAATTTATGTAAGCACTAAAATATTTTATTTTAGTGTTTGGCATAAGAAAAATCCATTCATCACGCAATTTGGATCGTTTTTCGCGCGTATGCGCATTCCGTCGTAATTAAGCGAACATCGCGATCGTACGACCAAACGAACCAACATCCGGCATATTTTTGAGCATGTTTCATGCCCACAATGTTTAGGCATCATTTTAGGGCCTTAACGTTGGCTTAACGAGCCTTAACATGTCGGAAATGGCCTTAATACACAACGGGGACTGAAATGGAAACTTTGGAAACTGTTGCTGATCAGAAGGACCTAGGCGTGACACCTAGCCCCCTAGGCGTCACGCGAGGCCCTTTCAGATCAGCAAAAGTTGTTTAACAGCTGTTAACAGCCTTTCAACCCCCCAAAGGCCAATGCCACATGTCAATCTCTGGTGGTGGGGGCAAAATGAGTTACCATAACATTCCAACACATGTACGGATGAGATTCGATCACGTTATTCGATAAACGATCCTAACGGTGGTCCATTTCCTATAAATACCCACCAACATCACTTGCAAAACCCACACAAATCTGATCTCAAAGCTCTAAGTTGAAGCAATCACTTCATACCTGAGCTATTCGATCAAGATTTACTAGCTGGGACCCTTTGTAAGTGTTCTTTCGTTCCTTTCATTCGTTTTAACGTTAAAGTCAAACTTTGTTTGACTTTCTGCATTGACTAGTTTATGGTCAATGCAAAGTTCGTTTGAACTTCATAACGTGAGCGTGATCACGGTGGTTATAGTCCCTAGTGACTATACCTACTGATTACCACGTTATCTAGGCTCAGTGACGAGTCGTAGTTTCGGCCAAAATGCGCATTCTTGCGTATTTTGTAACCAAACTACTCTTAGGTATCAAAACCGTTTGTTTTGATACCAAACCTATTTTCTAAACATAGTTAAGCATGTTTTAACATGCTTAGCTCGTCACTTTTAGTTTAGTTCTTATATAGGGTCGTAAGGTAAGCGATCTAAACAATCGCTTATACTTTCGAACCCGAGCCGTTTGGTCGATCATTAGGATCCGACCAAACACATTAGGTGACCATAGTATATAGGGAAAAACCTTCCGAGGTTATACCTTATGGTCGCTTCGTTTAAGTAGTTGTATGATAGGTAGTTTATATGCCTTAGGTAAATTACCAAAATGCCCTTTTTACGCCAAAATTCATTTAAAGCATATGTAACATAACTTTTGGTATCTAAACTGATTTGGAAACAATATTAGACATGTTAAGGCATATTTTACTTATCATAGGGCTAGTTAGGCGGTCCGAACGCGTTTTACGCGAACGACGCGTTAAAGTAACATAAGCTACCTAAACGGGTCATAATGGGTTGTAAGCACTTAGGTTAGGTTTCATTTTAGTATGTAGACTTTGTTAAACCATATTACATGAGTTCCCATACTCATTTGGTTTACGAGCCCTCATTCTATTCAATCCTCCGATATAGGTCCGGTTATTAATATAGTTACCTATATTAGGTGTCGTTTGATATTCGTGACCTTCTAGCTTTGCTTGGTGGATAACTAAAGGCTATTGAGCAATCTCAGGTGAGTACATAGAACCCCCCTCTTTTAAATGTTTTCCAAACTGTTTTGGGGTGGAACACATGTGCCTACTTGTTACTTTCATGCTTTCCATGTTTTCACATCATATACTTGCTATGTTCATTAGTACATTTACAGTACATGATTTACATTACATTTCATGCTATGTATGTCCATTGTGTGCATACTTAGTACATTTTTTTACATTACATTTCATGCTATGTATGTCCATTGGGTGCATACTTAGTACATTGTTATACATTACTTTTCATGCTATGTATGTCCATTGTGTGCATACTTAGTACATTGTTTTACATTATAAATTTGTTGCATATGCTCATCCAGCATATGAACACATTATATTACATTTTGAACCGTTGTAACCATTTGACTATGTGAACCGTCGTAACCATTTGATTATAGGAACCGTTTGTAACTGTTGAACCGTGTGAACCATTTGTATCTGTTGACATGATTTACATTTGACAATAGACTTTGGACTATACATAAACATTTCTACAATTGTTAAACATTACATCTTGATGGTTTGGTTTGAGTAAGTGATTTAAGTAACGAGGCGTGTGTAATATGATACAAGCATGGTGGATACGCCGCTGGTACTTCCTATATATAAGTGTTTGTATGGTATTACATATCGTAGCGTTATTTGAATCATTTCAATTTGAGACATATAACATTTCATACAAATAACATACTTTTCACAAGACATTGTTTTACAAACAACTTATCTTATACAAACTCATTTTACATGGTTATTCATTTAACCATACATTATTCTCTTATTCATACATATCATCTGAACTTATTGTGTTTCAAACGATTTACAAGACAAATCAAATTACAAGGTTCATGACTAAACTTTATTAAACATTTTCTTAAACTTACAAGTCATGAATCCTATTTTCACAAAACCTATGTATCTCATAGGCAGTTTTATGCTGACGTACCTATTTTCACATGTGTTTTCAGGAGTTGATGCATAGGACTTATCGAGATACACTTAGGCGGACTTGGGCCTTAGTGACAATAAAAGATGCAAGACTAGTTATTTATGTTATATTTCTTTGATTGTCAAGACATTGTAATTCTTTTAATCAATAAAACAATATTTCAATTTCCATGTGTTATGAAACAATGATTCTGTTACAACACTCCCCGACGTTTCCGCCACGTTTTGTTGTTTTACGTGGTCGGGGTGTGACAGAAAAGTTGGTATCAGAGCTCATGGTTATAGGGAATTAGGTTATTAGTAATGCTATGACCTAGTCTATAACCTTCCTAGGATCCTAACGCGAGTTTACTTGCGTTTAGTCATAAAAAAATACCGTCACCTATCCTTAGGCGACGACCACAACAAGAACATAAATTTCAAAACCGCTTTGAAAACTAATCATCTGTTCTAGGATGATTGATTTCTAGGTTTTGAACCCTCTATTGTAAGGTTTTGAACCCTCTGTTATAAGGTTTTGAACCCCTTTGAGTTTTCAGAATCTCGTTAAAGTTTTGGGTCCTAAATAGTGTGAACAGGTGCAAACTGGAAGAGTGAATGCTTGTACCCTGAGTTTTCTATCTAAGGCTAGAGTGTTCGTACAAATCCACATAATCGGACCAGTCACTCTTACCTGGGAACTCTTGGGGTGAGTGTCCACTTATAGGCGAGCATGTCTTCACGATACATTATGAGGATCTAATTGCTTTGATTCAGCCTTTGTGTGTCGTTTATTTGCTTCGTGGTTCAAAAAAATGACCATCACCCATGATTTTGGTCGGAAATTGTAACATCCTATTCTTATCCAATGCCATTTCATTTGTTTTCTCTCTTGTTTCCCATTTAGAATGCCTCCACGATGCGAAAATCCGGTATCTATTGAAGAGCTGGCAGCTGTCATTACACAGCAAATAACTGCTGCAATCCCGAACATCGTTGCCCAATGTAACCAAGCCCTCAACAACAATAATGCCCCCTGCAACTTCAAGACGTTCAACTCGGCTAAGCCATCAAAGTTTTCTGGGTCTCAAGGAGCGACTGCACTTCTGCAATGGTTTGAGAGTCTAGAGAGCACCTTCAGACATGTTCAATGTCCAAATGAGCGAAAGGTAGAATTCGCATCTAGTGTCTTTGAGAAACGAGCTTTGACATGGTGGAATGGTGTGATGAGAGATAGGGGTGCCGATGTGGCACTGGCTCAAACGTGGCAAGAGCTTCGAGCTCTGATGATGAAGGAATTCTGTCCTCGTCACGAGATCAGGGCCTTGGAAAGGGAGTTCGACGATCTTAAGCAAGATAGCGGTGAGCATCGAGCCTACACGGATCGTTATGAGGAGTTAAGTTTGTTATGCCCGAATATGGTTACGCCTATGGATAAGGCAATCGAAAAGTACATTGATGGCCTCCCTGACTCAGTACAAGACATTATAACTGGTAGTAAACCCACTACAGTTAGACAGGCCATTGAGCTATCTGCAACCTTGACTGAATCTCAAATCAGGAAAGGTAAACTTTTTCGAAAAAGTGACAAGAAACCAATCGAGGAATCAAAGACCATGGATGAACAGACTGGATCCCCTAAGAAGTCAAAGAAGCGAAAGGCTTCCCAGAACTTCGCCATGGTTACTCACAATGATCAAGCCGTCCCCAACCAACCAGTTCAACCCCCTGCTAGGACGCCATACAATGGAACTCCACCCTTGTGCAACCAATGTAGCCTCCATCATCATGCCAATGTAAAGTGCCGCGAATGCCAAACTTGTGGACTTATAGGCCATACAGCAAGAGTCTGCCCAGCTACAGCTGCACCAAACCAAGCTGGAAACAATCCCGCTGAAGGTCGTTTTCTACCAGGTTCTTGTTTCAACTGTGGCGAGATGGGTCATTTCCGAAGAAATTGCCCAAAGCTTGCTAATGCAAATCCAGCACAGGGATGAGCATCTGACCGACCAGAAGACAACATCGTTTAGAAATAATCACGTCTTATGTATTATTTTCTTTTGTTGTCAAGGTCCATGAAACAGTTGTTATCATTGTTTATAAATAAATCTTTTATTTACATTGCAATGTATATATGTGGTTGTATGTATAAAGAACATATCCCCTACAATACCGACAAGCAAGGAATCGTATTCCTTGAAAAGCAAACTACCCCCAAAATTTTTCCATCTTATGATCTCTTGTGTTTTCCACGAAATTCCTAAGTACCCGTTTCTTCTAAGGAAACGAAGTACAAGGCGCAAGTTACAACGCTGGACGAATACCCAAAGTACCACTATAAATCCTTAATAAGGGAACCTAAGGATATTTCCGTAAATCCTAAAATTGTTGTGTTCCTTAATTCGAATATTACGTTTCTTTGAAAACAAAATCGAATTTTTGGGAGATCATCCTATCTTTTCAGATAGATCCCAGAGGACATTGAAGTCCAGCGACTGGTTTCCTGGTGTACCTTGAATATCCATTCACTAACAAGTTAATAACAAATTAATAACTGAGTTAAACAACTATGTGATTATGTGCTTATGTGTTCCCTTTTATGTTTTTGGTGTAATCCAAGTTTTTGTTATCCAAATCCTCGTAGAATCTTCCATATCATGCGTATAAGGGATTCATAGTAGGATACCCAAAGGTACTATCTAAAATCCTTAATGGACTTCTACGTTGTAGTTAAGTCCCTTGGATTATAAAGTACTACTTCATAATTAGACCCCTTGAGTGGTCTAGTTAGACAGATTGATCCAAAAATCTGGTTAGGAACATCATGTGATGATATAGCTAAAAGGACTCCTTGGTGGCCTAATTAAAAAGATCATCTGTCGATCTAATTAAAAGGACCCTATGGTAGTCTAGTCACTCTCATCACAGGTTTGATTTTTTTTAACATTACAAGACAAACTGTGCGGACTGTGCAAGGAATTATGTAATTATGGATGCATACATAATTATGGAATTTAGTGCACAGAAACCACAGCAAGTTTTGTCATGTGCCTAGAAGTTAACTCTATTCATTTCCATTTCTGAGGAAGCACCCGCTGAAAATGACTCCGTTTGTTCATTTTCGTTTCTGAAGATTGTCCGTTGAGGAAATGAATATCCGTTTGATTATCCTTTTCATTTCCATTTCTGAGGAAGCACCCGTTGAAAATGACTCCGTTTGTTCATTTTCGTTTCTGAAGATTGTCCGTTGAGGAAATGAATATCCTTTCGATTATCCTTTTCATTTCCATTTCTGAGGAAGCACCCGTTGAAAATGACTCTGTTTGTTCATTTTCGTTTCTGAAGATTGTCCGTTGAGGAAATGAATATCCGTTTGATTATCCTTTTCATTTCCATTTCTGAGGAAGCACCCGTTGAAAATGACTCCGTTTGTTCGTTTTCGTTTCTGAAGATAGTCCGTTAAGGAGATGACAAGATTATTCCTTGCTTATCTTTGATGGTTATAAACACAAAGTCATAGACAGAGCCCTACGAATAAATTTCGGGATGAAATTTCCTAAAGTAGGGGAGACTGTGACACCTGGGTCACTGCGACCATCAAACAAATACCAATCCAATGAAATATTGTATTTCATACTTGGGATCTGTATAATTATGTGTGTCTTTTGCACATATCAATTCTTGTTTGATTACAAGCTCTAAATTGCTTTCTGGAAGGTTATACGCGCACTGATGCGTAAATATAACCAGTTTAATACAACGAACACTCCGGAATAGTGAAATAGGCTTAACATACCTTAAATAACCTTTACATAACTTAGAAATAAGTTTTGAAGGCTTTAGTATGGTAAAATCAAGTTTAATCGTCTACAGGGACTAAACGTGACAAACTGCGAAAGTATGACGATTCGTACTGGAACAGACATTCCAGAACATGACCATAAGTTAAACATACCATAAATATCCTTTACATAGCTTAGAAATAGGCTTTAAGGGGTTCGGTGTGCTAAAATAAACTTTTGGGTCATTCAGGGACTAAAAGGGTCAAAAAGTGCACAAGTTTGCATTTTCGCGCATAACTTACGTTCTGAATACCTTCGGACATCCAAAAATTTATGTAAGCACTAAAATATTTTATTTTAGTGTTTGGCATAAGAAAAATCCATTCGTCACGCAATTTGGATCGGTTTTTGCGCGTATGCGCATTCCGTCGTAATTAAGCGAACATCGCGATCGTACGACCAAACGAACCAACATCCGGCATATTTTTGAGTATGTTTCATGCCCACAATGTTTAGGCATCATTTTAGGGCCTTAACTTTGGCTTAACGAGCCTTAAACATGTCGGAAATGGCCTTAATACACAACGGGGACTGAAATGGAAACTTTGGAAACTGTTGCTGATCAGAAGGACCTAGGCGTGACACCTAGCCCCCTAGGCGTCACGCGAGGTCCTTTCATATCAGAAAAAGTTGTTTAGAAGCTGTTAACAACCTTTCAACCCCCCAAAGGCCAATGCCACATGTCAATCTCTGGTGGTGGGGGTAAAATGAGTTACCATAACATTCCAACACATGTACGGATGAGATTCGATCACGTTATTCGATAAACGATCCTTACGGTGGTCCATTTCCTATAAATACCCACCAACATCACTTGCAAAACCCACACAAATCTGATCTCAAAACTCTAAGTTGAAGCAATCACTTCATACCTGAGCTATTCGATCAAGATTTACTAGCGGGGACCCTTTGTAAGTGTTCTTTCGTTCCTTTCATTCGTTTTAACGTTAAAGTCAAACTTTGTTTGACTTTCTGCATTGACCAGTTTATGGTCAATGCGAAGTTCGTTTGAACTTCATAACGTGAGCGTGATCACGATGGTTATAGTCCCTAGTGACTATACCTACTGATTACCACGTTATCTAGGCTCAGTGACGAGTCGTAGTTTCGGCCAAAATGCGCATTATTACGTATTTTGTAACCAAACAACTATTAGGTATCAAAACCGTTTGTTTTGATACCAAACCTATTTTCTAAACTTAGTTAAGCATGTTTTAACATGCTTAGCTCGTCACTTTTAGTTTAGTGCTTATATAGGGTCGTAAGGTAAGCGATCTAAACAATCGCTTATACTTTCGAACCTGACCCGTTTGGTCGATCATTAGGATCCGACCAAACACATTAGGTGACCATATTATATAGGGAATAACCTTCCAAGGTTATACCTTATGGTCGCTTCGTTTAAGTAGTCTATTGAGCAATCTCAGGTGACTACATAGAACCCCCCTCTTTTAAATGTTTTCCAAACTGTTTTGGGGTGGAACACATGTGCCTACTTGTTACTTTCATGCTTTCCATGTTTTCACATCATATACTTGCTATGTTCATTAGTACATTTATAGTACATGATTTACATTACATTTCATGCTATGTATGTCCATTGTGTGCATACTTAGTACATTGTTTTACATTACATTTCATACTATGTATGTCCATTGTGTGCATACTTAGTACATTGTTTTACATTACATTTCATGCTATGTATGTCCATTGGGTGCATACTTAGTACATTGTTATACATTACATTTCATGCTATGTATGTCCATTGTGTGCATACTTAGTACATTGTTTTAAATTATAAATTTGTTGCATATGCTCATCCAGCATATGAACACATAATATTACATTTTGAACCGTTGTAACCATTTGACTATGTGAACCGTCGTAACCATTTGTTTATAGGAACCGTTTGTTACTGTTGAACCGTGTGAACCATTTGTATATGTTGACATGATTTACATTTGACAATAGACTTTGGACTATACATAAACATTTCTACAATTGTTAAACATTACATCTTGATGGTTTGGTTTGAGTAAGTGATTTAAGTAACGAGGCATGTGTAATATGATACAAGCATGGTGGATACGCCGCTGGTACTTCCTATATATAAGTGTTTGTATGGTATTACATATCGTAGCGTTATTTGAATCATTTCAATTTGAGACATATAACATTTCATACAAATAACATACTTTTCACAAGACATTGTTTTACAAACAACTTATCTTATACAAACTCATTTTACATGGTTATTCATTTAACCATACATTATTCTCTTATTCATACATATCATCTGAACTTATTGTTTTTCAAACGATTTACAAGACAGATCAAATTACAAGGTTCATGACTAAACTTTATTAAACATTTTCTTAAACTTACAAGTCATGAATCCTATTTTCACAAAACCTATGTATCTCACAGGCATTTTTATGCTGACGTACCTATTTTCACATGTGTTTTCAGGAGTTGATGCATAGGACTTATCGAAATACACTTAGGCGGACTTGGGCCTTAGTGACAATAAAAGATGCAAGACTAGTTATTTATGTTATATTTCTTTGATTGTCAAGACATTGTAATTCTTTTAATCAATAAAACAATATTTCAATTTCCATGTGTTATGAAACAATGATTCTGTTACAACACTCCCCGACGTTTCCGCCACGTTTTGTTGTTTTACGTGGTCGGGGTGTGACACACCGGCCCACAAACCCGAGTTTAATCGCACAATCTTACTTGGTTTTGGCCTTATATAGTTGGGCTGGGCATTGTGTACTGGTGACATAGGAGTCGCACACTGAACTGTTGTTGCACACACTCATGTTATTGACAAACTAACCTGTTAAGTGATGTTATGATAAATGCACGTGAGATGTAAACTAATAAGTGATTCAAATGGTTGCTACATGTTATGTGGTGATGTCAATTACACACAACCTACTAGAGTGTGTGGCATAAGTGTATGCGAAACCGATTGTTACAATGTATGCTAAGATCTGTGTGTTGCGTGATTCCTTGTTACGGTTTGTATAACGTTATGTGCACTACTTGTATGCTACTTGTGTTATGAATGTGGACTACGTGACTTACGTGCATATAAACTAATTATCTTTGGTAACCACGGTAGGGCTTGGTTGACCAACTTGGAACGGGTAACTTAACATACCGAGCAAAACTAAGGTGAGTCAATTCTCTTGAGCATACGTCCCGGTGGGTGGGACAGTCAATTGGGTATTCCTGAGAGGAATGAGTCTTTTGGGTAAAAACTAGAATGTTAGATAATACACTCATTTCCTATCACCTTAAGTCCCATCTTCTACCGAATAGTTACCTGAGAGGTAACGGGGTATTAGTTGATAGCGCTATTAGGCTTGGCAACCTCACACCGTACCTGAGAGGACGGGCGTGAACTAATGACCTTAATCATTACCAATGCTTAGATAGGGGGCATTGGGGACGGGCAAAGAATCTGGAAGCCATCTTGTACGGTACTCGAGTTATTATGAACATTATTTTCGGAATTGTTATTAAACTGGACTAATCACTTGGTAACTAAGCGTTTGGTAAAAACTGTGAACTCACCAGCGTTGCCTGATAGACTTGTTTGCATGCTCGCAGGTTATAGACATGTGAGAACGTGGAACTTGCTGTCTGGGAAGCTGGAGTGGTCATGGGTCGAGACACATGGAAACACGAGACAAGTCTAATAACTTCCATACGCTTGGTTTACGAAATACATAACTAATGATTTATGCTTCCGCTGAAAACGTTGAGGTATACTTTATGTAATGTAACACTTTATCTCAATGAATGAAAGTTTTATTTAAAATCTTGTATGAGTTCAATGTGATTGGTGGCTAGATCCTGGTACGTCACACGCCTCTCGGGGGTTTTCGCTTGGGGTATTTTTGGGGGTGTGACAGTTTGGTATCAGAGCCACTGGTTATAGTGAACTTGGTTTTAAAACGTTTTTATAAAACCAGACTATAACCGAACAAGTTCTGAATACGACCATGACACTGAGCTCCAGATTGCAAGGTTCGTCTCTCGTTTACTTATTAAACTGCATAACTAGTGTACCCTTACATATGACACTACATGTGATTGCACACTTAGCACGATAGTATGAATTCATGTGTTACTTGTCTATGTAATGTGAATGATAGTGTGGCATTTCCTCTAGGCTTTTGTTATCCATTGTTTATGATGTACTTTGTTTTGCTACTCGAATTTGAGGAACCATTTAACATGAGTTAGGAGGAATTGAGATGAGCATGCAAATTATATTATTATTGTGGGTGCACACATAATAATAATGTGGGTGCATGTGAGTCCCAGTGAGACCTAGCGAGTGTGAAAGGGGTTCTGTTACATTATTCGACCTATTGAGAAATTCAACAATCCATAGGGGTCATAGTGATGATTGCCTTCTATTCGAATGTAATCCTTTCACTTCCCACTGAATCTCTACGAATCTCGATGATATTGAGTGTTGCCTAAACACGTACATGAACGTTTAAGGAACCGTATAAGAATGTTAGGTGCTAGTGCGAACGTCACTGAGTTAGATGTCGAAGCGTCGAATGTTTGTTCTGTACTTCTCTCACTTTTCTCTCTTACTCAACGAGTTGACGTCTAAGATCCAGAAGTATGATCGCTTCAGTGATTCCCTAATAACTTACCGAGCGTTACTCAATCGACTCGCAAGACCGCTGGACAAGAAATTGAACGCGATACATTACCGATCCTAGTATCATGATGGCCCCGATTACTGACAATGAACAACAGTAGGTTGACTTCAATCGAGTCCCTAACCCTAGTCAGCTACCTCTGGGAGCCAGCTTTTACTAACCAATCGGGGCATAAACGCTGGAAATCGACTGGAGTAGGGGATGTGTTATTACTAGCGCCATGGGCAGTACACTCGGATGTGACAAGAACAGCAAGAAGGTGGACCTTATTAGCAAAGGAACGTAGGGATATGTTTACAGAGCAAGAACATCCGAAGCAATGGCCACGGTGACAACATGATGCTCGTAATCATAATCTTCAGTATGGAAATGAGGGTGACATCGACAAGGATGGGATGTTGTTAAATCGAGACATCATCAACCAAGGTAACAATGATAGTGTTGGGAAACCTCGTAACAATAACAACAACACTGGAAGGGGGCGCTCGTGGAAGAGCATTTAGGATTGGCGTGGGCGACGCCAGGTGTAATAGCAACATGGTGGTCTGTACGTTCTTGGTAATTAATCGCTTCGTCTCTATTCTGTTCAACCTTGATACCTCTTGAAGCCAGACACGTTGTAGAAGTGGCTGATGGCAAGCCAATTGAAGTCTCACACGTTTGCATAGGGTGCAACCTCAAACTTGTAGATCACGTGTTCGACATTGACTCCTTTCCCGTTACTTTTGGAAGCTTTGATGTAGTCGTCAGTATGGACTGGTTGACCAAGCATTGAACAGAAACTTTTGTAAAGACAAAAATCGCATGTATATCTCTCCCTGGTAGAGATTCACTGAATGTTAGTATCACTTCGACTATGGAAGTCTAGAAGCGTTTCAGCTATCCTGCTATCCTATCATGGTGGTAGATACTCAGCCCGAGGAGAAGAAGAGGGAAGATCTACCGATTTGTATCACGACGGAAGCAACCCTAATTTCCAGTACCCCTCATCGTCTCGCATCAGATAGGTTGCAAGAACTGTTTAATCAACCTCAGGAACTATTGGGCAGGGGTTCTAATTAACCTAGCTTCTCGCCTTGGGGATCCTGAGCTCTATTTGTGAAAAAGAAGGACGAGTCGTTTCATACGTGTATCGACTACTGTGAGCTCAGCAAGGTGGCCGTTGGAAACCGTCATCCTTTACCCTGCACCGACGATCTGCTTGACCAGTTGCAAGGGTTAAGCTTCTACTCGGAAATCGACTTAAGGTCGGGCAATCATAAGATGGAAGTCCAAGAGAAGGATGTTCCTAAAACGGCATTTCGGACGCTGTACGGCCATTACTATTCTCTGTTTATGTCATTCAAGTTACCCAACACACTAGCAGCTTTATAGACCACATGAATGGTATGTGTAAACCTCATCTCGCTGAATTCGTCCATGGAGTTTATTGTTGACATTTTGAATCATTTTCAAAAGGAAGGAACACCAGGAGCAGCTCTTGTACCTTATCTTAGAGCTCCTGAGGGAGGAGCAACTCTGCGCGAAGTCCTTCTAAGTGTGGGACTCTTTCTTGGCCACATAGTTAACACACTGGGAATACATGTGGATTCCGCTAAGATCCATTCTATTAGAGGTTTAGCAACACCGAAGAGCCATTCAAAGGTGCGGCAATTTCTTGGTCTCGTTAGGTACTATCACGGATTCATCAAGGGATTTTCGTAGTTCGCCCAGATTTTACTGCTTTAACAAGGGTACTGCGTATTTGTGGGGGAACCAAAACAGGAGAACGTCTTTCCAGCTTGTGAAGCCAAACTCTACGATGCACTAAATATTTTCCTTATTCGATGGCACCGGTGATTTTGTGGTGTACTGTGTTGTTTCGATCTAAGGTCTCGGTTGTGCGCTGATACAACGCGACAAAATGATAGTTTACGTTTCTCGACCGTTGAAGATTTACAAGAAGAATTTCACGATTCACAACCTGGGGTGGAAGCCATGGTCCTTGGATTTGAAATTTGGAGGCATTACTTGGACGGTAGCAAATGCACAATTTATACCGATCACAAGGGCCTTCAGTACATTGTGAATCGGAAGAAGTTGAACATGCGACGACGCCGCCGGATGGAACCCTTGAACGACTACGACTGTGAAACCTAAACGTGTACGAACTTTGCAATTCACCATTAACTCTAGCCTACCTGATCAGATTCGTTCTGCCTAAACTGAAGTGTTGAAGGACAAGAACCTCCCAGCTGGATCCATGCGGGGAATGGAAAAACAACTTGTAGATAAAATCGGGCGGTATTCGCTACTTCATGGAGCAAATAGGGGCCTCACTATACGGCCACCTTTGGGAACTTGTGTTGGGCAAAGCACACAAGTCTCGATATTCTACTCGCCTGGGTTTTGATAGGATGTATTAGGATCTAAAGATCTTGTACTGGTGACCGTGCATGAAGGCCCACGTAACAATGCATGAGAACGGTGTTTGGCTCATGCGAAAGTCAAGGTGGAGTATCAGAAACCTTCTGGTTTGCGTCAGTAACCAGAAACACCCGTATGGAAAATGGGAACAAACTACCATGGACCTTGCCACTGGTCGATCTAAAATTCAAAATGAAAATGATACCATTTGGGCGATCGTTGATCGCCTCACGAAATCCCTACACTTTCTTGCGATCAAGAAAGCTGACAAGTCGTCGCAGCCTGCGGACTTTTACTTGAAAGAAGTGATACCTAGGCACGAGGTGCCAACCTCTAACATCCCTGATCGTGATCCGTATTCTGCAAATAATTGGTGGCGGGCGATGCACAAATCTTCTGACTCACGTCTAGACATGAGCACTGCTTATCACACCCTCGGACAGATGGTCAGAGTGAACAGGCCATCCAGGCACTCAAATACATGCTGCGAGCATGTGTGATCGACTTTGATGAAAGTTGAGACATTTTCCTTTGGTAGAGTTTCACTGCGACGGCTACCATTCTAGTGTTCAGGCAGCTCCGTTCGAGGCATTGTATGTACGACAATGCCGATCTCTTTGTCGGGCTGTGGCGGGTGACAGCCAAATCACAGGCCTAGAACTTGTACCTTAAACTCCCGAGAAGATTGTTTGGATCGGGGATCGTATGGCGGCAGCGCGTGACCGTCAGAAAGGCTGGTAAGCGTGAGGAATCCCTTAGAATTCGCAGTAGGTAATCATGTTATGTTGAAAGTTTTGCCCTGGGAGGGTGTGGTGCGCTTTGGAAGCGTGACAAACTTAACCCACGATACATTGGACCATTCAGGATTCTGGAAAGAATCAGTAGAGTAGCCTACAAAACTCGAATTATCCGACGGACTGGGCAATGATGCGTGTCAAGTGTGATAGGTTTTTAACGTATATTTTAAGGCCTTTTTACACGTTAGTCAAGTTTTAAATTTATAAAACACGATATTTTACTAACACCAATCACACATATGGGCAAGTGCACCCATCGTGAGCGTAGTATAGTGTTGGCAAGATACCGAGGTTGTCCAAGGACACAAGAGCTTTTAATACCGGTTTATCCTCAACGTCTAATCAAATCAAAAGTTTAGAAAAAGGTTTTAAACTAGAAAAATAAAAACTAACTAAAATGCTGAAAAATAAAATAAAAATAAAAACAGATAGACAAGATGAATCACTTGGATCCGACTTGTGTTAAGTGTAACCTTTGATTACTTCCGCACTTTTTCACATTTTAAGAGATTATCTTAGTTATTGTAGTAGGCCCCTCTTTTGAAGGTGACGTTACCCTCAACCCAGTAGTTTGAGTCAGCAAGGATACAATCCTAAAGGGTCGGATTATTGAAAGATAATTAATTAAGTTATTAATGCATAATGTGGTAGGCCCCTCTTTTGAAGGTGACGTTACCCTCGGCTAAGTAGTCTGAGTCAGCAGGGATACAGTCCTAAATAGCCGGGTTAAAGTTTTAATAGTAGCTTACATATGAGGGGATCAAAGAGTTTCGACCCCCGCCATCCAATACCGGTGGGTATTGAAGGAGGTCCTACTAAATTTGACCCAGGTCCTTGCAGGATCTATACACTGAACAAGGCAAGACTCTTACCAAACCGTTCCCTTCACCCCCGACCAGGTAGCCAACATATCTCCATATAGACCGTGGAGATATGAATGGTGAAAATCTTTTATTTTATATAGACAGTAAAATAATGCCAAGACACCATGGACAAACGATAAGGAAGAATCACCTTCAACATAAGAAACTAGTTATTAAAGTCATTAATACATAACCAAATAAAAAGTGCGAAAAGATAAAAAAATAAAAAGTATTACACTAGACACATGTCCTCACCAAGTGATGTAAGAGACTTAGGCAAACATGACCTTTGATTGTCAAGAACTCTTACGATCAATCTTGGATCCCGAGACGACTCACACCCTCTATGATGGATGATGGTGGTGGATGATGGTGTTGTGATGGTGGTGGGTGGTGGGTGAAGTGTGAGAGAGGTGGTGTGACAAAGGATGGTTTGCAAATGAGCCAAGCACCCCTATTTATAGCCTGAATAGCAGCTCGGGCACGGCCCCGTGTCCATCCTCCTTCTCTTTCTTCATTATTTGTAGTTTGTCTGCATTAGTTGACCACGCCCCCGTGTCCGCTGGGCACGACCCCGTGTGCAGAAGCGTATCCGTACTATCAAGATTTCCTCAGATTCTGCGAATCTTAAAGTTGACCACGGCCCCGTGTCCGCTGGGCAAGCCCCCGTGGTGGGTGATAGAAGCTTCTACAAGTTTGTCTTTTCTGCAGACACTTAGGCACGCCCCCGTGCTCATTGAGCACGGGCGTGTTCAGCCTTCTGTGTTTTTGTTTTGCTTGGGAAGATGTTGTCGGGGGGTCGGGCATGCCACGTTTATCCCTTTTCTTGTATTTTTGTTAGATTTAGCTGCCTTTTTGCTTCTTTTGTTCATTTGAGCTCATTTAATCCTGAAAATACAAAAGGAAGACAAAAACACACTTTTTCCAACATTAGTACTAAAAAAGGGTTAGTTTTATGCCTCATTTGATGTAATTTATATGTTTCATTTTGCACACATCAAATACCCCCACACTTGAATCTTTGCTTGTCCTCAAGCAAAACTCTTTATAATGTGGCTTTACACTCCCAAATGGAATATGTAGAAGAGAAGGTTTTGGGTTTGTCATAGAGTGTCGGGATTTCCAAGATTCTTTATTAAGTTTTATTTTTATTTATTCACAATCCTATTCTTCATGATTTATTTAAAACATCACATAAGATAAATTACTTATTAGGGCATAACATGCCTTTTTAAAATTCCATTTATATACAAGTTCACATACCTCACGGGGGATCACTCAACACTCGGCCGAAGATGTATTTTTGTGAAACACTCGAGAGCTGCATGGAATTTACTTCTACCATAAGATTGCCAAGAAATCAATCCTCCTCCTTTTTAACTATATACCTTTGTAAATATCAAGAGGACTTTTGGGGTGAAGGGTTAGGCTTGGGTTAAAGGTAGGTGGTTGGGTTAGTGGTTAGTAGAAAATGGCGAAAGGCGTAAAAAGCATCGGTTTTTGCAAAACATATTGTTTTTGTGACTTTTTATTCTAATGAAGTATTATTCAAACAAGCCTTTTTGATGAGCTTTGTTTGTTTATTGCTAACTTCATTTTTCTTTTCTTCTTTATCAAATTTTTTTTTCAACATAAGAGAGTCACACAAAAACCGAGCTTTGTTACTAAAATAAAGGGTTTAAAATGAAAAAGGGATTTGGTGGGTAAAAGGGTGTTTGTTTTGGGTTAAGAAATGAAAAGGTTTAGGCTCAAATGGGTTAACTAGGGGGATTTTGGGTAGGTGGTAAAAAAAAAAAAGAAAATAATGGTGTTGAAATAAAAAGGGTTAGTCCTAATGCCTCCATCATTTACTTACTCGGGTTTAAGTTGGTAAGGACTGGGAATGCATCGTCATGGCAAGTTCTAGAGTTGTAAGAACCAAGCGGCTATTCACACAAGAAATGGAAAATGAGCATTTAGTTTAAAGATGTGTATTTGTATGCTCAATAAAGGCTCAAAACTCACTTTTTGTGGGAATGGGTTTTTATGTGATCAAGTATATATAATCAAATTTTAACTAGGTTTGTCATGCCATTTCATAATTTTTTTATGTTGGTTCTTTTTATCACGATGCTATCAGTTGTAAATTTGTAAAAATATCACCTTTTTAGAACTTGAAATTCCCAACTTAAACCTAGACAAGTAAGAAAAATGAAAGAATTTTGAAAAAAAAATTAGGGTGTTTAGCGGTTCCAATAGAGTTTTGTGTAAGACTTGTAATTAGGACTTGCAAAATTCAAGGTTTTAGCATCCCCCCCCCCCCCCACTTAAATTACACATTGTCCTCAATGTGTCCTAAAAATAAGTTTTTAGGTTGATTGGACGTGTAAAAAGGTGTGAAAAAGCAAAATTTTATGTTACTGGGCGTCTGGACACGGCCACGTGTTCAGATCGCCAGTAACAGAAATTGAGTAAAAAGAAACAAAAGCCTGGACACGGGGGCGTGCTAGGTGAGCACGGCCCGTGTCCAGTTGCCTGAACTGGGTAATCTTCTGCAAATGGTTGAGCACGGGCCGTGTTGGGTGAGCACGACCCCGTGCTGAACTTGCTGTAATGAAGAAAAATCTGCGGGATGCTTTGTTTTTGTTCATGGGGTGGTGGTGCAAGTTTCCCTTGGTATCCTTCACCATCCCGAGTGCGTTTTACCCATTACAACATTATCCAAACACCAAATTAATTAAAACCATCATTCCATTAAAACTAACGCATTACATAAGATCCTAGAAAATTTAAAGACAAGGCAGAAAAATAAAAAGCTAAAGGTCCTAAGATAGATGGGTCAAATGGTACATAAAATCATCCTAAGGAGTCCTACTTTTATCAAAATTTCCGGAAATAACTTTCCGGTATTTAAAAGATTTGTAGAACTTTAGACCGAGGGGTATTCCCTAGATGTTACTAAAGCCATTCTTCTATTTCTCTTGGGAGAATGAAGGCGGGATCGTTTTCTTCAACATCTTGCGGAGGGGGAGTGACACCAACCGGAACCCCTTGTAATACGTCCCGAAGTGGCTCCGGATGTATGGCGTACCATTCGGCCGGCATGATGACTTCGGGAACCACATTCCATGCCCTTTGGGTAATGATTGGAACCAAAGGAGGAGAAGCGAGAATGTTCAACCTTTGGTGCAAAAGGTTGACTTCTCGAAGACATCCCTCTAGTCCCACCGTCAAATGATTGATACGGTCGACCAATGCTTCTTCCACTCCCGTCATTTCATCAATGGCTTCTCTTAAAGCGTAAACGTAGTTTACAAGAGAATCTTCAACCGTTGATGACCTTCTTCCTTGTCGGTTGTTCCTGGAGTGCGATGAAGATGTTCCGCTAGTTCTGCTCGCCATTCTGAGAAAACATACCGAAAAGAGCTCAATTTTATGGAAACAGTACCTCGGACACGGCCCCGTGCTCAATGAGCACGGCCCCGTGTTCAGATATCTGCAGATTTTTGGAACAAGGAATCTTGGTGTTTTAATTTGCTTTCATGATTTTTAAAACATTTTTAAGCAGAAACAACTTAAAACATTGTTGTAGAACTTATTTTTAACAAGATTCCTTGAATAAAAATCTAACAAACATCTCAATAAGGCTTGGAATTATGGAGATTTCAAGCTCTAATGGAGGTGTCAAGAAAAATTGAAGAAGAAGGTAATGGATAAAAGTGGAAAAGATAAGATGGTTGTTAGGAACATTCTTTAGAATATACCTAGGATGGTATGTGTGAAGATCCACCAGATCTTTGTCTTTGGAGTGGTCCATATGTGTAGGAATCTTGCTGCATTTATAGAAAACGACAGCACGCTGCACACGGCCCCGTGTCGGCTGGACACAGCCCCGTGTGAAGACAAAGCCCTGACACATTTTGTCCGTATTCTGACGAAAAGTCATAAAGGAATCTTTTGGTGGACACAGGGGCGTGCTGACCTGGACACGGCCCCGTGACTAGAGGCTGTTTATGAAGTTTCTTCTATTTCTAAGGAACTCTTCCGGATCGGGTGGTTCCTTACTAGATGGAACAACCCCAAAGTGCCTGAGATACCTTAATTGCTCTAGACTAAGACGAGAATGCAAGAGGTTGTCGGTGAGGGTGATTCCTATGCTAAATGTAGGTGGACAAGTCCAACCCTTTCCCAGGCTCTCGTTAAAAAAGGTGTATGCCGAATCGCTCAGGTCTATGTATGCACCGAACGAAGTCGATGGGGAGTCCTAATGGCACAATCGACACAGGGACGACTATCGCTCAAGTCCTCGCTAGAGTTAGAGGTGATTTCGGGAACAACAAAGTTGTTTTTATCCGAATGCGATCCCAATAATTCTTCTTGGGTATCTTCTTGAGGTGGATTAGTGGAATCCAATTCAAGTTCCTTTACCCAATTAAGAATTAAATCCTCCAATTGAAATAGTTCGTCAAGAAGCATTTCTCCTAGAAGATCCGATTGGGAGCTTTCGAGAGAGAGATATGGATTATTTTTACTTTCGCCCCTCTTAAGGCTACATGAAAACAATGGGTCTATATAATGGGGCTTACAATTTAGAAAATAACATTCTAAATCTTTATGAGGGCCACCACATATTTGACACCACGTACCATAAGAGTGCCGAAAGTAAAAAATATCAGTATCACTCATGTTTGTGTCAGAGATTACCAACCGTCGGGATCTTTCGGTTCTGTGTTCAGTAACTGAAACTTGGGCACGGGGGCGTGTTCAGCGGGCACGCCCCGTGCTGAGTTCTGCAGAAACTAAAAATCTAAAAAAAAATCCTAAAAAAAAAGAAAAATAAGAAGAAATGATTAGGCCGTTGATTCCTAACTTTCTTAAAATCCTTGTGTCCCCGGCAACGGAGCCAAAAACTTGATGCGTGTCGAGTGTGATAGGTTTTTAATGTATATTTTAAGCCCTTTTTACACGTTAGTCAAGTTTTAAATTTATAAAACACGATATTTTACTAACACCAAACACACATATGGGCAAGTGCACTCATCGTGAGCGTAGTATAGTGTTGGCAAGATACCGAGGTCGTCCAAGGACACAAGAGCTTTTAATACCGGTTTATCCTCAACGTCTAACCAAATCAAAAGTTTAGAAAAAGGTTTTAAACTAGAAAAATAAAAACTAACTAAAATGCTGAAAAATAAAATAAAAATAAAAACAGATAGACAAGATGAATCACTTGGATCCGACTTGTGTTTAGTGTAACCTTTGATTATTTCCGCACTTTTGCACTTTTTAAGAGATTATCTTAGTTATTGTAGTAGGCCCCTCTTTTGAAGGTGACGTTACCCTCAACCCAGTAGTTTGAGTCAGCAAGGATACAATCCTAAAGGGTCGGATTATTGAAAGATAATTAATTAAGTTATTAATGCATAATGTGGTAGGCCACTCTTTTGAAGGTGACGTTACCCTCGGCTAAGTAGTCTGAGGCAGCAGGGATACAGTCCTAAGTAGCCGGGTTAAAGTTTTAATAGTAGCTTACATATGAGGAGATCAAAGAGTTTGGACCCCCGCCATCCAATACCGGTGGGTATTGAAGGAGGTCCTACTAAATTTGACCCAGGTCCTTGCAGGATATATACACTGAACAAGGCAAGACTCTTACCAAACCGTTCCCTTAACCCTTGACCAGGTAGCCAACATATCTCCATATAGACCGTGGAGATATGAATGGTGAAAATCTTTTATTTTATATAGACAGTAAAATAATGCCAAGACACCACGGACAAACAATAAGGAAGAATCACATTCAACATAAGAAACTAGTTATTAAAGTCATTAATACATAACCAAATAAAAAGTGCGAAAAGATAAAAAAATAAAAAGTATTACACTAGACACTTGTCTTCACCAAGTGATGTAAGAGACTTAGGAAAACATGGCCTTTGATTGTCAAGAACTCTTACGATCAATCTTGGATCCCGATGATGGTGGTGGATGATGGTGGTGGATGATGGTGTTGTGATGGTGGTGGGTGGTGGGTGAAGTGTGAGATAGGTGGTGTGCCAAGGGATGGTTTGCAAATGAGCCAAGCACCCCTATTTATAGCCTGAACAGCAGCTCGGGCACGGCCCCGTGTCTATCCTCCTTCTCTTTCTTCATTAATTGCAGTTTGTCTGCATTAGTTGACCACGCCCCAGTGTCCGCTGGGCACGACCCTGTGTGCAGAAGCGTATCTATACTATCAAGATTTCCTCAGATTCTGCGAATCTTAGAGTTGACCTCGGCCCCGTGTCCGCTGGGCACACCCCCGTGGTGGGTGATAGAAGCTTCTACAGCTTTGTCTTTTCTGCAGACACTTGGGCACGCCCCCGTGCTCACTGAGCACGGGGCGTGTTCAGCCTTCTGTTTTCTTGTTTTGCTTGGGAAGATGTTGTCGGGGGGTCAGGCATGCCACGTTTATCCCTTTTCTTGTATGTTTGTTAGATTTAGCTGCCTTTTTGCTTCTTTTGTTCATTTGAGCTCATTTAATCCTGAAAATACAAAAGGAAGACAAAAACACACTTTTTCAAACATTAGTGCTATAAAAGGGTTAGTTTTATGCCTCATTTGATGTAATTTATATGTTGCATTTTGCACACATCAGCAATGTTCACGCCGTTGTCCACGTCTCAAATCCGAAGGAGTGTTTGCCTAATGAAACACTTGCAGTCTCTCTGCAAGGACCATAGGCCGAGTATATGTTGCAATTTTTGAGGTACTTATTGGAATAAGGAACCGGGAGGTTAAGGATCGTATATACAGTCGAATCCCACTTATGAGTATTCGTTGGGACTCAAGACATGGACTGGAGTGCATCGGGGGACGCGAGGACCAGATGAAGCTCAAGTACCCTAACCTGTTGGAAACTGTTGAATTGAATCCTGATGCATCTAGCGAATTTCAGGGCAAAATTCCCTTTCAAGTTGGGGATTATGTGGCACCAGAGGAAAGTCCACAATCATCCTAAGCTATCACTCGAGCTATCGCTTCTTTTTGCTGAGATTGTTTACCAAATTTCGGGATGAAATTTCTTTCAAGTTGGGGATGATGTTACAACCCGGACTTTCAAGATTTGTATTACAGATTCCTTGACCTCTAGCTCGTATAATTACGTCTCATGTTTCACTACATGTTATAACCAAAAGTATACTACTCTAATCATGGGCTAATCATATAAGAATTTTATTTATTTGTATAATGTAGGTTAATATATGTTAAATGGTGGTTCCATAAATTATGTTGCACACCACATCGAGTCGCACACCCCATCGAGTCGCACACAGCTTAAAGAACCACACACCCTCCTTTTCCTAGTTGGGTGGTCCTCGGCCCAGGTTCCTTGAGTCGAAATGAACCCCAAGCAGGCCCGGATCGCATCACTTGAAAGGCCTGGCTTGCATTAGTTGGACCCAAACACACGCATGAGGCTGTGAACGGTTTTATGGTTTTACAAGGGATGAGATAACAAGAACCCTAACACCCTTTTCCTCTCCTCTTGATGTCGACGGTTACCCAGCTCTTTATCGGAGCCTTCCTCATTTAATCTGGCATTTACTCTACACTTATTCGGTTAGTATACTCATCACCGATTTGATTAACATTCTGTGATTTATGCGATTTAGTATTGCGGTTAGAATATATGAGAACTGGCAAATAATTTAGGGTTATGTGATAGTAGAAACCTTGATGAATACTTTGTGGAAACAAACTGTTATGATCGATAAAGTGCACTTGATTATTCATGCATGAACCATCGATGATCTAGTGTTTATACATGTACGGCTTTGAGTGGCAGGATTAGATTTAAGGTTGTTATTGCTTGAAGGAATGCATGGAACTAGGGTTTAATATTAGATGTAATGAATAATTATGAGTTACATGATTGAATAATTGGTTGATTAATTTTGCGATACATGTGGCTGCCATAATCATTAGTTGAAATCTATTAAAATTGTGGGCCATGATTTGTAACTGCTTGATTGATAAAATGGGTAGGGGAATAACTGTTGGAAATAAAAACGGAAGTGTTGACTTGTTAAACAAACAAATCGCACACTAGCTGGATCACATACAATCGCACACTTGCTATATGTTGCACATCCACTTGGGCTTGGTATGTTGATTGGGCTGCACGTTCAATTTAATTAATAGATCCAGTAAGGTCTTGGGCCACAAGCGAGATTGAGTCACGCTGTTATCAGATTATAAGCCCATAGTGAATCGCACAAGTCCAGCCCCATTGCACAACTTTACGTGAACGGGCTCTACTTGTTGACGGGTCGCACACCTCCACGTGTGGGCTTGAAACAGTTGGGCCGTGTTGTGTGGACTCGCACACTTCCATGGCAATCGTACACCGGCCCACAAACCCGAGTTCAATCGCACAGTCTTACTTGGTTTGGGACTTATATAGTTGGGCTGGGCATTGTGTACGGGTGACATAGGAGTCGCACACTGAACTGTTGTCGCACACACTCATGTGATTGACAAACTAACCTGTTAAGTGATGTTATGATACATGCACGTGAGATGTAGACTGATAAGTGATTCAAATGGTTGCTACATGTTATGTGGTGATGTCTATTACACACAACCTACTAGAGTGCGTGGTATAAGTGTATGCGAAACTAATTGTTACAATGGATGCTCTGATCTGTGTGATGCGTGATTCCTTGTTACGGTTTGTATAACGTTATGTGCACTACTTGTACGCTACTTGTGTTATGAATGTGGACTACGTGACTTACATGCATATAAACTAATCATCTTTGGTAACCACGGTAGGACTTGGTTGACTAACTTGGAACGGGTAACTTAACATACCGAGCAAAACTAAGGTGAGTTCATTTCTCTTGAGCATGCGTCCTGGTGGGTGGGACAGTCAATTGGGTATTCCTGAGAGGAATGAGTCTTTTGGGTAAAAACTGGAATGTTAGATAATACACTCATTTCCTATCACCTTAAGTCCCATCTTCTACTGAATAGTTACCTGAGTGGTAACGGGGTATTGGTTGATAGCGCTATTAGGCTTGGCAACCTCACACCGTACCTGAGAGGACAGGCGTGAACTAATGACCTTAATCATGACTAATGCTTAGATAGGGGGCATTGGGGACGGGCAAACAATCTGGAAGCCATCTTGTACGGTACTCGAGTTATTATCAACATTATTTTCGGAATTGTTATTAAACTGGACTAATCACTTGGTAACTAAGCGTGTGGTAAAAACTGTGAACTCACCAGTGTTGTCTGATACACTTGTTTGCATGCTTGCAGGTTATAGATATGTGAGAACATGGAACTTGCTGTCTGGGAAGCTGGAGTGGTCATGGGTCGAGACACATGGAAACACGAGACAAGTCTAATAACTTCCATACGCTTGGTTTACGAAATACATAACTAATGATTTATGCTTCCGCTGAAAATGTTGAGTTATACTTTATGTAATGTAACACTTTATCTCAATGAATGAAAGTTTTATTTAAAATGTTGTATGAGTTCAATGTGATTGGTGGCTAGATCCTGGTATGTCACATGCCTCACGGGGTTTTTCGCTTGGGGTATTTTTGGGGGTGTGACAACTATGATGTGGTTGTGATGAATGTGGAAACTTAAAACTATGTTTTAAAATAAACTAAATGTCCATAATAATTATTGCATCAACCACTAAGACATTTATGGGTACCAACCTCCATCACCGCCAAGTTTGTATTTCCGCTGCGACATTTTTGGGGTGTGACAGTACACTCTTGTGGCACGGCTTGAAGCAATTTACATCTTCTTGGCATATGCATCTTACGTGGGATTCACTGTTTACCATATGGATATCAAGTGGACGTTTCTGTACAGGAAAGTCAAGGAGGAGATCTGTGTCGCTCAACCCCATGGGTTCGTTGATTCCAAGAAACAAGGTTATGCCTACAAGTTAGATAAAGCTTTGTATGGACTGCATTAAGCACCTCGTGCACGGTATGCGACCTTAACAGAGCATCTACTTGCAGATGGATATACCCGGGGGATGATAGATCAAACGCTATTCATCAAACGCGTTGATAAGGATCTTATTTGTGTTCAGATCTATGTTGACGATATCATTTTTAGGTTAATGAATGAAGATTTATGCAAGGAATTCAAAGAAGTAATGAAGAAAAAGTTCGAGATGAGCTCTTTGGGTGAAATGACAATGTTCTTGGGATTACAAGTTTGTCAGAGTAGTCAAGGAATTTTAATTCATCATGGAAAATATGCTCAGGACATTCATGAAAAAGTTGACATGACAGATTCAAAGTCCATGTACTCCCCCATTGATGAACGGCCTTTACTAAATGAAGATGCTGAAAACAGTCCAATTAATTAGACATTGTACCGATCTATGATTGGTTCACTGATGTACTTGACTGCAAGTCTGGCAGTTTTTATGTTTGCCGTCTGTCAATATGCTCAATATCAGGACAATCCTAAACTCTCTCATCTTACTCCCGTTAAAAGAATCTTTAGATACCTGAAGGGAGCTCCAAAACTTAGACTCTGGTATCCTAGAGATTCAAACTTTGACCTGTTTACTTTTTCTGACAGTAACCTTGGAGGGACATATATGGATATGAAGTCTACATCGGCTAGATGTTAATACTTGGGAGACAGACTCATTTCGTGGCAATGCAAAAAGCAACAAACAGTGTAGCTCTCAATTGCGGAAGCATAATATGTTGCAGCATCTGCTTGCTGCTCCTAGGTTAATTGGATGCAACACCAGCTTGAGGATTACGGTTTAACTTATCTTAACACTACTATTAATTGTGATAATGATCCCGCTATCCAAATTATTAAAAACCCTGTTTTCCACTCCAAAACCAAGCACATTGATATCAAAGTTCATTTTATTTGAGATTGCTATGACAAAGTGTGAATTCAGGATCATTTGAATTCCTTCACCGTTGAATGTGAAATTACACGTGAAATGTGCGGAATCCAATCACGTGTGTGGACAGAACACGAAGATGTAATTATCAATGATTTCTTTAACTGAGTTGACAGAGTTTACACCACGAAATCAAACGGGCAGATCTTCGCTACAAGAATACCCAAAAGTTACAAATGAAGAACACAAGACATCTATTTATAGAGGTGTGGGCTCGAACAAAGCATGTATGGCTGCCTTCGCACAAAGCTACATTTGCTTCATAACTTGCTTTCTTCAATTCAGCACCAGTTTTGTATCATTCATTACAGCTATGTTACGTGATGGATAGAAGCGATAGACATATGCACTCACAGACTCCCCCTTGGATATTGCTGTAGTCAATCTCGTAGCTTTCTATTTCTTACTGAGTCTTTTTAGAAATGTTGACATTTTCAGCAACACAGACTCCCCATTCTCTAACAGAATCCCCATGGATCTGTTTAATCATCAGCGTTAGCTCCTCCTATCGATTGATTCTTTCATCAGGCTCCCCCTTGCTTTAAGCTTCCATGCTTTCAGCTACTAGGATCGTCACCTGGCTCTACAAGCTCTTCCAAAATCGTTATCTAGCTCTCTACAAGCTCCCCCTTATTTCGAGCTTGTCTTCAGACTCCCCCTTAAGCTCTGCGATCGGGATCGCAGTCTGGGTCTCTCATCTGCAAAAGTCTCAAACCATTTATAAGATTTTTACAATTAGAATTCATAATCAACACTCTAGCTCTATACATATAACATGAACAAGTTGGAGCATTTCAAATATGTGACAATGAAAGCTTTTTAGGTATTCCCAGGAATGATAACCTGGCTCTTTAACCCAAATGAATTTGACAATATTAGTTTAAGATCGTAACCTGACTCTATGCATAATTAATATATCCTAGGATCGAGAACCTGGCTCTAAGTATCCAATTATGACAATATGAATTTATCCAGGATTACCCGACTCTACTTCCCCTATCAAATGACTTTATAAATTTGACAGTTTTAGTATCCAAAACTTCACAAATAATCTTCCAAGTCTAAATTAATGACCCTAGAAATTTTCACAAACTGTTTTTTATTTTTCGATTTAAAACTTCAAGTTTCAAATTAATGAACTTGTTTATTTTCAGAAACACGTTCAACATACACAGATTTTGAAACTCAGCTTTCAGAGACCGGTTGTCGAAAATAAAATAGAATTAAAATCTTTTTGTATTTTTCTGAAACATAAAGTAATAAAAAAATATTTATAGACAATATTTTTGTTTGAGTTCGTGTCAGAGGATCATATCAGTTTATGACAAATCACTAGCACCGTTGAGCTATAAACACTTTAAGTTTTAAACGATTCACTTAGATTGTCAGTATACTGATCCACTTAAATTTTCACACAAAGTTCAACTGATTCGAGTTACAAATTTAATGTTTTAAGAACTTAACTTATTCGCTTGTCCCACCTCAGAATATACTCCCGTATCAAGATTCCATAGATTCAGTCTTACAGGTGAATATACTATATTAATATCTATACTCTGGGTTAGTGCGAGACCTTGAGAGCTCAGGTATGAACTACCGTTCAGTCAAAGAGATGAAGGCTCGACTTTGAGGTGTGTCCCACTTAGGGATCTTCTTTACAACTGCATTTGATTCATATCTTTCAATATTTTTCAATTTTTATGCAGAGGGTAAGCTTTAAGCACGTAAAGTATTATACGAGGTCTAGGCCATTTCTTCCACAATATCAAAAGATCAGGTATAATACCCCAGATATCAAACAGTATAAAAACCTAGTATCTCATAATCAGGCAACCTCTCAAACGAGATTTCGGGGGTTGCCCATATATCCAGGAGATGTTCCCCACAAGATAAGAAAGTATGGATATATTCAGGTTTTTATCTCGAAAACAATCTACTAAGCGTGTAAAATCCTACTTGCATATCATCAGTGAGACCGTTTATCACATTTGACTTTCCATTTCTTTAGTGTACTGTGATTGTCTACTAATATACTATCATTTCCTCTTTTTACACAAAAAACTCTTTTTTGAATTTCTATTGTTTTTGGCTTTTTCAAATTTTCAAATGTTTTTGTATTTTCTGAAATTTTTACTCCCCCTAAAATTCAAAACTTTTAAAGAAAATTTGACAACCCGATGCAGATAGCTTTGTCTCGCCATCCATTTTCTGCTTAAACATGCTCTATCTTGCATAAAGTACCCCCATGATTTACAACACACGGATTTTTAACAATGTTAAAACCATTTTCAATTGTGAAATAATCATGTTTGTTCAGCCGTGAGGGTTTCAGCATATTCAATCAACATATATTTTTTAATTTTTGATTTTTAACAAATTTAAAAACAAACACATTTTTTTCATTTTTCAATTTTTGACAGATTAAAAACATATTTTTGGTTTTAACTTTTCAATTTTTAGGTTTTTTTGGATTATGGTTTATTTATGTATAGAAACGAACAAACTCCATGTTTCAGTTGCAGGGATCCGCAGCCTCCTCTTATGCCAGGCTGTTCCTCTGCTCATTTTGACAATCAACCATCTTCGGAAGCACCTGCACATTCAAATAACTCGATCATTTGAATAATGCAACCCAAGCCTGCTTTGACTTAGGTAGCTAGCTGAATGTGAATCTTTCCAGGTAAAACTGGTTAGTTTCTTTCATTCTTTTCAAAAACATTTTCTTTAATTTTCTCATCATTAGAAGCCTTTTGTTGCTTGATCACCTAAATTTGGCCTTTTGAAACATTTCTTTGATAAAATCTTTCATTTTGAATGTTTTGATTTTGAACAACAACTTTTGGTTTCCAAAACTGGTTTGGCTTTGTTACATCACTGATTGTTTTCCAACTTTGTGTTGTTCTAAATCTGAGTGTCACCGGTTTCCAAGTTTGTTGTGATTCAGCCTTTGACATTTTCGGCTTCCAAGTTTGTTTTGGCTCAAACTTGGTATATTTCTGATTCACAACATCAGACTTCTTTTCTCAACACCAGGTTTAAGATTTGGACATTTTCGACTGAGATGTCCAATTTGATCACACTTAATGCATGTTCTCTTTGAAACATCTTTTACCTGTTGTTGTTGTTGTTGTTTCTTTTGAGCATATAATTCTTCATTAGATTGTTGTCTAAATTGTAATTTTTTTCTCTTCCTCAGAACTTGTTCCATGAACAAAGTTCGTCTTTTTTCTGAAAATTTTTCTTATCAAACCTTTTGTGATTTTGTTTCTTCTTATAACCCAACCCAGCCTTCATTTTTTTCTTCTTGTAACTAGGTTTGTTATAAGAATTTTTCTTGCTCTTACCAACAAATTTTGAAATTTCTGATTTCTTAATTTCTACCAGTTTGAACACTTTGTCAATCTTATCTGAAATCACATTCTGAATAGGGAATTCAACATCTGAGAATAATTTGTCCGATCCAACCATGGCATAAATCAATCCTGTTGAATCATCATTCGCATCTTTCTCAGATTTTGAATTTTTATGATAACTTTCATGAAAACTTCCCTCATTTTCATCCTGTGATTCAGACTTATTTATTTTGGTAGACTCCTCTGACAGAACGCTTTCAACAATCTTCCCAACCACCTCTGAATCACCGAGATCATTAGATTTTGTGTAAGTCACATCAATGTTGTCAGGTAATTGGTCAACCATGTTTGTAGCTTTTTCCACCTTTTCGCCATCATAGAATGTATAATTATCCTCCAACGGTGGTGGAACTTGATGGTATTCTAACCCAATTCCCTTTTTGTTCTTTTCGGAATCTTTACCATCCGGTGTGATGTTGAAAATACGTTCCAAAATATATGACGAAGCATGATAACTTTGAAGTTTGTTAACTAATTTTTCTTTTTCAGCTAGTTGTTGTTTAAGTTTAGTAACTTTATCAATGTAGTTATTTGAAACTTTTTGCTTTCCTTCATAGCTGGCTTCAAGAAAACTAGTTGTTTCTTGACATGCTGATTATCCAGACTTGTAACTTTACTTTTCAAAATCCTATAAGCTTCTTTTACCGTGTGATATGACAATTTCATTCCATCATATTCTATTTGCAACTCTTGAATAGTTTTATCTTTTGGAATACATTCGTTGCACTCAGCTAAACATTGTTGTTTCAAAACTTCGTTTTCTTTTTCAAGACTATCACATTTTTGTGTCAGTTCATTTTCTTGTTTCAAAAACTTTTCATTTTCTAACATTTCATTAATTTTTCTTTGAAAATCTTTTCTATTTTAGTAAATTCAATATCTCAGGATCTTAGATTGTTATCCTTTTCAGTACAAGCCTTGCACGTTTCCATGCATTTCTTGCACTGTTCAACATTTATATGTTCAGATTTATCTAACATTTCAGAAGATTCAGATTGAGTTTTTACCTCAGCACTAGACACCGTGTCTTCTTCTGCCTTCTGATCTCCTTTAACCTTCTGTTGTTTCTCAGCAACGTTTTCTTCTGCCTTCACATCGGCTTTCTTCACTTGATGTTCACCAACCACAGCTTCATCAACCGTCTTCTTCAGCTTTTCATCAGTTGTTTTCTTCACTTCATCCACCAACTTCTTGCTTTCAATCACAATTTCCTCCACTATCTTCTTCTTCTTTTCCAAACTTGCATAAATCACCTTGTTGATTTCTTCTTCGACTTTTTCTCTATAGCGTGGAATTGCAGTCGGAATTGCAGCTACTAAGGCTTCAAAATCAACCTCATCTGGATCAACTGTCGGATTACCTTTCGGGTCAACATAACATTCTTTCTCTATGTCCTATCTTCTTGCCCACCTTGCCTCTTTGTAAGCATCATATACATTATCCAAATAACCTCGTGCCTCTTCTTCTTCTCGGCTTCTTTTTATCTCATCCATTAACACCCATTTCTGTTTTTTTTCTTTTCTCTCATCTTTGATGTATTTTCCCCAATCAAGGCCTTCATCTTCTTGAACCATTCTGGGTTCGGAACTCTCTTCAGTCGTCAACATAGCTTGTTTCTTCTCTTTAGACGATCCTTCTTCAATATGTTTTCTTGTTGGCTGTTTGTTGTTGTGATGATAGATTGATTTCTTGTAGTAATCTTCATGAAACAGATTCACACTATCATCAGCTTTGTTGTTTGTGCATTCCCTTTTGAAGTGCCCTTTTGTTTGCATTTAAAGCAAGTAACTTTAGCTTTATCAAAACCAATTTTCATGTCAGGACCTTCCAAGCACTTCCTGCCGGTGATTTCCATGAACCTTTGAGCTCTTCTGATGACGCTTGCCACGCACCATCGAATGTCCATAAGCTACTTCTCTTCTGGATCAACCTGATCGTAATCATCTTTCGTCATGTTTGGATTACCGATCTTTCCTGCAATTAAACCTTCATAAGATCCTAGAATAGAAGCTAAGAAACTAATGTGCTACCTAGCGAAATCAGTGTTCAAATGTGAAGAATCCTTCCAGTCTTGATTCGCACTGGATTTTGATGATGCGGAAGATGAATGATATCCTGAACCATTGCTTGAAGACGTGTTCTTTAATATATCACCAGCATTGCCAGCACTAAATGTTGTACCGATCTTTGGTGACTGATTGTTTTGCAGCAGACTTCTTTGATAGTATAGATCAACATTTTGCTTATAACTAGAGCTAGACATTTTGTTTTATTTCTGTAACATCAGATCATGTCCCTATAGTTTTGGAATTAAACTATCTAACGTCATCTCATCAAATTTGCATCATTCTTCAAAACAATCACATAAGTTTTCCAATCTTTCTCATGTGGTAACGCCTCGACAAGTTTATCAACCATCTCTTCTCTGTCTTTGTAGATTCCAAATCTCTCTAATTCAATCTTCAGATGACAAAATCTTTCAATCATTTGTCAAACAGTCTCTCCTTTCATACACTCAAAAAGATCAAACTCCTTTTTCAGCAAAGAGGTTTTGTTTTTCTTAATATCTTTACCTCATTCAGCTTTCAGCTTTAAAGCTTCCCACATTGACTTTGATGTTTCACCATGCTGAAGTAGAGACAAAATATCCTCTCTAACCAATTGTTGTAATAATGTTACCATTTTTAGTTCATCAGAATGTTTTTCTCTCTAAATTTTTGAATATTCTGGAATTGGAAGCAATACATTTTGATCATTCACAGGTTTTGTATATCCATAAATTATCATAACCCAACTCTCATAGGCATAAGCCTTTACCCAATTTTCAAAATGAGTACTCCACCAATGGTAATCTTTGATATTCATTAGTTTAGGTGGTCTTTGGTGATTTCCGTAAACATTATCATGATTTATGTTATCAGTTATGGTCTTTGAAATGCTTTTCGGAGTAACAGTTGTTGTTTATGATGTTTGTGAAGTAAACGCATTATAGAACATGTTGTAAAACTTTTCAACCATAATTCCTGCAAAAAACAAACAAACAAACAGTTGATCAAATCTGAAAATCAAACAAGATTACACTTCGTTCGTACGAAGCCGAAATTTTCAAAGATTTTCACTTGTTCACGAGGGTTCGTACGAAGCTGGATAATGAGGCTTCGTACGAAGCTGCTACAGTGGCTTCGTAAAATAGATCCCGAAACAAACTTCCAACTAATAGCGTGGGTTCGTACGAAGCTACCTTCGTACGAAGCTACACTGAAATGAACACAGCCATATTTTTCATGTTTTTCACTGATTTAGATCTGATTTTGTTCGAATTTTGATATGAAAATTTGTAGGATTGATTAAAACTGGTTTTCACACGTTATATAAAAAATCTAGACGTTTTTAACCGTGATATCTCTATAGATCTGAGTTCAAAGTTCAAAGAAAATGAGATGAAGATGAGTAGAAGAAGAAATGTGATGAAGAAGATGAAATCAGCTCTGAATCTAATGTAGAAACATGAATCTTCGTGTCTTCAATTGTAACACCCCAAAAATATAAAACTTTATATTTCATTATAAAGTATTAATCAAACAAGAACCGACTAACTAGGAGCTCATAACCTCGTTAGCTACAAGTCTAGAAGTAACTTATAATAAGGTTAAACACTTAAAATTTATAGTTAAATGATAAGTGAGGGACCAAACTAGTCAAAAACTGAAAGTTAAATGCTGAAATAGTAAACAAAACACACCAACCACACACTTGTGGGTGTGTATCGATTGAACAGGAGGAGGGACGACCAGGAGCTTTCTCCAAACCCTAGTTTCACACAAAAATTCACATATTGAAGCCCCTAATCTGCTTTAAATCAAGTCTCGAACATAAATTAGTGATCACCTCCTAGTAGGGATCAAAAGGTATGTAAAATTATGGCATTTTGTTTCATCTTGAATTCTAGGTTAAATGTGAAAAATGAAAATTTAGCTTGATTACTTGATGCATGAATGAAATTAGAAGTGATATGAGGTTTAGGAACAAACCCTAGATGTTTGTTGACAAATCTTGCATGATACTTGTAAGGTTTCATAATCACCATTGTAGGTGATTGATGAGCTTGAAGAAACTTGATAAATGCTAAAATTAAAACTCTTGTTCTAGCACAATCTGAACTTAAGAAGTAATTTCAGAAATATTGATGTTAAGATATGTGTAAAGTTGACTAATTGAAGTGAAATTAGATGTTAATTACAAGTCATGAACTTAGTAATGATTATGTGAAAATCTGACCCACTAGGTGTTTGTCGAAATGCCTAAGTGGGGATTTAAATGTTAAGAGTAGAATGAAAACGCAGATTTGATTACTTTTTTATAATGAGGCGTTAATCATCATGTAAAGAGTTCTAAACCAATTGTAAATTGAACTCTCTAGGCAAGGAATCCGGACCGTCAAGCGGACAAGCCGGAGGGAATACGCGTGGAAAAGGTGTGCCCTAAAGGTACCAAATTTACTGTTTCGTTACATTACATTAATTTGTTAGTCTTATGTTGTCATATTGAAACATGGTAAACAAGATAAACCAATATGTCACGGAAGTGACTATGTGTCTTAAACAAGTAAAATGGGTCAAAACAAGAGATAGAAACGAATTTTTGAAATATCTTGAATGATGCCTTAATTTCGGCATCCAAACGGGTCAAAACAAATTGAGTAGTGAACTTTGAAGTTCGTTACCATCACTTGATAAATGGTTGTAAACAAAGTGTAAGCCGTGTAGCGGACACGCTAAATTAGTTGAGAAATTTAACCCCTTATAAGGGAGTTAAAGTTCAGAAACTTAAGCATGTCAAGTAGTATAAAAAGCCAAGTTGAAACCTTGGAAAAAAGCATGTAGATTATTGCGTAAGCAATCTCTCGAAAGGGAAGCGAAACGCTATAGTTGCTAAAATCTAGATATGAGTAAATAGCCTTAGTTATGTGATAAACGTGTTCGAAATTAAATTACGACGACGTAGGAATTGAATGGGCAAAAGCAGCAAAACAAGAAAGCATGTACAGCAGGGTAGCAAACAAAATGCTACGGTGGGTTCTTACTGCCTTACGGCAGACTACTGTTACACAGGGCCACCGTAACTTACGGTGGCTACCGTAAGTTACGGTAGCACCCAGTCATAAATGCTGAGTTTTTATATTATTGGTTAATCGAATTTGTTTTTGAACATAGTTTCGATTATATTAATTTCCAAGGATTTTAATACTAATGTTTATTCAAATTCCAGTTTTTAGGTAATACAAGTAAGTGGATGACGATCAAGCAAATGCGTCCGAACCGAACACTCAAATCAACGCTTCCGCACTTGATCTATTTTGTTTTAGGAATATGTAAACACTAGTAGTTCTGTCTTGAATATTTGATTAGTAGGGTTATAACGCGAATATTATGTTTTGGTATGGTCTTAAAATATCGGAAATTTTTGTAAACTCTAAATTGTTGTATTAAATGCAAGTTGTATATCTTTAAATCAGTTATATTAAGCCGGGTCTTACATCAATCCTTGCAATCAAGCACCCGCTCCGATACCACTTTTGAATTCAGGATCGTTTGAATTCCTTGACCGTTGAATGCGAAACTACACGTGAAATGTGCGGAATCCAATCACGTGTGTGGACAGAACACGACGATGTAATTATCAATGATTTCTTTAACTAATTTGACAGAGTTGACACCGCGAAATCAAACGGGCAGAGCTTCGCTACAAGAATATCCAAAAGTTACAAATGAAGAACATAAGACATCTATTTATAGAGGTCTGGGTTCGAATAAAGCATGTATACGAAGCTACATTTTCTTCATAACTTGCTTTCTTCAATTCAGCACCAGTCTTGTATCATTAGTTACAGCTACATTACATGAGTGACGCAAGCGATAGATATATGCACTCACACAAAGGACTGATTAAACTCGAACAGATCCATACTGATGCAAATACAGCGGATCTTTTTACAAAACATGTTAGCAACTCGAGATTCAAGGTGCTTCCGAATCTTTCTAAACTGATGTGTTTACCGACTGAGCAATTAACAAGAGGGGGGGGGAAGAAATGTTTGCAGGGAAATGAAAAAATATCTGTGATAAAGAATTTGATTAACACATGTAAGATACCGAAGCTGAATGACGAGGATCTATTGCGATGTGTTGATAGGCCTAGCGCTCAAAAAGTAAAAATATACCAAGTGATATAAATATAATGAACTATACATCATTTGGGGAACATACCATTGACGTATGATTTCATGCCCTTAAATCCTGCGTTGATAGATAGCCAACATTTGAGGTTTCGGGTCTTTATACTGACAAGTCAACCGGGATATCAGGGTTGTCCTTATGTTGCATCTAGATTATATGTAGACCTAGGCACAGTCAGGATATCCTAAAAGAGGCAAACATGGGCCAAAACCTTAAAAGGAAGAAAACCTCATTACAAGAAAATTTCGTATGCTTTGAAAGCTAAATTCGTACCAAAAAGGTAATGTGCCTAACCCTCGTTGGACATTTATTGGTCACTTTACTGTACGATTGTACTGACATGTTCACCAATAAATCTAACGTTGTAAATTTGAAAGGATAGACTCAGTATACTCACCCGCTACGATGAATGGTTGAGCTTACCTTGATCGCGGGGGTATGTCATGGTATGGGGCAAACAGATGTCTATAGTATAATTCTACCTTAATCGTATCACAATCTTGAAAGTTGAAGGTTGAGCACTAGGTTTAAAAGGACAAATATATTGGCAATCACGTGGACTAGTCAAATTAGGCAGGTGCTGAAAAGTGTTCCTTAATCAGTTCAAGAACGATTTGATCTCGTAGAAAATTCCTTCATCATTTATTAATTTATTATTTTATTAATATTTTATTTGTGTTCGAAAAGGTTGCTCGGTTGGTTGGATCTTTGATTTTGAAAACATGTTACTGTTTATAACAGGGCAACAGATGGGCCCATTGAATTAGATAGGCCCACCTATCTCGGATTGATCCATCATTTCGAATAAGGCACTGTTCCGAATTAGGCCAGGCCCACTATTTCGAATAGGCCCAATTCGAAACAATATAAAATGGGCATTTCGAATCACTCGAACTACTTTTCAAACAATTTTCCCTTTTCGGATTCTCTCTCGGACAACTAACTCGAATTCAAGGTTTGCAGGTTTCCTTTGCATTTTGGATGAATTTCGGATGAGCTTCATATCTTCAACATGCATTTCAAATGGGTTTCGGATCTTCAACAAGCATTTCGGATGGATTTCGGATCTTCAAAATGCATTTTGGATAATCATCTTGATTATCCGAAATCTGACAAGTCTCTATCCAAAATGTCAGAGCATCTCGGATAACTGACAAGGGGTCCATCCGAAACACTGTTGACCATTAACCCTTTCAAATTTTGTTGACCCTTTGACCCTTTTGACCTTTGACCCCTTGACCCTTTCCAGACAGACCTATTGACTGGTTGACCTATTGACTTATGTTGACCAGTCAACCAGTCAACTAAGTTAACTTATTTTAACAACAACACTTAACCTGGTTAGTTTCTGTGAAGAAAATGGCTCAAAAGATGGTTGATCAACGAAAGCTCGATGTAGAAGCATTTCATAATAAAGAAGGCTATCTGTCAGATCCTCCGGCAAAATATTATGAAATGTTCCACTCGATGATCATAGGTCTGAATTCATGCCGCCTAACGCATGCTTTGAAGACAAATATAATCATTTGCGGTGATATGATTCAAGATTTTTAGTTAAATGCCAAAGTTAAAAGAGGTGGAGCAGACGACAAAGGAGCAATCGAATCCAAGATCCAAGAGAATGTTATTGTCGTTTCTTAAGCAGTGGTGCGTGAGGTGTTAAAGTTTGATGATCAACCTCACCACCCAACGTCGTATGATAGAGACAACTTTATTAGGGCTCTGCGACGTATGAGCTATGAGGGCGATTATCCAACTGTTTTGAAAAAGTTGTTTCCACCTTATTGGAGATTTCTTGTGCACATCTTTTTGCAATGCATCTCAGAGAACAAAGGTAACTTGGACCAGCTTAATCAAACTCAAGCATCTACACTGGTTGCTTTGGTGAATAACTGGGATTACAACTTCTCCGCCATTATTTTCGATAATATGAAGAATACGTTAGAGAATCCCAAGAAGAAGGTTTTCCTACTATACCCAAGGTTTCTTCAAATGATCCTCGACGAGAAGTATCCAGATCTCGTGAAAAGCACTAACTTTCTGAACCTAAAGCCAATGGGTCCAGGTTGTTTTGAAGCTGCGTGAAAAAGTAGAGATACTTCAAAGTACAAGTTTATTGGAAAGTATGATCTGGAAAAACATGGGAAGTTCGGTCTGATTGTATCTGCACCAAAAATGCTAAATACTATGGTGGCAGAAGAGCATGATATAGAGTTTGTGGGAGTTGGAAAGAAGCCGTTAGTTGAAGTCAAAGATTTGGTGACAGACGATGAAGATGCTGAGAATGAGTTGGATCAGACGGACACTGAGAAAACTGAGGAGACTGTTAGGAACTTTAATTTGATAACTGCTGAGAATCTTTAAGCACTGCTCGTGTCGTTACAGGACAATCTCGGGAACCCTTCTCCTGGAATTGTTCCTACTCAAGAAAAACGTATTGTAGATGATACAAGTGCTGAACAAGAACCATGAAAGAAACCAAGAACCGAACCAACTTCTTAACAAATAAGCCCAAATGTTGATTCCCAGCCCATTATGCAAACCGAACCTGAAGACACTACTGTTGTTCAAGATACAATTATTCCATACTTCTTCAACTTCAAAACAACTGCTGGAACACAGCTAGAAAGCTCTAGCAGAGTTTGTTATGAAGCTGGCAGTTCTAGTGGTGGTTTGACAAAGCATGATGAAGCGACAATGCACATTGCAGCCGAAAAGAAGAAGTTTATCTAGCAGTCTGACAGTGACGAAGACGAGGATGTAGATGTCGTGAAATTACAACGAAGAGTGATTTTGTTATAACAAGATACTGAATTGAAAGATGCTCAGATCGCCTCTCTACAAGTTCAAGTTTCAAAGAAAGACCAAGTTATCGAAGAACTACAAGGCAAGGTGATGTGAATTTGTTGATGAAGACGGTATTTGATTTGAAAGCAAAGCTGCAGAAGAAGTTTGGAAGTGAGTTCACGGATAAAGACAATGATCCCATGAACGTCGTCTAACATGAATGAACAGATGAAGAAAAAGCTGATGCAGATGCTGAACACGAAGCAAGGTTAGATGCATATCTAGCCTCTGCATAGAAAAAGAAACGAAAGCTGTCTCCGAAGAAACAGAACAACAAACAAATGCTGGTCATTAAAAACGAAGACTTGAATCCTCTCTACGAAAACTTTCAACTGAAAGATCCAACGAAGAAATCTGACTGATATGTGATAGAATTGGGTTCAAACCACTATGACAAAGTTGGAAACAAATCTGGCGTGGCAAATTGGAGGTATGATCACGATAAGAGGATGTGGCTGGTGATAAGAGAAAATGAACACAGAGAATACTACTCCAAGGAGTCTCAATTCGAATCCTGGACCAAGATTGACCTGAAGGATCTGTTGCGAGCTCCTTATTATGACTCTGATCCAAATCAGTGTGGTCAAGGATGGGCATTTTTTTCAAAGCTTGAACGAGAAGTAAAGAACAACTTTCCAACGATGAAGACTGCTGATCTTATTTGAAGAAAAGTCCTGGTATTCGTGATCCACATACCAAGCGAATGATTCAAAACGTAATATGGCCTCCCACTAACAAAGAGAAAGTTATCCTACTGCTCCTAAATTTCTGAAAGGAGTGCTGAAGAATTTCAATTTCTGGGCATACGATCCTAAAATGGCCGAAACAGTGATCGTAACTCAAGAAAAATCCTTTCGGTTGGCAGACACGCTGGATCTGATCAGTTTTCATGAAGAGGATATCAAGATATTGGGTGCTCATTAAATTCGAAAAAATGATCAGTATGAGAGTTGTGCGAAATCTTGGACAGGTGAAGTGGCCAATGTGATCATCTCAAAGCTATATGTGGATGCCAGTCCACTGTTTGGAGGTAGTGTAGCTGGAGGGTCTTCAAGCTGAAACAGCACTATTGTTATAAACCTAGGGGAGATTGTTAGGTCCTGAAAGGTTTATGCATTAGTTATATTTGTGTTGGGCTAATTGTTTAATTATAATTAAGGGTTGTATTAGAATGGGCTTGGGGAAACTATTGGGCCTAGGGTTTAGGGGAATGGTGGACTAATCCCCTGTATAAATAGTAAATGATGTATTAGGGTTAGTGGTTCTTCGGTGGCTTTTGTAATTAACTTGTATTAGACAAGCTTTTGTATGCAAGTTAATCCATTGAATCTTTTCTACTTCATCTTTTTTTTGCTTGAATCAAGCTTGTTGTGTGATTCCGCCACCAATCAAGCTTCGTGTGATATCGTTAAATCCAGTTTTCAGGACTTACAGAAGGTAAGCTCTCAAAGGTAAATTTCGAGTAGGAACAAAAAGACCTCCAAGAAATACACATTTTACAACCTTCCTTTGAAAATCATAGTTTGGTTCCATCTCATGCTAAGTTTCTAAAAGAAGTAACCACTAATATTAACATCAAAGAAATAGCAAGCGTTAACTTAACTAAAGGTCAAACTTCGCTAATACAAAATGAACAAATTGGATTAAACATAAAACCGGTAACATTTTTTATTCAAAACATCTATATTAGTAACATCTCAATCGACAAAGATCTTTGTGTTAACATAATGCCAAGCTACGTTTTTGAAAGATTAGGTATTGGTGAATTTCTTCCAATTAAAATTCCTATCCTTTTGGCCAATCAAAAAATTAAACATGCTTTGGGAGTGGTTGAAGATGTTCTCATTCAAACAAATCAAACGACTGTTCCAACCAACTTCGTCATCTTAGATGATGCCCCGCTCGTGTTGGGACAACCTTTTCTCAAAACCCATCATGCTTTGTTCAACCAAAAAATCAAAATCTTCCCACTAAACTTGGGGCCGGCAGGAAAAGTTTTAATATAAATAAATCAATGAAATAACCAATCAACAATGACGACCCCTTGTTGGAAGATGAAGTTGAGCCACCAGATACGGAAGAACAAAATGAGCAATTCATTGAAGAGGAAATCACCACCAACCAAACCGTTTTGTCCATTGACTGCGATGACGAACCATAAATTAAGCCATCTATTGAAGAACCGCCTTCTTTAGAAGTTAAAGAACTTCCAAAAGGGTTAGAATATGCATTCCTCGATAACCAAGGTAAACTTTTCGTAATCATTTCATCGTATCTCACTTCTAAAGGAAAAAAATTACTTAGCTTGCTAAAAAAACATAAAACGCCAATTGCAGGGAAGTTAATGGACATAAAAGGAATAAATCCTTCCATGTGTACACATAAAAATTTAATGGAAGATGATTACAAAGCGGTAATTCAACCACAAAGAAGAGTTAATCCTAACGTCTAAGAAGTTGTAAAAAAAGAAGTAATAAAACTCTTAGACGGAAGACTCATCTATCCAATTTCCGATAGTCCATGAGTTAGCCCTATACAAGTTGTACCAACGAAAGGAGGTATGACGGTCGTAACCAACGAAAACAACGAACCCATACCAACACGAACCGTCACCGGATGGAGAGTTTGCATCGACTATAGAAGACTCAATGAAGCTAAAAGAGAAGACCACTTTCCTTTACCTTTCATCGATCAAATGTTAAAGTAATTATCTGGTCAAAATTTTTATTGTTTTCTAGATGGTTTTTTATGGTATTTTCAAATCCCCATTTCCCCTGAAGACCAAGAGAAAACTACCTTCACTTGTCCCTATAGAACCTTCACATATCAACACACGCCGTTTGGTCTATGCAACGCACCTGCAACATTCCAACGTTGCATGGTAGCCATTTTTCATGACATGATAGAAAAAACCATGGAAGTCTTCATGGATGATTTTCTATCTTTGGTGACTCATTTGACCAATGCCTCGACAACCTTGAACGAATGCTATCAAGATGTGAAGAGACTAACCTTGCCCTTAATTGGGAAAAATGTCATTTCATGGTCACTAAAGGGATAGTACTGGGTCACAAAATCTCTAATGCAGGAATGGAAGTCGGTCGCGCTAAAATTAATAATATTTCTCGACTTCCTCCTCCATCATCCATTCGGGCCATTTGAAGTTTCCTAGGACATGCCGGATTCTATAGGCAATTTATCAAAGACTTTTCCAAAATCTCTCGACGTCTAACTAAATTACTTGAAAAAGATGCCCCATTCATCTTTGACAAGGATTGCAAGAGGACATTTCTTGCCCTTAAAGATATGCTAGTCAAAGCACCAATCATGATTGCACCAGACTAGAAATTACCATTTGAAATCATGTGCGATCCAAGTGATTATGCAGTTGGAGCAGTCTTGGGACAATGAAAAGAAAAACATTTTCATCCCATATATTACGCTAGCAAAACTCTTAATGATGCTCAAGAGAATTACACAAGCACTGAAAAGGAGTTACTAGCTGTAGTATTTGCATTTGATAAATTCTGCTCCTATCTCATGCTCTTAAAAACAATAGTCTATACAGAACACGCTGTCATTCGATACCTTTTTCAAAAAGCAAGACGCAAAGCCACGTCTCATAAGATGGATTCTTCTCCTTCAAGAATTCGACATAGAAATAAAAGATAAATGAGGTTCAGAAAACACTGCTGCTGACCACCTGTCTCGTCTTGAAGATCCTACCTTGGAAGGAACTTGAGAAGAACTCATCAACAAAAAGTTCCCCACGGAATCCTTAGAAATGGTAGAATTCAAAGAAGAACCTTGGTACACAGATTTTGCTAACTACTTAACTTGTGGCACTATCATCAAAGGGTTATCTTATCATCAGCGAAATAAATTTTTCGCAGATGTAAAACACTATTTTTGGGAAGACCCATATCTTTTCATACTTTTTGCAGATCAACTCATTTGACGATGCGTCAATGGTCGTGAAGCCAAGCAAATTCTTCACCATTGTCACGAAGGACCATGTGCAAGACATCATGGAATAGCCAACACTGCAAGAAAGGTGTATGATGCAGGATTTTACTAGCACACAATATATAGGGACAATTATGTATTAGTCAAAACATGTGATGCATGCCAACGGGCAGGCAACATATCCAAAAGAAATGAAATGCCACAAAATAGCATTCTTATTTGTGAAATTTTTGACGTATGGGAATTGGACTTTATGGGACCATTCCCACCTTCAAGAGGAAACAAATATATTTTAGTAGTTGTCGAATACATTTCTAAATGGGCCGAGGCTGAAGGTCTTCCAACCAACGATGGAAGGGTAGTAGTAAAATTCATGAAAAAGCTATTCTCACGTATAAAAGCCCTAATTAGTGATAGAGATATTCACTTTTGCAATCTTAAAATGGAAAAAACTCTAACACGTTATGGGGTTTATCACCGCCTCTTGATAGCCTATCACCCTCAAACCAATGGTCAAGCTAAAGTAACAAATCGAGGTCAAAAAAAAATCCTAGAAAAAATAGTGGGTCAAAATCGAAAAGAATGGTCTGAAGGGACGGAGCTTAGTGGAAACCCGGGGGTGTACCCGCCCCCCGAATGTTTGGGTTAGAAGCGTAAAATTTCCGATTTTTCGTCCGAAATTTTAAAATTTTAAAGGATCGCCCCACAATTATTTTGCTTTAATATTTATATAATATATAAATTGGGTCCCATTTCCATCCCCCGGAACTTTTAGTCAAGCTCTGCCACTGATGGTCAGACAAATTAGACGACGCTTTGTGGGCATTTCAAACAGCTTATAAAACACCAATAGGGACCACACCATATAAGTTAGTCTATGGAAAAAGTGTCACCTTTCAGTAGAAATTGAACACAGAGCATATTGGGCATTAAAAAGATGTATACTTGGACCAAGAAATCTCAGGAAAAGATCGCCTACAATAGTTAAATAATTTAGATGAATTAAAAATTCAAGCATATTCTAACTCAGAAATCTATAAGGAACGCTAAAAAAGAATACATGATAAATATATAAGTGGACCTAAAGAATTCAGGGAAGGAGATCAAGTGCTTCTCTTTAACTCAAGGCTACGTCTTTTTTCGAGAAAAGTTAAGTCCCGATGGTCCGGACCTTTCACCATCACAAAAGTTTACCCACATGGTGCTATAAATATTAAGCCTCCAAATGGAGAACCATTTAAAGTAAATGGACAAAGGCTTAAATTCTATGAAGGATTTCTCGAAGTTGAAGAAACAGAAATGGCCTTGGAGGAGGTAGATAAGTAACGAGAAAAACACTAACAAACTTGTATATATATTTTTTTGTTTCAAATAATCCATCTTGTAGGTATATTTTGGAAGAATGTAACAAGCCAAAAAGTCTACAAGCTAGGTAAACATGAACTAAGAAACCAAGTGGACAGAGAAACAAGGGCAGATGTGAAAACTCGAAAACTAACTAAAAAAGCCTAAAAAACACCAATTTTTTTTTTTGCAATTTTTTATTAAAAATCGCTAGTTTTGTATATATAAAAAACTTTTTTTCTAAAAAAAAATTGTAGTGCACATGTGTAACAGTACAACTTTTTCTTTTTTCTTTTGAAATTTTTTTTGTATACCTAAAATAGCGAAAATTCTTATGAAAAAAAATTTGGTATGTTTTTTAGGTTTTTTTAGTTAGTTTTCGAGTTTTCGCGTTAACTAGTGGTTTTCATTTGAACCTTTCTCTCTCTCTCTCTCTCTATATATATATATATATATAGGGGAGGGTTATCTTGAGAAAGCTAAATATTGCGAGAACCGTGAGAACGAATGAAAAAAACAATCAAAACCGATTATTTATAATATAAACCTCATTGTAATTAAAATACAATATCAAAAAAGAATTTATAACATCAAATAATTCATTTCTACTCTCAAAATCACTCTTACTAGATTTTTTACGCATGTGTAAATATAACAAATTTACACATGTGTAAATGACAAACATGTGTAAATTTTCTTTATTTACGAATTCACGTAAATTTAAACGTGTAAATTTAATTTCTAACATTGTATTCGAACAATAATGACAAGTGTGAAAAGAAATTTTGAATTTGAATTGTTTTTTATCAAGTTCTCGTGGTTTTTTCATTCGTTCTCACGGTTCTCATGATATTTAGCGTTCTCATTTAAACCTTCCCCTATATATAAGACACGGTTGAGGCACGGGGCTGTGCCCATCTACAGACAGGATAAAACCCTTCGGGCAGACCTTTCTTTTCATAACTGCCACGCCCTGTTTCTCTGCACCCACCGGTTCCCTACAACTTTTTCACGCTTTCCTTTCGTAATCCACCAAAGAGGTATGTTACTAACATCTAAATTTGTTCGATTATGCTTTGCATGTTATATAACATCTAGATTTAGGAAAAAATCTAGGGTTCTTGAAATAGACCCATGTCGGTCCAAAGAATCTGAAAATGTTTCATAGATCTAGTTAGTAGTAGTTAGTATTAGTGTTTTAATAAGTAAATCATCAAACCATTGTTGAAAAATCGGGCATTTACAACCCATTTTATCAAACCCTTGTTCATAACCGAAAAAACTAATAATCGAATGGTAAAACAGGTTGGTAAGTGAAAATTGATACTTGGGGTTTGTTTTTCGGGGTATACCGCACACAGGGATCCAAAAATTTTAGATTTTTCGAAACCGACGTAAAAAGTTAAAAAAATTGGGTAAAAACAGTAGCCAACCACAGGGTCGTGCCTCTGAGGCACGGGGTTGTGTCCTCTAAAAATCTGCAACACGGGGTCATATCCAAGAGACACGGGGTCATGCCAAGCTTCTGTTTTTCAAATGTTCACTGTTTTACCGAGCTTAACTGTTTAAATATCTGTTCTGTACATGAAATGGCACCACACAAGTGGCTCAGATTCACGACAGAGCACTCTAGTGCGCGGAACGAATGGAAATTCTCAAGACCCGTATGGAAGAGCCGCCAAGGCAAGTCTGCTAGGACACCTTGGACACGGTTGGCCAAAGAGACCGTTACGACAGCCTTGTCACAGGACCTCTTCGGTTATTTCTTGAGGCACCACTTCAGTCTGTTTATGAATTCAATCTGGAATTCCTAAGCACTTTTACCGTCAAGATAGACATCGAGGACATGTTCGATACTGAAGTTGAGACATTCTAGTATGGTGGTAAGTGGTATGGGATTTCGGTCGCAAAGTTCGGTATGGATATAGGGCTCTATACCGAGGATGAGCCTGCCGAACCCGTCTTCTATGATAGCATCTTTGAGTTGCCCGCCAACACAAGAAACACATTTTGGGCAACCATAGGAGATGGGGTCTACAATCCGAGCAACACCAAAATTCGGGACCCACTCATTCGCTACATTATTGCTTATAAACGTGTAGTTTATAACTAAGTATACTGATAAATGAATTTTCAAAAGAAAATCGACATTTTACATTTTAGCCACTTTTCAATAAAACTATCCTACCCCTAACCAAAACCTACCATTTTAAAAGTCCTCTTGATATTTACAAAGATTTTGTTAAAAAGGAGGAGGCCTGATTACTTGTCAAGCATATGATAGGAGTAAGTTCCATATCGGTATCGAGCGTTTCACTACATTTCCGGCCGAGTGTTGAGTGATCACTTGTGTGGTGTGTGAACTTGTATATAGCTAAATGAAATTTTATAAAGGTATGTTATGCCCAAAAATATTTATTTTTCTTACGAAAGTGTTATAAATAAATCATGTCGAATAGGATTGTAAATAATAGAAACACAAGAATAAAAAGAACTTGGATTCCTGATACTCTATAAACAAGACCCAAAAACTTCTTCTCTACCAATTCCATTAGGTTGTGTAAGCAATTATTAAAGAGTTTTTGCTTGATGACAAGCAAATATTCAAGTGTGGGGGTATCTGATATGTCAAATGCACCATATAAATTGTATCAAATAAGGTATAAAAACAACCCTTTTTAGTACTAATGTTGGAAAAAGTGCGTTTCTTTGTTTACTTTTGATTTTAGGATTAAAAGAGCTTAATTGTACAAAGGAACAAATTAACGGCAAATTCCAGTATAAATACGAAGGAAGGAAGTTGATACACTATACCGACCCTCCAAGCTTCACCCCAAAGACAAAAACAACCAATCAGAAGTCCCGCACGTGGCCTTACCTTTTCGGCATGGGGCCGCGCCCCTTCAAGATTCTAGATCAGAAAAAGACAAACAGAAGCAGACAAGAAACACGAGGTCGTGTCCCTTGGACACGGGCCGTGGTCAACTTCCAAATTTGCATATATGGGATAGTACAGCAAGTACAATGGCCACGGGGTTGTGCTGTTGACACACGGGGTCGTGTAACAGACTGATCTGACATACGTACTAATTGAAGTCAGAGAAGAAGGAAGACACGGGGCCGTGCCTGCAGGGCACGGGGCCGTGTGAAGGGTCTGTTTCCAGCTATAAATAGGGGTGCTTGGTTTCACTCCAACTCATCCCTTGGCAAACCATTTCTCTCACACCTGCCCCTAATACACCATCATCTTCCACCACAGTCATTAGAGTTTAGAGTGTGTAATAGTCTCGGTATCCAAGATTGATCGTAAGAGTCTTTGTCAAACTATGGCCATGCTTCGCTAATCTCTTACATCACTTGGTGAAGACGAAGTCTTTTATGTATTACTTTTGATTTCCAATCTTTGGTAAACTTTTTAATTGGGTTTGTAGTAATGACTTTAATAACATTTTTTTTATATTAAAAGTGAGTTTTATTCTATCATTCCTTCATGTTTTGTTGATTCACTCATTCGTGTATTTACGGTCTATTTAAAGCAAGTTAACTGCCTAAAAGGGGGTTAGAAGGGTGGTTTGGGTAAAACTTTTACCTCGTTCAGTGTATAGATCCTGCGAGGGTTTAGTTCAAGCTTATTAGGATTTCCTTTGAGGCGGATAGCATCAAATTGGGGGAAGCAATCCAAAAGAGGGATATGTCACATTTTGCAGTATAACTCACTTAATTATCTTTGAATATTCCGGCCTTGCGGGACTGTATCCCTGCTGATTCAGACCAATATGGCTGAGGGTATTGTTGCATCAAAAAGAGGAACATGCCACTTTAACTAAGATAACCTCTTAAAAAAACCAAAGTGCAGAAATCATCAAAGGATATGTAAAAGATAAGTCGAAACCAAGTTATTCTATCTTGTTTATTTGCTTCTTTTACTTTATTTTATTCACTTTAATTTACTTGTTAAAACCTTTTTCTAAAAGTTTGGGTCGATTAGACGTTGACCGATAATCCAGTATTAAAAGCTCTTGTGTCCTTGGACGGCCTCGGTATTATACCATCACTATACTACGTCAACGATGAGTGCACTTGCCCCCGTCTAGGAACAGTAGAAACCAGACCTAAGCCTAAACCGAAAACTCATAAAAATGTGAACCGGCCCTAGGTTTCAGTTGGTCAGTCTTTATTTTTTCTTTTTCTTTTTTTAACGTTAAATTTAAATTACTGACAAACCACTAGAGTATCATCGTGCAACTAGTGGAACCACCCGATCATATTCATCTCCACTAGACAATGATGCCTATACACAAATTCAGGAGGAAACCCAATAAATCTGTGAACCCCCCATGTGAGAATCGAACCCAATACCTAACGGTCCCCAAGCCTTATCTCACCCCCAAGATGACACTAGGCTATAATGCCATAGGCTTAGTTAGTCAGTCAGTCTTGGGGGTGAGAGTGGTGGTGGTGTACCTAGATCGGTTTTAGGGTCAAACCGAAACAAAACCAAGGTTTTTCGGTTTTACATGTTGGTTTGCTCGACTTTCTCTTTTACATGTAAGCTTGAAATGTTTGTGCCTAACATAGTTGGTCCGAAATAGGCCCAAGTCCACAACGGTACACTTCAAGACAACCGGGTTATGGTCCGTAAGCTAACGATTCAACACAGATAAAGACACACCCGGCCATTTGGATGCAAAATCAACACACACAAAAATACAGTCTAATTTACTTAGCTTGGTTCCGTCATCTGTCTTGTAAGTGAACGATTTACCTGCCATATTATACTCCAAAAAAGCCTACTCTAGCGATGAAATTATTAAACCATCAGACCCCATTGTGATCAAACTCTGAATTCAATCTCTCGTGCACCGACCGGACCTCATTAAAGTCTCCCAATGCTACCCATAAAACTAGGAGCGGTTGTCTTGCTATCACAATTTTATCCCATAATTACCACCTCAAGTTTTAATTCCTTGGAGCATAAACCTTCATGATATTGATTCTATCCCCTCCCAAAACGAGAATCCCTGAGGCCACAATGAAGAATTGGTCTTCTATGATAGAATCTAGGCTGAAAACATTTGTATCCCAACAAGACACCAAGCCCGCCCCTTGGGTCAACAATAACAGACTTGTGGGCAGCCCTTCCCCAGAATTGAGACATGAATAATTCGGGCATGCCAGACATTTGTATTTCTTGAAGAGCCATAAAGGAGATCTTGTGCTCGTCTTTTAACCTTCTCACCCAAAATGATTTGCCCAGGATGGTATCTAAATATCAGGCATACAAGGTCTATGATGTTGCCAAGCAAACCATTGTTGACAGATCTATGATGGAATATGAGTTTATCTGCATGGACAAATCTAAAGAAGAAACGAAGTGACTACCCCAATTTGGGAAAGATATCTGAAGATGGGCAAAGCCAATTGCAACTATTTGTGTACATTTTTATAAATAATAACTAATAGTCAAGAACAAAACGTCTACTAAGAGATTAAGTTATAATATATTATTGTAAGAAAGGTTTAAAGGTTCACATTCAACCTTAATATTGCGTTTTAACATTTGTACATGGATCGATCTCTATTCATACAGAGGATTTTAGAAAAATAGTAAAATTATGTTTCATTATTGATGGCGCTCAACAGTAGGAACATTTTGCTAATGCAATCATGGTTGATGGGTTAGGTTGCTACTAATACTACCAACGACTCAATTCGATTGTTGTTGACGGAATTCCTACTCATGGCCAACAATATTTACTGTTGAGGGCAGTTAGGGCCAAAGGCACAATTTCTATTGATTAAGTTTCTGCTAACAGCTCACCTCCTCAGGTTTATAGTTAGTGAAGGCAACTAAGCTGCTCGGTTATACCTAGTGGATTTCAGTGAAAAATCTTTTTAATAAAATCGTTTAAATTAAATACAAGACATGTCATAGAATCTAACTCTTATGTTTAATATAGTTGAATGATCAATTTAGTTTCTCTTATTAATTTAGTATGAAACTAAGGTGCTATAAGTTTTGTAAATAAGAATAAGTGTACTTTGTCTATTTTAAGATCGAATCCGGAAAACACATACAATAAATGAACCACTTATGCAGTTTATGTTTACCTACATGTATAAAATAACAAAAATCCTTAAGTAAAATTGTTTCATAAAAAATAATACATGTAATAAGGCATACATGTAAAAAAAGAAATTAAACAATTTCCACTAAACACATGTAAATAATACTTTATCACCTCATTAATATAACAATACCTAGATACGAAAGAAACCTTAACAATTCAGATGGTCAAGACTCTAGCCTCTGGGATGCTCTCAAGGGCAGGCCTCCAATATCTCCGGCAATCTCTCTTCATTTGTCTGCTTCTTAGAATCCGTGATCTCTTCATGTCCTTCAACCGCAGTTCTAGCGACAAATATGTTGGTTGTTTCGACAACAGTCTAAAATATTATCATGATTCTGTTTGTTCTCACCAATGTTGTTGGTAACTTGTTCAAGAACTTGCTGCAGCTCTTCCCTCTTCACTAAGATCTTCATTTATTCTCACCGCTCCGTTCTCCACCGAGTGTGTAACTAGTCCTCTTTGAACCATGATCTTGTTAAACATTTCGAAATTTTTCGTAGCCACATGGGATTGAAATATTGATTTTGTTTTCTTCAGAATTTGGTGAACACTAAAATATGAGTATATGCTAATGGGTTGCATGGTTTATATGGGTGTGGGATGTACCTAACATATATTATTATAGTTTCAAGATTGAATATATAATTAAATTACAGCACATACGAAGTGTTTGATCAACTGAGAAGAAGAATGTCAAACACATTAACTGTCTAACTATTAAAAAGAATTGGAAAAGCATTATTAAACTGTTCGTAATTTGGCAATCGCATTTGTTTAAATTTCGTGTAGCAAGGAAGTTCTTTTATTTTTTAGAAGTAAGCGTTGAAAACATATAAAATTACAACAATGAAAGTAATCATTGTACGAATCATTTTTGTCGTATTGCGCTGTACAAATAATTGTTGAAATTTTTTTTTGGAAGGTGACTTTCTATGTAAATAATTGTTGAAATGATATTTAAATATAAAAAGTTGTAAATTTAAATCCTCTAAATAAGTAATAAATCCTCTAAATTGATCCTTATTTTTTAAAGAGATGGCATCTTTAGTTCTTAAACGGACGGGTCACGAGTGTTTGTTTAAGATAAAACTTACGCAATTACGTACATGTATTTACTAGAAAACAGAAAAACATTTCTAAACATACAACTGAAATAAGTTGAAAGTGTGAGAGTTGTAAGCTTTAAATTCAATACTAGACTCCATTAGTGTGATACTAGTGGGAATGTCCGTGCGTTGCGGCGGTTGTGTCTGTTTTGTCGCTTCGTAGTTGTTGCTGGTATGATAAAAGTTTGAGACTAAAGCCCATATTACAAAAAAGCTCATCCAAAATAGCCAACAATAGCTCACGAAGTTGAAAAGAAATAAAGATTATATAAAAATAAATGTTGCTCTTTTAGCTGCTAAATATGTAGAGGCATGTTAACCATTTTCTTATTAACGGGTCAAATTGGGTAATATCTATTTGATTTGTTAAGACTTCCATTCAGACCCAAAGAGCCCGTGCGCTTAAATCATCCATTTTTATCCTCTCCTTTCGGGCTGGTTAAAACTCGAACCGAACTGGTAAAAACCAGTCATAAAACATGTCAAAATCAGTCAACAATCTGACAAAAAAAATGCATTAATGGTGTTTTCTAAGGTTACAAAACTGAAATGATTGATCTAATATGTTGGTTACCTCCATATGTGGAACTTCTTTCAATGGCCTATCAGCAAGCAAAATAAGTATGTAAAGCTTTTAGAATAGCTTGTAATGCACAAATCCATTAGAACCCATGTTTGCATAGCACAGATCTTTCAATGGATGAATTGGGTAAAGCGTTGATGTCAAAGGAAAGACAAATGAAGTGATACATACGGGTCGGACCAGGTCTACCCCAAAAAAGTCGTCATTTCTAATTACTTTAAAGATGTTAATGAAGAGGGTGTCAGGCTAACTTTGGCCTTTGTCGACCCCGCGCAGTCACGCATGCTAGAGCCTTGTGGGGGTTTGCTTTTAAGATAATTAAAGCCCTAAAAATAATTTCAAAAATTATATTAATACCAAAATATGTATTAAAATACACTTTACAAACTCGTTTGACCCATTCCTTTTTAGGTGTTTGTGTTAGTGCATATGTCTGTTGACTTCGTCTTGTAATCGAGTCTTGTAATTAGAATGATAGATTAAGTCACATAGAGAAATGACATAAGTCTATTCCACACGAAATGGGCTTGTCACTTTCAAGGGGAATAGATTTAGTATAAATAGGTGCCTTAGTCATTTCATTTGTAACTTTTGGGGAATCTAGAGCCAAAGTGTTGCTAGTGTATCATATCAATACACGAAACTGTTCAAGTGATTCCAAGTGTATAACAAGTTGAACGAAGATCAAATCTTTGTATTCCGCCTCTGATTTGATCCAAGAATTCTTCTGAACGACTCGTTTGGTCATGAAAATGATCCTACAAGTGGTATCAGAGCTTAGGAGGAAGAATTCTTACCGATTTAGCTTGTTTTCACCGAGATTTCTGATTTCTACTCATTCTTTCACGTTTTCACTGAATTTTTCAAAATTGAACGGGTTTTTACGGTCCAAATCGGCTGATTTTTGGATATGTTGTGCGAAAATACCTGATCTATAACCCTACAAAGTTTCAGATCCTAATTCCTAGCCGTTTGGGAGAAATCTGAGTTTTTAGGTCCGATTTCGCGTCAACAGCCTGATTTCGCTTGAAAGTACTTGATTTCGCTTGAAAAAAAGTCTTATTCCGCTTGAAAATTTCGTGTGAAACTCATCGGCCCAATCATATTCTGGTTCAGTCTGTACGGTGTGTATATCAAAACATGTTGTCGGGTCATTAAAAGGCGCATGTGAAGCAATTGATTGTGTATCAGTTTGTCAGGCCACCATTTGCAAAGATCAAGAATTTGCAATCGATTTGATCTGATCAATATTATCGACCCAATTAAATTGAAGTGTAAATTGATATTGTCGGCCACTTGTGGATCAGTTTGCATGTGAAGCTGGAAAGAAGTGAACAGCTCATGTGTTGTGACTGAAAAATTGTTAGCGGCCCACTCATGTATTAAGCATATATCAGATCTTGTGATTTGTTGTGCGGCCCAATGAAGACTGAAGTTGATTAATTGTTATCGGCCACTGTGTTTAATGTCGGGCCAATAGAATTGAAGGGTAGATTAAAATTGCCGGGCCAAAATTGCATGTGATCTGATAAAAATGATCAACACAACTTGAATAAGCATTTAATTGACAAAAATCCACGTGAAATCATATTAGAGTATCGGTTCAATCATTAAATTTGATTGTCATGTGATTATTTAGTGGTGTCGGCCATTGTGTTCAAATATCGATACAGTGCATGTGAACAAATTGTATGTGAGAATAGTTTGGAATGAATTCGGTTTGCACGGTTTGAAGTGTTAGGCAGTTCATTTGAAGTTTGATTTGTTAGAGGTTCGGTCCAATCACATTTGGTTGTTAATAAAGTCAAGTGAAGTCCACTTAATTCTCGGCCCAAATCATTCCAAGCCCATCCAAAAAGTGTATCACATCAGTCCATTTTCAGGCCCATTCATTCAGTGATTTCACCCGAACAACATTGGAACGAGTCCGCAAATCTTCGACACGAGTCTTAGATTGATTTCATTAACACACACTTTCACGTATTCAGTTCCTTTAAAATTGATCGTTTGTTTGTTTGTTTGTTTGCAGGTGATTCGAGGTGATTTACAAGGCGCAAATACCAAGAAGTTAAAATTTGTGGACTTTGAACTAAAAACCATTTTTGAAACATGTCATTTAACAAAGAAAGTGTGGTCAAAATGTTTGACGAAAAGGAAAACAATGATCTTGAAAGATTAAATAATTGGTATGGTGGATTTTGGGATAGTTGTTATAATGATGAGAAAAAGGAAGGTTGGGTTAAAAGATTTGAATGTTTCTTGTGTAAGAAAAATGAAACAGTTAATGAGCTAGAAAATCGGTATGATCATTTAATTGAAAATTTAAAAGGGTACGAGATAAGAATGTCAAATGCTGAAATGATATCAAAATTTGCAGACGCGCTACCGTCAGAGTGGGATGAATTTTTGAATAATCTGAGAAAGGATTCTAGATTTTCAAATTTTTATGCAAACGAATTCATCAGAGAGCTTAAAACACACAATTACGAAAATGATAAGAAAACGAAAGAGTTGATGAATGGAATAGAAAAAGATTTGAAAAAAATAAGTTTGGATGTGATTATTGAAATGAGAAGAAGAGTCAATATGTGTATTGTAGCAAAAAATGTTATGAAATATGATATTAAGAGGGGTTGTTATCTAGATGAAAGTATGAATCCTCTTGATTTTGTTAAAAAATTTTGTGCAGGCACATACAAGACAGAGACAGAGGTAGTGTCGAAAAATGAAGAATCCAAGAAAAATGAAGCTTCAAGTTCTGAACCAGCGTGCTCAAAATGTGATGATTTCAAAGCAGATAGTGTCAAACTCTTGAAAGATGTGGAGAGTTTGACATTAGAAATAAAAGATTTGAAAGAAAAAGAAAAAGATTTTGAAAATAAAATAAAAATGTTTGAAAATGAAAAATTAAAAATTAAAAATTGAAAAAGATTTTCAAAGTCAAATAAAGATTTTAGAAGATGAGAAATCTATTTTTGGCAAAAATAACATTGAAAAACAAATTGAAATAAATTCTCATCTTGAGAAAATCATTTAGCTTGAAAAAGAAGCTGAATGTGATAGAAATAAAGTCAATGACTTAGAAAAGACATTGAAAGGTTTTGTGAATTCTTCGTCAAATATCTGTCCAAAACCGATCAATTCAATTCCAATAAGTGACAATGTCACAAATTATGACAAAGTCATAATTGAGGATTGTGATGATAAAACTGATAATGAAAATGAAAAAAAGAAAACATTTTTGAAATTAAAAGAAAAGTTTCAAGAAACTGTTTTACATTCACAGAAATAGGTGAATGCTCAAAGCAAAAACCTGTTAAGAAGAATGTAGAACAAAAACAAAATGTTAAAAATTCAAAAAATTTTCAAAACAACAATAAAAGGTCATCAGTTCAGTCATCCAATCATTATAAAAAAACACAAAAATTTGAAAATCAAAACTCACAAAATGTTGGTAATAAGTGGTGCAGGTTTGACCACAGTGCTCAAGCTTCAAATCAAGCTTATAGGAGAAGTCATGAGTACTACAAATCAAATCAGTGTTATGATTTGAGTCTTTGGATTTATGGTGGAGATTGATACGATAATAGGGTGTGTTACAACTATGGTTTTCAAGGACACATTACTGTTAACTGCCAGAGACAGAGATTTGAGACAAGAAGATGCTATGAATGCCAAATCAAAGGTCACATTGCCAGAGATTGCCGAATGAGATCAATGGGAAGATCGAGGGCTGAATCTCAGAAAAAGATGAAGAAATCAGTCAAGGTTGAAGAAAAGCCTAAAGAACAGAAGGTGAAAGAACAGAAAGTGAAGCTTTCACAAGGACAGAAAGATCGACTGAGAAAGAAAAGAAAGAAAGCAAGAGAGTATCTTGAAAGGATTTTGTCCTCGGATACAACCGGTAAAACAGATAAAAGTTCTAGTGAATCGTCTTGCTCTCCAAAGAATGATAAGTCAAGCAAAATTAATTCATCAGATACAAATCTGAGGACAAAAGAGAGAGTAAAGAAAGAAAAAGTGGTTAATCAAAAGATTAACACATCAAAGAAAGTGAGATTTTCACTTCCTGGCGACGAATTTGTTTCTTCGGAAGCAAAGGAGCCATGTTTTGGCGATGAATCTGACTCGTCAAAGTCAGAGGAGCCACGTTTGGGCGATGAATCTAACTCGTCAAAGTCAGAAGAGCCACAAGTTGAGCTAAAAATTGAAACGTCAGTTCCGCCAATGGATGATGTCAACTTTCCACCATTGCGGACTGAAAATTTTAAACAAAAAGTTGGTAAAGTGAAAAGTTCGAATCAGTTCTATTCTGAAAAGAAAGAATTCGATGTTGAAAAGGCTTTTAATAGCAAAGTAAAACATATCTTTGGAAAGATGGTCGAGGGTAAGGTAAAAAGGGTTAAAGAATTTTATGAATAAAAAAGGAATGATCAAACCCCGAGTGAAATTGAAAAGGTCACACCCAAGGCTGGTCAGGCTTGGGTGCCTGCATTATTTGCTTAAAATCCTGACTTGCCGGAACTCCCAGGTTGGTAATTGGGGAGTAGGAATCGACATCTTTCTTGAGAAATTCATAGTTTGTTAACTGAGATATTTCGACTTACAAGTGGTTAATCAAGGACATTAAGTTGTACTTGATTTAACTATCTTATACAAGTGTTATGATTATTGGAAATTGTTTTTGTGATAAACCTACAAGTGGTTGAAAAAAGTGTGATGAATTAAACCCCATGTTTGTGAAACGACAAACAAAACTAATTTTCCGGAAAAACCATTTTTATTAAAACAAACTTAAGTGTTTTGAAATCATAATGGGAAAATAGTTTGTTGTCAGGGGGAGTTCTGATTGTTTATGCCAAGTGGATGGCGAATTGAAGCGATTCGATATTATGTTGTCACTTTATCTGTATAGTTTGTTTTCAAATTTTCTCAGAAAATCAAAATTGAAACATATTTTGATTTTAGGGGGAGAAAAATTTTAAAAAAATTTGAAAATTTGAAAATGCCAAAAACATTGAAAAATTCAAAATGAGTTTTGTTGTGAAAAAGTGGAAATGATAGTAAATCAGTTAGACTATCACAACATGCTAAAGAAATGAAATGTCAAATGTGATAAACTGTCTCACTAAAGATGTGACAATAGGCTCAGCTAGACTAGTAGATTTGCGATAACGATACAAACTTAAATGAAAAAGCCTAGTTCTAGTGGGAAACACGGTTGAAAGCATAGTACTTAGTTTTGTCTTTCTTGATTGTGTGCCTACTCAGTAATCGCTGAATGCTAAAAAGCATAAAAACCGGTCAGTTTGTGAACTTTCACAACTTGCTGAAAAAGTCGCTGTGATTGTGCATTTCTTTTTGCAAAGATTTAAACTTGTTTTATTTCTTTATTTTGTTTAAGCATTGGACATCCTCTGCGTATACGTGAGTATCGAACTGGATGTTAGTGCCTAAACGTTCTGCTTTATTTTATTTGGTGTTTCGTTTAAGCTTTGGATCACCTCTGCGTATACGGGAGTATCGAACTGGTGGTTAAAGCCTAAACAATTTCAACTTGTTTTTATTTCTTATTTTGTTTAAACATTGGACTTTCTCTGCGTATACGAAAGTATCGACCTGATTGTTAATGTTTAAACATTCTGCGTTGTTTTCGTACATATCACAGTTGAAGAAAGTTTAAAGGCATTACTCGAGTTAGTGTATTGCATGATGAGGGGATATGCTGAGATCGTGGGGTCCATAAGAACTTAGTACAAAATTAATATACCTTAACGTATCTGTAAGCAGTTCGAAAGTTTTTAGATTGAGCTTAAGAGGATAACTATATCGTTAATCTATGTGAATTGTTTAAAACTTAAAGTGTTTGAAAGCTCAACGGTGCTTGTGTTTTGTCAAAAACTGATATGATCCTCTTACACAAACTCACAAAATATTGTCTGTAAATATTTCTTTACTGCTTTTCATTAAAAACAATAATTCAAAAAGAGTGTGTTTTAGCATGAAACTTTGAAAATTCAAAAAGATTTTCGACAACTGATGTTGAAGAGCTGATTTTCAAAATTCCAAGTGCTAAGCATGATGAACATCAAGGGTTGGGATAGTTTGTTTGAGATCAAAAATGATTTTGAAATGTTTAAATGGTTCAGTAATTTGAATCAAAATTTTGAATGTTACGAATTCAAGGGGGTAAGTAGAGTTTTCTAAATGACAAAATTGTTTATCTTACAAGTGGTAGAGATTTGTGCAGATTAAAGCCAGGTTTCTGATCCTGTTGCTACGGAGAGCCAGGAGACGTTTCAGATCCTGTGAAAGTGCTATGTCAGATTGCGATCCCGGAACAACTTAAGGGGGAGTCTGTTAGCAAAGGGGAGTTTGAAGAGTGAAAAAGCTAGATTCAGATTCTGAAGAATAGCTGATAATGGTGATTGAAGAGAAAGAGAGAGTTTGAAGGTTGCTTCAGAGTCAAATATTTTGAAAAGAGCGTGAAGACTGATCAAGACTGAAGTTCTGACGTACTGAAGTCTCGTACTGAAGACTCCGTCAACATCCAAGGGGGAGACTGTTAGTGCATATGTCTGTTGACTTCGTCTTGTAATCGAGTCTTGTAATTAGAATGATAGATTAAGTCACGTAGAGAAATGACATAAGTCTATTCCACACGAAATGGGCTTGTCACTTTCAAGGGGAATAGATTTAGTATAAATAGGTGCCTTAGTCATTTCATTTGTAACTTTGGGGGAATCTAGAGCCAAAGTATTGCTAGTGTATCATATCAATACACGAAACTGTTCAAGTGATTCCAAGTGTATAACAAGTTGAACGAAGATCAAATCTTTGTATTCCGCCTCTGATTTGATCCGAGAATTCTTCTGAACGACTCGTTTGGTCGTGAAAACGATCCTACAGTTTGTACTTAATTGCGGAGGTAAAGCTATGTCACTACATGGTCTACATGGTCTGACCTGGTGAGATACAACTACGACGGGTGCACTTTGTTGGATTATTCGGGTTTGTTTACGGGTCACGGGCCGGTATGTTATCGGGTCGCGGTTTATCGGATATGGGTCGGATAATTTGAATGGATCAAAATAGCTGATTATGTTCAACAGTTAGTTTATTTTTATCATGTTTTTATTAAGTTTAATTAGAGTCAAAGTAATGGGGTCTTGTTAATTGGTTAGTGGCCCTCATTAGTAGGTCAGTGGGTAGCTTTTCTTTAGGAGCAAGGGTTTTATTTTCCTATTTAATGTAAGTGTTTTATTGAACACAGTAGTCAATTTCGATAATATTTTCATTCCATTTTTACCTTCTGCATATTTACATTCAGGTATACACAATTGTGAGTTTGTGTTGAGTGTGTATATTGGGGGCTGTAACCAACACACTTTGCCGTTCAAGCTATATAAGAAATGCCTCCAACCTGTTATATATACAAAATGTACATTGACTTTGCTTAGAATGTCAAACTAATATTTGCAAAAACTGAGTTAATTGTTTACTTTCTTTTTCCCAACTAAGATTTTCCGTGTGTTCGAAATAATGAATACCTTTGTATTACATCAGTATATGTCTCTCCACAAGGATATCGTTGCCTAAGTTTATCTTTCTTCCTTGGCCTTCATAAAATTAAACAAAAGACTGTTTAAATGAAAATGTATAGAAACTACTCATACTTGGTAAAAAAAAAAAATACAAATAAAAAATCGATTGTTTCATATTAAACATACTCAGATTCATCAGGCATATTCTTCTTTATTTCTTCATAAGTCATACCGTCGCATACACCAACATTTATCACATCAAGTGCACGCCATTGTATCTGTAACATAAAGAAAGCAAGCAAAGTTTATAAACGATAAGTAAGCAAAGAAGCAATTTATGTGATACAGAAAACTAACCTTACAAAGCTTACTTGTCAATTCTTCTTTCTTTGCATTTCGCCTTTTAAGCTTTAAAATAAAGCTTTACATTGTTTGGTGAAATTTACGCCCCACTTGCTGTATGCGCATATAATGTATGTGTGGGTGCTCGGGGGGCAAAAGTGAAAATGGACTAATTTTAACGCTATTTTACTAATTTTGTGAAAATAACGTTAAAAGAGGGGAATGGAGAATCATGCATCATGTGGTGGTGTTGATAGCCGAAAGACAAGGGAGTATATGCACTAATCGGCCTTTGTCTTAATTGTTGAGTGTTATGTGCCTTATGTCCAAGGCTTGATGCAAAACTATGATGATTGGTTGATTTTAAGTTCTTTTGTAATAAGTTTTCTGTAATAAAAACAAATGCATTTATCACCTAAGGTCAAAGAGCACCCTTAGAGGTACCTATATGTGCTACAAACTTGAAAGCAGGAGAACCTCATTTCTTTACTAATACACATAATTTAGCAGATTAGCATCATACACATCAGCCTTTGTCCTTAATGCTTCATAAGTCGGGAATGGAAACTAAACGCGATAATTAACCAAAGATCAAGAGGAGCTTGTTCGGCTTTGAGAATGTCGAGAATATCAATTGCATCTCGAGGAAGCTAGTAAAGAGCCATTCGTACTTCATCCTTCAAAATATTGAACTGGAATTTAATCGCAGGCCATTATGCGTTAGGAATGCGGCATGGGGCCATTGACCGTACATATTGTTCATAGGCTTAGGCATGGGTCCATAGCTTTCAACTTCTTTGCTGGCTCTATCCCGTTTGCTGCAAAAGGAAAGAAAAAATGCATTAACCTTTAAAATGATAAAAGGAAGATTTTTTTAGAAAATAGAAAAAGGCATAGTATTTCAATTTTGTAACATTGTAGGTGTTGTTGTGCAACTCAGAAGGCTTCATGATATCAACTGCTTCCTTAAGCAGCAAATGCAGATGATAAGGAATACAACGAGGACCGGTGTCTTCAGTATATTTGCCGAATTCGAATGGCCCCGTAAGGAGGGGCCTGATGAAACCATCCTCCTAAACAATCAATCAACCATTTTAAAATAAAAAATAGTATATACCAGACCAACCACTAAACACATGTTACCTGGATAAGGCTACAAGTTACAAGGACCAAGAAAGAACAAACTTCAACAACACATTTTTTTTCTAACCCATAATACATTATCAATCATATTGATTGGAAAATTAAAATTGTCAACAACACATTTTTTTTCTAACCCATAATTAAAATTTTCTAACCCATATAACTTATTACCTCAACTTGCTTTAAAAGCGGGATTGTTGCGACTTTCAACCCCGGTAGAAACCCAACAATCAACATGCTTGCTCTATTCGCACTCTCGGGTAGAACTGGTGGAACATCAGTATCTTCATCCTCCTCAGCAATCATCGTTGATGGGTTAGGTTGCTACTAATACTACCAACGACTCAATTCGATTGTTGATGGATTTCCTACTGATGGCCAACAATATTTACTGTTGAGGGCAGTTAGGTCCAAAGGCACAATTTCTACTGATTAAGTTTCTGCTAACAGCTAACCTCCTCAGGTTTATATTTAGTGAAGGCACCTAAGCTGCTCGGTTATTCCTCGTGGGTTTTAGTAGAAAATCTTTTAATAAAATTGGTTAAATTAAATACAAGACATCTCATAGAATCTAACTCTTGTGTTTAATATAATTGAATGATCAATTTAGTTTCTCTTATCAATTTAGTATGAAACTAAGGTGCTATAAGTTTTGTAAATAAGAATAAGTGTACTTTGTCTATTTTAAGATCGAATCCGGAAAATACATACAATTAATGAACCACTTATGCAGTTTATTTTTACCTACATGAATAAAATAACAAAAATCCTTAAGTAAAATTGTTTCAAAAAAAATAATACATGTAATAATGCATACATGTAAAAAAAGAAATTAAACAATTTCCACTAAACACATGTAAATAATACTTTATCACCTCATTAATGTAACAATACCTAGATACAAAGGAAACCTTAACAATTCAGATGGTCAAGACTCTAGCCTCCGGGATGCTCTCAAGGGCAGGCCTCCAATATCTCCGGCAATCTCTCTTCATTTGTCTGCTTCTTAGAATCCGTGTTCTCTTCATGTCTTTCAACCGCTGTTCTAGCGACTTTGATGTTGGTTGTTTCGACATCAGTCGAAGATCAACATGATTCTGTTTGTTCTCACCACTGTTGTTCGTAACTTGTTCAAGAACTTGCTGCAGCTCTTCCCTCTTCACTAAGATCTTCATTCTCACCGCTCCGTTCTCCACTGAGTGTGTAACTAGTCCTCTTTGAACCACGATCTTGTTAAACACTTCGAAATTTTCCGTAGCCATATGGGATAAGCACCTTATGATATGAAATTAAACAGTTGATTTTGATTTCTGCAGTATTTGGTGAACACTAAAATATGAGTATATGCTAATGTGTTGCATGGTTTATATAGGTGTGGGATGTACCTAACATATATTATTATAGTAATGAAAATGAATATATAATTAAATTACAGCACATACGAAGTGTTTGATCAACTGAGAAGAAGAATGTCATACACATTAAGGTGCTGTTTGTTTTTTCTGCACGAAAACCTTTTCTGCTGCAGGCTACATCTGCAGGCATTTGCAGGAGAAGAGGTGGACCAAATGTCTTCAGTTTGCAAGGAGAAGAGGGTTTGTTTTTTTTTTTTTTTTATAAAACCTCTTCTAGGTTACACAACACACAAGTCACACTGATCTCTCTACTCTCTCTCTACAATCTGGACCATCACTTCACCACCGCCACCACTTCACCACCGCCATCATCACCACCACCGTCACCACCTCCGCCTTCAAAACCCACGACCACCGCCATCATCACAACCACCGTCACCACCTCCGCCTTCAAAACCCACGACCACCGCCGCCCCTTCTCTCTCTACGATCTCTCTCTCTCTTCGTTCCAGATGTCGATGATGATGATGATGAGGGTTTTCGATTTAGGGTTTTTCCACAGATCGATGTTGATGATGACGAGGGTTGTCGATTTGGGGGTTTTGTTTGTGATGTTGATGATGATGTCGGAGGTGGTGGCGGAGTGGAGGTGGAGGTGGAGCAGATTTGGGGGTTTTGTTTAGGATGTCGATTTGGGGCTGGAGCAGCGGAGGTGGTGGTGGAGATGGTGGCGGAGGTGGAGATGGTAGTGGTGGAGATGGTGGCGGAGCAGGGGTGGTGGTGGCGGAGCAGGGGTGGAAGTGGAGGTGGTGCCAAGAAGAGGTAAACCTCTGCTTGGAGAAGCTTAGCTCTCATCTCTTCCCCAAGAAGAGGTTGGGGAAAGGTAAAAAGCACTTCTCGAAAAAAAAAAAACAAACACTCTTTTGAGGCTAAACCTCTTCCCGCGTCTGCACGGTGCAGACAGAAGAGGCCAGGAAGCTCTTCTTCCAAAAAACAAACACCACCTAACTGTCTAACTATTAAAAAGAATTGGAAAAGAATTATTAAACTGTTCGTGATTTGGCAATAGCATTTGTTTAAATTTCGTATAGTAAGGAAGTTCTTTTATTTTTTGTTTAGAAGTAAGCGTAGAAACATATAAAATTACAACAATGAAAGTAATCATTGTACACGAATCATTTTTGTCGTATTGCGCTGTACAAATAATTGTGGAAATGTTATTTAAATATAAAAAGTAGTAATTGATCATTATTTTTTAAGGAGATCGCATCTTTAGTTCTTAAACAAACGGGTCACGGGTGTTTGTTTAAGATAAAACTTATGCAAATACGTATATGTATTTACTAGAAAACACCCAAGTTGCGTTTTCAGGGTTATTTCAATATTTTTACGTGATTTAGGTGGAATTTTGATATGAAATTTTAAAGGATTGATTAAACACTGATTTCACATGACATATCAAAAATTCAGCCTAATATGTCCATGAATTCAACGTGAATTTTGAGTTTAAAGTCTGAGAAAGTTAAGAAAAAGAAGAATGAGTAGAAGTGTGAAGAATGCAGATCCAAATCGGCTTGAATCTGGAAGTGATCTCTGGTATCAAGTGATCTTTGTCTTCGAATCCGGTCTCCAATAACATTTTTTTAAATTTTGTTTAATATGGGGCGTTATCTCACACCCTGCAAGTTAAGAGAATACGTAATAAAGCCCCTTGGCTGATATGGATTCTAGGTGGCGCTGACGTGTCCTGATAAAGCCTCTAGGGGTTTTATCTGTCGCAACCCCTGATCCATAATCCTCGGGAACGGGCGGCCGCGAGCCAGTTTCGGTGGTATCACATGTTTGTCTAATTTGGCAGCGGAATTTTCATCAGGACCGTAGTTAGGAAATATTTAATCAGAGTAAAATACCACATTTTCATAACATTAAATGCATGGGATAAAACCCAAGTTTGCATTACACACATTTTCATAGAAATAAATCATATTTTATTAATTAAAAATATTTATTTTATTTTAGGTAACTTTATTGCCACTTTTCCAAGCATTCAGTGCTGTCCAGCTGCCTTCTATTTGGATTTCACATTTTGTTAACTGAAACGCGTTTTAAAAACATTTGTTAGTGGGAAATACTTGTGAGTGAATCCCAGTTTAATCAAGTTTAAATAAAAACCATTGTACAGTATTGAGGGCGATCTCGCAATTATATTTGTTTCCAAGTTATACCAATTAACATCCACGGTACTGTCAGACCCGACTTGTGGAAATGTTACTCCACTACGCCAAAATAGGGATACAGCCACACGAAAAAAGTGTGACTATATGTCTTTCGCCACACATAATTTTTTCAGGTCAAGTGTGACCAAAGCTCGAGTCATCGTAGGTATCATACGGCCACACACACTTTTAGTGGCCATAGAACTTAATAGTGTGACTAAATGGTACCAAAAATTTTTGTTAAATCCAGCATTTCCTCTATTACGTGTGGCTAAAGGATAGTAACGGCCACATGTATTTACTTTAAGCGTGACCATTACTACTATATAGTCACATAAATTACCAAAAAAAATCGTTTTAGCCACATCAATTAGAAAAAAGTGTGGCAAAATGGGTTGTTGTAATTAAGCATTTTGCCCATAAAGTGTGGCTAAATGGTAGCAACGGCCACATGAATTTACTATAAGTGTGGCCGGTTCTATTATAAAGTTACATAAATTTGTTGTAAGTGTGGCTATTGTCTAATCTTTGGTCACACATATTTGTTTTTCCTATGACGTATGGTATAATTTTGTCATGCAAACAAAAAACAAAGTGACTAAGGTGTGCTAATGGTTATTTATAATGTGGCTATTATCTAATATTTGGTCACACATAACTTATTTTCCCATGACGTTTGGTATCATTCTGTCACATAAACAAGAAACAAAGTGACTATGGTGTGGCTAATGGTGATTTATAGCCACACAAAATTTTGTGTTTTTAAATGTGGCTATTGTTAACCTTTAGTCACACGTAACTTCTTTTCCTATGACATTTGATATCATTCTGTCTCACAACAAGAAACAAAGTGACTATCGTGTGGCTGATGGTTATTTATAACCACACAAAATCTTGTATTTTTAAATGTGGCTATTGTTTAAACTTTAGTCACACCTAACTTCTTTTCCCGTGACATTTGGTATCATTCTGTCACACAACAAAAAACAAAGTGACTATGGTGTGGCTAATGGTTATTTATAGCCACACAAAATTGTGTTTTTAAATGTGGCTGTTGTTTAACCTTTAGTCACACATAACTTCTTTTCCCATGACATTTGGTATCATTTTATCACACAAGAAACAAAATGACTACGGTATGGCTAATTGTTATTTATAGCCATACAAAATTTTGTAATTTTGAGTGTGACTGTTGTCTAACCTTTAGTCACACGTCTTTATTGTGATTTTATATGGCCAGTTTTGTTTAATTACCCATTTTATTTCAATTTCTTTGAAAACCAAAAACAGATGTAAACATGAGAGAAACTAAAAAACAAATGATATAAACAATAATAACCCAAAAACCATACATAAGTTTTCGGTTTAAATACTAATTAAAAACATAAACTAATCATCAAAACCGATCCACAAAAGTTACAAAGAGAAACGACTACACATAAACTAACAACTATTTCTAGGATGTTTTCATCAAGTCCATACACTCACTGCATTTAAATGCTGCAAATTTGTAACTGGCCACCTTGTTGTCACGATGAGGAGTAAACTTGCAACCAACGGCTAATTCTCATGCCCCTTGCTGTTGTCATGGTGGGGAGTAAACTTGTAACCAACAACTAACTCTCATGCCGTATCTTTTTGTATCACGTGACTCAAAATCTTTAGGAAGAAAAATCCTTGAAACCTCTTCACATTGGCCAAAGAGTTTCCCAAGAGTATTCTTAATTTGAAACAGGTAAATAATAAAACTTTAAACATGTGAAATTAAATAGCATAAAAATGTAATATGCAGACTAGTGGTTAAAAAATACATCAGCAATGCTTTCATAATAACCATACCCGCTTATAAACGCAGTTAGTGCTGAAGTCTGCGCACTCTTTTGGAAAGATCTCTCATTGCTACAGAAACAAATATGAATTCTCAGTCAAATGTCGGTTAGAATCTAACTGGGTGTTAAAACACTTGATGGCAAAGAATCATACCCGGTACCGAGAGTGTATTTACTTTTTACTTAACTAAATCAAGTTTTACTGGATGGTCAAGCAATGGTTCACCATTAACTTCAAGAGCCTGCAGATAGAAATTTAGAATCACATATGCAAAAAATGTCGTAAATACTTGAAAAAGGAAACCAAGAAGGAAAACAAAACATACCTCTTGGGCAGCCTCACGAGTAACAAATTCAACATGCACGTAGCCTGCAAATCGATCATCCCTTATTGCAAAACGAACCTCAACAACTTCAGCCGCGTCTTTGAAGAAATTAATTCTGCTGAGAAACAAGTAACAATCATACACAACGAATAATATTTGACATACTTATCAAGTATAGACAAAGTGCACATACACGTCACTTTCTTCAATAGTGAAGGTTAAGTTGCCCGTAAACGAAGTTTGGGGAGCAGCCGAGTTTGAGGCTGCCATTTAACAATTATTAGCAAATTTATTACTAACACCATAAAACATTTAAAACAAAACAGCTTGAAAAAACCACTAACCGCTTTCTTTGATGATGGAGCATCAGCCATCTCCACATTAGCATCCTGCATACACTTTATAATTAGTTAGAAACTAAATCCTAAAGTTAAGAATATAAAACATGTATAGATATATCAAAAAATATTGAAAGAAAATAGTGCCTTTTTCTTTGCATTTTGCAGTACATCCTCCTCTTTGGAGCATTCATCTTCTTCATTAGGGGTGTGAATTTCTGACACGACCCAAAAGCACGGCAAGAACCTAAAATGAAATTTGCGGGTTTAGGTTTAGTCTAAATAGGTTCGAGTCAGTTTTAGGTTGAACCTGTGAACCCATTTAGCTAAACGGGTCAGGTTCGGGTCAACCCGGTTAGGTTAGTAGGTTAACATGTTTAACCCATTTATATTATATTATATTTTTGTATAATATGTTTTATGTCATAAATTAATAATTGTGTGTTTCTAAGCGATAATTATAACTTAATAAAAAGGTTAATTGTGATAAGATTTTATAACTCTAACGTAATTTCATTATAAATTTCGGGTCGGATTGAACCCGCCAACCTGCGAACACGACCGGTTTAACACCACTATTCTTAATCAGATTCACCTTCAAAACTGTTGCTAGCCTTCTTTTCAACTTGTAGTCAGAGACCAATCAATCAAAAAAAAAAAACAAGACACAATTTGGAGTTAATAATCTACCTATCTTCTTACACTTTTAAAGCAATATATCCACCTACCTTTTTTGTAGCTTGTGGTTTTGCTGGCTCTTCATCAAAACTTTTTTCAGAATCACTATATTAACAGAGAGGCCCTAATTCAGCTTTCCTACAAGAAGCACATTCCAATATGGTTGCTAATGAAGTCTGGTTTAAACAAATAATTACAAGGAAATAGCAAAAAAAAAAATTTACATCCACTACGTTGTAGTCAAGTCTTTGGCATAATGCTAATAAATAGTCTGTACTGTATTTAGATTCAGAAAGCGAACACCTTATGGTCTTACCCTGTAAAAAAGCACCATACAATTGAGTATCAAATCCTAGGAATGTCTAATATACTGGTAGTTATCCTAATTATTAGTATTATTTATGACATTCGTATTAAGTTTGAGACCACCCGTAATGGCTTACTTGTGGGGCGTTTTCTTTGCCCAATATCGCCCAATAACGCCGCATAACCACTACACACGGGCGTGTTTGTGTTTTTTTGGTTTAGGCGTGTTTATAATCACGCTCTTGGGGCAAAATTTTGACCAGTCACATTGAAGCTTATGGCCAATAGCTTTTTTGGTAGGTTTTTTTATTTATATTTAATTCTCTACACCCTTTTAACATAATGTCCACATCCCCACTACACCCATTTTAGAAAAACGCCCAATAATGCCCCTGGCTGACTGGGCTGCCACATGGCGCAAAACGCCCAAGGGTGGATCTTGCCCACTACGCATGCTCTTAGTGTCAAAACCGTATTTAATAATTATAAAGATTAAACTGTAATTAAGTTAATCAAGGTTACTCAATGTTGCTCAGAGCCGTCCCCGAAAACTCTCGAAAAAATTTAGGCCTCGGGCGACGAATAGATTTGGGCCCAAAATTATGGTTAAGGGGAAATGAATTATAAAAATAAAAATTTAATGATGGAGCAAAGACTTGAACTTGAGACCTCTACATTATTTTGAGATTGTTTTTGCCACTACACCACCAATAATTTTTGCATAATAAACGAATGAATATACTAAATATATAATTTAATAAATATATACAAGCTTATAAAGACTTTTTGGGCCCTTTGAAATTTTGGGCCTCGGGCGTCGGCACGGGTTTGCCGGGCCCAGAGCCGGCCCTGATGTTGCTAAAAAGTTGCAACGTTTCAACCAACCAATATATACAGGGTATCGATGTATGAATGAATGTGTGATAATGGAATCAAGATTAAACGTTTATGTGCTAATCTGTGTTTTGTTCAATCAATTGTTATATGAATTTTCAATATAAAAAAAGGCCAAAGTTTAAATCTTTATACCTTAAAAAGTTTGTTATGCAGCTCTTCAATGACCTTTTGAGCAACAACTTTCCTTTTGAATCCCACAAATACAAAACCCTTACTTTCATTGGTGTCCCTATTCCCCACCAGCCTTACCTGAACAACAATCACACATCTGAACATTACATCCAAAACAACAAAATGAAATCACTTTTTCCCAAAAGATTTAATGTTAGAACTGTCTGACCTCAACAACAACATCCACAAAAAGGTCACAAAGTTCATAACTTCAGTGGTTGGTGATCGACTGATCAAATTGAAAAAGAAATCCTTATCTGAATACACAACATGAATCATTTGTCATCGATCTCAATACACCACTTTGTTGCCCTAATTTTACATTGACATTATAAAACGAGAGTGTCGGGTTTTGTTTGAATTAACATCTTAACTGGAAGAGAGCTTCGTTTTGGGAAGGTAATCGGACTGTGACTGGCAGCGAGGCGTGAGATAGGGTTTATTTGTGATAGATCTGTTTGGGATATTTTTATTTGTGTTCATTTAGGGATGGGAAACGAGAAGGCTCAGATGTATTCTAGGAGGGGAATTAAATTTTTGGGGAACTTTAGGCGGGAAGTATTAAAAAAAGAGCTGGGAAATTAGAATTTTCGTGCGAGAAGCTAGTTAAACTAGGGGAAAATTATTAGTACATAGAAAAATTCGAAACGAGTCGAACTTAAACGATTCCAAGCCAAAAGTATGCTTGTTTAGCGAACGAATCCGAGCTTCGCTTATTGAGCTTGAGCCGACTCGCTAACCTAAATGAACCTTTATTTAAATATTTTTTATGTAATATACTATAATTATATATATATAAAACTTATATTATTTATAAAACTATGATAAAATAACTAAGCTATATATTTACTGGTTAGTTTCATCGCATTTCACTACAGTTTTCGGTGGGTATCGTTTCAGGTTCATTACGAAACCCGTATAGCAATGGAAAGAAACAAAAATGAATACATGGGTGAATACAACTATGTCTTCAACTAAACTTATAATGGTTATGATCAATGGCAAACAACAACGACTATACCTGTGCTGATATTATTCGTTCGGAATAGGATCAGTTCATCACATCACGACGCCGCTAGGAACAACTAAAAAAGCATAACAACGAATACTAGTACTTTTTCCCCTTTCAATATGATCCATGTAAGAGTCCACTGGTTCTTGGACATACATTACTATTGTCCATTGAGATCCATTAAGACCTAACATGGTGAGACATGTATGATCGGCTATTGTCAATTGTCATCCATTAAGGCCCAATGTGATCCATTAAGACATGTATAATCTACTGTTTTCCATTTTGATCCATTAAGGTTCAAGATGGTTCATTAAGACAATAGTATGATCTACTATTGTTCATTGTGATCCGTCAAGGCTCAGGATGGTCCATTAAGACATGTATAAACTACTATTGTCCAACGTGATTCGTTAAGGCCCAACATAGTCTATTAAGACATTATGATATACTATTGTCCATTTTGATCCATTAAGGTTCAATATGGCCCATTAAGACAATAGTATGATCTAATATTGTTCATTGTCATCCATCAAGGCCCAAGATAATCCATTAAGACATGCATGAACTACTATTGTCCATCGTGATCTTTTAAGGCCCAACATGGTCCAGTAAGACATGTATGATCTACTATTGTTCATCGCGGTCCATCAAGGCCCAAGATGATCCATTAAGACATGTATGACCTAATATTGTCCATCGTGATCTATTAAGGCCCAACATAGCTCATTAAGACATGTATGATCTACTATTGTAATCCATTAAGGCCCAATATAGTCCATTAAGACATGTATGATCAACTATTAGCCATTGTGATCTATTAAGGCCTAATATGGTCCGTTGAGACATAGATGATCTACCGTTGTCGATTGTGGTCTATTAAGGCCCAGTATGCTTGTTAAGACTTGTATAACCTAATATTATTCGTTCTGATCCATCGAGGCCTCATATGGTCCATTAAGACATGTATAATATAATGTTGATTGTGATCCATCAAGCCTCAATATCCTATGTTCTTGAGTTTCGGTATAACCAAGCATGGGTCCGTGCATAAATACCCGATTTTACAATAATAAGTTTTTTCTTTATTATTTACACTAAAGTTTGTTTAAAACTTAAATTTGGTTTGTAATATGTAAAAGTAATTAAAATAAATTACATTAACGTAAATTCAGGTAAGTACAATTTTTTTTGCTTTATAATATGCATTTCTAAAATACTTAAATATAAAAGTTATAAAGTAAACATAAAAATATACTTTAAAAGTTCGGGTATTAAAAAAACCGAGTATAGGGTATAACATGGTTTTTTTAACTGGTAGACTGGTTAACCGAAAAAAAGCAAAAAAATAAAAAAAGGCAAAAACCCAGTTATTAACAAAAAATAACCGGTAAAAGTAATTAACCGGACCAATTAAACAAATAACTGATAATAACCAGTTAAAGTCAAAACGTCAAATTAATTAGTTAGACCGATTAACGGAACTGATTATTGAAATTAACCAATTTATGCAACTCTATGACATACTAGTGTCCATTGTGATCCAATAAGACCCAATATAGTCCGTTAAGACATATGATCTACCATTTTCCGTTGTGATCCATTAAGATCCAATATGGTTCATTAAGACATATATGACCTGTTTATTGTCCGTCATGATCCATTAAGATCCAATATCGTCAATTAAGCCATATATAACCTTTTGTTGTAAGAATTTTGTATATTTATTTTAAATAGTGTATATATTTTATTTAGAGTATCATTTAAAGGAAAGTTTTTTCAGAGGAACCGAACTAAAATTTAAATAAATTAAAAAAAAAACGAAGAGATGACATGTATAATATCTATGAATCTTCTATGCGATCAAAGACACAAAACATAGAAATGATTTATATATATTCTATAAATACGATGAAGACGCCAATGTGGGGCTAGCTCACTTGGTAGAGGCTCTTGCCTCTTAGTGGAAGGTCTTGAGTTCAATCCCAAGCAAGGAGTAATTAGGATATATTTTGTGTAATTTAGGGTATGTAATTGCTTTGTCATTCAAAATAAATACGACGAAGACAAAAAACCAATGACCAAAAGTTTAGTAACTGTAATTGAGCGTGTATAAACAAAGTCCAACATGAATTGGTGATATTTCACACAAGTTGACATGCAAACAAACTAGTGGAGAACCCGCACGTTATGGCGAAGTCAAATTACAGGGCGGAAACATAATTCAAACCTTAAATGATTCATATATAAGTTGTGTATGCAGATATAAAAGCACGAGCGCTTCGCGGCAAGGTAACTTTGCATTCCTCGTCAATACCTTTAAAAGATAACTTTGCATCTGAGAGAATTTTCAGCAGGTCTTTTTAGCCCACCTTGACCATGTATGGCTACAAATGGTTGATGCTGCAAGTAATTCGACATTTCTTCACTAGCCAGCTACACTCTTTTTTTCTTGAAAATTAATGAGCTTTAAGTCCCTGTCGGTATCAAAACAAATATGATACCCTAAACCCGTTGTTGCTTCTTCATTTCTTATTTTTCTGTCACGGGAAGCATTTCATCCTCTGCAACATAACATAAACTATTTTCAATTCATGTTAAAGAGAAAAACATACTTCTTTTGTTATTTTTATTCCATATAAAAGTTTATTTGTTTGAAATGCACATGATAAAAAATGCAAAGCGTTACCTGTCTTTCAATCTCATCAGCAAGTCTCCATCTCTGTATCTGTAAATATATTTTTATATCATTAATTTGCCATGGCAGCAGGACGAAAACAAGCCTCATTTTCCCACTGATCTTTAATTATACTTATAACCTGAAATTATAATACTTTAGACATTAGTAAATCATGGATCTTTTGCACTCAGTTATGCTGAGACAATTAGCTTTAATAATATATCAATGTGGCAAAATTACCTAAGTCACTTTTGCACTCAGTTCTGCTGAACACTCATTAGCAAGATGTTTCTCTTCTTCAGAAGCAGTGGGTTCTCTCCCGCAAATGATTGGCGTCTTCAAATCAGTAAGTTAAGGAAAGCTCAAGTTTAAAAAAAAACTTGAATTGAACTAGTGCTTATTCTCCAGTCATTTCCGCTAGTTATCAATTGTTAACTAATGTACCAAACAACCACATAAGTTACATTATATAAGACTATAATTCTAAATCTAGTATAGTTCAGATCAACGATTATTGGTCCTGAAACTGAGCAATTATATGGAAACTCGGGCAAAACAAGACCAGGATCTGGACTCTGTTCTGATTCTAGAACCATGAGTAACGTTTGTTTATACGGTCAGACGGACCAACCCAAGCTCTTCAACTTCTCGTCGTCTAAGAAATATCGCTGATCGTTAAACGGTCTGTTCTCCACGAACTTAATGCTTGAATCTGGATCCATATTGACAAGCTTACACATATCTTTTGCAACATCAATCACTCTCCTTTCCTTTTTGGTCCCGATGTTGTAAACATGACCAACTTCCCACCTTGTAAAGAATTACTTCAAAAGCCTCAGCAACGTCTTCGCCATAGAGGTAACTCCTTACGTTAGAACCGTCACCGTGAATCGGAAGCGGTTGTCCTCTCATCGCCAGGAGAATGAACTTCGGGATTAGTTTTTCCGGGAACTGGTTTGGGCCATAAACATTGTTTCCTCTAGTGGTGATCACGGGCAACCCGTATGACCTACCGTAAGCTATGGCATTTCCGCACCAGTTTTGTGGCTGAATATGGGTTCATAGGAAGAAGTTGCGATGCTTCATGGTTACCAACAACGGCATCCTCCTCTGTTTTTCCATACACCTCATCCGTACTCACGTGAATAAACCTTCTAATCGGGCCGGTGACTTTGCAGGCTTCTAGAAGCACATGCGTTCCGTAGATGTTATTCTTTGTGAACTCAAAACTGTTGCCAAACGACTTATCGACGTGATTCTGTGCAGTAAAGTGCATGATGGTATCGATCGACTAGGTGATCAGAAGGTAGTTGACGAGGTCGGCGCTGCCGATATCCCCCTTCACAAACTTCAAGTTGGGGGACGATCTTTGTTAAGCACAACGATCTTGTAATTAGGGTAGTTTGTGATCAGCCGGTTAACAACATGAAAGGCAATGAAGACTGCAGCTCCAGTGATAAGGATGGTCTTTGGTTCGTAAGTAGCCATACCAGAACTGTCACAAGGCTAACAAATCAAAAGTCTGATTACAAAATCCACACGATAAAAACCTTTATAATTATTCAACACACTATGAACAACAAACCAACAAAGTTAAGTCAACGACAAATGACATAATTGCCAAACTGTATAGCATGTTTGACAGATCCAAATAACATTCTTCAGGAATATGGAAAGCACAAGCTAACAGATTCTCCTTTCTTTCTCTAGCACCTTGCTAGTGTTTTTATAAACTTTAGCCGTTCAACAACAAAAAAAAAAAAAACAAAACAAAACAAAAGAAAAAACAAGCTAATAAATACATCCTTGCTTTCTTTAGTACCTTGTTAGTGTTTTAATAAGATTTCACCATTCAACAAAAAAGAAAATATTACCAGCAAAAATCACAAACATCAAGTCCAATTGACATCTTAGGGCTTTAATCATAACAAAACCACACATGTTTAACCTAATTTACATCAAGCTGTAAACTAAAACTACAATACGCCTGAGTAAAAAAACTACCATTTGACTTTAGATCTCTCTGAGTCTCCACAGAAGATGTTTCCGAATTACATCGCCTGCATCTGCAGGAGGAGGAAAGTGAAAATCGATATGAGTAATCTCATTCTAGCTTGCTTTAAACTGAATCATACGCTTAATTTGGGTAGCGGAGGAGAGTACATGAGAGGAGAGCATTGATGGTAAGTGGTAACTAAATCTGGTTAGGGTTTCGTGGACGTTGGAATTGGCGGTGGTCATGGTGGAGACACGGTGGAGATACAGTAGAGATCTCCTTAGCTTGGTGGGGGTTAATTTAGGTTTTGTGGAGGTGGGGAATTTGGGGGTTTTGAGGAAGAAGGAAATGATTGGTGACACAAATTTTAATGTGTCCATCTAGTAACTTTAGCCACACAAACACACTTTATTGTGAAATATCATGATAGTTGCTTGTATTTTGTCACACAAATTTGTAAGTGGCTATATATATCTTCCTTGATAATTACATACGGCCATACTTTTCTACCGTGGCTAGTGATTGTTACATTTTTATATTAAGTGTGTGACTCAAGATTTTAAAGAAATGTGTTTTCATCACATGAATCAAGAAATCAAACAAACAAAGTGTCAATAGGTTACATTTGGCCACACTTTTCTAGTTGTGGCTAGTAAATGTCACAGTTTTTTTCTAGAAATGTGGCTAAATGTTTTGATCTGTTATACAATAGCCACATTAATAATAAAATGTGTGGCTAAAAGTTTTGAGTTGTTATACAATGGTCACATTAATAATTAAATGTGTGGCAAAAAGTGTATTAAGATATTATAAATTACCTTTAGCCACACATTTAATCAAAACTGTGGCAAGCCTGTTTTGGAAAAACTGTGGCTAAAGCCTAGTTTTGACGTAGTGCTCCTTGACCAGGTGGTAACAAATTTTGTATACAAAACTCTAACATACTCATGATAATTGTATTCTTACAAATACTCGATAACTGTTTGATATATATTTAATCATATGAGGTTTTGTAAAAACATTTAACAAAAGGTTTACAAAAAGCGGATAAACTCACATTGCTGTCTTAGATTTTCCGTAAGGGTTTCCTGGTGACAATCTATAATTTACACAAATGCACACGTGTTAGTATAATAACCCATTTTAACATTAGTAATACCCTCCCCGAGACGGCATTCCAACGACTACGTCGGGCAGAACCACGACAGCCGTTACGGAACCCTAGATCAATCGAGTAGCGTATCTAATACGTATACAGGGGTTATAATACTTACAATGGAGCAGAACTTCACTATTTAGGGGGGTATAATACCCGCGTATTATGCCTATTATTCAGAATTGAGAGAAAGAAAACGTTTTTGAACGAATTCGACTGAAGATCCGATGGCCACTATATATAGTGCTGGTTTTCGACTTTTACACGGCCCGCGTAAATGTAGATAAGGGGCTACGTGGCCCGCGTCAAACCCTGGTCAACGCGTAGGTTATCCGGATCAGCAACTAGACTCGCCACGATGATGACACGTGTCATCACCGGGCTGCGCCACATCTTTGATCTCTAGCGGCCCGCGTAAGACCCTTAAGAGGTCTACGCGGCCCGCGACAAACCCAAAAACATTATTTTTAATTATTTTTAATAATATTTAGGGTATTCGGGGTCCGTTTTCACGTATGGGGTGTTTTTAGGGACATATTGGGATATTTTAAAATATATTAGGGTGTCGGAAAATATTCGTGTAACACCTGTGCCTTCACGGCCATCAAACAAATACCAAACCAATGAAATATTATATTTCATACTTGGGATTTGTAAAAAAATATGTGTATCATTTGCACATATCAATTCTTGTTCAATTTCAAACTCTAAATCGCTTTCTGGAAGGTTATACGCGCACCGATGCGTAAATATAACCAGTTTAATGCAACAAACACTCCGGAATAGTGACATAGGCTTAACATACCTTAAATAACCTTTACATAACTTAGAAATAAGTTTTGGAAGGTTTGGTATGCCGAAATCAAGTTAATTCGCTTACAGGGACTAAAGTTGACAAACTGCGAAAGTATGCCAATTTGAACTGTAACAGACATTCCGGAACATGAACATAAGTTAAACATACCATAAATATCCTTTACATAGCTTAGAAATAGGCTTTGAGGGGTTAGGTGTGCTAAAATAAACTTTTGGGTCATTCAGGGACTAAAAGTGTCAAAAAGTGCACAAGTTTGCATTTTTGCGCATAACTTACGTTCTGAATACATCCGGACTTCCAAAAATTTATGTAAGCATGACTATATTATATTTTAGTGTTCGCCATAAGAAAAATCCATTCGTTTCGTCATTTGGATCGTTTTTCGCGCTTATGCGCATTCCGTCGTAATTAAGCGAACATCGCGTTCGTACGGCCAAACGAACCAACCTCCGGCATATTTTTGAGCATGTTTTGAGTTCCCTATACTTTAACTTCATTTTAGAGCCTTGAAATGAGGTTAACGGGGTTCAAACGCACCGAAAAAGGCCTTAAACACGTGCAGGGACCATTTCTGCCAATTTTGAAAGTTTGCTGAAACATGGGGGCCGTGGCGTAGCGCGAGACCTAAGGGCATATGCAGTCGCGCTACGCGACTGCCTATTCTGGGCAGAAACATGCAGAAAACTCATTTTTCGCATTTCCGGGACCGGATTCGATGTATCGACAGCTGTTTACAGCTGTTATCCACTCCCTTATCCCTTGCCAAGTGTTGATTCCCTATGGTTAGTGGCAATTTAGTCACCATAACCTTCCGACACTTGTACGGACATGATTAAGGCACGATTTTCGACAAACGATCTTAACGGTTCGGGTATTCCTATAAATACCCCATCACCCCAACCTCATTTCTTACAAGAATTCTGATTTTGAGAGCTCTAAGTTGAAACCATTGTTTCATACCTGAGTTCTTGGATCGGGATTAGCATTCGGGGACCCTTCGTAAGTATTCTTTCGTTCTTTTCCTTATTTTATTGCTTTTCGAGTCCGAAAGTCAAACTTTGTTTGACTTTCAGCGTTGACCAGTAATGGTCAATGCGAAGTTCGTTTGAACTTCGCAACGTGATTGTAATCACGATGGTCATAGTCCCTTGGGATTATGCCTACTGATTACCACGTTGTTTAGGGTCGTAGGGTAAGCGATCTAATAAATCGCTTATACCTTCGAACTCGACCCAGTTTGGTCGATCATTAGGATCCGACCAAATACATTAGGTGACCCTAGTATAGGGCATAACCTTCCGAGGTTATACCCTATGGTCACATCGTTTAAATAGTTGTATGATAGGTAGTTTATATGCCTTAGGTAAATTACCATAATACCCTTTTCATGTATAATTGGTAATTAAGCATATGTAACCTAAACTTTTGTCACATAACTGATTATGTAACATATTTAGGCATATAACACTTGTCATAGGACTAGTTAGACGGTCCGAACGCGTTTCACGCGCACAACGCGTTAAAGTAGCATAAGCTACCTTAATGGGTCGCGATGGGTCGATAGCACTTAGGTTTGGTTTCATTGTAGTATGTAGGCCTTGTTAAACCATATCATATGAGTTCCAACACTCATTTGGTTTACCAAGCCTCATCCTATCCGATCTCCCGATTTAGGTCCGGTTTATTTATATAGTTTTAGATTGCCGACTGATTCCGTGCTCCCTCTAGCTTTGTTTGGTTGTTGTTCAAGACCTCCAAGCATTATCAGGCGAGTACATTATTCCCCTATTTTACTGTTTTCAACTGTTTTGGGGTGACTCATATGTGCTAAATGTTTTCGATGTTATAACGATGGTTTCAAAAACGATTAAGACGATTTATACAAAACTAATAACGATTTCATAAAGTGAACAAACTTGTTGGTTGTAGTTACATAACAAATGACATTCATTAGCAATGATCAAGCCGACCAGTATTAGGTTATGGTACCATAGGATCTGACAAATCCCGTTATTTACTACACCCGTGGTTATGTGTGGGTATGGTAGGTAGCGACTGAATCTGTAATTATTAACTTACCCTATGGAGGTTTGTTAATACGAAAACGAGAAGCGACGAAAACGAGAAGCGACGAAAGTCACGAAGGTTTGAATGTTATTAGCGAGACGATCATATAAGTGGTTTCACGACCTAAAACGAATTAAACGATTTACGATTGGTTTTCACACGATGTTTTAACGATTGGGTTTCACACGATGTTTTAACGATTGGGTTTCACACGATGTTTTAACGATTGGGTAAACGATTGGCTTCAAAGCGATATACGATATTATTTTGGTTATACATATTACATGATTTACATTTGGGCATGAACATTACTTTGGTGGTTTGGTTTGGATTAAGTGATTAAGTAACAATGCGTGTGGAATATGATACAAGCATGGTGGATACGCCGCTGGTACTTCCTATATATAAGTGTTTGTATGGTATTACATATTGTAGCGTTATTTGAATCATTTCAGTTTGAGACATAGAACATTTTATACAAGTAACATACTTTTCACAAGACATTTATTTACAAATAACTTATCTTATACAAACTCATATTACATGGTTATTCATTTAATCATGCATTATTTTCTTATTTATACATATCACCTAAACTTATTATTTTCAAATGATTTACAAAGACAAAGCAAATTACAAGGTTCATGACTAAACATTTTCTTAAACAGAAGTCATGAATCTTATTTTCACAAAACCTATGTACTCGCCAGCATTTCTTTGCTGACCTCGTTTTCACATATGTTTCAGGTATTGTTGGATGATATCGATTGATAAGATGCATGCTCACATAGGACTGGACAAGGCCTTAGTGACTAAATAACAATGATAGACTATGTTTAAATAGTGTATTTAGATTTCAAGACGATGTAATTATTCAATGTTTAATAAAACGAAACACTCTTTGGTATCCATGGTTATGAAACATTAATTCTGTTGCAACACGCCCCGATGTTTCCGCCGCGATTTGTTGTTTTACGCGGTCGGGGTGTGACAATTCGAGGGTGTTGGTTTTCTATAGGGTTGTTATATTCTCCCCACCTTGTTTTAGAGCTCGTCCTCGAGATCCTACTGGAACAAGTGTGGATATTTTCTTTGCATTTCAGATTCAAGCTCCCATGTGTACTCAGGTCCTCTTTTGGAGTTCCACTTCACTTTGACCAGAACTAATCTCTTATGCTTGAGGTTCTTGACTTTCCTGTCTTCAATCTGTAGAGGCCTTTCTACGAACTTGAGTTGTTCATTTACCTCTATATCCTTAGGAGGTACTATTAGAGATTCATCAGCTAAGCATTTCTTGAGATTAGATATATGAAACACATCATGTATTCCTGCCATTTCCTCTGGCAGTTGTAGCTGATAGGCTACAGGTCCTATTCTTCTAATAATCTCAAAAGGTCCAATATACCTGGGACTTAGCTTTCCTCTTTTGATGAATCTTACTACTCCTTTCCAAGGAGAGACTTTCAACAACACTTTATCTCCTACTTGAAATTCCAATGGTTTGCGTCGGTTATCAGCATAGCTCTTCTGTCGATCACGTGCTGCTTTCAGTCGTTCCTTGACTTGAATAATCTTGTCGGTTGTTTCCTGCACTATCTCATGTACAGATAGTTGTTTTTCCCCAATTTCTGCCCAACAGACTTGGGTTCGGCACTTTCGTCCATAAAGTGCTTCAAATGGTGCAGCGTTGATACTTGTGTGATAACTATTATTATAAGAAAATTCTATTAAAGGTAAGTGATCATCCCAATTACCTCCGAAATCAATTACACAAGCTCTAAGCATGTCTTTTTGGAAACTTGACCAAAAATGAGAGGTAAAACGGCTGTCTCTATCAGAAACAATTGATAAAGGTATTCCATGTAATGAAACTATTTCATTTACATATAATTTAGCTAGCTGTTCCATACTGTAGGTTTCTTTCATTGGTAGAAAATGAGCTGACTTGGTTAGTCTATCTACAATCACCCAGATTGTATCATTTCCTTTCTTTGTTTTGGGTAGTTTAGTAACAAAATCCATTGTTATTAATTCCCATTTCCACACTGGCATTTCTAGTAGTTCTAACAAGCCTGAGGGTTTCTGGTGTTCAGCTTTAACTTGTAAACAGGTTAAACATTTAGAAACAAAGGCTGCTATGTCCTTTTTCATTCCTATCCACCAGAAATTCTTTCTTAAATCCTGGTACATCTTATCACTTCCTGGGTGCATCGAATACTTAGATTTATGGGCTTCTTCTAATATGCGATGACGTAGGTTTCCTAATTTAGGTATCCACATTCGCTTTTCATGGAATCTCCAAATTCCATCGGTTCCTTGTTCTAATTCCTTAATCATTCCTTTTAATTTTTCAATATCATCCTTGATTACTGATTCTTGTGCTTTTCTGATTTGATCATTTAAATCTACTTGTAGATTTAATTTAAGAGAACGTACCCTTGTTGGCTTTTCGTGATACTTTCGGCTTAAAGCATCTGCCACTACATTTGCTTTTCCTTCATGATACTGGATATCATAATCATAATCACTAAGCATTTCCATCTAGCGTCTTTGTCTCATATTCAACTCTTTTTGTCCGAAAACATACCTTAAACTCTTATGATCAGTGAATATGGTAAACTTACTACCATAAAGATAGTGTCTCCAAATTTTCAAAGCAAAAATTATTGCTCCTAATTCTAGATCATGGGTTGAATAATTCTCTTCATGATTCTTAAGTTGTCTAGACGCATAGGCTATAACCTTTTGGCGTTGCATCAATACACATCCATAACCTAATTTGGAAGCGTCACAATAGACTACAAAGTCTTCAGTTCCTTCTGGTAACGCTAGTATGTGGGTATTAGTTAATCTTTGCTTAAGAATTCTAAAAGCTTATTCCTATTTTGGTCCCCATTCAAACTTAATGGATTAACAGGTTAACTTAGTTAAAGGAATGGCTATTCTAGAAAAATCTCGAATAAATCTTCTATAATAACCGGCCAATCCTAAGAAACTTCTAACCTCGGTTGGTGACTCAGGGGTCTTCCATTTAGTAATCGCCTCGATTTTAGTTGGATCTACATGAATTCCTTCATGGTTAACTAAGTGTCCAAGAAACTGTACCTGCTCTAACCAAAACTCGCACTTTGAAAATTTAGCATAAAGCTTTTCTTTTCTTAATAGACTTAAAAGTGCATGCAAATGCTTTGCATGATCTTCCTTACTTTTAGAATAAATGAGAATATCATCAATAAAAACAATTATGAATTTATCCAAATATGGCTTACATATTCGGTTCATCATGTCCATAAATGCGGCTGGGCATTGGTTAAACCAAATGGCATGACAGTAAATACATAATGACCATACCTTGTTCTAAATGCGGTTTTAGGAATGTCCTCTTCATGTACCTTTAATTGATGATATCCTGATTTTAAATCGATTTTAGTGAAAAATCGAGCTCCTTGCAGTTGATCGAACAGATCATCGATTCTCGGTAATGGGTACCGATTCTTAATCGTGACCTTGTTTAATTCACGGTAGTCAATGCACATACGCATTGATCCGTCCTTCTTTTTAACAAATAAAATCGGTGCTCCCCACGGCGATGAGCTTGGCTGTATAAATCCTTTCTCCAACAATTCGTCTAATTGTTTCTTTAGTTCCTGCATTTCGGCGGGTGCTAAACGGTAGGGTGTTTTGGCAATCGGTGCTGTTCCTGGCAATAGATGAATTCTGAATTCAACTTCTCTGTCTGGTGGTAGTCCTGGTAATTCTTCCGGAAATACATCTGGAAACTAAGACACTATTGGAATGTCTTTTAGTTCTTTTCCTTTAGTGTTAGTGATTATAGAAATCAAATACACTATAGATTATTTTCTTATATAACTTGCAGTTTTCATTACAGAGATGAATTTTGTGGGTCTAGATGGTTTATCTCCTTTAATTGTGATCTTTTCACCATTTGGTGAATTTACTTGAATTGACTTTTGATCACATAAAATACTGGCTTTATTGGCTATTAACCAATCCATTCCCAAAACGACATCAAATCCTACAGATTTATGGGATACAGGTTTGCCATAAACTTTTGATTTAAAAAATCTATTCTTGCTCCCTGCAAGATTTCAGAAATCCTAATCGTTTCTCCATTTGCTGTCTCAACTAGACATTCTTGTGGTAGTTTAGTTAATGGTTGATTAAGAATTTTGCAAAACGAAGTATTAATAAAACTCTGGTTTGCACCAGAGTCAAATAATACTTTAGCAAAAACATCATTAACTAAAAACGTACCGGCTATCACATCCAGAATCATCTTGGCTTCATCTGCAGTTAGAACAAATGCTCCAGCATTTTTAGTGTTCTTGTTGTTCGAGCTGGAGCTAGTTTCGGACAATTCGGCTTGATGTGACCTTTTTCTCCACAGTTGAAGCATAGTCCATTACTGGATTTTCTCCTACAATCTTCTTCCTTGTGTCTTGGCATCTTGCAGAAATAGCAGGGAATGGAGCATTTTCCCGAATGCTTTTTCTTGCAGACCTTGCAGTATGGTGCAGAGGTAGAACCTATATTCCTACGGTTGTAATTCCCAGAACGGAATTCTTGGGTAAACCTTTGAGCTAGGTTTCTCCTCTGGTCTTCTTCTCTAGTATGGATTAACTCATCAGTCAAGGTGTTTGCTAGTTCCACAGCTTCTTCTATAGTTTGGGGTCTAGCGGCCTTGACTACATGCCTAATCTCCCCGATTAATCCCCAGATGTAACGGGAGATTAATACCGGCTCCGGTGATGCAAGGGTTGGTACTATTCTAGCATATTCAAATAATAACTTTGTGTACCCCTTACTATCTATTCCATTCATCCTAAGATTTAGGAATTTGTTTGATATTTGTTCTTTTTCATTAGGAGGGCAGAATTTCCTTTCTACCATGTTCCTAAATTCTTCTCATTCCATATTGTATACCCTATCACTTCCTTTTGACTGGAGGATAGTGTTCCACCACTCTAAGGTTGAATTCTTAAATAGATTGGAAGCAAACATTATCTTGTCCTCTTCCGCACATTTACTTATTTTTAGAACAGCCTCAGTCTTTTCTGTCCAGTGTAGAGCTGTAATAGGTTCTTCATTGCCCGAGAATTCTATTGGTTTACAGGAGCATAATTCTTTGTAAGATCAACCATAAGGCATGGTTCTTCTTCTTTTGGGAATGGGCACTTGAAGTACAGGTCCATTGTTTACGCTGTGTTCTGGTTCAATTGGTCGCTTACTGCTATGTTTACTTTTGTTATTCGCTTCCTGAACCGTTTGAAGAATAAATGGCATTGCATCTATAATTCCTTGTGCCACTATGTGTTAGATGGCACTATTATCCACTTGGTTTCCGTTGTTATTGACGCTTGGATTCTCATTAACCAAATTAATGTTACTCTGGTTATCATTATTCAGATTTCCTTGATTTCCTTCATCGGCCATCTGAATTTTAAACATTTACCACATATTAATATCACAAATTAATATAGTCAATCACATGACACGCATTTTGGGAAAAGCGTCGATCATTGCGACTTTACTCTATTCATATATTATGCATCTATTACACACCGGTACTGAAATTAAAATTACAATACCAACTGAAATAAAATCACACTAATAGTAGTAGGCATCCGTACACACATATTTTATTATTATTATTATTATTATTATTATTATTATTATTACTACTACCGTTTTCACCATCACATCTACGGATATGGATTCATCCAGAAATCCATATTGCGCTCGTCATACTTCCAGATGAGTCGCTCTCCTACCTGTCTCATTCGTTCACTACTCTCTAAAATTTCCTCACCAAATGTCCTAAGTTCTTGTACGTTTTCTGCACTCATTGGGGGTGCAGGTTCTTGGACTGGGTTTGGAATCTGGGGTGCGGGTTCCTGGTACAGAGGTGTAGGTGCCTGGAATCGGTAAGGATCTTCTAAAATCTCCCTAATGTATTCGTCGTGGTAATAGGGATCTAAAGGATCCAAACCTGGGTAGGCTCCTATGTTTGCCGTGGGCATGTCTTCATGTATCGGGTAGCGTTGCACATAGTCCCTATTGTCGTCCCACCAGGGGTCGTAATTTGGGTCTAGGGGGTTTGGTGCTGGTACCCTAGGTATTTCCTCCGGGTTGAAGTCATGCATTTCTACTTGGTTTTCAGGGTTTTCTATTTCCATGGGTTGGTCAGGAAATGGTGGTTGTGGTTGGGGTGCTATTATTTGCTCCAGATTAGGGTCAGCTGCAGTGGTTGCTAGGATGTGGATGTTGGCTATACCCCTATTGATCATGCCCTGGGCATAGGCATCTGTCTCTCTCTTTGCTGCTGCTAGTGCTCTCTGGTCCTGTAACTTTTTCATACGTTTTCTACGCTCGTGTGCCCCTCTACTGAACCATCCCCTCTTTTTCTGAGGAAATGGCTCTTCTGACTGAGCCTTAAACACAAAGATTCCTTCTTCCGTATCAGCAGAGTACCCTGAGAGGGCGGGCTGAGAAGAGGAGGTGCCTTCGCTTCTAGGCGAACCAGACAATTGACGGTACGCGTCAGATGGTCCTTGGTCGCTCATACTGTAAACTAACAAATAGTCAAGTAACACATAACAATAAATATGTCACACCCCGACCACGTAAAACAACAAAACGTGGCGGAAACGTCGGGGAGTGTTGTAACAGAGTCATTGTTTCACAACCATGGATTAAACAGTTTTGTTTTATTAAATTAAACGTATTACATTACATTGGAATTAGAAACAAAACAAGAACAAATAGACTTTCATTGTTATTAAGTCACTAAGGCCTCGTCCATTCCTATGTGAGCGTACATAAAAATCATCATCAAACATCATCAACTATGGTACCTGAAACACACGTGAAAATACGTCAGCATAAAAATGCCGGCGAGTACATAGGTTTTATATGAGTGTCAGATTCATGGCTCGTTTTACATGTTGCAATACTTATTTAAAAACCTTGTTTTGAAAATTATAATATTGCGACATAATTAACCAACTCAAATCAAGTTGGTTATAATTTGCAAAATCTCGTAGCCATGATTCTTAACTCCAAAACATTTGTTTTATTAAATAAAATTGTAAAATATCTCATAAAAACTCGTTAATAAACTCGTATGGTTTATATTATTCAGAAAACATCCTTGTGTGACATTGTTTCGAAATCGTTTACCCAAGTGATCTAGATAACGCAACGATATATAATGTGTTAAAAACACTTATATATAGGAAGTACCAGTGGCGTATCCACCATACTTTTAACACATTACACCTGCCCCATTACCTAATCACTTCCCTAACCCAATGGCTCAAATAGTTACAAATGGTTCACATAAATCAAATGGTTACAAACGGTTCATATACATCCAATGATTACAAATGGTTCACATACATCCAATGATTACAAATGGTTCACATACATCCAACGATTACAAGTGGTTCAAAATGTAAAATAATTGTGCTAGCATGTTAAGTTAACATACATAGCAAAACATAATGAAATCATGTACTAATAGTGTACTAATGAACATAGCAAGTCTATGATATGAAAACATGGAAAGCACGAAAACAACAAGTAGGCACATGTGTTTCACCCCAAAACGTTTGGAAAACAGTAAAAGAGGGGTCTATGTACTCACTTGAGGATGCTTAGAAGTCTTGAATAACAACCAAGCAAAGCTAGAGGGATCACGGAATCAAACGGCACCTAATATAGGTAATTATGTAAATAAACGGACCTAAATCGGAAGATCGGATAGAATGAGGTTTCGTAAACCAAATGAGTATAGGAACTCATGTAATATGGTTTAACAAAGCCTACATACTAAAATGAAACCTAACCTAAGTGCTTACGACCCATTATGACCCGTTTAGGTAGCTTACGCCACTTTAACGCATCGTTCGCGTAAAACGCGTTCGGATCGCCTAACTAGTCCTATGACAAGTAATATATGCCTTAACATGTCTAATAATGTTGCCTAATCAGTTTAGATGTCAAAATTTAGGTTACATATGCTTAAAATGAATTTATGCGCAAAAAGGGCATTTTGGTAATTTTCCTAAGGCATATAAACTACCTATCATACAACTAACTAAACGTAGTGACCATAAGGTATAACCTCGGAAGGTTATTCCCTATACAACTATGGTCACCTAATGTGTTTGGTCGGATCCTAATGATCGACCAAACGGGTCGGGTTCGTAAGTCTAAGCGATTGATTAGATCGCTTACCTTACGACCCTAAATAAGAACTAAACCTAATGTGACGAGCTAAACATGTTAAAACATGTTTAACAAGGTTTGAAAACAGGTTTGGTATCAAAACAAACGGTTTTGATACCCAAGAGTAGTTTGGTTACAAAATACGCATAAATGCGTATTCTGGCCGAAACTACGACTCGTCACTATGCCTAAATAACGTGGTAATCAGTAGGTATAGTCATGAGAGATTAAAACCATTGTGATTACGCTCACGTTATGAAGTTCAAACGAACTTCGTGTTGACCATAAACTGGTCAATGCAGAAAGTCAAAAAAGTTTGACTTTCGTGCTAAAATGCATAAAAGAATGAAAGAGGACTTACAACGGGTCCAAGCAATGGAGTCTTGATCCGATTATTCTCAGGTATAAAGTGAAAAACACCTCAACTTAGAGATCAATCAGATCAAGTGTGAAGAATGCAAATGAGGAAGGTGGGTATTTATAGAAAGTGAAGAACCGTTAGGATCGTTCCTCGATAAACGAGCATCAATCTGGACCGTCCAAGTGGGCACAAGGTTTTGGAATACTAGGGGTGACCCAAAACCATCAAATGGTATTGCAAATGTTACAAAATAGCCCCTAAACTTCAAGTTAAGTGCTGAAAATAACCTGCCATTGCTGAAAATTGAGTTTCTACCCAGATGAGGCCATGGCGTCGCGCCACGGCATAGCCTCATGGTGGTGGCGCAGCGCCACCATGTACCAGCTACCAGAAACTTTGCAAAAATGGCAGGTTTGGTCCCTGCAGCTCATTTAGGCCATTTTGATGCGTTTAAACCCCGTTAACCCTATTTCAAGGCTCTAAAATGAAGTTAAAGTATAGGGAACTTGAAATGTTCTCAAAAATATCCCGGATGTCGGTTTGTTTGGCCGTACGGTTGCGTATTCGGTTAATTACGACGAAACACGAACGAACGCAAAAAACGGTCCAAATTACGCGACGAATGGATTTTTATCAAGTCAATCACTAAAATAAAATATTTTAATGATTACATAAATTTTTGGATGTCCGGATGTGTTCAGAACGTAAGATATGCGCGAAAATGCAAACTTATGCACTTTTTGACGCTTTTAGTCCCTATTGATCAAGAAAGTTTATTTTTGCGCACCAAACACCTCAAAGCCTATTTCTAAGCTATGTAAAGGATATTTAGGGAATATTTAATTTATGATCAAGTTCTGGAATGTTTGTTACAGTACAAATCGGCATACTTTCGCAGTTTGTCGAAATTAGTCCCTGTAAGCGAATAAACCTGATTTCGCCACACCAAACCCTCCAAAACTTATTTATAAGTTATGTAAAGGTTATTTAAGGTATGTTAAGCCTATTTCACTATTCCGGAGTGTTCGTTGCATTAAACTGGTTATATTTACGCATTAGTGCGCGTATAACCTTCCAGAAAGCGATTTAAACCCTGAAATCGAACATGTATTGATATGTGCAAAAAATACACGTATTTTTACAAATCCCAAGTTTGAAACACAATATTTCATAAATTTGGTATTTTTTTGATGGTCGCAGAGGCACAGGTGTCACAGTCTCCCTACTTTAGGAAATTTCGTCCCGAAATTTATTCGTAGGAGTCTGTCTGTGATGCTGTGTTAAATAATTGCCTTGCATGGAATCTAGGGTGTTTATCTATTTGCGTCGAATAACCCATCAAAGATTATGCAAGGAATAATCCTGTCATTTCTCTCAACGGACAATCTTTAAAAATGAAAATGAAGGAAAAATTAAGGATATTCATTTCCCTCGATGGATATTCTTCAGAAACGAAAATGAACGGAATGAGTCATTTTCCTCAATGGGTATTCTTCAGAAATGAAAATGAATGAATAATCAAGAATATTCATTTCCCTCAATGGATATTCTTCATAAACAAAAATGAACGGAATGAGTCATTTTCCTCAATGGGTATTCTTCAGAAACGAAAATGAACGAATAATCAAGAATATTCATTTCCCTCGATGGATATTCTTCAGAAATGAAAATGAACGGAATGAGTCATTTTCCTCAATGGGTATTCTTCAGAAACGGAAATGAAGGAAAAATCAAGAATATTCATTTACCTCGATGGATATTCTTCAGAAACGAAAATGAACGGAATGAGTCATTTTCCTCAATGGGTATACTTCTGAAACGGAAATGAAGGAAAAATCAAGAATATTCATTTCCCTCGATGGATATTCTTCAGAAATGAAAATGAACGGAATGAGTCATTTTCCTCAATGGGTATTCTTCAGAAATGGAAATGAAGGAAAAATCAAGAATATTCATTTCCCTCGATGGATATTCTTCAGAAACGAAAATGAACGGAATGAGTCATTTCCCTCAATGGGTATTCTTCAGAAATGGAAATGAAGGAAAAATCAAGAATATTCATTTCCCTCGATGGATTTCTTCAGAAACGAAAATGAACGGAATGAGTCATTTTCCTCAATGGGTATTCTTCAGAAACGGAAATGAAGGAAAAAGAAAAATCAGGGATATTCATTTCCCTCGATGGATATTCTTCAGAAACGAAAATGAACGGAATGAGTCATTTTCCTCAATGGGCATTCTTCAGAAACGGAAATGAATTGAGTCAACTCTAGACACATGACAAAACATGCTGTGGTTTCTGTGCACTGAATTCCATAATTATGTATGCATCCATAATTACGTAATTCCTTGCACAGTCCGCACAATTTGTTTTGTAATGTGAAGGGGAAGAAAATCAAACCTGTGATGAGTGTGACAAGACTATCATAGGGTCCTTTAAATTAGATCGACAAGTGATCTCTTTAATTAGACCACCAAGGAGTCTTTTCAGCTATATCATGATATTCCTAACCAGATTTTTGGATCAATCTGTTTAACTAGACCACTCAAGGGGTCTAATTATGGAACAGTACTTTATAATCCAAGGGTCTTTACTTATTATGTAGAAGCCCATTAAGGATTTAAGGTAGTACCTTTGGATATCCTACTATGAATCCCTTATACGAAGATATGGAAGACTCTACGAGGATTTGGATAACAAAAACTTGGATCACACAAAAACATAAAAGGGAACACATAAGCACATAATCACATATTTGTTTAATTTGACTTTAATTTGTTATCTTTGGATACGGATATTTAAAGCACACCAGGAATCCAATCCGTGGATTTCATTTGGCATTTTAATCATTTTCAAGAATCTATCTGTGAAGATAGGATGATCTTCGGAAAATTCGATTTTGTTTCAAAGAAATGTAATATTCGAATTAAGGTACACAACAATTTTAGGATTTACGAAAATACCCTTAGGTACCCTATTAAGGATTTATAGTGGTACTTTGGTTATTCGTCCAGAGTTGTAACTTGCGCCTTGTACTTCGTTTCTTTGGAAGAAACGGGTACTTAGGATTTTCGTGGAAAACGCAAGAGATCATAAAATGGAAGAATTTTGGGGGTAGTTTGTTCTTCAATGAATACGATTCCCAGATTGTCGGTATTGTAGGGGATATGTTGTTTATACATGCAATCACATAAATACATTTCAAGGTAAATAAAAGATTTATTTATAAACAACGATAACAACTGTTTCATGGACCTTGACAACAAAAGAAAATAATACATAAGACGTGATTATTTCTAAACGGTGTTGTCTTTTAGTCGGTCAGATGCTCATCCCTATGCTGGATTTGCATTAGCAAGCTTTGGGCAATTTCTTCGGAAATGGCCCATCTCGCCACAGTTGTAGCAAGAACCTGGTGGAAAATGAGCTTGAGTAGGATTGTTGTCAGCTTGATTTGGTGCAACTGCAACTCGGCAAACTCTTGCAGTATGACCTATAAGTCCACAAATTTGGCATTTGCGGCACTTCACACTAGCATGATGATGATGGTTACATTGGTTGCACAAGGGTGCAGTTCCGTTGTATGGCTTCCTAGCAGGGGGTTGAGCTGGTTGGTTGGGGGCAGCTTGATCATTGTGAGTAACCACAGCGAAGTTCTGGGAAGCTTTTCGCTTCCTTGACTTCTTGGAGGATTCAGTCTGTTCATCTTTGGGTTTCGATTCCTCGATTGGTTTCTTATCACCTCTTTGGAAAAGTTTACCTTTCCTGATTTGAGATTCAGTCAAGGTAGCATATATCTCAATGGCCTGCCTAACCGTAGTGGGGTTACTATCAGTCACAATGCCTTGTACTGGGTCAGGGAGGCCATCAATGTACTTTTCGATTGCCTTATCCAAAGGCGTAACCATATTCGGGCATAACAGACTTAACTCCTCATAACGATCTATGTAGGCTCGATGCTCACCGCTATCTTGCTTAAGATCGTCGAATTCCCATTCCAAGGCCCTGATCTCGTGACGAGGACAAAATTCCTTCATCGTCAGAGCTCGAAGCTCTTCCCACGTTTGAGCCAGTGCCACATCGGCACCCCTATCTCTCATCATGCCATTCCACCATTTCAAAGCTCGTTTCTCAAAGACACTAGATGCGAATTCTACCTTTCGCTCATTTGGGCATTGAACATGCCTGAAGGTGCTCTCTAGACTCTCGAACCATTGCAGAAGTGCAGTCGCTCCTTGAGACCCAGAAAACTTTGATAGCTTAGCCGAGTTAAACGTCTTGAAGTTGCAGGGGCATTATTGTTGTTGAGAGCTTGGTTACAACGTTGTTCGGGATTGCAGCAGTCATTTGCTGCATAATGACAGCTGCCAGCTCTTCAATAGGTACCTGATTTTCGTGTCGTGGAGGCATTCTAAAAAGGGGAAACAAGATAGAAAACAAATGAAATGGCATTGGGTAAGATTAGGATGTTACAATTACCGACCAAAAATCATGGGTGACGGTCATTTGTTTGAACCACGAAGCAAACAAATGACACACAAAGGCTGAATCAAAGTAAATAGGTCCTCATAATGTATCGTGAAGACATGCTCTCCTATAAGTGGACACTCACCCCAAGAGTTCCCAGGTAAGAGTGACTGGTCCGATACTGCGGATTTGTACGAACACTCTAGCCTTAGACAGAAAGCTCAGGGTACAGGCACCCACCCTTCCAGTTTGCACGTGTTCACATTATGTAGCCCCAAACTTTGACAAGAATTTGAAAACTTTGAAGGTTCGTAACCTTATAATAAATCATCCTAGAACAGATGATTAGTTTTCAAAGCAGATTCGAATTTTGTGTTCTTATTGTGGTTGTCACCAAAGGATAAGTGATGGTATTGTTTCAAGATCTAAACACAAGGATCTTGTGTTAGGGTTCTAGGAAGGTTATAGACTAGGTCAAAGCATTACTAATAACCTAATTCCCTATAACCATTGGCTCTGATACCAACTTTTCTGTCACACCCCGGCCACGTAAAACAACAAAACATGGCGGAAACGTCGGGGAGTGTTGTAACAGAATCATTGTTTCACAACCATGGATTAAACAGTTTCGTTTTATTAAATTAACGTATTACAATACATTGGAATTAGAAACAAAACAAGAACAAATAGACTTTCATTGTTATTAAGTCACTAAGGTGGTAACAAATTTTGTATACAAAACCCCAACATACTCATGATAATTGTATTCTTACAAATACTCAATAACTGTTTGATATATATTTAATCGTATGAGGTTTTGTAAAAACATTTAACAAAAGGTTTACAAAAAGCGGATAAACTCACATTGCTGTCTTAGATTTTTCATAAGGGTTTCCTGGTGACAATCTATAATTTACACAAATGCACACGTGTTGGTATAATAACCCATTTTAACATTAGTAATACCCTCCCCGAGACGGCATTCCAACGACTACGTCGGGCAGAACCATGACAACCGTTACGGAACCCTAGATCAATCGGGCAGTGTATCTAATACGTATCCAGGGGTTATAATACTTACAACGAAGCAGAACTTCGCTATTTAGGGGGGTATAATACCCGAGTATTATGCCTATTATTCAGAATTGAGAGAAAGAAAACGTTTTTGAACGAATTCGACTGAAGATCCGATGACCTCTATATATAGTGCTGGTTTTCGACTTTTACGCGGCCCGCGTAAATGTAGATAAGGGGCTACGCGGCCCGCGTCAAACCCTGGTCAACGCATAGGTTTTCAGGATCAGCAACTAGACTCGCCACGATGATGACACGTGTCATCACCGGGCTACGCCACATCTTTGATCTCTAGCGGCCCGCGTAAGACCCTTAAGAGGTCTACGTTACGCGGCCCGCGCCAAACTAAAAACATTATTTTTAATAATATTTAGGGTATCCGGGGTCCGTTTTCAAGTATGTGGTGTTTTTAGGGACATATTGGGATATTTTAAAATCTATTAGGGTGTCGAAAAATATTCGAGGGTGTCGGTTTTCATTAGGGTTGTTATATTATCCCACACCCCATAGCCTTAGTGAAGGCAACTATGTTGCTCGGTAATTCCTCATGGGTAGCGCTTTCAAAAGCTCTTAATAGGTTTTGGTTTCAGTAGAAAATCTTTTAATAGAATCGATTAAATTAAAGAATAAATTACAAGTTTTGTCCTTTATGTTTACATCAAATTTCAGGCGCTGTCCTTTAGCGCAAAATTTGACAGGCGGTGTCCTTTACCTTTCAAAATCTTGCACGTTTTGTCCTTTAGGCCAAACCCAGTTAGATATTTTGGTTAAATCTAGTCATGTGCAAGGCACATGAGGGTATGATTGTAATTTCATCATTCAAGGGGCTATTGTGTAAGTAATATATAAATTGGGACTATTTTGTAAAAATAGAAAATATATTAAATTAAAAACTTCTGCACTCTCTCTCTCTTCCTCACTCTATCTCGCTCTCTTCTCTCTCCATCTGCGGAGGAGATGCAGTACTCCGGTGGAAGAGCAGGGGTACTCCGGTGGAGATGCAGTACTCAGCAGCGGTACTCCGGTGGAAGGGGAGGGGTAGTGGTGTCACAGGGGTGGTGGTGTACGATGGGTTGCGGCAGAGAGGAGCGACAGAGGCGACAGTTCTCACTTCGTCTTCCATCTTCTAAAACCCTTTCGAGTTTAGCCTTCGCCTCCGGTTCAGTTCTCACTTCGTCAAGTCACATATCGATGGTGGAATTTCTCCGGTCAAGTTATTGTTCGCCTCCGGTTCAGGTACCAGGCCCTCCATATTATTGTTATCAAGGTACAAACGCTTCAATTGATTTTGAAATCGCAGAAATTCAGGAAAGACTTTCAAGTTACATGATATCAACCGTAAAGCTATGAACTTGGGTTGAGTTTCATTTCTGTGGCTATGTATGACTGAAAGTGTGATATTGTTTCCACTTAGATCCAAATATTTAAGGTTCCTAAGAGAAAAAATAAGATTAAAGTCAACTGTTAGGTTGTTACCATCTAAAACATGATTTCTGGAAAGATCTAACCATTACTTGAGTCAGATTAAAAAATGATGATGTAATTTCACCATACAGGTTGACATCAGAGAGACACAGATGAGTGAGGTTTGAAAAGATTTGGTATTTAGGTTTTTTTTTTTTTTTTTTTTTTTTTTTTTTGGGGGAGTTTTGGGGGTTTTTGATTTGGTATTTAGGTTTTTGATTTTTGGGGATTTTTGATGCAAGTGGCGGTGGAGGGTGGTGGTGGTGGTGATGGAGGTTATATATATATATATAGAGTTAAAATATTAATAATATTTTAAATAATTTTATTTTATTTTTTAAATACTATTAAATAAGTGGGGTAAAAAGACTAAAATGCCATTGGATGATCAGATTTAACCAAAAAATCTAACTGGGTTTGGCCTAAAGGACAAAACGTGCAAGATTTTGAAAGGTAAAGGACACCGCCTGTCAAATTTTGCGCTAAAGGACAGCGCCTGAAATTTGATGTAAACATAAAGGACAAAACTTGTAATTTACTCTAAATTAAATATAAAACATCTCAGTGAATCTAACTCTTGTGTTTAATATAATTGAATGATCAATTTCGTTTTTCTTATTAATTTTGTATGAAACCAACGTGCTATAAGTTTTGTAAATAAGAATAAGCCCAGTATGTAGTAAGTTTTATTTTAATATTATTAGTAATAATAACTTGGATTAATCTTAAAATACTGTTAAAGATGAAGATAAAAAAAAGATCAATTCTTATTTTGTAAAAAAATAAATAAATAAAAAGAGTTGCTGGATCAATTTATTATAAACATAAGTGTAATATAAGAATAAAGAAATAGATAATGATTTAGTTGTATAGGAAAAAAAAAGCTATTGTGTTTTTTAAAAGAGTTATTGCTAAAAAAAATATAAAGGGTTAATCGAAGAAATTGAAGAAATTGAAGAACTAAAAAAATATTGGATTGGTTGAAAAAAAAATTATTAAAGAATAAAAAATTAGATACTTGATTTATTTAGAAAAAATATTATAAAAGTTTAATATGTTGTTTAAAAAGAAAAGCAAATAAAAAATAAATACTAAACACCATTTTGGTAAATAGTTTTCAAGGAACACTATTTTGGTAAATATTTTTTCCACCAACACTAGTTTAGGAAAAAACTCGGAATAAGCGTACTTTGTCTATTTTAAGATCGAATCCGGAAAACTTACATGTATAAAATAACAAAAAATCCTTATGTAAAATTGTTTCAAATAATAATAATAATAATAATAATAATAATAATAATACATGTAATAATGCATACATGTAAAAAAAAGAAATTAAACAATTTCTAATAAAAACATGTAAATAATCTTTTATCACCTCATTAATATAAAAGAAACTTTAACAATTCAGATGGTCAAAACTCTAGCCTCCGGGATGCTCTCAAGGGCAGGCCTCCAATATCTCTGGCAATCTCTCTTCATTTGTCTGCTTCTTAGAATCCGTGATATCTTCATGTCCTTCAACCGCTGTTCTAGCGACTTTGATGTTGGTTGTTTCGACATCAGTCGAAGATTAACATGATTCTGTTTGTTCTCACCAATGTTGTTCGTAACTTGTTCAAGAACTTGCTGCAGCTCTTCCCTCTTCACTAAGATTTTCATTCTCACCGCTCCGTTCTCCACCGAGTGTGTAACTCGTCCTCTTTGAACCACGATCTTGTTAAACATTTCGAAATTTTTCGTAGCCATATGGGATTGAAATATTGATTTTGTTTTCTTCAGAATTTGGTGAACACTAAAATATGAGTATATGCTAATGGGTTGCATGGTTTATATGGGTGTGTGATGTACCTAACATATATTATTATAGTTTCAAGATTGAATATATAATTAAATTACAGCACATACGAAGTGTTTGATCAACTGAGAAAAAGAATGTCAAACACATTAACTGTCTAACTATTAAAAAGAATTTGAAAAGCATTATTAAACTGTTCGTAATTTGGCAATCGCATTTGTTTAAATTTCGTGTAGTAAGGAAGTTCTTTTATTTTGGGTCTACATATTTACACACCTCATTGCCTATTTCCATACCCTCTAAGACGCCTCGTATAGAGCTATACGAGGCGTATAGGTTTACTTTTCCGACCAACTTCTGCACCAGTTACATCAGTCACATCAGACGGGGAGTCTAGGCCTGTACGAGGAAGGGATACGAGGGGCATAAGACGCCTCGTATAGGCCTATACGAGGCGACTTAGAGACTGATTTGACTACATGACTGACATGTGACTTAAAGCTATACGGGGTGTCTAGAGCTATACGAGACGTCTATCTCTCACATAAAGTGCAACATACAGTGTATTCTTTGTCCACCCCCCAAGCATTCAACATTTCATTCTGCTTCTGCTGCTGCTGCTGCTTCTTCTTCTTCTTCTTCTTCTTCTTTCATTCTGCTTTGCATTTGTGTTCTTATCATCCCGAAGTGTTGAAATGTCATCATACTGGGACGGCAACTATGTCTTCGGGCAGTATTCTAGCGACAACTGGGTGCCCGAAAGTGATCCGGTAACAGTTATTAGCTTAAATGTTTTAATTAGTTGTTGTTTTAGTTTATTATTATTTACTAATGATGATACGGTTCTTTATTTTGGAGGAGTCTTGCGTTCCCAATTCTAATGAGCAAGAGGAGGTTGTGTCTAGTATACAAGGAGAACAAAATAGACCGTTTCTAGATTTGAACAAGCATCCCCCTGTTGATGAAACAGCCCCTGTAGATGACTCATACCATGTTGGTCAACCAAGTTATCCGACGCAACAAGGGTATCCGGATTATAGATACGGGTGTGAATATTCTTACGGAGGAGACGGTGGATACGGAGGAAACGGTGGATACGGAGTAAACGGTGGATACGGTGGATACGGAGGAGACGGTGGATACGGAGGAGACGGTGGATACAGTGGATACGGAGGATATGGTGGATATGGTAGATATGGTGGTGAGACACCTCCCATCCAGGACAGTCCATACTTAAAAACGCAGGTATTAATTACTATTTTTTTATTAATATTTATTTTTTTTATTATTTATTATTATTTTTATTATTATTATTTATTATTTATTTATTATTATTATTATTATTTATTATTATTATTAATATTATTATTATTATTTATTTATTTATTAAAATTATTTATTATTATTGTCGATGTTAGAGGTTTTCAACTCTTTAGATGAACTAAAGAATCAGATACAAGAAATAGCAAACGCGGATGGTTTCGTTATTGTCACCCGTCGATCAAAGAAAACCGAGGGAAGAACCGGGAGGGTATGGCTTGAATGTGATCGTGGTGGTGAGCACCAGACTACAGCAACACTTAGAAAAGCCGGAAGCAAAAAAACCGGTTGCCCGTTTTACCAGTTGGCCCGCGGTTTAAAAACCGCGACGGGGGCATATGGACAGAGGAGGCCCTACCAGAGCATTTCGAGCATGTTTATCCTTCTGCAGATCCTGCTGATGTAGTGCCCGTGGAGGAGCCTCCGGAGGATGTAGATGGTGCAGCGGTGCCACAGCCACCGCCACCTGCCGGGGCGCCTCAGTTTCCACGTCACGCTATTCCAGGTCATGCCCCAGGAGCTGCGCTACATCCGGATATACGAGCCGAGCTTGACAGGCTCAACGATTTGGTAGGTTAGCTGGTACAGTGCGAGCAGGATAGACGAGAGAGAGAGGGATGGCCCCTGATACCGCTTCCACCGGCTCGAGCACCACATCCGCAGCAGCAGCCGTAGCAGCCACATCCAGATTCGGATTCGGATTTGGATGCATAGACCTGTTGTTGTTTTTATTTTTATTATGGTTGTACAAACTTATCTTATATATTTTTGTTATGGATGTACAAAGTTATCTTATATATGTCATATTTATGTTTGTTTTCAGTTATTCGGTTACCTAATGATTGTTGTCTTAAATTAAGATAATACGGAAACAAAATATGTTTTGAATATAATACGGAAACAATATATCCCCTGAATATGAATATAATACAGAAACAATATTTGAACGAGACAAAATTTTAATCGAAAGAATAATATTTAAAAAAGTAAAATGTTAAAAACATTATAATATTTAATCGATATAATATATTTAAAGAGACGATTTTTAAAATAGTTGATTTTTAAAAAACAAAACTTTTTTTAAAACTAAAAAAATTTTCAACCACAAAACACATCTTCAAAAACTATCAAAAAAACCATACCAAAACCTACCAAAACACCCCTCATTTCAGCCAAAAAAAAAAAAAAAACCCAATACCAAAACCCACCAAAACACCCCTCATTTCAGCAAAAAAACCCAAGACTAGACGCCTCGTATAGGTCTGTACCCTTCGTATAGGGTTCCTTAAACTTTGTGTCTGACACCCTCTGAGACCCCCTTGAATTCAGTGCTTAGACGCCTCGTATAGGCCTATACGAGGCGTCTAGGGCACAAAAAGTGTGGAAATAGGCGCAGAGGGTGTCCAAATATCTCCAGCCTTTATTTTTTATTTTTTAGAAGTAAGCGTTGAAAACATATAAAATTACAACAATGAAAGTAATCATTGTACGAATCATTTTTGTAATTGCATTGTACAAATAATTGTGGAAATGATATTTGAATATAAAAAGTAGTAATTGATCCTTATTTTTTAAGGAGATCGCATCTTTAGTTCTTAAACAGACAGGTCACGGGTGTTTGTTTAAGATAAAACTTACGCAACTACGTACATGTATTTACTAGAACACAGAAAAACATTGTGTAAACATAGAACTGAAATAAGTTGAAAGTGTGAGAGTTGTAAGCTTTAAATTCAGTACTAGACTCCATTTGTGTGATATAACCCGGTATTCTATAGAATCGGAAGCTATAAGCTTTTAAAAAAGATTACGCACCCCAATTTAGAGTAATGTTATGTTAACTACTAGTATATAGTCCCATGTCTTACACAGGTTAAATGATAAGATTAGTTGTATTCGAAGAAGAATAGAATAATTACAAATTTTGAATTATTCTTGATATTGCACGTGTTAAAAATAAGTTTTGATACACATATTACCCTAACATGAACTATCCATACCAAGTTAAAGACAATATAACATTACTAATTATAAATGACGCGTTTAAGCAAATACTTTATATTTATTTGTTACTTTATTAATAATAATTAGATATGCATAAAATATATTTATATAACAATTAAATTTCTATATTATGTTATGATACAATACGTAAAGAATTTGAAGAAAATTCGTAAATCTCATCCTTATCTTGGGGAATGAGATGAAGTAGAAAAAACAAGTCATTATATAAGTAGAACAGGTAAACAAAACTTAACACTCCATGTATTCTCTAACACGCCACACCTTGACTAAAACGCCAGAAAAACTTAAAAAACTGGCTCAAGTTATTGCATAGAGGTTTGATAGGTCGGAGAAACGTTTCGTCCTAAAGTTCTCTAACAGGAGAAGGGTGAAAATCAAGACAATCAAGGCCATACTTAGCCTGTGAAGCCGTTCAGAGGGATATTATGGCCCTTAGGGTTCCAATGGTCGATGATTGTAAAAGAACTCGAAAGGTAATAAGAAAATTGAAGAGAAAATTTCCAGCAGATGATGATGATGATATTGACGATACTAGTTAACCAACAGTTAGCAGTTGGGGTTTGGATGAAAAAACAAGAACGGTTAAAGTGACTTATCAACACAGGGTGGAATATTCATTGTCGATGGAAGAAATGCTGAAGACAGAGAGACTACATCTTCTTGAACAACTCTGTGATGTAGCACCTTAGAACAATGCAAGATCCATGGTTGTTATGATATTTAAGTATAGACTGCAGCAAAGACGAGACGACATATTGGCGTTATACGCCAATGCACAACATGATGATGATGAATCTAAAGAAAGCGATGAACAAAGCGATGAATACATCTCTCATGTAATCCCATACACAGAAGACTATTAGTTTGTTTTGATCTCGTCTTATTGTAATCTTTTTCATTATCAATGAATTACTAAGAACGCCATGAACGCCAAAAAAAGATATACGGGATTAATTCAACCGGTAAAATCTACAAAGCGCCAAAAAAATGTATAGTTTGAATTATTAAATGTATATAATGATTTTGGTAACACCATGGACGCCAAGATGTTAGAATTATTAATTAATTTTATTGAATTTGGGAATGCCATAAACGCCAAACTGTTATCTATGTGAGACAAAAAACGATTAATTGAACGAGACAGATCTAAAAAAGACAAGTAAAACGCAAGATAGTTATTGAATCTAACTAAACGCCAAACATAACTTATACGCCAAAAATAAAGCAGTATTGTGACATACGAAAAATGGAAAAAGGGAAGATAAAAAGACAAAAAAGCCCCTCTGCCCTGATAATATCGCGCGCCACGTGTTCGACCAGGATCCGTTCTCACCGTTCTCACACTTTAGGGCGTTCTCTCCTGATCCCGTTAATATATATATATGTATATATGTATGTATATATGTATATATGTATGTATATATGTATATATATATGTATATATATATATGTATATATATATAGTTATGTTTGTTAGGGGAGGATTTTCTAACAATTAGTGATCCTTACTTGTTATCCTAATTAATGATCATTTCTTCTGTGACAGATAGTGATCCTCAGAAGAGCTTCAGGATCATGGATCACCTTAAGGATCCTCATACTGACGATTGTTTGTTTGTGTTTTGTATTACTTCGCAGGAGTAACAAGCTTGACTTGGTCTTGGCAACGTTACTATGGAATATTCCACGGGTATTTCGCACACGTTTGACTGGAAATGGACGTTGTGGAGAACGTGGGAGCTTGGCACGAAAGTCGGATAGTTAGTTATTGTAGCTAATTTCTATTTTTAAAGGGGTGACGAGCTAGAATTAGAACACTTAGCCATTTTCTGCTACACACACTCTCATATAATCGCACTCTTGAAGCTCTCGACGAACACTTATTAGTTTTCACTCATTTTTACACATTTCACCATAGTGATCCTTGTACCTAGCTCGTTACTATCCGAAGTTGTAAACATTTATTGATTTATTTGAGCTTGGTGATCGGTAGTTTCCATCACCCGGGGTTTTTTGTGCCGGAGATCAACTCTTGATCAAGGGCTTTTTCCCCGTATAAATCCTTGTGTCATTTGTGCAATTTACGTTGAAGTGATCCTTGTCATTATTCTACATTTTAAGCATCATACCCTGTAACAGAGAGTTTGGTTGCATTATCCTCATCAGATTTTTTTGACCAAAACAGTTTGGCGCCCACCGTGGGGCAATTGGTGCTTCACTCTTAGAAAAATTCGTATTTCTGTGCTCATTTCAGTTCACTACAACCAAGCAAATGGCTTCCTCAGCGAAGAATGCTTCAAATTTGATGCCCTCATTCACTTCTTCACAAGGCGTTCCCCCTTTGCCTCCACCACCTTCTGGATCCCAGAAGAATGCTGAGAATGCTGCAAAGAAACCAACTCCCATTTTCTCAAAACCTCCAACTTCTTCTGCTTCTTACACTCCCACTACTAGTGACACGTTTACTTTGATTTTGCAGATGAAGGATCATATACAGCAACATGATAAGACCAATGAAAGGATTCTCAAAGAAATCGGAGATCTCAAGAAACAAAAGAAAACGGCAGAGGATCATTCCCCACTGGTGCCAAAATCTTTGAATTTGGATACTCCGGTGATTACTTCTCAGCCATCAGTGGTTCTAGATGTTCAATATGTGGGTGGACCAAAAGGAGTGCACTATGGAACAACAACAGTGACCCAGGCATCGGGTTCATACTTCCAGCCAGCAGGATCCTATCCTCAGCATATGGGATCCTTCATGAATTCAGGAGGGTACTCAGGAGCGCAGCAGATTCAAGGATCTTCCATTGTTCCAGGATCATTCCAGGTTCAAGGATCCTCCTTTGTTCCAGGATCATCCCAGGTTCAAGGATCTTCCATTGTTCCAGGATCATCCCAGGTTCAAGGATCCTCCTTCGTTCCAGGATCATCCCAGGTTCAAGGATCCTCCTTTGTTCCAGGATTATCCCAGGTTCAAGGATCCTCCTTTGTTCCAGGATCATCCCAGGTTCAAGGATCCTCCATTGTTCCAGGATCGTCCCAGGTTCAAGGATCCTCCTTCGTTCCAGGATCCTCCCAGTTTCAGGGATCCTTCCAGATGCCAGGATCCTTGAGGAGTTTGCAAACAGGAAGTTCAGATGTCCATCAGGGAGATTTTATTCCAATGCAGACCAATGCTTCTACTGGTCCCTCGATCATTCTAGAGCCCCAACAATATGGATTAACATCCAATCTTCCTAATCTGAATCCAATGGGAGGTAACACTTTTAATAATTCTTATACTACTAACCATGGTCTTATGCAGGATCCAGGTATCAATCATGCCATGGCCAGAGAATTGCAAAAGCTAAAGGATATGATATCAAGTGTTCCAGGAGTGGTCAAACCTATCCCAGAGATTGCAGATGGGAGCCACAAGATATCTCGTTTTGCACCACCAATCTGTGATGCTGAGATACCCAAGAGGTTCCATGTGCCAACAATGAAGCTGTATGATGGTTCGACGGATCCTGAAGAGCACATAGCACAATACAGGGAGAGGATGGAGATCAATCCAATCCCAGAAAGGTTAAAGGAAGCATGCCTGTGCAAGGGATTCGGATCCACTCTTACTGGATCAGCTCTCAAATGGCTGCTAAGTCTTCCCCCTACTCTATTACCTCATTTTCTAATCTAGTTAACCTGTTTAATAATCAGTTTTCTTGTAGTAGAAAATTTGAACGATTAACTAGTGATCTATATAGGATAACCCAGGGTCATAATGAATCATTAAGGGATTACATTACCAAATTCAGTAAAGAATCCTTAGACATTCCCAACTTAGATATAGCCACGGCTGTTGAGGCCTTTAAAATGGGATTGCTTAGGGATTCGTCGTTTTATGATGATCTTGTTATGACACCATGCAAGAACTTAGATGAGGTAAGAACCCGGGCACTTAGGTTCATCCGGCTAGAGGATGACAAGAGGATCCAGGAGAGGTTAGCAGGATCCTCAAAGCAAGATAAGCAAGGATCCTCATTCAGGAACAACAAGTTCAGATCCTACAACAGATCTGATAACCAGAACGTGCATTCTGTTGATCAAGAAGAGGATGATGAGGATTATCCTCCAATTTCTGAATATTGTTTTTCTGTTGATAACAATGAACTAATCCGTGCGATGCAGAATCTAGGTGATAAAGCTAGATGGCCCAGAAAGAATGATAGGCCAGCTGCAACTAAGGATAAATCAAAGTGGTGTGCATACCATGAAGATTTTGGGCATCTCACAGAAGAATGCATTGCACTAAGAAAGGAAATTGGATACTTGTTGAGCAAGGGGCATCTAAAAGAATTGTTGGGAAGAAAAAAGTCAAGAACTCAGGATCCTGAAAGGATCCCTGAGAAGGCTCTAGCCCCTCCAGCAGATGCACAAGTAATAAACTTTATTTCTGGAGGATCAGACATTTGTGGCACATCCTTCTCAGCAGCTAAAAGGCATGCAAAGGAAACTAAAATGGACAATGGAGAAAGACCCGTTCGAACATCAAGTGTCTCCGAAGGAAAAGTCATAACCTTTGATGAGGATGATCGTGTTGATATCCAGGATCCTCATCATGATGGTTTAGTTATTACTCTTTTCATTTCTAACCATTTTGTCCGTAGGATCCTTATAGACGGAGGAAGCTCAGTGAACATTACCCAGCTTGATGTTCTAAAGAAGATGGGTATTCCTGAATCAGACATCATACCAAGATCCTCCGTGCTCGTGGGATTTAGTGGCGAAACTAAGAATACCCTGGGGGACATTAAACTCCCAATATACATTGAAGGCCTACACTCTTATAAAATTTTTTGTGTTATTGACTGTTTATCTTGTTGTAATGTTATCCTTGGCAGGCCCTGGATACATGATATGAAGGCAGTCCCGTCTACCTACCATCAATGTGTGAAGCTCCCTAGTCCTTGGGGAATATTGAAGATTGATAGTGATCAGCAGGAGGCTAAGAATTGCTATACTTCATCGATGAAACCAGCCTCAAAGTCAAGGGAGCAATAGCAATCAAAGTATCCTCCAAGGGATGTCTTGGAGGCAAGAGAGCAGGATATGGTAGAAATCCTCATGGATCCTGATGATCCTGAATCCAAAATCTATATCGGATCAGGGATCCTTGGCGAAATGAAAGAAGACCTCGTATCCTTCCTCAAAAGGAGAAAGACTACCTTTGCATGGAAACACGAAGACATGACTGGTATATCTAAAGATGTAATCACTCACAAACTCGGCATTGACAGGTCCTTCAAACCAATCCATCAAAGGAGAAGAAAGTTTGCACCGGAAAGGAATGCCATTATCCAGGAAGAGGTAGAGAAATTGCTCTGGGCAAGTATGATTAGAGAGGTCAAGTATCCAAGATGGTTGGCCAATGTGGTTGTTGTTCAAAAGAAAAACGGAAAGTGGAGGGTATGTGTCGATTTTACCGATTTAAGTAAGGCATGTCCCAAGGATCCTTTCCCATTACCCCACATTGACTCCATGGTGGATGCAACTGCGGGTCATGAACTGTTAACTTTTATGGATGCTTCATCTGGATTTCAACAAATCCAAATGGAACCATCCGATCAAGAGGATACAGCCTTCATGACTCCAACTGGTATATACTGCTATATTGCTATGCCGTTCGGACTAAGAAATGCAGGTGCAACATATCAAAGGCTGGTGAATATGATGTTCAAGGATCAGATTGGACAAACTATGGAGGTTTACATAGATGATATGGTGGTTAAATCCATAAGAGCTGAGGATCACCTAAGGGACTTGGAGGAAGCATTCGATATCCTTGACAAATATAACATGAAACTTAATCCTTCAAAATGTCACTTTGGTGTTAAAGCAGGTAAATTCTTAGGATATATGGTGACAAAGAGAGGCATTGAAGCTAGCCCGGAACAAATCAAAGCAATAGTGAACATCAAATCTTCGGCCAATGCTAAGGATGTTCAAAGGCTAACAGGCAGGATAACAGCTTTGAACAGATTTATATCCAAATCCTCAGAGAAGTGCAAAGAATTCTATGATATCCTAAGGAAGAACAAGAAATTTGAGTGGACTGAGAAGCACGAAAATGCTTTAAGAGCCCTCAAAGATTACTTATCCTCAGCCCCGGCCTTGATGAAACCAGAAGAAGGCGATGTGCTATCCTTGTATCTTGCAGTATCCTCAAAAGTAGTAAGTGCGGTCCTTGTTAAGGATCATGAAGGTACACAACATCCTGTCTATTATGTAAGTAAAAGTTTACTTGATGCCGAATCCAGGTATTCACACTTTGAAAAGCTTATTCTTGCATTAATTATGGCATCTACTAAGTTGAGACATTATTTTGAAACTCATGTTATTGTTGTTAAAACTAATTTTCCAATTAAGAATGTCCTCAGGAAACCAGAGATGTCAGGAAGGATGGCTAAGTGGGCAGTGAAGCTAAGTGCATATGATATAAGATATGAGCCTAGGACAGCCATCAAATCCCAAGCATTAGCTGACTTTGTGGCTGATTTCAGTACTGATATACAAAAAGAAGCTGAGTTAGAAGTCCAGCAGCTAGAGGAGACCAAGGATCCTTGGATACTCTACACTGATGGATCCTCAAAGGTCAAAGGCACAGGGCTTGGAATACTACTAAAATCACCACAGGGGGACATAATACCCCACTCTATAGCTTGTGAGTTCCAAACTACTAACAATGAGGCTGAATATGAAGCCTTAATTGCTGGGTTGCAAATTGCAAAGCATATGGGGATCAGGTATCTTGAGGTACATGTAGACTCATTGTTAATTACAAACCACTTTAATGGATCCTATGCTGTTAAAGGTGAAAAGCTAACCAAATATTTAGAGATAGTCAAAAAATTGGCACTCTCCTTTGTTTCCTTTAGTTTGACACAGGTACCAAGGGAAGAGAATACAGAAGCTGATGCATTGGCTAACTTAGGATCATCTTTGAAGATTCCTGAGGATATCAGGATCCCTATTATCCATATCCTGACCCCGGCTATCGAGGATCATGCGGCTATGGAGATAGGAAATGATTCTGCAATTATCCCTAGTGAGGATACTCAATCCCATTCAGGATCAGGATCATGGATCTCACCAATTATAAGATACTTACAACATGGAGAGATTCCTACAGGAGAAAACCCTAGGGCTTTCAAATCTAAGGTATCTCAATTCACAATTTTAAATAATATGTTGTATAGACGATCTCTTGCAGGACCATACTTGAGATGCATTGAGGATCCTGAAATCCAAGAGGTTTTAAAAGACTTCCATGAAGGAGATTGTGGAAACCACACTGGGGGTAGGGCATTATTCTCAAGGATCCTGAGGACAGGATACTACTGGCCAACCATGAAGAGAGATGCTGTGGAGTATGCTAAGAGATGTGATCCTTGTCAGAGACATAGCAATATCCTTCATCAACCAGCTGAATTATTGCATCCTATATCCTCCTCTTGGCCATTTATGAGATGGGGTATGGATATAGTTGGTAAGCTCCCTAAGGCACCTGGTGGAAAAGTATTCATGCTTGCTATGACTGATTACTTCTCCAAGTGGATAGAGGCTGAAGCTTTTGCCCAAGTCAGAGAAAAGGAAGTTATATCCTTCATTAAAAGAAATATTATAACTAGATTTGGAATTCCTTCTGAAATTATATGTGATAATGGTTCCCAATTTATTGGGGGCAGAACCACTAACTTTTGTGACAGCTGGGGGATTAAGATGATAACATCAACACCAGTCCACCCACAAGCTAATGGTCAAGCAGAATCATCCAACAAGATCATCATCAACAATTTGAAGAAGAAGCTTGGATCCAAGAAAGGGAAATGGGCAGAAGAACTACCTTATGTGCTTTGGGCCGATAGGACGACCCCTAAGAATGCTACTGGTTGTTGATGCACGGAATGTCTGTTGACTGCGTCTACAAAAAGCCTGAAGTCAAGATTGGTCAACAGGGGGTCAAAGTGTAAATATTGTGTGAAATAGGGTCTGGTTCGCTTATGTGTCATTGTCTTAAGTCTGGACCGCTCATATGTCAATACCTGGATCGCTTATGTGTCAAGTGTCTGGATCGCTTATACGGCATGTCGTATGAGTGGACCAGAAACTCTATATATAGGTTGAGTGGTTCATTAGTCAGAAGAGGTATGTGTGTGCTTGGGAGCCGAAACTCTGTCAAAAATTCATCAGAAAGCTAATAAAGAGAAGAAATTGAATGAAACAGCTGTTGTTACTTTACGTGCATTGATTCCGCCTTTACACGTGAAGATGAGCTACTCTAACTGACTTTTCGGGTCAAAGAACGGTCCAACAAGTGGTATCAGAGCTTCAGGACGAGAAGTTCATACTACATCAGCTGATTCGACACTTTTCTCATCTTTCTACTCAATTTCTTTTTATTTTTCGGTTTATACAACTTTATACGGACAGAATGGTTTGAAGTTCAAGTATATTGAGCGAAAATAGTTTTTAAACAATTCTTAACAGTTTCAGACCTTAAAACACAGTAATAATCAATCAATTTTATCAAAAACACAATCGGTTCTCGGACAGAAATTTCAAACTCAGATCTGGAACGAATTAGCGGTCGGAATTGAACGATAATCATATCATTGTGTTCGGAATTCAGTGTAGATCATTCCTTGAAAGTATTAGATTGTAATTCGGACTAAAAATCAGTTAAAAATTGTGGTCCGCTTTTACGGTCATCGCTGTTACGTACATTATCTGATCCGCTCAAGCGAACAGCTTGTTGATTATCACGTGGTTCGCTTGTACGGACACTATCTGGTCCGCTCGAACGATCGGGAAAAATCTGATTCGCTCAAACGAACATTAGCTGGTCCGCTCAAACGGGCAAAATCTGATTCGCTCATACGGACAACATCAGGTCCGCTTATTTGATCATTACCTGGTCCGCTTATTTGATCATTACCTGGTCCGCTTATAAGGACATAAGCTTGGTTCGTTTATTTGGATATACAGACTTGATAGTTTCGCTCATAAGGACATTATGTGAATATTAATTGTAAAAACAAAAGTCTCGGCCCATGTGATAAGTATTAATAGTGGCCCAATCATATACATTTGTCAGTCAATAGTCTTTGGCCCAATCTATTGCGATTCATGTGATATTGCAGTTCTTAATTGAATTGATCTAAAATTGTGGTCCAATCATATTCATAATTGACGACTCAGTTCTCGAACATCATTTCGTACAGTCCATTCGTTTAGTGATTTCATTTAAACAACATTGAATCAAATTCGCAAAATCTTCGACACGAGTCTTAGATTGATTTTACAAACACACTGTTACGTATTCAGTTTGTTTGAACTGATAGTTTGTTTGTTTGTTTGTTTGCAGGAACGTACAAGATGGCAAATTCCGATCCTATTCCATGGAAAGACGATCGAACTGAAGAGCAGAAGTATAGATACAGAAAAATGATTGCTGAAAACAAAATCATTAGAATCTCTCGTATCTATCTGGAAGCAAGGAGAGCAAATAGATGGGATCCAAACAGAGAGTGTTATCTTGATGAATATGGAAATATTGCGATTGATGACAAAACACTTGATATCGAGGCAATAATCCAGCAGTACAAAGAAGAAGATGATTATTGGCAAAAGAAATGGTGGGGAGATGAAGAAGAGAAAAAGAAAAAGAAAGAGTTACTAGATGAAATTGAAAGAAACTCAGAAAATATGAGTTTGGTTGAGTTTAGTGAATTAATCAAAAGGATTAAAGAAGGAATGATAAAGAATGATGAATCAAAGAAGGATGAAACTTCGAAAAGTGAAGTTGTGTGCTCAAAATGCGAAAAATCAGAAGCAGAAAATTTCAATCTCTTGAAAGATGTGGAGAATTTGACAGTGGAAATCAAAAGCTTGAAGGATGAGAAAGAATCTGATAATAAACAGATTCTTGAAATGAGAGAAAATTGTGAAAAATTGACGTCTGAAAATGACAAACTGTTGAGTAGTTTGGACAGTTTGACATTGGAAATTAATGACTTGAGAGAAAAAGAAAAAGATTTTGGAAAAATCAAAATTGAAAGTGAAAACGTTTTTTGGATAAAATTGGAAAATGAAACGTTAAAAGAAAAAGAAAAAGATTTTCAAAATCAAATCAAGATTCTAGAAGATGAGAGAGATATTTTTGGTAAAGATAATCTTGAAAAACAAATGGAAATCAATTCTCATCTTGCTAAAATCATTTAGCTTGAAAAAGAAGCTGAAAAAGCTCGGATTAAAATAAAAGAGTTTGAGAATAAATTGAAAGGTTTTGTGAATTCTACTTCACATGTTTGTCCAAAACCGATCAATTCAGTTCTAATAAGTGACAATGTCACAAATTTTGACAAAGTCAAAGTCAAAATTGAAGATTGTGATGAAATATCTGATGATGAAAAAGAAAAGAAAAGAAAAATATTTTTAGATTTACAAGAAAAATTTAAAAATACCGTTTTGCAGTCTACTGAAATAGGTGAATGCTCTAAGCAAAAACCTGTTAAGAAGATTGTAGAACAGAAACAAAAAAATAAAAATTTGAAAAATTTTAAAAATGAAAATAAAAGCTCATCAGTTAAGTCATCCAATCATTTTGAAAAATCACAAAAATCTAAAAATGAAAACTCACAAATTGTTGGTAATAAGTGGTGCAGGTTTGACCACAGTGCTCAAAAGCCAAATCCAGCTTACAAGAGAATATGGGATGAAGATTATTCAAGGACAAATCATTACAATGATAGAAAACAAAGGAGTGATGATTACCACAAAGCCAGACAATGCTATGATCTGAGCGTTTGGGGTAAAGGTGGTACATGGTATGATAACAGGGTGTGTTACAACTGTGGTTATCAAGGACACATCGCTATTAACTGCCAAAGATGGAATTATGAGACAAGAAGATGCTTTAACTGTCAAATCAGAGGCCACATTGTTAGAGATTGCCCAAGGAGATCAATGGGAAGATCGAGGGTTGAATCTCAAAGAACGGCAAAGAAGACAGTCAACGTCAAGCCCAAAGAACAGAAGGTTCAAGAACCTAAAGTTCAGGAAGCAAAAGTAAAACTTTCTCAGGGGCAAAAAGACAGACTGCGAAAGAAGAGGAAGAAGGCCAGAGAATATCTGGAAAAGATTTTGTCCTCGGGTTCTTCGGTTGGTAAGAATAAGAGTACTGATGAATCGCTTCAATCGACTGCAAAGTCAAACAAGCCGAGTTCATCAGTTACAAATTTGAGGACAACAGAGAAAAAGGAGAAAAAGAAACGTGTCGGCGATGAATCTGATAGGTCAAAGTCAGACAAGCCACACTCAGGCAATGATTCTGGTTCGACAAAACCAGAAGAGCCAGTTGTTGAGGTAAAAACTATCAAACCCAAGGCTGGTCAGGCTTGGGTAGATCTTTTCAAATGAAAAACCCTGACTTGCCGGAGTTCCCAGGTTGGTAAGTGTGGAACATGAATCGGCATATTTCTTGAGAAATTTCACTCTGTTGATTTTTCAACTTACCTGTGATAAATCAGGGACATTAAGTTGTACTTGATTTCCTACAAGTGTTTGTATTGATAAGAATCTTGAACTGTTAAATCTTTCAAAATGGTTAAAGGAGAACAAAGTGATGAAGTAATCCCCTAACCAACAAGTGGTTTGTTAATTCAACAAAACTAATTTTTCCGGAAAAACCATTTGATTAAAACAAACTTAAGTGTTTTGAAATCATTGTTAGTGTATTATCTGTCTATCGCCTCCGTCAATCTAGTCCGTAGTAGAAAACTGAAGAAAACGAGAGTTACATTGTTATTTTAGAATTAGTTAGTCAAAAAGGCAAGGTGGCATAACTGTAATTAATGAGATACCTCATTAATCCCTTGGCCTATAAATAGATCTCTAGGGTTTCTCATTTAGAACTTTTGCCATTTTCACATCTTGGAGAGCTAGAGGCTAGAGAGAGAAAGCTAGAGAGAGAAAGTTTATTGTTCGTGATTCAGGTGCTGTACGTTATCAGATTTGTTAATAGAATCACATTTAGATTACGTCATGTGTGTTTAGGTCGCGTTCGTGTACGGATTCCGCACGTTTCACGTTCGTTTCGCAATCGTTTCGGAGTCAAAACCGATCCTACAAGTGGTATCAGAGCAGGAGCTCGATTGCACTGATCCAACACACATTTTCGATCGTGATTTCATCAGATTCAGATCCGAATTTCATCTACTTCTTCATATTTTTCATATTTTCACGTTTTTCACTGTTTTTAGTCAAATTGAACGGGATTTTACGGTCCGAATCGTCTGATTTTTTGATATGTTGTGCGTATACACCTGATCTATAACCCTACCAAGTTTCAGATCCAAATTCCTAACCGTTTAGGAGAAATCGAAGATTTTCAGTCCGATTTCGCGTAAAAGTTGCAGGTTCGCGTTTCTGGTCCGCTCCAACGTACAAGTAATATCTGGTCCGCTCATCCGGACAATATCTGGTCCGCTCATTCGGACATTATCTGGTCCGCTCATCCGGACAATATCTGGTCCGCTCATTCGGACAAAATCTGGTCCGCTCGAACAGACATAACCTGGTTCGCTTATTTGAACATTTGTTGAGGTCCGCTCATAGGATAGCAGGAGGTCCGCTTATTGTGACATGTCTGGTCCGCTCTTGTGAACAAGTGTGATTCCGCTCTTGTGTCACACATAATTCATTGAGATTTCACTCTTTCAGACACCAGCTAATTTCGCTCTTGTGTCAGTTGGTCACATGTTTGTGTCGTTCAAGAAATAGCATGTGATATTGATTGTGATATTGGTTTGTCAGTCAAACACCATCACGTGAAGTCATTTGGATGTGTCAGGAGCATGTGATAAAAATTAATTCAGTGTGTCAGTGTTATGTGAATGTTTCAGTCAAGATTTACATGTGATAATGAATATCTCATATTCTTGATAACATCAATTTCCAAACAAAGTATCAGCTAAGAGAATTTGGTCTGTTCATTGCATGTTGTCAGCCTACTCAAATATTAGGGTTCAATTATATTGAGAGGTGTATTAAAATTGTCGGTTTAGTGGGAATATGGTCCTATAAGCAATTAAAGGTGTACATGTGATAAGTCTATTACATCAGCTCAAATCTTAATCAGTTGTGAAAGTCAAAGTATTGAAGGCCCAAGTTTCAAATATCATTTGCGGCCCAATCATATCATATTGATACTTGTAGTTGTCGGAAATTATCAAGTCCATTCATTATAAAATTGTGTCAGCCTAGTGGTTACATCGGCTCAATCTCAAAGATCAAGTGAAAATTGTCGGTTTATTATCAAGTCTCAGTCATTTTGTGATCTCACTTCTATAATTTTGAAACGAGTCTACGAATCTTCGACACGAGTCCTAGATCAATTTCGTTCTCACACTTTTACGTATACAATTTGTTTAAACTGATTGTTTGTTTGCTTGTTTTATTGTGATTCAGGTGATTAAAGATGTCAAGTAACGGTGAGGAATTCTTCAATACGTTTTACAACGCATTCACAACAACCGAATCGTCTGAGGCTACAAATGTTACACCAAAAACCATCACGAAGGCGCTCAACGAAAACATCAAGCATGATAACTTCTACGGAACAAATTCAAAGCCTCCAACTTTGGATAGCATTGAAGATTATACCTGGTGGAAAGAACGTTTTATCAACTGGGCGAAAGAGTATGCTCATGAAAGCTGGTTTTGCCTGGAGTATGGATATGAAAAACCAAAAGATGATAAAGGCGAAGATCTTGTATTCAAGAAGTTTACTAGAGAAGATAAAGCTGAATTTGGAGCTGAACAGAGAATGATAGCATTGATCCAGTCAGCAATCAGAAATGACATCTTTGCACTGCTAAATCATAATGGGTCATCTAAGTCTGTCTGGGAAGCTTTACGACTTAAAGCTGAGGGGGGAAAACAGATTAGAAAAAACAAAATAGCTTTATTAAAGAAAGAATTTGATCTGTTTGATAACATAAAAGGAGAATCGGTGAGGCAAATGATTGAGAGATTCTGTCATCTTAAAATCGAACTTGAACGTTTTAAAATTGAGAAAACAAAAGAGGAACTTATTGATAAAGTGATTGAAGCGTTACCACGAGCTGATCAGTGGCAAACGTTTGTTTTTATTTTGAAAAATGATGCTTTGTATGATACAATTACTCTTGATGCTTTGTTTGAAAAGATTGAAAGTCATGATCTGGAGCTACAAAAGCAAAACAAGATGACTGATTCTTCACATCAACAGAACGTTGGCTTGTACTACAAAAGTAGTGTGCTTTCTGATAAAGGCGTTGGTTCACCAAAAACAGCATTTAGTGGTGAAAAGATGAAAGAACCACCAACAACGTCAACAAGTCATCATTCTGGATATCATTCATCTTCAAAGACAAATTCTGATGATTCTGAAGAAATTCTGTGCAACATTGCTCTTAAACTGAAAAATTCTCCTGCAATGAGCATAAATGCAGCTAAGCAGCAAATGAGTTTCCTTGCATCTGTTCTGGAGTCATATGAAGGTCTAGTAGCTGGCAAAATTGGAAACTCCGAATTGACCAAAGAAGACTATGACCAGATTGATCCAGAAGAGATGGAGCTCATTGACATCCGTTGGTGTTTAGCTAGTTGTATTCGTAGAGCTCAGAGGTATATGGAGATTACCGGGAAACAATCGCTTGGAGGTGCTTCAACAAAGCTTGGATTCGACAAATCTAAAGTGACCTGCTTCAAATGCAAGCAAAAGGGTCATTTCAAAAGAGAATGCAGAAACTCTGAAGTTGGTGAAGGAAGTGAACGTCCTTTTAATGATGATTATTATCGAAAGGCGATTTACCATCGAAGCAGAGAAGAACCAAAGTTGATTGAAGATAAGCCGAGAGAAAAGTCAAGAGCATATGCAGTAATCTATCCCGATGAAGGATTTGACTGGAGCACAGTTTGTCCAGAAGAAGATCGTTTAGAGAATGTTCGTAAAACAACTAAGGGGAGAGCTATGACAGAAGAAAGAAAATTTGTTTTTGTTGCTGAGATTCAAGATGAAAACAAAGATAAAGACACTACTGAAATCCATGAAGAGAATGTTGAGATCAAAGAGAAAACTCGAGAAGAAATTTTGAGTGAGAAGACTTACAGAGAAAGAAATGTGGTCTACAACAGAATGGATGATATGCAGGAGGAGTATGAGATGGCTGTCGGTAGCAAAAGATGGGATAAAAAGAGAGAATGCTACTATAACAGAGAAGGAGAACCGGTTGTTCCCAAGAAAGACATAATCTTCGATGATGTTCTTCTTGCAGTCCCGTTAAGAGCTGAATACTATAGAAGAGTATTGAAAGATGACACATACGCTAAGAGATATGAAAAGGATATCAGATATGCCATGTTATCATGTCTAAGAAAAAGGGATGAAGAGAGAATGAAGAAGAATGTTGAAGAAATGGTGAACAATCTGAAGAAAGATGCTGAAGAGGTTAAAAAAGAAACTGTTGAAGTTAAAGCTGTGAAAAAAATCAAAAGTGAAGAAGTTGTTGTGAATAAAGAAGAAAAGAATGAGAATGAGGAAGCTGATAATGTTGGTGATGAAGTCGGTGTTGAAGAAAAGCAGAATGTTGCTGAGCAGACAGAGGTTGCTGAAAACACTGAAGTGCCAATCACTGAGGTAAATTCTGATTCTGAAAATTTGAAACTGATTGATAAGTGCAAGAAATGCATGGAACCGTGCAGAGCTTGTACTGAAAAAGATGAGCAATTTAGAACAAGAGATCTTGAGTTCACAAAAATTGAAAAGATTTTTAAAGAAAAATGCAAAGAAATGCTAGAAAAAGAAAAAGTTTTTAAAGAAAATGATGAAAAACTTTCAGAAAAATGTAACAAATTAGAGAAAGAAAATGAAGTTTTGAAAGAAAATGTTTTGAAAATGACAAATGAATGTGAACAAAAAGAAATTGCTTGTCAAGAAATGAAAAAGGAATATGACTCAATGAAATTATCATATCACATTACAAAAGAGTCATATGATAAAATAAAAGATGAAATGAAATATGCTCAATCAAGAATGAATTATATGTCTGAAACAACCAAAGAGCTTAAACGTATGTATGCTATAAAACAAGATGTTGTTAATTCCTATATTGAAGATGTTGCTAAGCTAAAGCGACAGATTGCTGATTTAGAACAGGATAACAACAAGTTAAAAAGTTACCACGTGTCGTCATATGTGCTTGAAAGAATTTTCAATATAAAACCGGGTGAGGGTGAGTCTGAGCAGAACAAGAAAGGTATTGGTTCAGAATTTCATCAAGTTCCACCACCGGGAAAATTTGCATTTTATGATGAGGAAAAGGTCGAAAAAGCTTTCAACATGGTTGATCAATTGCCAGACAACATTGACATAACCTATTCCAAATCTGATGATTCTCATGATTCAGAGGTGGTAGGTAAAGTCGTTGAAAGTGTGTTGAAAGAAGAGTCGGTTGATACAGGTAAATCTGAATCACAGGATGAAGATGAAGGAAATCTTCATGATGGTTATCTAAAAAACACAAAATCCGAGAAAAGTTTGAATGATGATTCAAAAGGATTGGTTTATACCATGATTGGATCGGACAAATTTTTCTTAGATGTTGTTTTCCCGATTCAGAATGTGATTTCAGAAAAAGTTGATAAAGTTTTCAAAATGGTTGAGATTGAGAAGTCTGAAATTTCAAAGTTTCTTGGTAAGAGTCATAGAGGTTCGTATACCAAACCTGGTTTCAAAAAGAAGAACATGAAGGCTGGGTTGGGTTATAAGAAGAAACAACATTGGAACAAAAATGAGACACTGAATTTTCAAACAAAAATGACTTTTGTTCAAGGAGGCAGTTTAGAAAAAGAAAAAGAACTCAAAATGAGACAATCTAATGATGAGTTCTTTGCTAAAAATAAAAAGCAACAACCACAGGTCAAAGATGTGTCAATGAGAACATGTTTCAAATGTGATCAAAAAGGACATCTTGCACGCAAGTGTCCTATTCTAAAACCTGTGGATGTTGACAAAAAGAAGTTTGATGCTGAGAAACAAAAATCTGAAAATGTGAGACAAAGGTCAACCAAATTTGATTCGAAACAAACTTGGAGGTTCAATACAAACAAGTTTGCTTCAAATCAAAATTGGAAATCAAACCAAAACAGGTTTGATTCAAGACAAACATGGAATTCTCACACACCCAGATTCAGAACAACACAGAGTTGGAAAACCACAGTTGATATGACAAAACCTCAAGAGTTTTGGAAACCAAAAGTTGATGTTCAAAATCAAAATGTTCAAAAAGATTCACATTTTTACAAACGAGGAACACCAAAAGGTCAAACATGGAGTGTTAAGAAACATGTTGAATTGGTAAAAGATGAGAAAGTTAAAGTTAAAATTGAGAAAGTTTTTGTGAAAAATGACAAAGAATTTCCAGCATTGAATGAAAATTATTGTGTTGAAATGCCTAAGGTTCAACAGACCTGGGCTAAATTGTTCAAGTAATTGAGTAGTTTGTTTGTGCAGGTGCTCATGGAATTCAAAGATTGTGAAATTGGAGATTGGAGCAGCCTGGCACATCGAGAGGAGGCTGCTGGATCCTGTGTTGGTTGAAACAGGAAGTTTATATGTTTTCTGTAAATAAATAAACAATATTTCAAAAATCCTAAAAATTGGAAAACTTGAAAAACCAAAAATATGTTTGTTTTTAATTTTTGTCAAATATTCAAAAATACAAAAATATGTGTTGATTGAATATGCCGAAACCCTCACGGCTGAACAAACATGATTACTTTCATCAGATTGAAAAACGGTTTTCAAACTGTTAAGATCAGTGGGTTGTAAATCATGGGGGTATGTATATTTTCTGCAAATCAGAGCACTTTAAGCAGAAAATGGATGGCGAGACAAAGCTATCAGTATTGGTTGTCAAATTTTCTTTATATGATTTTGCATTTTAGGGGGAGTAATGTTGTTAGAAAATACAAAAACATTTGAAAATTTTGAAAAAGTCAAAAACATGATAAAATTCAAAAATTGAGTTTTTGCGTAAAAAAGAGGAAATGATAGTACATCAGTAGACAGTTACAGTACGCTAAAGAAATGGAAAGTTTAAATGTGTTAAACGATCTCACCGTGGATGTGTCGGTAGATTTTTATACATTTAGTAAACTTTTTCGGGATATAAACCTAAATTCAAACTTGCTTATTTTGTGGGGAACACTACTTGGATATATAGGTAACCCCTGAAATCTCGTTTGAAAGGTCTCTTAATCTGATATACTAGGTCTTTATACTCAATGATGTCTGGGGTATTATTCTGGGACTTCTGCTGAACGGTAGTTCTGACCTAGTCCTTGGATAATGCTTTCTGCAATGCTTGAAACATAGCATTAAACCCTCAGCATGCCGATGAAACAATAAAATTGATAGTCGCTGCTGTTGTAAGCAAAAAGATCCTCTAAAGGGGACATACCGTAAAGTCGAAGCTGATATCTCTCTGCGTATACGGAAGTATCGACCTGAGATCCCTCGGCCCTCGCATACCTAATTTATATACAGATATCATTGTAGTATACTCACCTGTAAGACTGATTATTGGGATTCTGGATACGGGAGTATATTCAAGAGGTGGGACACATGAATGAGCTAAGTTCATAAGACATCTAATTCGTATCCTGAATCAGTTGAAGTTTGTATGAAAATTTAAGTGGATCAGTATATCGACAATCTAAGTGAATTGTTTAATGCATAAAGTGAAATTAAGCTCAACGGTACTTGTGACTTGTCATAAACTGATATGATCCTCTGACGCAAACTCAAACAAAAATATTGTTTGTAAATATGTTTGTACATATTTCTTTATTGCTTTATATTTTCAGAAAATACAAAAAGATTTTTGATTTTGCTTTATTTTCGACAACTGATATCTGAAATGCTGAGTTTCAAAATTTAAGTAAGCTGATTGTGTTTCTGAAAATAAAACAAGTTCATTAATTTGAAACTTGAATTAAAAATAAAAAATCAAAAACAGTTTGTGATATCTCCAAGGTCATTAGTTTGGACTTGGATGATTAACTGTGAGGGATTTGGATGCTTATACTGTTATAGAGCTAGTTTCCGATTCGATTCGATTCGATACTGCCAAATTCATGAAAATTGTTTGTTTAGAATGTTGAGTAAGCCAGGTTACAATTCCTGGATAGTTGAAATTTGAAATGCTGTTACTTATAAATGTTTGAGTGATTGCAGATGTTGTACCAGACTACGATCCCGGAAGCTGAATCTAAGGGGGAGTCTGAAGACGAGCTCAAAGCAAGGGGGAGCTTGTATACGGAAAGCAAGGTGTCGATCCCAAAGCACGGAAGCTTGACGAAAGGGGGAGCCTGATGAAGAAAAGAGTCTACCGAAAGGAGAAGAAACTGAAGCTGAAGACAGATCCATCGGGATTCTGTTCGAGAAGATTCAAAGAGAGAAAGAAAAGTCGCTACGAGATTGACTACAGATTGACTATAGCAATATCCAAGGGGGAGTCTGTTAGTGTATTATCTGTCTATCGCCTCCGTCAATCTAGTCCGTAGTAGAAAACTGAAGAAAACGAGAGTTACATTGTTATTTTAGAATTAGTTAGTCAAAAAGGCAAGGTGGCATAACTGTAATTAATGAGATACCTCATTAATCCCTTGGCCTATAAATAGATCTCTAGGGTTTCTCATTTAGAACTTTTGCCATTTTCACATCTTGGAGAGCTAGAGGCTAGAGAGAGAAAGCTAGAGAGAGAAAGTTTATTGTTCGTGATTCAGGTGCTGTACGTTATCAGATTTGTTAATAGAATCATGTTTAGATTACGTCATGTGTGTTTAGGTCGCGTTCGTGTACGGATTCCGCACGTTTCACGTTCGTTTCGCAATCGTTTCGGAGTCAAAACCGATCCTACAGAATGGGAAAATAGTTTGTTGACAGGGGGAGTTCTGATTGTTAAGCCAAGTGAATGGCGAATTGAAGCGATTCGATATCAGTTTGTCATTTTATTTGTACAGTTTGTTTTCAAATTTTCCCAGAAAATCAAAATTGAAACATATTTTGATTTTAGGGGGAGAAAAATTTAAAAAAAAAAATTAGAAAATTTGAAAATGTCAAAAACATTGAAAAAGAAAAAATGAGTTTTGTTGAGACAAGAGGAAATGATAGTAAATCAGTGGACTATCACAGCATGCTAAAGAAATGTAAAGTCTAAAAGTGATAAACGGTCTCACTAAAGATGTGACGATAGGCTCAGCTAGACTAGTAGATTTGCGATAACGATACAAACATAAATGAAAAAGCCTAGTTCTAGTGGGAAACATGGTCAAAAGCATAGTACTTGGTTTTGTCCTTCTTGACTGTGTACCTACTCAGTAATCGCTGATTGTCGAAAGACATAAAACTGGTTAAGTTTGTGAACTTTCACAACTTTGCTGAAAAGTCGCTGTGATTGTGCTTTTTCTTTTTGCAAAGATTTAAACTTGTTTTATTTCTTTATTTTGTTTAAGCATCGGACATCCTCTGCGTATACGTGAGTATCGACCTGGATGTTGTTGCCTAAACGTTCTGCTTTATTTTCTTTGGTGTTTCGTTTAAGCTTTGGATCACCTCTGCGTATACGGGAGTATCGACCTGGTGGTTAAAGCCTAAACAACTTCAACTTGTTTTATTTTTCTTATTTTGTTTAAACATTGGACTTTCTCTGCGTATACGGAAGTATCGACCTGATTGTTAATGTTTAAACATTCTGCTTTGTTTTTCGCACAATTCACAGTTGAAAAAGTTTAAAGGCATTACTTGAGTTAGTGTATTGCATGATGAGGGGATATGCTGAGATCGTGGGGTCCATAAGAATTTTAGTGCTATCTTAATATACCTTAACGTATCGGTAAGCATTTTGAAAGTTTTTAGATTGAGTTTAAGTGGACAACAATATCGTCAATCAACGTGAATCGTTTAGAACTTAAAACGATTAAAAGCTTAACGGTGCTTGTATTGTGTCTCAAAAACTGATATGATCCTCTTTCGCAAACTCACAAAAATATGATTGTACATATTTTATTTCTGCATTACATTTCTCTTATTACAAAAATCAAAAAGATTTTAGTGTGTTTTAGCATAAATTTTGAAAATTCAAAAAGATTTTCGACAACTGATGTTGAAAAGCTGATATTCAAAATCCCAAGTGCTAAACTTGATGAACTAGAGGGTTGGGAGAATATATTGAAAACTTTGAATGTCATATACAAATGTTTTGAAAGATTGTGTGTTTAGTTAATCAAGGTCATTCATTTGAACTTGAGGTAACTCGTATGATTGATTGTATATATGATTTCTACCAGTAAGTTTGTTAAATTCAAATGTTATAAATTTGTGAAACTTATGGTGAGGTAGAGGATGTGCAGGGTAACAGGTTTGATCTTCATTATTCCCAAAGGAAGCTAATTGTCAAAGCTTGAACCAGATATCTCAGATTCCAGCATACTGAGAGGGGGAGTCTGTGAAAGGGGGAGTCTGGATCAACAGTTATTGGGAAATTGAAGTTAGAGCAAGGTGATGCTGAAACCTGTGAAGAATGCTTGTGAGAATAGACAGAGTTAAGAAAAAGACTAAGACTAAAGACTACGGATCTGAAGATACGTAAAGACTACGTCAACATCCAAGGGGGAGTCTGTTGATGCACGGAATGTCTGTTGACTGCGTCTACAAAAAGCCTGAAGTCAAGATTGGTCAACAGGGGGTCAAAGTGTAAATATTGTGTGAAATAGGGTCTGGTTCGCTTATGTGTCATTGTCTTAAGTCTGGACCGCTCATATGTCAATACCTGGATCGCTTATGTGTCAAGTGTCTGGATCGCTTATACGGCATGTCGTATGAGTGGACCAGAAACTCTATATATAGGTTGAGTGGTTCATTAGTCAGAAGAGGTATGTGTGTGCTTGGGAGCCGAAACTCTGTCAAAAATTCATCAGAAAGCTAATAAAGAGAAGAAATTGAATGAAACAGCTGTTGTTACTTTACGTGCATTGATTCCGCCTTTACACGTGAAGATGAGCTACTCTAACTGACTTTTCGGGTCAAAGAACGGTCCAACACTGGTCAAACGCCATTCTCTTTGGTATTTGGGGCAGAATCAGTGATCCCAACAGAAATGGTGGTTCCAACTGCTAGAACAAGTACTCGTGATCCTGAAGAAAATGATGAGAACTTGGCTCAAGACCTGGATACTATTGAAGAAATCAGGGATATGGCTAGGATAAGGATGGCCAGTTATCAACAAAGAATGGCTGGTGCTTACAACAAAAATGTCAGGATCAGGAAGTTTCAAGTTGGAGATATGGTATTAAGGAAAGCATTTCAAAATACCACCAATCCTACTGATGGAAAATTGGCTCCAAAATGGGAAGGCCCTTATTTGATTGAAGCTGAAGCAGGAAAGGGGGCATATAGATTGCTAACCATGGAAGGTGATTTGCTACCAAGAGCTTGGAATGCTGTCCACTTGAAGAAATATTTCATGTGAGAAGGATCCTCATGACACAGATGATCCTTACGTTAGGAGTATCCTTGAAGGATCCTTAAAGTATCGATGATCCTTACTTTGGTAATATCCTAATCTTGAACTATTTCACTTCTTTATTTTCTCATATAAGGATAAGGATCATGTATCCTTCATCCATCTCTCACGTGATTTTAAGTTTTGAAAGTTCAGGAATCCTTAGCAAAGTATTGATTATCTGCACAAGCAATCCGTCCTTTGGGTTTAACCCCAGTTATTTGGGCTTGACCCCAGTTCCGCCTGTAGCGCATGATGATCCTGGTATAGTTCAAGGCAGTGGGACCAGTACTCGCTTTAGGGCCTGATAATTCCATTGTACTGGCTATGCCTAGGATCCTACGTATAATGGTAGACGTACCATACATCCGTTCCTAAGGTTTCTAACGTTTACACGTTAGCTAAGGTTTTGGCATTTTCATGTCACTAAGTTTGGATAGTCGCCAGTTAGGGCCATACTCCAGTTTACATACGATCCTTGGGCTTGTCCCCAGTTATCCTTGGGCTTGTCCCTAGTTGCTAACTCTTATCTTATATTGGCTTAGTCCCAAGTTATGCTCTATTTCAGGTCCTTAAAGATAGGCAACTAGGGATCCTTGATCCTTACTTCTCTCTAAGGTTTATCTTATAGTTATCCTTATTATGGTTAGGATCCTAACTTGGATCCTCAGGTATGATCCTTAACTGTTTTTATAACCCTTAGCTATTTGACAACTAAACCTGTGATCCTTAAAATGTATGACTTTTTGGGATTCTTTAACTAGGGGATATTTGGTCATGGATCATGTCCTAAATATTTTCAATCTGACTTATTCAAAATTTGTTTATTCAATAAGTATTGTTTATTCAATAAGTGTGCATCAAAACAAAGGAGGATTAAAGAAACAAAAGGATAACAACACAAGATAAGCGACAAAAGGTTAAGATTTTATTTATTAACAAAAGACTAACCCTTAAAAGGTTGTCAAAATTACCTACCCCGAGCATCTACCAGCAAAACGTGGCCCGTCCGCTGGGGTAGGTAAAGGGTGTCCATGATAATAAGTTCAAAGATAGTGCAGGAATATAAAGGCGGCAGGATCACAATGGCTTTATCCCCTAAACAGAGGATCCCTCCACCAATTGCAATCCTGCCTATTGTCCAAAGGACCATACATGATCCTTAATCCTAAAAACTATTGTTCAAGTACAAACCATCAAATTGTTCGACATCACAACCACAAAAAACTACTACCAAATTTAAAAATTGGGCTCCGGCTGCGTCTAAGAATGTCCATCATCGCCCAATCGTGCAGCCTAAACCTTCGCTGCATTACCACCTCCAGCTCCACTTGTTTCACCACCTTCACCCTTGCCTCCAGCCTCAATCGTCAGGATCTCTTCAACCTCCTCAGCCTCTTCATCGCCCAGTTCAGCCAGCCTTGCCTTCCAGCCTTCAACATCCCAGGTGCTCTTGTCAAAAGCAGGATCCTGAGCTTCCAAGGCCATTTGCAGCTTGGTCTTGTACATTGTTATGGCGGCAGAGACTTTGGCGTCTTCGGTGATCTCACGCTTCTCATAGTCAACATTAACCAGCACCTTGGCCGTCTCCTGTTTGGCATCCCGGACTTCCTTCTGAAGATCAGCAATTGTGAGGTCCTTTAGCAATGCAACCTGCTGGAGGTCGGCAATCTTCCTATCCTGATCCTCAACGTGGCCAACATAATCCTCAATCTCAGAGAATTTCTGCAAAAGGGATAAAAGATAAGGTCAGGACTAAGTGATCCTCAAATCAGCAGGATATATCAGCAGGATATGTCAACAGGATATACGAGCAGAGACAGTGATCCTTACCTCATTGAAGTACTCGAGGAATTGGTGGCGGATCAGAGGCAGACCCTGCAGATCCTCAGCTTCAGAGGCCTTTCTCTTCTTGATTGCCTTTCCTTTGAGGGGTGCCTTGGGGACCGAAGCTGTCGGACTGGTAGGAGCTTTTCTCTTGGAGGATCTGACGGTAGTGAGATCAGTGACATTGAACTTTGAAGCAGACTTGGTGGATTTTCCAGCACCTACACAACCAAAACAAGATAAGTATCTTCACTTAACTTATATTTCACTATTTATTTAAATTTTAAACAAGGATACTTACTTGACATCGTGACAGAGCCTGAGGATACCTCCTGTGAATCTTGGGTTGTTGTCTTGAAAGATCTTGTTTCAGGATCAAGTTTCTTGAAAGCGAGGAGTCTCTCTTTAGCAGCAGGAGACAATCTAAGGTGTGAGACGGTGATAGCTGCATAACAAGAAAGCAAAAATATAAGTGATCCTTACATCAAAAGAAAGTTTCTGGTGATCCTTCTCAGGATCCTCCACCCTACCATGGGTAGCCCATTTCTTGGGTAGATCCTTTCCATCCTCAATAGAATCTCTCTTGATGAAAAAGAAACGCCGCTTCCAATTAGCATCGTTCTTGGTGGCTTTGAAGATCGGGTGTTCCTCACCGGGCTTACGTTTAAACAAATAGCGATGAGAACCAAAGGTAGTAAGATCATACAGCTCTCCCAGCTCTGACATTCCTAGGTCTATCCCTTCCTGCTCGATGATCCTTTCAAGGGTGTACAAAACCCTCCAAATCATCGGCATGGCTTGGATATAAGAGATGCCGGTTAGGGAAAAGAAAGATTGGGTGAAGGCTGGAAAAGGATATGTATAGCCTATGGTGAACGGAGTGACGGGGAAAGCAACCCACTTGTCGGAGATATGATCACTCAGGGCATTGGGATCAAAAGGTCTGAACTCGGTGTTCGCCGGGAAGCAGTGGCGGATCCTATCAATCTGTGCATCATTGAAACAACAGCGTTCTTTAATGGAATCTTCGATGATCCCCTGGCTTTTCGGAGGGTTGTTCTTCGGGTGATCCTTAGCTGGGGAATTCCGGAGCAACATCTTTGATGGAATGATGGAAAGAAATGAAAACAGAGCAAGAGAGGGAAGAAGATGAAGAGAGAATACCTGATTATCTTCGGAATGCAGTTATAAAGGGAGTCTTTCTGAAATTTTAAATGCATTTGATCCTATCTCTATCTCCTATTTATAATCATGATCGTGCAGGGTTGTCACTTCTGTGACGTCATGGTTGCAACGGATAGTTCAACAATAACGGCTATATTTACGATAGTTAGTTGCGGATAAGATCAGGAAAATATAATTCGCTTATTTAACATATTACTCCTTATATTTTGGGGGCAATTGTTAGGGGAGGATTTTCTAACAATTAGTGATCCTTACTTGTTATCCTAATTAATGATCCTTTCTTCTGTGACAGATAGTGATCCTCAGAAGAGCTTCAGGATCAGGATCATGGATCACCTTAAGGATCCTCATACTGACGATTGTTTGTTTGTGTTTTGTATTACTTCGCAGGAGTAACAAGCTTGACTTGGTCTTGGCAACGTTACTATGGAATATTCCACGGGTATTTCGCACACGTTTGACTGGAAATGGACGTTGTGGAGAACGTGGGAGCTTGGCACGAAAGTCGGATAGTTAGTTATTGTAGCTAACTTCTATTTTTAAAGGGGTGACGAGCTAGAATTAGAACACTTAGCCATTTTCAGCTACACACACTCTCATATAATCGCACTCTTGAAGCTCTCGACGAACACTTATTAGTTTTCACTCATTTTTACACATTTCACCATAGTGATCCTTGTACCTAGCTCGTTACTATCCGAAGTTGTAAACATTTATTGATTTATTTGAGCTTGGTGATCGGTAGTTTCCATCACCCGGGGTTTTTTGTGCCGGAGATCAACTCTTGATCAAGGGCTTTTTCCCCGTATAAATCCTTGTGTCATTTGTGCAATTTACGTTGAAGTGATCCTTGTCATTGTTCTACATTTTAAGCATCATACCCTGTAACAGAGAGTTTGGTTGCATTATCCTCATCAGATTTTTTGACCAAAACAATGTTATTGACAAATATTGATTATGACGCACATAACTACTACTCATTGTGTTGCACCGAAAGGTGACGCACTGAAAAACTGAATGTGATTATTTGACGAACTGAATGTGAACCGACTACTCACTGAACTACCGAGTATGACGCACTGAAGGTGACTATAATTGAATATGTGATATATATGTCACACCCCGACCACGTAGAACATACAAAACGTGGCGGAAATATCGGGGAGTGTTGTAACAGAATTAATTGTTTCAAATCCATGGCAATTGAAGTTTCGTTTTATTGATTAAAAGTGTTACAATGTCTTAACAAACAAGGAAATACAACATAATTAACTAGTATTGCATCTTTTATTGTCACTAAGGCCCATGTCCGCCTAAGTGTATCTTGATCATTCCTATGCTTCATTTCCTGAAACACATGTGAAAATAGGTACGTCAGCATAAAAATGCCTGTGAGATACATAGGTTTTGTGAAAATGAGATTCATGACTTATGTTTAAGAAAATGTTTAGTCATGAACCTTGTAGTTTGCTTTGTTTTTGTAAATCATTTAAAAAAAACAATAAGTTCAGATGATACGTATAAATAAGAGAATAATGCATGGTTAAATGAATAACCATGTAAAATGAGTTTGTATAAGTTAAGTTGATTGTAAAACAATGTATTGTGAAAAGTATGTTATTTGTATAAAATGTTATATGTCATAAACTGAAATGATTCAAATAACGCTACGATATGTAATACCATACAAACACTTATATATAGGAAGTACCAACGGCGTATCCACCATGCTTGTATCATATTACACACGCCTCGTTACATAATCACTTACTCAAACCAAACCAACAATGTAATAAGTCTATGTTTAAACCAATAGTCAAAAGTCCTTGTATAAACCATGTCAAATGTTTATAATCCAAAAGTAGTCAAGTAATGTATAACCAAAATGATATGTATGGTAAGTAAAATTAAGACTACTTAAACCATAAGTAAAAATGTACAAAACAAAGTATTGAAGTAAAACTTGGTTTAAATCAAAGTTATGTTTTGTAAGATATATGCATGCTATACTGAATATGAACATTTATGCGGTATTGTGAAAATTCATACATCCAAGCCTTGAGACAGTCGGATAACTATGTAAAAGTGAGTTATCAAAAGAATATGTATTCGGATTCGGTCATTCCTTACGTCCAAACAAACCCGAGATTTCAGGAATGGGATTTGTCAAGTCCTGTGGTACCACTACCTACTACCGAGCGGCATGATCGGTGTTAATGAATGTACATTGTCTCATTTAAACAAACCAAATGTCATACCAAAATGTAAGCATGTGATGAAGATAATGTACCTAGTATGCTAGAGTAAACATACAAGGTAGAGCTGTAAAACAATCTGTCCATATGTTACTGGAACATATGCAACAGAGATGCAATGTAAAATGATGTACTAAGTATGCTAAGTTAACATACAAAGTAGAAAAGTCATGTAAATCAATGTGCTAGCATGCTATCAGTCAACATACATAGCAGAAATGTAATGTAAATCATGTACTAATAGTGTACTAATGAACATAACAAGTATATGATGTGAAAACAGGAAAGCATGAAAGTAACAGGTAGGCACATGTGTTCCACCCCAAAACAGTTTGGAAAACAGTAAAAGAGGGGTCTATGTACTCACTTGAGATTGCTCAGTAGTCCTTGAGTAACAACCAAACAATGCTAGAGATCACGGAATCAAACGGCACCTAATATAGGTAACTATGTTAATAAACCGGACCTAGATCGGAAGATCGGGTAGCATGAGGGTTTGTAAACCAAACGAGTATGGAGACTCGTGTAGTATGGTTCAACAAAACCTACATACTAAATGAAACCTAACCTAACTGTTTACGACCCATTACGACCCGTTTAGGTAGCTTATGCTACTTTAACGCGTCGTTTGCGTGAAACACGTTCGGACCGCTTAACTAGCCCTATGACAAGTGTTATATGCCTAAACATGTTACATAATCAGTTATGTGACAAAAGTTTAGGTTACATATGCTTAATTACCAATTATACATGAAAAGGGTATTCTGGTAATTTACCTAAGGCATATAAACTACCTATCATACAACTACTCAAACGATGTGACCATAGGGTATAACCTCGGAAGGTTATTCCCTACCTACTATGGTCACCTAATGTATTTGGTCGGATCCTAATGATCGACCAAACTGGGTCGGGTTCGAAGGTATAAGCGATTTATTAGATCGCTTACCCTACGACCCTAGACAACGTGGTAATCAGTAGGCATAGTCCCAAGGGACTATAACCAACGTGATTACAATCACGTTGCGAAGTTCAAACGAACTTCGCATTGACCATAAGCTGGTCAACGCTAAAAGTCAAACAAAGTTTGACTTTCTGACTCTAAAAGCAATAAAATAAAGAAAAGAACGAAAGAATACTTACGAAGGGTCCCCGAATGCTAATCTCGATCCAAGAACTCAGGTATGAAACAATGGTTTTAACTTAGAGCTCTTAAATCCAGATTCTTGTGAGAAATGAGGTTGGGGTGAATGGGTATTTATAGGAATACCCGAACCGTTAGGATCGTTTCATGGAAAACGTGCCTTAATCCCACCCGTACAAGTGTCGGGACCTTATGGTAGCTCAAATTGATACTTATCAGCTGACTAAGCATTTTAGAATGTGTGGTGGAGGATTAAACAGCTGCAAACTGCTGTTAAATGCAGTTAACCTGGTCAGAAGGTCGGACGCAGGCCGCGTGGAGGATACAAGGATCTTACGCGGGCCGCCTGGCCTGCACAGATCAGAAACAAGTTCCAGAAATTACAGTTTCAGTCCCTGCACGTGTTTAAGGCCATTCCCGACACTTCTAAGGCCCGTAAAGCCAACTTTAAGGCCCTAAAATGATGCCTAAACATTGTGGACATGAAACATGCTCAAAAATATGCCGGACATTGGTTCGTTTGGCCGTACGAACGCGATGTTCGCTTAATTACGACGGAATGCGCATAAGCACGAAAAACGATCCAAATGACGCGACGAATGGATTTTTGGCAAGCCAAACACTAAAGCATAATATAGTCATGCTTACATAAATTTTTGGATGTCCGGATGTATTCAGAACGTAAGTTATGCGCGAAAATGCAAACTTGTGCACTTTTTGACACTTTTAGTCCCTGAATGACACAAAAGTTTATTTTAGCATACCGAACACCTCAAAGCCTATTTCTAAGCTATGTGAAGGATATTTATGGTATGTTTAACTTATGGTCATGCTCCGAAATGTCTGTTACAGTTCAAATTGGCATACTTTCGCAGTTTGTCAAGTTTAGTCCCTGTAAGCGAATTAGCTTGTTTTTGCCATACCAAAGCCTTCAAAACTTATTTCTAAGTTATGTAAAGGTTATTTAAGGTATGTTAAGCCTATGTCACTATTCCGGAGTGTTTGTGGCATTAAACTGGTTATATTTACGCATCGGTGCGCGTATAACCTTCCAGAAAGCGATTTAGAGTTTGAAATCGAACAAGAGTTGATATGTGTAAATGATACACATATTTTTACAAATCCCAAGTATGAAATACAATATTTCATTGGTTTGGCATTTGTTTGATGGCCGTGGAGGCACAGGTGTTACAGTCTCCCCTACTTTAGGAAATTTCGTCCCGAAATTTATTTAGAGGAAACTTGTGAGAGTTTAAAACATAAAGTTGAAAAGATCAAACAACATTGGTTAGGGTTCTGAACTTCTAGTAACCTTAATAACATCATGCTTGCAATGTAAGAGGGACACTTATATACAAGTATATGAAGCGTCATTGGTGCGTCCACCGTACCTCCATTACATCGTTCTCATTTTGTTATTGTTGTCACTATCGGTTCTTACACATAATAAACCTTACTGGGTTTCTGTGCACTAAATTTCATAATTATGTACGCGTCCATAATCAGACAATTCCTTGCACAGTTCACACCGTCTATTTTATAATGTGTAGGGGAAAACCAAATGAACAATCCTGTGATGAGTGTGACTAGACCGCCATAGAATCCTTTTAATTAAATCAATAAATGATCTAAATAGACTATCAAGGAGTCTGTTCAGCTACATCACTAGATGTCGTTCTTTAACCAAATTGTGAATCAATCTTTTTTACTAGACCACTAAAGGGTCTCTTATGAATCATGGAGTGGTACTATATAATCCAAGGGTCTTAACTATTACATAGAAGCCCATTAAGGATTTAAGGTAGTACCTTTTGACTATCCTGCTACGAATCCCTCATATGAAGATATGAAAGATTCTACGAGGATTTGGATAACGAATATCCAGCGTATACAAAAACACAAAAAATGCATAAAAGAAAACATAAGATGCATAAACACATAGTCACATAACCACAAAATTGTTTAACTAGAAGTTTGTTCTGCTAACAGAGCACATGTATTTAAAGCACACTAGAAATCCATTCCTTGGATTTCATTTGGTACTTTAAACATTATCAAGAATCTAACTATAAAGATAGAAAGTTTTTTAAAAGAAAAATTCGTTTTCGATTATAAGGAACCGAAATGTTCGAATTTAGGTACATAAGGAATCCAATTAAGGACTCTGATTTGTATGACAATTATCCACAAGGATCTAAATGTGAAGATAAAACGATCCCATGTGGATTTTAGAAGTTTGAAGATGTTTTGAAATCTTGCACTGGATGTGCTTAAGTCAAAACATGAAGTAAAAAAAAAATGCTTATGAAGTTGTGATGCTAGATATGTCAAGGCGACATATGAAGCAGAATTTGAAGGTTAAGTCAATGTACGAGGAAAATATTTTTGAAAACTGTGCATGGGGTTCTTTTAAGAAAAATGTGTTTAACGTTTTTGAAACCTTATATATAATACTTTTGAAATCATAAAGTAGGGGTATTAGATAGATATATTTAAAAAAATGTTTTAAAATCATGCGAGATGAATTTTGAAATTATGTATAAGGTTTTTGAAAGACATGAATGATGCTTTTCGAAATCACGCACTTGATAAGAAAATGTATTGTGTTAATATTGTCTTCAGACTATATGAAATATTTTGAAATTAGGAAGGTTGGTTTTGATAACATGGCCAATGTTTTTGAAATAACATAGACAATGCATCAAGAAAAATTGTTTTCAAACTATATGAAATGTTTTGAGATCATGGAGATTGTTTTTTTTTTGTTTTTTTTTTTTTGAAATACTTGTACTGTATATGTTGAAAAATCAAAACGTAATGAGTATGAGATTTGAAAATACCCTTAGTTATCTAACCAAGGATTTAAAGGTAAAGATGTGCTGAAGCATGATTACTCATAATGTCACTTTATTTTCTGTACTTCGCATCTTAGAATGAAACGAGTACTTAAAATTTTCGAGGGACTCATGAGTGATCATTTGAAAGAGAGAATCACAAGAGTAGTTTGTAAGGAACATAGTTCCTTAATGCAGGTATTATAGGGAAATTCCATAAACACTTGTTATTATACTTGTATATCAGAATTGTGATCAACAACTTTTATTTATGAACAAGACATATTGTTTCACAATACACGAAAACAAAAGAAACAAAGGCATAAGACAGCAACATCCTTTGTTCAGCCGAATGCTCATCCAAGGGTTGGATTTGCATTAGCAAGCTTTGGTCAATCCCTTTGGAAATGGCCCATCTCGCCACAGTTGTCGCAAGACCCTCGTGAGAAACGAGCTTGAGCAGGATTGTCGCCAGCTTGATTTGGTACAGCTGCAGTTGGGCAAACCCTTGCTGTATGACCTATTAGTCCACAAATCTGGCATTTGCGGCACCTCACACTAGCATGATGATGAAGGCTACATTGGTTGCACAAGGGTGCAGTTCCATTGTATCGCTTCCTAGTAGGGGGTTGAGCTGGTTGGTTATGGATGGCTTGACCAATGTGAGCGACCTCGGCGAAGTTCTGAGAAGCCTTTCACTTCTTTGACTTATTAGGGGATCGTTCATCCATGGTCTTTGATTCCTCGATTGGTTTCTTGGCTGGTGGTACTGGCTTGACTTCTGCTTCCTTTGGTGGCTCTTGAGTGGCTTCATTGTTGAGACGAGACATGGCAATGCCTAAATCCACAGACTTCAGAATCACCTCGCCTATTTGTTGGGCAAACATGGCTGTTTGCTCGGACATTTGACCAGTGCTGAGAGGAATAGACATTCTAGAAGGAAAAGAAAGACATAGGAAGAAACGAGTGAAAGGTTATTGGATAATCAATACAGAATGATAACGCATGAAAATTGCGATCATTTGTTTGTTACCTAAGGCAAACAAATGAGACGGTGACTAATCAAAGTAAATGGGTCAAAAATAATGTATCGCGAAGACATGCTCGCCTATAAGTGAACACTCATCCCAAGAATTCCCAGGTAAGCACAACTGGTCTCGCGTCTGATGAGATGTATACGAAGTGCTTGCCTAGACAGAAAACCCAGAATACAGGCATTCACCCTTCCAGTTTGCACGTGTTCACATTATTTAAAACCCAAAACCTTGACGAAGTTTTGAAAACTCAAAGGGGTTCAAAACCATATAATAGAGAGTTCAAAACCTTACAATAGAGGGTTCAAAACCTAGTAATCAATCATCCTAGAACAGATGATTAGTTTTCAAAGCGGTTTTGAATTTTATGTTCTTGTTGTGATCGTCGCCTAAGGATAGGTGACGGTATTGTTTTATGACTAAACGCAAGTAAACTCGCGTTAGGGTCCTAGAAAGGTTATAGACTAGGTCAAAGTATTACTAATAACCTAATTCCCTATAACCATGAGCTCTGATACCATCTTTTCTGTCACACCCCGACCACGTAGAACATACAAAACGTGGCGGAAATGTCGGGGAGTGTTGTAACAGAATTAATTGTTTCAAATCCATGGCAATTGAAGTTTCGTTTTATTTATTAAAAGTGTTACAATGTCTTAACAAACAAGGAAATACAACATAATTAACTAGTATTGCATCTTTTATTGTCACTAAGGCCCATGTCCGCCTAAGTGTATCTTGATCAATCCTATGCTTCATTTCCTGAAACACATGTGAAAATAGGTACGTCAGCATAAAAATGCCTGTGAGATACATAGGTTTTGTGAAAATGAGATTCATGACTTATGTTTAAGAAAATGTTTAGTCATGAACCTTGTAGTTTGCTTTGTTTTTGTAAATCATTAAAAAAAAACAATAAGTTCAGATGATACGTATAAATAAGAGAATAATGCATGGTTAAATGAATAACCATGTAAAATGAGTTTGTATAAGTTAAGTTGATTGTAAAACAATGTATTGTGAAAAGTATGTTATTTGTATAAAATGTTATATGTCATAAACTGAAATGATTCAAATAACGCTACGATATGTAATACCATACAAACACTTATATATAGGAAGTACCAGCGGCGTATCCACCATGCTTGTATCATATTACACACGCCTCGTTACTTAATCACTTACTCAAACCAAACCAACAATGTAATAAGTCTATGTTTAAACCAATAGTCAAAAGTCCTTGTATAAACCATGTCAAATGTTTATAATCCAAAAGTAGTCAAGTAATGTATAACCAAAATGATATGTATGGTAAGTAAAATTAAGACTACTTAAACCATAAGTAAAAATGTACAAAACAAAGTATTGAAGTAAAACTTGGTTTAAATCAAAGTTATGTTTTGTAAGATATATGCATGCTATACTGAATATGAACATTTATGCGGTATTGTGAAAATTCATACATCCAAGCCTTGAGACAGTCGGATAACTATGTAAAAGTGAGTTATCAAAAGAATATGTATTCGGATTCGGTCATTCCTTACGTCCAAACAAACCCGAGATTTCAGGAATGGGATTTGTCAAGTCCTGTGGTACCACTACCTACTACCGAGCGGCATGATCGGTGTTAATGAATGTACATTGTCTCATTTAAACAAACCAAATGTCATACCAAAATGTAAGCATGTGATGAAGATAATGTACCTAGTATGCTAGAGTAAACATACAAGGTAGAGCTGTAAAACAATCTGTCCATATGTTACTGGAACATATGCAACAGAGATGCAATGTAAAATGATGTACTAAGTATGCTAAGTTAACATACAAAGTAGAAAAGTCATGTAAATCAATGTGCTAGCATGCTATCAGTCAACATACATAGCAGAAATGTAATGTAAATCATGTACTAATAGTGTACTAATGAACATAACAAGTATATGATGTGAAAACAGGAAAGCATGAAAGTAACAAGTAGGCACATGTGTTCCACCCCAAAACAGTTTGGAAAATAGTAAAAGAGGGGTCTATGTACTCACTTGAGATTGCTCAGTAGTCCTTGAGTAACAACCAAACAATGCTAGAGATCACGGAATCAAACGGCACCTAATATAGGTAACTATGTTAATAAACCGGACCTAGATTGGAAGATCGGGTAGCATGAGGGTTTGTAAACCAAACGAGTATGGAGACTCGTGTAGTATGGTTCAACAAAACCTACATACTAAATGAAACCTAACCTAAGTGTTTACGACCCATTACGACCCGTTTAGGTAGCTTATGCTACTTTAACGCGTCGTTTGCGTGAAACACGTTCGGACCGCCTAACTAGCCCTATGACAAGTGTTATATGCCTAAACATGTTACATAATCAGTTATGTGACAAAAGTTTAGGTTACATATGCTTAATTACCAATTATACATGAAAAGGGTATTCTGGTAATTTACCTAAGGCATATAAACTACCTATCATACAACTACTCAAACGATGTGACCATAGGGTATAACCTCGGAAGGTTATTCCCTACCTACTATGGTCACCTAATGTATTTGGTCGGATCCTAATGATCGACCAAACTGGGTCGGGTTCGAAGGTATAAGCGATGTATTAGATCGCTTACCCTACGACCCTAGACAACGTGGTAATCAGTAGGCATAGTCCCAAGGGACTATAACCAACGTGATTACAATCACGTTGCGAAGTTCAAACGAACTTCGCATTGACCATAAGCTGGTCAACGCTAAAAGTCAAACAAAGTTTGACTTTCTGACTCTAAAAGCAATAAAATAAAGAAAAGAACGAAAGAATACTTACGAAGGGTCCCCGAATGCTAATCTCGATCCAAGAACTCAGGTATGAAACAATGGTTTCAACTTAGAGCTCTCAAATCCAGATTCTTGTGAGAAATGAGGTTGGGGTGAATGGGTATTTATAGGAATACCCGAACCGTTAGGATCGTTTCATGGAAAACGTGCCTTAATCCCACCCGTACAAGTGTCGGGACCTTATGGTAGCTCAAATTGATACTTATCAGCTGACTAAGCATTTTAGAATGTGTGGTGGAGGATTAAACAGCTGCAAACTGCTGTTAAATGCAGTTAACCTGGTCAGAAGGTCGGACGCGGGCCGCGTGGAGGATACAAGGATCTTACGCGGGCCGCCTGGCCTGCACAGATCAGAAACAAGTTCCAGAAATTACAGTTTCAGTCCCTGCACGTGTTTAAGGCCATTCCCGACACTTCTAAGGCCCGTAAAGCCAACTTTAAGGCCCTAAAATGATGCCTAAACATTGTGGACATGAAACATGCTCAAAAATATGCCGGACATTGGTTCGTTTGGCCGTACGAACGTGATGTTCGCTTAATTACGACGGAATGCGCATAAGCACGAAAAACGATCCAAATGACGCGACGAATGGATTTTTGGCAAGCCAAACACTAAAGCATAATATAGTCATGCTTACATAAATTTTTGGATGTCCGGATGTATTCAGAACGTAAGTTATGCGCGAAAATGCAAACTTGTGCACTTTTTGACACTTTTAGTCCCTGAATGACACAAAAGTTTATTTTAGCATACCGAACACCTCAAAGCCTATTTATAAGCTATGTGAAGGATATTTATGGTATGTTTAACTTATGGTCATGCTCCGGAATGTCTGTTACAGTTCAAATTGGCATACTTTCGCAGTTTGTCAAGTTTAGTCCCTGTAAGCGAATTAGCTTGTTTTTGCCATACCAAAGCCTTCAAAACTTATTTCTAAGTTATGTAAAGGTTATTTAAGGTATGTTAAGCCTATGTCACTATTCCGGAGTGTTTGTGGCATTAAACTGGTTATATTTACGCATCGGTGCGCGTATAACCTTCCAGAAAGCGATTTAGAGTTTGAAATCGAACAAGAGTTGATATGTGTAAATGATACACATATTTTTACAAATCCCAAGTATGAAATACAATATTTCATTGGTTTGGCATTTGTTTGATGGCCGTGGAGGCACAGGTGTTACAATATATATATATATATATACAAAGGTAGAGGATCCTGTAAAAAAGACCAAAAGTGTGAGAAGGGTAAGAAAGAATATCAGCCATTAGATCTTTCCCTATCCGTTTTATTAGATCAAGGATATAATGGTAATTGTACTAATAATTCTAATTAAGGATTAAATTAATGTAACCGAATTTAGGTAGTTATTTTAGGATTAAATAAATGTAACCGAATTTAGGTAGTTATTTTAGGAATTCGAATTTTGAATTTCAATCTGATTAGTTTTCTGTTTAATATGGTTTTTGCCCCTTTGATGTTACAGTGTATGGTGTTTTTTGCATGAGTGATTTTCGTTTAGTATACGAGTTTATTTAATGACACCATGTGTAATCCTTCCATGGTGTTTTTATATGTACATGGTGTTTTGATGTATACTATTGAAGTTGAAGGGTGTTTTTTTTATAACAGTTGTTTCTTTTCTACAGTTTGATTAGTTGTGTATGGTGTTATATTGTAGATATTATGTGTATTGTGTTTTTTGCATGAGTGATTTTCGTTTAGTATACGAGTTTATTTAATGACACCATGTGTAATCCTTCCATGGTGTTTTTATATGTACATGGTGTTTTGATGTATACTATTGAAGTTGAAGGGTGTTTTTTATACCAGTTGTTTCTTTTCTACAGTTTGATAAGTTGCGTATGGTGTTATGTTGTAGATATTATGTTGCAGTGTCTTTTTTTGCAGATCATTAGTTTTGAATGGTGTTTTCTGCATTAGTTGTATATTTTCATATGATGTTTTACTGTAAAACACAACGCCTTGAAACACAATACAATGAAAACACCATTGTATGAACATAGAAAAAACACGATGGACTAAAACATCCAATCGAAACATAATTTTTTTCTCTACATAAGTATAACAATATGGTACTTATATTAAAGATAAAAAAACACTCGTTATTATGGTGTAATTTAAAAAGAAAAGAGTTACGTATAAAAAGTTATTGACGTTTAAAAAAAGAAGGGGGGAACTTGCATGTGGATTGCATGTGACTTTCTAAATTTAAAAATGTCAATTTTACCTTTATACCCTTAATCTAGAAAATTAATTGTTTTAATTGTTACACTATTTACAAGATTGCCATCAAGATCTCAACCATTTGATTAAAGATCTAATGGTTTAGATTCTTTCTTACCCTTGTCACAAAAAAACATCTTTTTTACACCCTATATATATATATGTAGAAGACAAAATATTGCGAGAACACAATGAATCACCTATTTTTTCAATTCTAAAAACCTAAAAAGTAAATGAAAAATGTTGCAAAAGTAAGATTTATTGTTTCTTACAATAGAATTCAAAACAAAATATGGAAAATTTTCACTTTTTGTATAACCTACACATATGTAGGTTATGTGTAGGTTAAATTACTAACATGTATGTAAGCTACGTGTAGGTAAAAAAAAATATGGTTTTTTATGTATATATAATAAACATATGAATGTAAAAAACATAAAATTTAAAAAAACAGGAAACTTAAATCTCAAAATTTAGTGTTTTAGAGTTGTTCTTTTTGTTCTCGCAATAGTTAGTGTGCTGTAATGATTCTCATCCTATATATATATATATATATATAGGGGAAGGATCCACTAAAAAGTGGATTTTGCCTAGGTAGCCAAAGAAGGACTGTGATAATGACATGTGGCACTCCTAATAAGTAAGAATGAAGGGCATTTTAGTCCTTATAAATAGGAGTGAAAATGACATGTGGCACAACTTTTATTTTTTAAAAATACAAAAAAAAAAAAAACTAGTACAAAAAATCTAGCACAAAAAAAAAACTAGTACAAAAAATCTAGCACAAAAAATCTAGTACAAAAAATACAGCACAAAAAATGTAGTAAAAAAAATATAGCACAAAAAAATCTAGTACAAAAAAATATAGCACGAAAAAATTTAGCAAAAAAATGTAGAACAAAAAAATCTAGCACAAAAAAATTGAGGATAAAAAATTTAAGACAAAAAATTCAACACAAAAAAATTTTGCACAAAAATATAGTACAAAAATTCAACACAAAAAAATGTTATACAACATAGAAATACAACACATTTAAGTGGGTTTTTTTAGTCTTCATATTTTATATAGCAATATGGTACTCAAATTAAAGATAAAAAGACGCTCGATTTTTACGGTGAAATTTTTATGAAAAAATAATGTCGTATAAAAAAGTTATGAACGTTTAAAAAATGGGGGTGGAATATGCATGTGCCTTGCATGTGGAGAGAGAAAGTCCATAAATAGGATTTTCCCAAGATACCCTTACACTCCTCCTTTCTCCTACCATTTCATCTTAACCATTGATTTAAAAAATGAATGGTTAAGATTCCTTCTCATCCTACTTAGGGAAAATTAACTTTTTATTTGATCTTACCCCTATATATATATAGGAGAAGGATCCGTTAGGAGGGGAAGGATCCACTAAAAAGTGGATTTTGCCTAAGTAGCCTAAGAAGGAATCTTAACCATTCATTTTTCAAATCAATGGTTAAGATGAAAGGGTAGGAGAAAGGAGAAGTGCAAGGGTATCTTGGGAAAATCCTATTTATGGACTTTCTCTCTCCACATGCAAGTCACATGAATATTCCACCCTCATTTTTTAAACGTTCATAACTTTTTTATACGATATTATTTTTTCATAAAAATTTCACCGTAAAATCGAGCGTCTTTTTATCTTTAATTTGAGTACCATATTGCTATATAAAATATGAAAACTAAAAAAACACACTTAAATGTGTTGTATTTCTATGTTATATAACATTTTTTGTGATAAATTTTTGTACTATATTTTTGTGTTAAATTTTTTGTGCTGAATTTTTTGTCTTAAATTTTTTTTCTTCAATTTTTTTGTGCTAAATTTTTTTGTACTACATTTTTTTGCTAAATTTTTTCGTGCTATATTTCTCTGTGCTAGATTTTTTTGTGCTATATTTTTTTGTACTAGATTTTTTGTGCTAGATTTTTTGTGCTAGATTTTTTTGTACTAGATTTTTTTTGTTTATATTTTTTAAAAACAAAAGGGGTGCCACATGTCATTTTCACTCATATTTATAAGGACTAAAATGCCCTTCATTCCTACTTATTAGGAGTGCCACATGTCATCATCACAATCCTTCTTAGGCTAATTAGGCAAAATCCACTTTTTAGTGGATCCTTCCCCTCCGTTAGGAACCACCCTTTATTGCGAGAACCGCGAGAACCAACGTGAACACAACAAAAAATACCTAGAAATAGCTAAAAAAACACACAATTTTTTTTTTACATTTTTTATTAAAAAAATCGCTACTTTTAGTAGCAAAAAAAAAAATTGGCTACTAAAAGTAGCGATTTTAATGTAAAAAAATACTAAAAAAAATTTATTTTTGTGTGTGTGTGTGTGTTTTTTTTTTTTGATTTTTTTTAATTTTTTTTTACGTTTTTTGGGGGGGTTTAGTTTTTAGCATTTTAGCTAGGGGTGGGGGGGGGGGTGGGGGAGGGGGGTTTAGGTTTTGGGGGGGGGGTGGGGGTGGTTAATGTTTTTTTAGGTTTTTTTTTTGGGGTTTAGTTTTTAGCATTTAGCTTGGGGGGGGGGGTGGGGGAGGGGGGTTTAGGTTTTGGGGGGGGGGGGGGGTGGGGGTGGTTAATGTTTTTTTAGGTTTTTTTTTTGGGGTTTAGTTTTTAGCATTTAGCTTGGGGGGGGGGGGGTTAGGTTTTTTTTAGCTCTTTTAGGTTGTGTTCACATTGTTTCTCGCGGTTCTCGCAATAAAGGTGGTTCTCGGATGAACCTTACCCTATATATATATATATATATTTATACATATATATAGAGGCCGGTTATCATACAAATCCACTAATCGTATATTATGTACGCTATAACCACAACCGTCAGATAATCTCATTTAAATCGCGTGTTTAACTATTAAATTAATCAAATTAAAATAAATAAATGAAACCCCAAGGGTTAAAATCGTCCATTGCAAATCAAAACCCCTGATAATCAGCAAACAATAACTCACAATCATACCGTAAACCCAAAATCAAAATTGCATTCTCCTTCCCCAAGTTCCCTACTACTCACCGTTGCGATTCAACTAAGATCCATGGGTTTTGTGAAACGAAGCAAAGCAAACAACGACAGACCACAGGCGAAGAAGATGAATCCAGGTATCGATTGACATTTGCGATTTTATAATGATATTTTCAGTTACTTTGAATGACATATGCGATTTTGTATGTTTAGTAAGGTTTTGGTGTGAAACCTATAGTTTTATAAGTTTATATATTGTTCATAACTACGATTTTGTTAGGGTTTATGACTGGTACGATTATTTATTAGGTTTTGTATGATTATGCAGATTTGTTAATGATGAGCTGATGTATGTGCGATATTATATAGGGTTTTGTATGACAAATGCGATTTTATATGTTAACTGTTGTTTACTGAAGGTTTTTGTCTTATGTTAGTTTGAGCATGCGAATTGATAAAAACCTCATGCGATTTTATATGATTAGTTAGTTTTAGTGCATTATGATTAAATTAGACATGTGATTTTATAAATTTTAGTTGTCTAAAGCATGCGATTTATGTTTGTTGATGGTTTTTGTCTTAGGATAGCTTGAGTATGCGAATTGATATAAACCTCATGCGATTTATATGATTACTTAGTTTTAGGGGATTATGATTAAATTATACATGCGATTTGATAAAATTTAGTTGTCTAAAGCATGCGATTTATAAGATTATATAGTTTTGGTAAAGCTTGACTAAGACATGCGAATTAATAACTCATACATGCGATTTTAACAACTTAATGTAACAACTCTCATCAAAAGTCATATTTATTAAATTAATTTGACCAATAGAAAACCCTAATTAAGACACCCAAGTGATTCTGCACAAACCCTAAAATTTTCAGAACAATCAGAATCAGGATCAGGGCCCCTAAAACTCAGGGGGGGTATTTCCTAGTTAACGATTATCTACATAACATGCTGTTGAATTTGAAATTTACGAAACTACTGACTCAGCTAGGCTAGTCCCAGACGTGGCTACTCTATACAAATTAGGTGTCCCTTACGGACCGTAAGGGTTAATTGTTACGGTCCGTAAGCCTGGCCAAAATTTCACTATAAATAGCAGACATTGGCACTTGAAATTCTGCGTATGTTCGACGAAGAAATTCGTTCTAGACACTGAGTTATGCTCTGTTTACCACAATTAACACACACAAATCACTAATCGATGCTACAATCAGGGTAATAACTCGATCGCTATTACGATTCAACGTCCGATCGATTATAACTATCCAACGATTGTTTAAGTGCCGCTCAAATTGAGTTTATACTTTGTTATTCATCGTGATTTCGACTTGAATGTTTGAGTGCTGTTCGAACTCGGACTATACTCTGTCATTCGTTGTGAATCCGCTGAATTGTTAAGTATTGCACTTGTAAATCGTTGTGGGGGTTTAATCTCGTGAATTTTCGTAACTGCTGTATTAGTTACTAACCTGTTTGTGTGTGCATTATTATTTAAATTAGGTTAATCAAGGCTAATCAGTAGGCTTATACTCTGCTCGTTAAATCTATAATGTGAGTCATTCTCTTTTTATCAACTATTTTACAATACCTCAAATTATTTTCAACAGTTATAATTACAGGGACTAAGTCATGGATATCTTGAATTACTGGCTAGTGGGGTATTGTGCACATTACTAATTTCTCCCAGTTAGGTTCATTGACCTACTCGGGATAATCACTGTTAGGTTCATTGACCTACAGGGATAATCATCACTATTTAGATTCATTGATCTAATAGTGGTATGACCATCGTCACAATTGTGACTTGTCACCATTGTGACAGAGCGCCAGATAAAAATAAGATAGAAGCCATTGTAATCGCTCTTATGCTGTAATTATTAACTATGCATCATTATGCAAAATAGAATGATTCACTCAGTATTTCCCGCTGACAAAACCTTTTTTCAAACATGTTTCAGGTGATCTGTTGTGAGTACAGGAAAAGTGTCGTGGAGCACTACAAGCTTAGAAAAGTGGCTCAATATAAATAAATAAAGAAACATGTTTTGAGAAATAAAGATTTCCCAGTGAAATCACTTTATTGTAAATTATGGGATTTATCCCTATATTATATATATAAACGAGCATTTTTAATAATAATCGATCCTGTTTAAAAAGACTTCCGCTGTCACTAAATTAGATACCATCAGATTTCCTGCCTCGCTACTCTGGACCGGGTCAAACCGGGGTCAAGGGCCATGACAGGAAAAGGTGGTATCAGAGCCACTGATTTAAGCTTACTATTGATTTTAGCCTATTAAAGTAATTGAGAGATACTTAGGAAATTTAATTGCCATTTTATGATTATGAGTTTTATTATCTGACTAACTGTGTACATTATGGACAGATCTCTATATGCTAGCCACTGTAGCAATAAATACAAATCTTTAATTTAATCTGACTCAAAGTTTTAGCATCTTTATTATCTACAGTCTATAAACCATATTCAGTAAATAAATAAATTCATAAATAAAACCTAGTATGTTTTCATATTCGGTTGTTTCATAGTTACCCAATATGAAATAATATTTAAAGGTTTTCTATGAAATTTGATATAAATTTTTACTTAGTAATTGTGTGTATTTTGCAAAACAGCATGAGTGACTTGTATGACGCCCTCCAGAATTTAAATCTTTATCCGGTAAGAATAGAAGTTTCCAGAGATTTCAATAGGTATATACCAGATTTAGAAGAGCCTATAGAATTCAACGCTTTACCTCTCGAGAAACCTAAGCCTAAGAAAATGGAAATTGGGGAAAGCTCTAGACAAATTGAGGAGTTACCATCTCAAGAAGAACTAGATTTTATAATGGCAAACGGTGATACTATTGAGCCTATTAATGAAAATGATTTTATTCATTCTCTTGAAACACAACTACCAATGAATTTAGAACCAGCTATTCCAAACCCTTCAATCCACTCGCAAATAGACGAATGGTTGAATAATGAAATACTGTTACAAAACCATCCCTATAAGCTTTTTCCTAAGTTCAATCCAGAACCTTTACCAAATTCACCAATGAGTAACGAGAATATGGCTGAACTCCGCCACTTTGGCGAAGAACTAATGGATACTGGGAATAGGATCCAAGAGATTTTGGGACAGATCTCCTGGAAATACGATGAGAAGGAACGCCGTTATTAGAATATCATCTGACAAAGGATAGGGGATTATGAAACTGTGGTTGTGTAATAGTAATAGTAAAATCAGTATGTGTAAAATAAATAACAAAACGGTTGTATATAGAAGCATGATATAATCTATAAAACAAATAAAATATTAGAAAATTTACAATTTTGTTGTATATTCGTTTACGTGATTATGTGCAATTAATTGTGACCTTGGATTATTTCTTTTATACTAATTATTTATCTATAAATTAGTTATCAGATGGAAAACGCTAATAATGAACTAGCTAATGAGGTTAATCAATCTGAGCAACAACCGGGGGATCAATTTATGACTAGACAGGATATAGAAAATATAGTTGCTCAAGGGATAGCCAACGCTATTCCAGCAATCGTTGCTGCTGTTAAAAATCCAATCGAACCGCAACAAATCGTTCCTAGTAAACGTATTTCTGAAGATAACTTCAGTAATAGCGTAAACGGAGGCAATAATCATGTTAATCATGATAATGAACCACGGCAAGCTCCGCTCCCTAAGAAAAGGAAAACTGCAACGCCTGGTTGCACTTACAAAGAATTTCTTGCTTGTAAACCCACTGAGTTTGCAGGCAATGAAGGAGCGACTGCGGCACTGCGTTGGTTAGAGAAAACCGAGGCAGTAATTGCCATAAGTAAATGTGCTCAGGATGATCAGGTCATGTACGCGTCAAATCTTTTCAAAGAAGTGGCGCTAGAATGGTGGAATACGGTGTTACAAGCAAAAGGAAGATGGATGGCGTATGATATGAACTGGGAAGAATTTAAGAGCTTTGTAGAAAGAAAATTATGTCCCGAGTATGAAAAGGAACAAATGACAAATAAGTTTCTAACCCATCGGATGGTGGATGTAGATTGTCGAGGGTATACTACGACATTCTTCGAATATGCTCGAGTGGTACCAACCCTGGCTTCGCCAGAACCGGTACTTATTTCTCGTTATATTTGGGGATTGATTTCCGAAATCCGTAATATCGTCAAGGCTGCGAAACCTCGCACGATTGATGATGCGGTAGAATTAGCCAATACTCTGACTGACGAACTAGTTCGGACAAGAGAAGAAAATCGAAGGAAGGATGTAGCCCAAAAGATTACCCAAGAATTCCGTCCGGGTAACCATAACAATATCAAGAAAAGAGGGAATGGGAAATCTACCACTAGTCCATTTTGCAATTTTTGCAAAAGGAAGCATTTTGGAAGATGCAAAGAATATTGCAATTTTTGCAAAATTCCGGGGCATCAAGAAGAAGATTGCAGGAGGAAGAAATTTTCAGTCTGCTACAACTGTGGAGAAGCTGGACATCTTAGGCCAGATTGTCCAAAACTGAATAAACCATTTGACAATAAAGCCAAATCTGCAGAAGGAGCAAAAAGGAATGTAAGAGCCTTCCAGCTGACTACCCAAGAAGCCGAGATGATTCCAGATGTGATAGCCGGTACGTTCTTAGTTCACAACGTTTACACAAAAGTATTATTTGACTCTGGTGCAAATCAAAGTTTTATAAATACTTCATTATGCCAAACTTTTAACTTACCTTTAACCAGCATTAAGCAAATTTCTATAGTAGAAACGGCAGATGGGAATTCAGTTAAAATAAATAAGGTTCTGCAAAACGTAGAAATAGAACTTTTAAGTCCTAAATTTTCTGCAACCCTATTATCTATGAAATTAGTTGAATTCGATGTTGTGTTAATGGATTGGTTAGTAAACAATCGTACTCGAATTATCTGTGATAAGAATTCCATAGAAATTTGTGCACCCACTGGAGAAGTAATAATGATTACAGGAGATAAGCCATGTAAACCCATAAAGTTCATATCAGTAATGAAGGTTGCTAATTATGAACGAAAGCAAGGAATAGTATATATGATTACAGTAATCATTAATACTAAAGATAAAGAACTTAAGGAAATTTCTGTAGTTTCAGAATACCCAGATGTATTCCCAGTAGAGTTACCAAAGTTACCCCAGATAGGGAGGTAGAGTTTAGAATTCCTTTAATTCCAGGAACTATACCGATAGCTAAGGAACCTTATCGATTAGCACCCACAGAAATGTTTGAATTGAAAAAAAAAGCAATTAGATGAATTACTAAGTAAAGGTTTCATACAACCTAGTTCATTCCCTTGGGAAGCACCAGTGTTATTTGTTAAGAAAAAGGATGGTTCAATAAGAAAATATATTGATTATAGGGAATTGAATAAGGTTACAATTAAGACTCGATACCCATTACATAGGATTGATCAACTTCAAAGAGCTAGATATTTTCTAAGATCGACTTACGTTCCGGATACCATCAATTGAAAGTATAAGAGGAAGACATACCTAAAACTGCTTTCAGAACTAGGTATGGTCATTATGAGTTTACAGTCCTGCCATTCGGATTAATGAATGCACCTGCAGCATTCATGGACATGATGAATAGGATCTGTAAACCGTATTTGGATAAATTTGTAATTGTCTTAATAGATGATATACTTATTTATTCAAAAAGTCAAGACGAACATTGTCAGCATTTGCATGCACTCTTAACTTTGTTAAGAAAAGAGAAGCTTTACGCCAAATTCTCGAAGTGTGAATTTTGACTACCAGAAGTGCAATTTCTAGGTCATATGGTGAATCATGAAGGTATTCACGTAGATCCTGTTAAGATAGCAGCAATTATCAAATGGAAGGTTCCGCAATTAGTAATGGAAATTAGGAGTTTTGTAAGTTTAGCCGGATACTATAGACGGTTTATTAAGGATTTTTCTAAGGTAGCTATACCATTAACTAAGCTAACCTGTAAAACAATTAAGTTTGATTAGAGATCTAAACAAGAAAAGCCTTTAGAATCTTACAGCAGAAATTAACCAAATGCTCCAATCTTAGCCTTATGAACTGAAGATTTCGAAGTATATGGTGATGCTTCAAAATTAGGATTTAGATGTGTGTTAATGCAACGCAAAAAGGTAATTGCGTAAGAATCAAGGCAATTGAAAAAGCACGAAGAAAACTATACCACTCATGACTTAGAATTAGGAGCCATAATTTTTGCCTTAAGATTTGGAGACATTATCTGTATGGAAGTAAGTATACTATCTATACGGATTACAAGAATTTAAGATATATATTTGGGCAAAAAGAATTAAACATGAGGCAAAGGAGATGGATGAAAATCCTAAGTGACTACGACTATGATATTCAGTATCACGAAGGAAAGGCTGAAGACAGCTAGAGATCGCCAGAAGAGTTATACAGATAATAGATGAAAGCCGTCGGAGTTCGAGTTGGAGACAAAAAGTTATTGAAAGTATCTCTTTGGAAAAGAGTTGTTAGATTCGGTAAGAAAGGAAAGCTAAGTCCAAGGTACGTAGGATCATTTCTAGTGATTCAACGTATAGGACCAGTTGCTTATCGTTTACAACTATCAAGAGAATTAGCTGAAGTACATGATGTATTTCATGTATCCAATCTCAAGAAATATTTATCAGGCGAATCTTTGGTAGTACATCTCCAAAATATAAAGGTAAACGAAAAGTTAAAATTTGTGGAAAAACCTCTTCAGATAAAAGATAGAAAGATCAAATTTCTGAAAACACAAACGATTAGTATTAGTTCAAGTAAAATGGGATTCAAAGATAGGACCCTAATACAATTGGGAACTGGAATCAGAAAGAAGAAAAAGTATCCTCAATTATTCCAGTAAATCTCGAGGACGAGATTTTTATTAAGGTGGGGAGAATGTAACAACTCTCATCAAAAGTCATATTTATTAAATTAATTTGACCAATAGAAAACCCTAATTAAGACACCCAAGTGATTCTGCACAAACCCTAAAATTTTCAGAACAATCAGAATCAGGATCAGGGCCCCTAAAACTCAGGGGGGGTATTTCCTAGTTAACGATTATCTACATAACATGCTGTTGAATTTGAAATTTACGAAACTACTGACTCAGCTAGGCTAGTCCCAGACGTGGCTACTCTATACAAATTAGGTGTCCCTTACGGACCGTAAGGGTTAATTGTTACGGTCCGTAAGCCTGGCCAAAATTTCACTATAAATAGCAGACATTGGCACTTGAAATTCTGCGTATGTTCGACGAAGAAATTCGTTCTAGACACTGAGTTATGCTCTGTTTACCACAATTAACACACACAAATCACTAATCGATGCTACAATTAGGGTAATAACTCGATCGCTATTACGATTCAACGTCCGATCGATTATAACTATCCAACGATTGTTTAAGTGCCGCTCAAATTGAGTTTATACTTTGTTATTCATCGTGATTTCAACTTGAATGTTTGAGTGCTGTTCGAACTCGGACTATACTCTGTCAGTCGTTGTGAATCCGCTGAATTGTTAAATATTGCACTTGTAAATTGTTGTGGGGGTTTAATCTGCTGAATTGTCGTAACTGCTGTATTAGTTACTAACCTGTTTGTGTGTGCATTATTATTTAAATTAGGTTAATCAAGGCTAATCAGTAGGCTTATACTCTGCTCGTTAAATCTATAATGTGAGTCATTCTCTTTTTATCAACTATTTTACAATACCTCAAATTATTTTCAACAGTTATAATTACAGGGACTAAGTCATGGATATCTTGAATTACTGGCTAGTGGGGTATTGTGCACATTACGAATTTCTCCCAGTTAGGTTCATTGACCTACTCGGGATAATCACTGTTAGGTTCATTGACCTACAGGGATAATCATCACTATTTAGATTCATTGATCTAATAGTGGTATGACCACCGTCACCATCGTGACTTGTCACCATTGTGACAGAGCGCCAGATAAAAATAAGATAGAAGCCATTGTAATCGCTCTTTTGCTGTAATTATTAACTATGCATCATTATGCAAAATAGAATGATTCACTCAGTATTTCCCGCTAACAAAACCTTTTTTCAAACATGTTTCAGGTGATCTGTTGTGAGTACAGGAAAAGTGTCGTGGAGCACTACAAGCTTAGAAAAGTGGCTCAATATAAATAAATAAAGAAACATGTTTTGAGAAATAAAGATTTCCCAGTGAAATCACTTTATTGTAAATTATGGGATTTATCCCTATATTATATATATAAACGAGCATTTTTAATAATAATCGATCCTGTTTAAAAAGACTTCCGCTGTCACTAAATTAGATACCATCAGATTTCCTGCCTCGCTACTCTAGACCGGGTCAAACCGGGGTCAAGGGCCGTGACACTTAATGAGTTAGGGTACATGATTAACTGATAAATGCGATTTTATAAAGGTTTTTGACTGATAGCATGCGATTTTGTAGAAATAGATTCTGATGATGACTTTGAAGACCCAATATCAACATTGAAAAAAGTTAACAAAAATAGAAAAAGAATGATTGTTGAAGAAAGTTCTGAGAAGGATGACTTTGTTAAGCCACTACCGAAAAAGAAGAAAGATGACGGGAAATTTAAGATTCAAACAAAAAAAACTTCAAAAAAGGTGGAACCACCTAGAACAGAAACTAGAGCTTTCTTCGAATACAGCAACGAAGCAATATTGTTAGGATGTCAACCTAACTCATATATGGATACTGTGAAGAAATTTTCAAAAAAACAGGTTGATGAGGTGAAGAATATGGGATTTGGAGCTATTCTGGATATGAATATCAATCATATTTCAACATGTTTGGCATATTGGCTTGCAAGAAACTTTGACGAGATGTTCGATACACTAAAGGTAGGTAGACACTAAATAAAAATTACATCGGACACAGTTTGTGAGGTATTTGGAATACCAAAGGGGCCAAAGCAAGTAGAAATAATAGTCGATAAGAGAAAAGTTAAAAAGGAGGAGAAAATTGAAAAGAGTAAGGAACCAGGAAATGCTGTCAGAGATACATTCATCAGCCAGTGGGGGGGGGGACACGAGAATTACCCATGGCTTAATTGCAAATACAATGGAAAATCAAAGAGATGGGGGCAACCTGTTTAGATTAAATTTCCTAGTGTAGTGGATGACGTTCTTTGCAGAGATCACAAAGGCAACAACTGCGAATGATAGATGTTTGCTTGGTGTAGAGGCTGTTGAGGAAATACAGAATCTAGATTGGTGCTCATATCTACTTGACACTTTGTGTCGTACACGAGCGGGCTGGAAGAACTATAAAATACAGTTCGTGGGGCCTGTTGCCTTTCTTACGGTATGCATTACTACATTTGATAACATATTTAAAAGACTAATTTGTTTTGTTATATAATTTAATGATTCATGCGATTTTAAAAATATTTTTGTTTGATCTTGCGATTTATACAGCTTCTATACACGCATGAATACAACAAGAGGCTTAAACTGTTTGAGAAAGTCGTGGAGATACCAGTTATCCGTTATATCACATCTTCGGAGATTGATAAAGTCGAAGAGCATATTTCGGATAACGGACCTGTGTGGGCGTCAAGTGAGAGTGAAAATGAAGAGGAAGATGGTCGATCAACGGAGGAGTATAAACTACGACCACCGGTTGACACCACAATAAGCTACAAAAGAAGAACTGCACGTGCAGTACAAAACGTAGAAACCGAGGAAGATCCAAACGAGAACTATGATGATATGACCATGAAATGTCTCAGTTGAACCTTGAGATGGGAGTTGGAACACAGACACAAAAAATGATGGATTATTGCAACACTCATGTTCAACTTTCACCATCGGTAATCTACGACACAACCCATGAACGAGATCGGGAGGCTTCGAAAATCAACAAAAAGGTAAGCGCAAAAAAATATTAATTTCACTTAATCCATTTATATTTAACATCTGGATTGATAGTATATTAACTCGAAAAATATTATAGAACCTGTTGTAGAAAATGAAAGCCAATGTAAAAAAATACATTAAACTGGTTCAAGATGTTCAAGGGATGAACAACTTAGTTTCGGAAGTAAAAACTAAGTGTTTTTGGGATCCGGAGATTATGGAGGCCTGTAAGCAGTGGGATGAGACGCTTCGGAATCATCCCATTTGTGTGACACCTGATTCGGTTCAAGAGCAGGAAACTGCACCCTCCCATGATCATCAACAACCTGAAAATGAAGCTTCTGAAATTCATCATGAAGTTACTACAAACGAAGAAAGAAGACAGACTGAAGAAGCTCAACAAGTAATATCCAATTTTTTGGTACAAATGGCATCAGAAGGTAAACATGCGATTTCAAAATTAACACATGCGAATTTATGTAAAAAATCACCAATTTCTATACACATGCGATACCTTAAAAAAACACATGCGATTTCATACAACACTTCACATTTTGATTTCGCATGCAATGTCATGTATACCATGCGATTTTGATGTATTAAAATTCAATAATTTGTATCTTTATGGGTACTGCAGCCAGAAGATGAAGGATTAACAAATAAAGATGATGGAGGAGTGACAGACACCCTTATTGCAAACATTCAAACTGTCGAAACGGGTGTATACGCTTACAAACCACCTGTCAAAGGTAAAAAAAACACTTTATATTAGAAAAAAAATTAAAAATAACAAAATATTATATTTCTTAACCTACTCTGGCCTGCAGAAACTGGTGAAAATGAAACTATTATCGAAGAAATAGTGAACTTGGCAGAATCTACACAAAACATTCAAGAAAAAGTTCAAGAAAAAGAGCCAGAAGTGGAAGCAGTTTCTTTAGCAGAAACTACACAAAAAGACCCTCAACAAATCGATTCGGGTATCGAAGTTGAGAAGACACCGGAAGTTGAATGCCCTCAGGTGACGGCTGAGGAATTGCAGTCAGTTGAGCTGCTTTTAAACCTGGGACCCAACATGGAAGAAAATAAGCAAAAAAAAAAAAAAAAAAACCAGCTAGGGGGAGAAAAAACTCAAAGCCAAAGGAAGTTCCAAAACAAGTTCTACGAAAGGGGTTAAACGAACTCCTTTATAAAACAATAGAAGCAGCCAAAATTCAAGCTGAGAAAAGATGTGCAGAGCTCGGAGACACATTTTGTTCCCCTTATTGCAATAGAGTGGTAAACATGCACGAAGCACTATTGAATCAAGAATTGAGTGTGATCCGATATACATTTGCTAAGTTTGCAAGCATAGTGTAAGTAAAACAGTTATATCAACTAACAAACATCTAAATATATACACTCAAAATATAAATTATTTCATTTTTTTCCTGGCAGGGATGAACTTTACCGATCAAAAACTGCGGTTCACACTCCTAAAGGTATATTTGAAAGCTTCTACAGGGGTTAGTACGTAGCATCAAACGGAATAGATGCATTTGTGGATGTTCTAAACCTTGAGGAGAAGAAAAGGGATAGAAAATCATCACCATACAGACTCTACTTGTTTAGCACAATGATGGTATGATTTTATAAACATATTGCCATTTGAAATTAAAACAGATAATTCATATCATTGATTTTGCATACTGTTTACATTTAACTCGCAAATAGAATATTAGATAGTTTTACTATGAACACTAAAAAAACATTTCGCACAGGGTATAAATACAATTCGCATGTGAGAAATTTCCACCTTATTTGCATGTTTAAATATTTTTAATACATTACTAAACTTTGATTCTAATTACATAACATACAACCGGATATCTTTTACAACGAGGAGAAATACACAGACGACAGACGTCTAAACATATTTGCCTCAAATTTTGAAGACATCATACTAAAATATGATGTAAAAAAACTTGATTCGGTTGACTTGGTGTTTATTCCGGTACTTCAAGGTGACCACGTCTATGTCTTGTGCTTCCACTTGAAAAGCGGAAAAATTGAGTTGATTGATGTAGGATCGAGATTCGATCAAATACGAGTCGGTCAGGATTAAATCAAGTCACTAGAGAGGCGGAAACAATCTAGTAACCTTGAATCGGTGTTAGAATGTGAGTAGAAGCAGAGAAATACACTTTAAACTGGTTTTCCATTCATATAAAACGTTTTTACATGCAAAGAATTCGGCAGCACTTCGTGAGAGATTTTACCAGAATCTTATAAATGGAAAACACAACACACCTATATATAGGTTTCCCAGTTCGCATGAAATGGCATGACCATTTCGCACGAAATGACAAAATCCATTTCGTGCGACCTGGTCTTACACAGGCCATTTCATGCGAATTGGACATTACAACATATAACCTTAAACTTTTACACTTTAACCCCTATTACATTCCACTTACACGACCTAGACTGATGACGTAGGCGATATACATTGTGCACCAACAAACTCCCCCTTGGATATTGCCGAAGTCTTCAGTCAGCCTGTCTTCAAAACTTTTTCCACAAAGACTTGAAAATTTCTACTCTTTGTTTCTGCTTTTTCAACAGCAATTTCCTGAGCTTTGTATTTTCCTCAGCAGCTCTCTTTTCTCCTTCTCAGCTTTCAGAAAATCTTACTTCAGGCTCCCCCTTTTGTTAAGCTTCCGTTCTTTTGGGATCGACACCTGGCTTTCCGGTTACAAGCTCCCCCTTGCTATGAGATCGTCTTCAGACTCCCCCTTAGACTCAGCTATTGGGATCGTAGTCCGGTACAATATCTGCAATACTCAAACATATATAAGTAACAACTTTTGAATGTCCAGGATTACTTGATACTCTCTCCCTATCAAAATACTATAAAGATTTGACGATATCAAGAATCCAACAACTAAACCTAGCTCTTTACAATCAGATTTTACCAATTTGATCATCCGAATTCCTCACAGTCAATCATCCAAGTCCAACTTAATGACCTTGGAGACTTCACAAACTGTTTTTTTTTTATTTTTGAATTTTTTTAACTTTAACTAACACACTTAGTTAACCAAGTCCAAGTTAATGACCCTGGTCAACTGTTTAGCCTGCCAAGTCCAAGTTATTGACCTTGGCCGACCAATTAAAGATCTCGCTGATATTTTGAAACAAATTAAGTTCAAATTAATGAACTTTTATACATTTCGAGCAATTACCAACACTTTTTCTCAAACTTTCTCTTATCCAACCCCATGATCCAACATGTTTAGCACTGTGAGACTTTGATCATCAGATCCCCAACGTCTGTTGTCGAAAAACAAGATGAAATATCAAATCTTTTTTGATTTTTTAACATTTAGCTAAACAAACATGAAATGTTTTGGAATTTGAAACAGTAAACTGTACAAACATATTTTTGTTGAGCGTGTTAGGGGATCATATCAGGTGCTGACAAGCTACAAGTACCGTTAAGCTTTGATTTCATACTAAGCATTAAACAATTCACAGTGATTACTGATATACTGATCCACTTTAAATTTTCACACAAATTTCAATCTGTTCAGGATACGAATTAGTGTTTTAAGGCTTAACTTATACACGTGTACCACCTCAGAATATACTCCTGTATCCAGACCACTATATTCAGTCTTACAGGTGAGTGCACACTAATGATATCTGTAATTGGGTTAAATGTGAGGCCATGAGAGCTCAGGCTATGCTTCCGCAAAATCAGAAGTCCTGGTATAATACCCCAGATATCAAGATGTATAAAGACCTAGTATGTCAAAAATAGAGCCTTTCAAATAGGATTTCAGGGGTTACCTATATATCCGAGAGATGTTCCCCACGTAAAAGCAAGAAATGATTTAGGTTTATATCCCGAATAAACTTACTAAATGTGTAAAAACCTATCGGCACATCATCAGCGAGACTGCTTAACACTTTTAAACTATACATTTCTTTAGCGTACTGCAACTGTCTAGCTGATGTACTATCATTTCCCCTTTTTACACAAACTCTTTTTAACTTTTTCACTGTTTTTGTATTTTTGAAATTTTATCATGTTTTTGTATTTTCTAAAAACTTTCTCCCCCTAAAATCAAAAACATATTTTTGTGTTTTTGGTTTTATCAAAAGTAGAAAATAAACTGTACAGAAACTTGACAACAAGATGCAGATCATTTCTGATCGTCGTCCTCCTCGGCCACACACTCTCTGTTTAGCTCACATGCACCCCCATGATTTACAAACCACTTGATTATAATGTTTTGAAACCATTTTTAAATGTAGTTTTATCATGTGTTTGTTCAGCCGTGAGGGTTTCGGCATAATCCTTTTAAATTTTCAAAAAAATTTAACAATTTAAACCAAACACTTCCTGTTTTAAACCACAGACACATAAATTTTCTCCTTATGTGCCAGACTGTTCCGTTACTCATGCTGAAATTGAAATGACCTCTGAACACCTGCACAAACATAAGAATTTGATTAGATTTGAATTTGAACCCAATCCATATTGAAATGAATAAACTCCCTGGTTTCAGACACAAGAACCAGCAGCCTCATCAAAGAGTCAAACGTTTCGTTCTTTCTCTCTAGAAACACTGTGCCTTTTTATCCGATGTTGTTGCAACACTCATGTCTAGTATATAGTGATCATTTTCACGAGAAACGCGCATCAACACCATTTCTTCAGGAATCTTAAACCTTGGTTTAAGAATCAGACATTCATTTTTTGTAAAGTGAACAGTGAACGAATTGTCACAAATCTGAGAGATGCTCAACAGATTGTCTTCCAACTCAACAATGTAGTTCACTTTTTCAAAAGAGATGACCCCGTTTGTGAGTATTCCTTCTCCAACAATTCTCCCTCCTTGAGTTCCCGCAAACCTGACATATCTTCCATTGATTGATTTGACGTCGTAGAGCAATGCTAACATCCCAGTCATGTGCCTCGAGGCGCCGCTATCCATGATCCACTTGGAGATGATCGACCTTGGAAGCCCCTGCACACATCAAAGACATTCACTTAAACAACGATGCCCAAGTTTTTTCAGTTTTTGGAACAGTACCAAACATAATATCATGAGCCACGTCAACTTTTGGAATGTTGAAGACAACGTTTGGAACAACAGGTTTTGACTTTGATTTTAGATCTCCCTCCTTAATTGGTGGAAATTCTCCAATCAACTTATCCAATTCAAACTCAAGATTTTCATTGTTAGTTACAACGACTGTTGGCTCAGATTTTAAAACCTTTTCCATTTTCTATTCTTCAAACGATTGTTTAGGTTTTTCCACCCATGATTGATTTTGAAAAATCTTCATTTTAAGATAAACCTTTGAAGTCTTTGGAGATTTTGAAGATTCACCAATCTCAAAGGTTGATTTTGGCTTGTCCTCAGACTTCAAAGATTCACCGCGTTTTAGAATACGCACGGGGGAAACCATCGGTGTTTTTCCCTTAACATCATTTGAAATTTTAGGTTTGGGTTTATGGAAAACTGGGTTTTCAATCCTTTTAACACACTGTTTGGCCATGCGACCAATTTCATTGCAACGATAATAGACTCTTTTGTCGTATTCAACAAAAGTAGATCTATTGGTCTCATCTATAATCTTTTTGGCTGCAATGAAATCGTCAACAACTTTCTGACTAAAGATATAATATTTTTCATCAACTGTATTCTTACCTGCCACAAATACATCACTCAACTTTTCATTTGGCTTAACCTCTTTCTTAGCCATTTTCTATTTAAAACCGACACCTTTCTTTTTGAAATTGTTACCATGTCTTTTGTTATGACCATTGTTACCCACCCATTCTTTCTTTCCCGGGTTGTTTGGTTGTTGTTTCACAAAAGATTTTTTTGGTTTTGATAGAAACACGTTGTTGTTGACTTCTGAAATATCAATTTCCACAAGCTTATAAACCTTTTCAACATTTTCCAGTTTTGCATCCTGAATCGGGTATTCAAAATCAGTATATAGTTTGTCAGTTCCGGTCATCGTGTAAGCCACAATGATCGAATCGTCATCCACAACTTTATCTGATTTTGGTATGAACTTATCAAGAAAGTTTCCGTCATCTTCAGAATTAGAATTGGAATTCTCCAAATGAGTTTTAACTGTTCCGAAATCAGAGTTATCACTTTCTTCATCCAACACTTGGTCAACAACAGTTTTAATCACTTGTGACTCATTTTCGGTGTCAGATGGAGAGAATGTAACATCAATGTTTTCTGGTAACTCATTCTCTACAGTTCTCAAGTTGAGATTCAAAGCTGCTTCCACCCTATCTGGATATTTCTGTGTATAATGATTCCACATTGGGGGTGGAACATTGTTGAAAGCAGGTTTAGTATCAGGTTGTTGAGGAACAATCTGATCAATCACATAAGATGAAGAAATATAACTGATCAATTTCTTATCAACTCTTTCTGTTTCAATACGCATCAATTCAAGTTACTTTTTCAAAGATGCGATTGTGTCCAGATGAATGTTAATCTCCATCTACTTTTCCATGACCGTTCCTTTAAACAAATTAACAACTTTATCATTTTCTATACTTTCATTTTGATCATTTGAATAGAACGTGATAAAGTGTCATAAGCTTCTTTCACATCATAAAGATCAAATTTTACTTTGTCGGTATATTTTTTCAATTCTTGAAACTGTTTGTCTTTTTCTAGACAATCCATGCAGGGTTTTAAAACGTTTTCGCATGGTGTTTCAGGAATTTGATCAACCTTTTCAAACACCTTTTCTTCTTTATCAGTTTTAATATCCAGTTTACCAAACCCTTCAGACTCAGACTCTGATTTTTCTCCTGGTTTGATCTCCACATTTTCTGATTTCTCATCGGACTCCTTTTCGACTGACTCCTTTTCAACTGACACATTTTCAACAGACACCTTTTCAACTAACTCTGTTTTGACAAACTCTGTTTCGACAGATACTGACTCTTGAGTTTTGTCTACCTCTTTCAATTTGACCATCAGTGCCTTGTCAGCTATCTCCTTCAGAGTTTCTTCATTTATTTCTTTAGAAACATCGATTATCTCTTGAATAGGAGCTTTTTCAACTTCATATTGTGGATAGAAACCAGTAGTTGGTTCGCTGAAGAAACCTGCAAAAGAATCGAACATGTTAGGAGGCATTATAGACTTAAAAGAATTAGCAATAACCTCATGTTCTGATTGATAATGATAAACTTCTGCTGCTGCCTCTTCAAGTTCTGCCAAACTCTCTTCACTCATTACTTCACCGACCTCTTCAACTTCAACAACACATTCTGGCTCTTCAACAATCTCCGCCATCATCGCAAGACCATCTCCCAGAACATATTTATCCCAACTAAAGCCTTCCGGAATCTTTTCATCGTCTTGATTCACTAAAAGAGCTTTTTCTGCTTTGTTCTCTATTTGAGGTCTTGGGTTGAATGGTTGTTGACTATTTTTGTGATAGATTGCTTGTCAGTAATAGTCATTTGTGAATGAATTCTGATGATTGTTCACTTCCCTGTTTGGACACTCGCGTTTGAAATGCCCTTTTTCTTTGCATTTGAAGCAAGTAACCTTCGCTTTGTCAAATCCAAGCTTACAATCAGGTCCTGCGAGACTGTTTCTGTCACACCCCGATATTTCCACGTATTACCGGTGGGCCCGATGGGGAGTATCGTGACGTAGTTGATATCATCATAGTCATACAACACAATTTTAAATGCACAGCGGAAGCAAAAGATAGATATATTTCAACCGAATATAATTGTAATATCAAGTATCACAAACAGTTGAAAGTAATCCACAGGTGGATCAAAAATAAAATGGAAACATTGTTCAACAATTTTGACATCCAAGCTTGCGAGACTTATTGTGGACGCTAGGAGAAAGCCAGCCTAGTTCGCGTAGTACCTGCACTTAACCTTTTTGGGAAAATACGTCAGTTTACACTGGTAAATACAATTAACTGACTCATTTTGAAAGGTTTATTAAAATTGATTTGAATGCACGTGGCACAAACTTTTTATAACTTGGGATAATTATTTGAATATAATCTTGTAAAAGAATTACATGTTCCTTATGCATTCAGTAGCCCGATCCGTAGACCGGGTTAAAGATCAATAGACATACCACATTATTTATTTATGCACTGACGGTTGTACGCCTACACCCCGTGCTTAGGTCGTGGCCATTCCGTAAAATGATGCCAAGGATATCCGGGACATGGTCATTAACCCCCCAAAGGCTTTAAGCAAACAAAACATTTCAAAACGGATCATATCAATGATTTAACCTCTATTCGATTAAAGATTCAATGCCCGTCCAAGCGGTATTTTAAATACCATACCCCAAACCCGTATAGGGAAAATAAGTTAAAAGTATTTACCTTTGCAAGTATCAATCACAAATAGCAAGTGCGTGTAGCTTTTACCGGGTCTCCTATTCTGGAATGAAGGTTTATAATAACCTATTAGAATCCTAACAGTCTTTAGTTAAGCTTAAGCTTAGACCGGTTAGTTTTAAAGGAAGATACGGTTCGAACGCGTGATTAAGCGAAGACCGGAATAGAATGTGGTTTAGACCCGACAAGTTTGAAGACTTGTATAATATGGGTAAACTAAACACATTCTGTATTTTGAGATAAAAACGATAAGGTTCGACCCGTTTCGGCTAATTTATGCAAAGTAGTTACATAAACCGAACTGAACGTGCAAGAGGCGTAACGGGTAACCATGAGAGTCATTTACAGGTTTCCTACATTAATATGCCTTAAATATGTTGTGATATCAGTAGGATACCTTCCATTATGCCCAAAACGAGTTTAATCTCAATTTAAGCCCCGTAGGGGTATTTTGGTCATTTTAAAGATTATAAAAGAGATTAAATGAATTTCTGAGATTCAGGTCTGAATAAATCAGCAAAATAACTTAATTTATTAGGTTATATCAGTTGTGATAAGTCTTATATGATAAAAATGGTTTTAAACCCATACTAGGTGTTTAATACGCGTAAAAAAGTTGTTTTAAGCGATTTCCGGGTTATACAGGAAATCTGAGTTTTCTGATCAGGTTATAAAGTTTAAAATACCTCATTTATTATATAAAATCAGTAGCAATTGGATTGGTATCAAAATACTATGTAGAACTCATTTTATAAACAAAAAGGGTATAATCGGTATTTACGTAATCAACGCCATACCCTTAGGTTATGAGCAGGTTAAAAATAATTAAAAATCTTTAAAAATCCCAAAATATTATATCACATCAGTGGGTAAAAGGTTTGGTGTCAAAAATTGGGTTTAGATAGGCTTTATGCTAATTGCGCCGTTTAATTAACAAAAGCTTTTTAAATGCGCTATTTAGCATAACTCCTATTCTGGACCTTGAACTGATATGAAACTTTAGGGACATGTTTATAAATTAGTAACAAAGATTATTGTCCTCTCACATTTCCAAAATTCTGGTTTTATGGTCAAAAGGGCATATTGGTCAACATTAGGCAATTAACGGAAACGTGTAAACGAAACGGACAGTCAACGAACCAATCATAGAGGGTTATACCATCATGTAGCCTGGTCCTAAGGAAGCTCTAAGGCATTTCCAAATCATACTAAATCGGGTCAGAACTGAAGTCAAAGCAAAAGTCAAAGTTTTGCGACTTTCGGTTCCGAACCGGGTCTAAACAGAAAATTGTCGGGTCGAACATGCTTAGACATGTTCTTACATTTATTACTAAGTTATATGAGTGGTAAAATAGGTTACATGCCTTCTACATTGCTAATTACATGTTAATTCGCAAACTAAGTTTCTGTTGACTTTTTATAAACAACTTTGACATGACAATTGACTAGGTTAGGACGGGAATCAGAGGGTGCCCTTTTAAGGGTTTAATGCCCACATAATTACCAACTTATAACTACCTTTAATTTGACTAAACACTGAACCATTAATGATTAATCGATAAGTCAAACCTTAATTACGACGGTTTGACTTTTAAGCAAATAACTAAGCAAAACTCAATCAAGGAAGGTCAAGGATACTTACCAAGGTACTAATTTCGACTAGGGACGACTTGGGTCTGCTTTTGAACTCCAGAAGTCTTCAAAAATGCTGATGGAATGAATGCAAGAATGTTGCAAACATTGTGGGTCTTATATAGTGTTTTAGGTTGCTCATGATCATGCCACACAAGTCTAGCATTGTTCCCAGATCATTTACAAGTGCCCCTAAGGTCTAAAAGCATGTAGGGGTCGCCCATGGAAGTGGAAAATATCTTTTTAAGTCGGTTATAACGTTTATACAGGCTGCTGTCCAATTTACTGTCGCTGGCAAAGCCTTACGGACCGTAAGGGGGTCCTTTACGGTACGTAAGACCTTTATCAGGGGCAAAAATCTCTTGACCTTTCAAGTTTCGAAAGGGTAACTAATGTATTACGATTTTGGGTCATGAATTATCAGTATGGGGCCTTTATATCATGCTTGAATAGTCATGTCCACCCTACCATGTTGTAATATTGTCTTGGATTTTAACGAAAAGCCATAAACGAAGGTTTATCGTGCATATCCTCATAGGATCCCACTCTTGCAAATATGAATCAATCATTGCTAGCATTTACCGGATTTGAGTATATAAGATGTTTATAATATAGATTAGGGTCTTGGGATTTATAATTAGGTCGTTCAGAGGTATTTAATTAACTTGTCGACGCTTTTAAATCCTACCATACATCTTTGACTAGATCCGGGTTTATAACACTTTTGTCTTACATGACACGTGTCATTATTTCATCGATCACAAATTTTAGAGGTGTTACATCCTCACCCCCTTAAAAGAAATCTCGACCTCGAGATTTACTGAAATAAATGAGGGTACTTTTATTTCATTGTGGACTCAACCTCCCATGTGTACTCGGGACCTCTACGGGCATCCCATTTAACCTTTACTATTGGCACATGCTTCCTTCGCAGCTTCTTAACCTGTCGATCTTCGATTGACACAGGTTTTTCAACAAACTTCAAGCTCTTTTCTATGTGCACATCTGTATGCGGTATGACTAGTGATTTATCAGCGAAACACTTCTTCAGATTGCAGATGTGGAATACATTGTGAATACCACTGAGCTCTTCTGGTAATTTTAACTTATAAGCAACTGATCCGACACATTCAATGACCTCGAATGGTCCTATGTATCTCGGGCTTAACTTACCTTTCTTACCAAATTGCATCACTCCCTTCCAGGGTGATACTTTAAGCAACACTTTATCACCTACCTCGAATTTCAGAGGTTTACGCTTTAGATCTGCGTAGCTTTTCAGCCTATCCCTGGCAGCTTTCAGGCGGTCACGAATCTGAACAATCTTGTCCGTCGTTTCAAAGACTATTTCAGGTCCTGTCAGTTGGACATCTCCAACTTCCGCCCAACAAACGGGCGTTCTGCACTTTCTACCGTACAAGGCTTCGAAAGGCGCAACCTTAATGCTCGTATGATAGCTATTGTTATACGAGAATTCGATTAATGGCAGGTGGTTATCCCAACTACCACCTAAGTCAATCACACATGCACGAAGCATGTCTTCCATGGTTTGGATGGTACGCTCACTCTGTCCGTCCGTCTGAGGATGGTAAGCCGTACTAAAATTTAAGCGCGTGCCTAAAGATTGTTGGAAACTTTTCCAAAAATGAGATGTGTATCTAGTATCCCTGTCAGAGATAATAGACACTGGTACACCATGTAGAGATACAATCTTATCCACGTACAATTGGGCTAACATGTCGGAGCTATAGGTCTCCTTAATGGGTAGGAAATGTGCTGACTTAGTCAGTCTATCTACTATCACCCATATAGTATCATTTCCTTTCCTTGTCTTTGGAAACTTGGTGATGAAATCCATTGTCACCATTTCCCACTTCCACATGGGAAGTTCAGGCTGTTGTAGCAAACCTGACGGCTTTTGATGTTCTACTTTGACTTGCGCACACGTCCACATGGGAAGTTCAGGCTGTTCAAGCCTATCCACCAATAGTTTGCCTTTAGATCCTGGTACATCTTATCAGCTCCAGGATGGACGGAGTATTTAGAACTGCGGGCTTCCTGGAGGATAACATCTCGAAGTCCCCCATAAATTGGAACCCATATTCGTCCATTTAACCTCAAAATTCCGTCCTTGCCATAGGATAACTGTTCTTCAGTTAGTCCTAGCTTTTCATTAGGATAGTTAGCTTCCAACACAGCTTCCTTCTGTGCAGCTAACAACCTTTCGTTCAAACCATTCTTTATCTCAATGCTCTTGGCATTGATTCTTATAGGCTTCACTCTTTCCTTTCGGCTTAAGGCATCAGCGACTACATTCGCCTTGCCAGGATGGTATCTTATCTCACAATCATAATCATTCAAATTTTCCATCCAACGTCGTTGCCTCATGTTCAAATCCTTTTGGTTAAATAGGTGCTGGAGGCTCTTGTGATCAGAATAGATCACACACTTGATACCATATAAATAGTGCCTCCATAGCTTCAGTTCAAATACAACGACACCCAACTCCAAGTCATGGGTGGTGTAATTCTTTTCATGCACCTTTAACTGATGTGAAGCATAGGCAATAATAACCTTTCCTTTCTGCATAAGTACACACCCCATGCCAGTGTGTGATGCGTCGCAGTAAACCACGAATTCTTCGGTACCTTCAGGCAATGTCAGTACAGGTGCGTTGCTCAACTTCTGCTTCAAAATATCGAACGATTCTTGCTACTTGGGTCCCCAGTTGAACTTAATATCCTTCCTAGTCAAGGAAGTTAGGGGTGCAGCAATCCTTGAAAAATTTTCAATAAAGCGCCTGTAGTATCCTGCCAATCCCAAGAAACTGCGAATTTCTGTGGGCGTCTTCGGCTCTTGCCAATTCATGACAGCTTCAACCTTAGCGGGATCCACTTGGATTCCGCGTTCGCTAACCACATGTCCAAGAAATTGGACTTCACGAAGCCAAAATTCACACTTAGAGAATTTGGCGTAGAGCTTCTCATGCTGAAGTAGTGAAAGAATACATCGAAGATGTTTCTCATGGTCGGCCTGATTCTTTGAATAAATCAGAATGTCGTCAATGAAGACGATAACAAATTTGTCCAAGTATGGTTGCAGACCCGGTTCATGAGATCCATGAATGCCGCTGGTGCGTTAGTGAGCCCAAAAGGCATCACTAGGAACTCGTAATGACCATAACGAGTCCTGAATGCAGTCTTGTGCACGTCTTCATCTCTAACCTTCAGTTGGTGATAGCCTGACCTTAAGTCAATCTTAGAGAAGTAACTTTCCCCTTGAAGCTGATCGAACAGATCGTCGATCCTGGGCAACGGGTACCTATTCTTGATAGTGACCTTATTAAGCTCACGGTAATCGATGCACAGACGCATCGATCCATCCTTCTTCTTGACAAATAAGATTGGTGCTCCCCAAGGAGACGAACTAGGTCTAATGAAACCCTTGGCTAGCAATTCATCTAGTTGTGTTCTCAATTCCTTCATCTCTGTTGGTGCCAACCTATAAGGCGCCCTTGCTACTGGTGCTGCTCCACGGATGATGTCAATTCTGAATTCCACTTGCCTATCTGGTGGTAAACCAGGTAGTTCTTCAGGAAAAACTTCAGGGTATTCAGAAATGACAGGGATATCCTCAATCTTAGGCTTCGGCTCATCAATAGTCACTTGTGCCATGTAGATGACACAACCCTTCTTTAAACACTTAGAAACCTTGAGCATAGACACTTGCTCAGGTAGTCCATACTGGGTATCTCCCTGAATGGTAAGTGATTCACCAGACAGAGTCTTGATCACCACTTGCTTCTTATTGCAGACAATCTGGGCCTGGTTATGAGATAACCAGTCCATACCTAAAACTATGTCGAAACCGCTAACTTCAAAGGAAGTAGGGACAAAGGAAAAGAGTGGTTCTTAATGGATATGAAACATCCCTCTAATACGGTTGAGGCGGTTTCTAAGGTGCCATCTGCTAACTCCACCTCATATTTCACACTTAAGGTTTTAACAGGTAAATTCAGCAATTTGCAAAACTTATTATCTACAAATGATTTATCAGCTCCTGAATCAAATAGCACTCTCGCATAAACATCATTTATAAGGAAGGTACCTGTGATCATATTGTCGTCCTGCACAGCTTCCTTTGCATCCATCCTGAAGACCCTAGCATTGGTCTTCTTCCCTTCCTCAGCTTTCTTTGCATATTTTGGGCAATTTGTCTTAATGTGCCCTTTTTCGTTGCAACTATAGCACGTTGCATCCTTCAGCTTCTTGCACTCTAGGGTCTTATGTTCCGAAGATTTGCAAATCCCACAAGGCCTCGGCTGAGATTGGGATTTTGAGTCAAGTCTGCACCTCCCAAAGTGGTGCTTCTGACAAATCTTACACTTGGGCTTATCTCCAGATTGATGCCCATCCTTCTTAGAACCCGACCCCTTCTTGTGGTCATTGTTTCCCCGGTGCTTCTTGTCTAACCTTCATGAATTGTCATCATCACGCTTCCTTTTCTCGGGATCCGTGTTCCTCAGCGATCTCTGCCTGACCGTGTCCAGTGTGAGGGACAAGGATATATCAGCTACAGACCTGAATGTAGCTGGCCGAGAGGCTCTTACACTTGCCTTTATCTCTGGGGCTAAACCCCCAATGAAATGAGCTATACTTTTGGGTTCCGGGGTCACCAGTTAAGGAACCAACCTTGATAATGTATTAAAGCTCGTAAGGTATGCTTGGCAATCCAGATTTTTCATTACCAATGACAGAAAATCCGACTCAATCTTTTCAACCTCATGCTGAGGACAATAGTTCTCCCTGATGAGGGTAATAAATTGTTCCCATGTCATATTGTACAGTCGAATCTTCCTAGTAGCTTGAATCAACGATCTCCACCAGGCTAAGGCCTCACCTTTGAACGATTGAGACACAAATTTTACCACATCCTTATCACCGCACCCGCTGATATCAACGACGGTGTCCATCTCATCCAACCATGTCATGCAGTCTATAGCCCCTTTTTCCCTAGTGAAATCCCTGGGTTTGCATGAAACAAAGTATTTGTAGGAGCAACCCTTATCACGGGGTCCTTGATTTAGCACGATCCTTTGAGATGGGACACTTTGTTGATTTGAAGAGTGACGATCGTCATCGTCTTTCTTTGGTTCTTCCTTCTTGGAGGGTGGCTTGCTGTGAGCCTCAGAATGAGTCCTAGGCTTGGAATGGGGTACTGATTGGGCTCTGCTCCGAGTACCGCTTGCTTCACTATATTGCCTATCCAAGGCTTTTGTAACAGCATTGTCAATTAATGCTTGGAGCTCTGCACCAGTCACATTGAACCTGGTGGCGTCATTATTCTCCCTTGGCCGACTATTGATTTCATCCGAGTCCGCCATTTTTCTTGAACTGTTACATAAGATATCGACAATAATTTATTTGGGAGTTTATTATGGAATTGCCTTTTAGGGCAATTAATTAACCATGGTAAACATAGACCATATTTGGTTAATTTGTTACTCACATTTATTTAGGATTTTACTATAACCTATCCTAATTATAAAACAATAACAGTATTATTAGCACAAAAGGCCTAGTCACAGGGACATTTTTAAATTATAAGCCATGATTTCAGAGAATCAAGGCATGAAGGTTTGAACATAGTTCTTTACCTTTTTCTGACAGGGAGTCGTAGACTACTACTGTCTTTTGTCTTATATGACGATGAGTATGGCCCGTAGGCACTATATTACCAATGTATGGTCAACATATGATCATCTTAATTGATGATTTAAACCCATGATTTATTGATCATTAAGTTAGGTTAGGAATCTTTTGAAGAATCCTTATATAAGAATGACGCGTGTGATTTTTAACGAATCACGTCTGCCAGGAGCGCTAACATGTTTTCAGATGTTAACTGGGATCCGAATCTTTTAAACAGGTCTTACCATCTTGGCCGAGTCTTATAATGACATGCAGACTAGGTTATACCTTTAAGATTCTCATTTAATATTTAATAGGCAGATTATTTTAAAAAGGAATGATTTTGATTTATTTATTTCATATATTTATGCATACAATGACAAAAGTGAAATTTATAAACTTAACATTCCATTAATTATTAAAGGGTTACACATTGCCCTAAACGAGACTTTTTAACAGAAACAATTTGCCCATGCAGGGGCTAAACCGATAATACAAGTCCACGCAGGGACCAAATACTAGAATAGATGTCCCCGCAGGGACTAAAAAGACAAGTCCATGCAGGGACTAAATACACTGATAAATGTCCACGCAGGGACTTGATTGAAATAGGAAATACAACAATACAGATAGGGATTTAATGATCCATCTTCTTCTTTCCCTTTAGCAAGCTTGGCAGGCCTTTGAGGAAACCCCGATTATTCCTACGTTCTTCCTGAAATTCATGTTCCACCCGACTTAGTCTTTGGAGGATCTCCTCCTGTTCTGGTGGGGAAAATCGTGGTGGCTACGACTGTTGCCGAATCGGAGGTCGTGCAGGTATTTGATACCCATGAGCTGGATATCCCACTCCTCAAGGGGCTCCATATGGTCCTTCGGGATGAAGGGCATTGTAGTTGGCCGCTACTAGGTACGGGTCAACTTCAGCATAGTTATAATGAGTGTGAGCCGGCTGCTCAAATGGATTGTACGCCGTTGAACCGGCGTATGCAGGAATCGGGTTATCAAAACCAAATGGTGGTGGCTGTGGTGCAACTGGTGCAGAATTCACCTCTGGAATTGGGTTTGAGGGCCCACCCATTTGTGGGTCTTCATGCAGTGGCGGGTAGTGACTGCCACTTGAGTGATGGGGGGCGCTAAAGTGGAAATCCCCTCCTCACGCGGATATTCGTGCGCCTGTTCTCCTACGCCTCGGTGGTTCTGGAGGTGCTTGATGAACTGGCGGCGGTGGTGGCGGTGGCGTGACTGCCACGGAACGTGAATCCCCGGAGGGATCCTGCTGCTGCTGCTGCTGGTGAGGCGATGAATGGTGAGAAGGTGTGAAGTACCATTCATGCTGGTTAAACCTTGCTTGGTAACTGTCTGGACCACCGTAGGGTGATCCGTGGAAGGAAGATCCATCAGAGATCTCGATGGGATGGTTGGGGGTACCACTTGCAGGTTCGACGGGATCCGTGTCCTCGTCCATGTCCATTGCATTGTCTCCTGAGAAGTGGTCCTCTGGTCCCAATGGGTTAAAACCTACTGGTTCTTGAATATAGTTTGCCGGGTCGAACCGGCCCTGAAAAACAGGAGTAGGGTCGCCAAAGGAACGGTGCGAAGCAGATCGCTGCAATGGTAAGAAGGAATGACGGGAGTCTTCGGGCTCGTTTTCCGAGTGCGGCCCAAAAGAGTGACGGTAGGGAGGCGTTGAGCTGTGCGAGACAGACCGTCTAGCGGGCTCCAAATGGTTCCTCCAGTTTCCCTGAGGATCGGCACTCAGAGTGGTAGAAGGAGTTCGCCGGTGTGAAGGCCCGACCTCGTGATCGTTGGGGGCAGTGATTGGCCCCTTGCCTCTTCCTCCTCTTCTGGATCTTGGTGGCATTTCCTGTTAACAAATAAAAGATACAACAAGAAATATAAAGGAAAAAGTAAAAAATAAATAAAACAATTTGTATTATTCCTAGGTTCTTTGTCTAGACTCGAAAATTTAGGAATGTGCAATTGTGTCATTGAAATTAAACACAAAAGGCTAGTGTTTAATTCCCTCAATGTTGGTTCTGATACCAACCTGTCACACCCCGACATTTCCACGTATTACCGGTGGGCCCGGTGGGCCCGGTGGGGAGTATCGTGACGTAGTTGATATCATCATAGTCATAAAACACAATATTTAAATGCACAGCGGAAGCAAAAGATAGATATATTTCAACCGAATATAATTGTAATATCAAGTATCACAAACAGTTGAAAGTAATCCACAGGTGGATCAAAAATAAAATGGAAACATTGTTCAATAGTTTTGACATCCAAGCTTGCGAGACTTATTGTGGACGCTAGGAGAAAGCCAGCCTAGTTCGCGTAGTACCTGCACTTAACCTTTTTGGGAAAATACGTCAGTTTACACCGGTAAATACAATTAACTGACTCATTTTGAAAGGTTTATTAAAATTGATTTGAATGCACGTGGCACAAACTTTTTATAACTTGGGATAATTATTTGAATATAATCTTGTAAAAGAATTACATGTTCCTTATGCGTTCAGTAGCCCGATCCGTAGACCGGGTTAAAGATCAATAGACACACCACATTATTTATTTATGCACTGACGGTTGTACGCCTACACCCCGTGCTTAGGTCGTGGCCATTCCGTAAAATGATGCCAAGGATATCCGGGACATGGTCATTAACCCCCCAAAGGCTTTAAGCAAACAAAACATTTCAAAACGGAGCATATCAATGATTTAACCTCTATTCGATTAAAGATTCAATGCCCGACCAAGCGGTATTTTATATACCATACCCCAAGCCCGTATAGGGAAAATAAGTTAAAAGTATTTATCTTTGCAAGTATCAATCACAAATAGCAAGTGCGTGTAGCTTTTACCGGGTCTCCTATTCTGGAACGAAGATTTCTAATAACCTATTAGAATCCTAACGGTCTTTAGTTAAGCTTAAGCTTAGACCGGTTCGAACGCGTGATTAAGCGAAGACCGGAATAGAATGTGGTTTAGAACCAACAAGTTTGAAGACTTGTATAATATGGGTAAACTAAACACATTCTGGATTTTGAGATAAAAACGATAAGGTTCGTCCCGTTTCGACTAATTTATGCAAACTAGTTACATAAACCGAACCGGACGTGCAAGAGGCGTAACGGGTAACCATGAGAGTCAATTACAGGTTTCCTACATTAATATGCCTTAAATATGTTGTGATATCAGTAGGATACATTCCATTATGCCCAAAACGAATTTAATCTCAATTTAAGCCCCGTAGGGGTATTTTGGTCATTTTAAAGATTATAAAAGAGATTAAATGAATTTCTGAGATTCGGGTCTGAATAAATCAGCAAAATAACTTAATTTATTAGGTTATATCAGTTGTGATAAGTCTTATATGACAAAAATGGTTTTAAACCCATACTAGGTGTTTAATACGCGTAAAAAAGTTGTTTTAAGCGATTTTCGGGTTATACAGGAAATCTGAGTTTTCTGATCAGGTTATAAAGTTCAAAATACCTCATTTATTATATAAAATCAGTAGCAATTGGATTGGTGTCAAAATACTATGTAGAACTCATTTTATAAACAAAAAGGGTATAATCGGTATTTACCGAATCAACGCCATACCCTTAGGTTATGAGCAGGTTAAAAATAATTAAAAATCTTTAAAAATCCCAAAATATTATATTACATCAGTGGGTAAAAGGTTTGGTGTCAAAAATTGGGTTTAGATAGGCTTTATGCTAATTGATCCGTTTAATTAACAAAAACTTTTTAAATGCGCTATTTAGCATAACTCCTATTCTGGACCTCGAACTGATATGAAACTTTAGGGACATGTTTATAAATCAGTAACAAAGATTATTGTCCTCTCACATTTCCAAAATTCTTGTTTTATGGTCAAAAGGGCATATTGGTCATTGTTAGGATCTGAGGCTCTTGTGATTGTGTTTGTTTGTATGTTTTGAACAATTTGTGAATATGAGAACATGTAAAGTGCAGCAGAAATGAAAACAAACTTTGTAAACACAATCAAAGGAGAAAATAGTTTGATAAACAATTGCTTCTCATAGAGTCAAAGGATTTACAAATCAAAGCAAAAGATTACATATATGCTTACAAACTAAACTCCCCCTCAGCCTGATGCCCCAAAGTTGGTTGCACACAAGATGAAAGGATTAGACATGAGGAGAAGAACCCGCTCAGTCAATCAAATGTAACAGTACAGGGTACTATTTCATTTATAGGCAAACCAAACCACTGAGGTATCTCAGCTGACGTCACCATGAAAGCGACGTCTAACAACCTAACAACCTGTATCTACTGTCCTTACACAAACACTGCTAACCTAACCACTGACTATACATAAAACAAACAATTCACTAAACAGCTGCTCTTCCTTTATGTCAGTGCTTTACTCAAGGTTGATCAGTCCTTGACTGGGCAGTGCTTTATCATCAGTAGATAGGACCAGCAGTGTTGGATACTTCAGGGTTTTGATCAGCAGTTGAAGGACCAGCAGTAGTTGTATCTGAACAGCGGATAAAGACCATCAGTTGTTATAAATCACTTTCAAGGGGAGAGCAAAGTGTAAACTGCTGCTTATTGTGAATCCTCTGTTGTGACCTGGTTTTGGCTTTACATTATCTGTTCCTCTGGTAGGGTTCAATCCCAACAATCTCCCCCTGGAACAGATAATGCCAAATCCCTTCATTATTCAGGACCTTTATTACTCATCAAGAGTGCCTTAGCTTGTTCTTTGAATTCAGCTTCAAATTCCTTTGCACTCTGGTCATCCTCATCCCTACACAGTGAAAGTTCAAGGAGATCCTGCAAATCTTCAACACTAAGGCCTAGTGCTTCTTTCCTTGATATGTACTTCACTTCGCCATTGGCTCTGACCAGGGTCAATACGTGAGTCTTTTGACCAGACATCCACTTTAGTATTTTTAAGCCAAGTGGGTTTCTTGGGAGAGACTTATTTGCTGATGAGTTGAGGGATGATGGCCTTGAAAACACCTGCAGACTTTCAGACATTCTTTTGAAAGCTTCTTCAATGACTTTGTCTGCTGCAGCTATATCTTCTGCAGTTTCTTGTTCAATAAGTTCTTGTCTTTCAACTTCTGTCTTGTCTTTTGCAGTGTTTGGAGACGCAGGTTTGTTTAATACCTTCTTAAAAAGGTTTTGAAGCTTTGATGAGCTGTCTTCATTCAGACCCATTTTTAAGATGGCGCCCTTGAGATACTCTGCTTCTTTTTCTATTACCTCTTCTTCAGTCAGCTGTTTGCCTTCAACTTGGTTTGACACAAGAGTAGAACTGTCTGCTGATTTTAACATTGTCATGAGGTTTTCAATTTTCTGTTCAAGCTTCATCATATGTTCTCGCTTCTTTGAGGTGCTTGAAACAGTTATCTTTCTTTTCTTTAGCCTTTCATAGGCTTCATCGGTCTGCTGTTTTGACCATTTTGATATGGCTTCAGCAGTATCCATTTTCGCATCCACCAGCTCCTTTTTCTTTCTTTTATACTTAGCAGTTAGGTCAGCAATGAGCTTTTTGTATTTTCTCCAGTTTGGAGCATTCTTCTTCTTTGTAGGATCATTCTTGATTTTCTCAATCCTTTCTGCTTCATGCTTTAGAGCGACTATTGGCCATTCCTTGAACTGTTGTTCTTCAGCAGGATAGAATTTCTTTTTCATGATGTAGGCTAGATATTGTTTTCTTAACTTTTCTTTTGTTCAGCCTTTTCTTTGTTTAGGTCTTGTGCAAATTCTTCTATCTGCTTTACTTTTGTGAAGTAGAACTCCAGTCTTTTAGCAATGCCATCTTCGCTTAAACGATCACGTTCACTTTCAAATTTAGCTCTTAGTTTAGCTTGCCTTGCCTTGATTTTGAGGTAGTCATCCATATCATCTGGTGGCATGTAGCCTATGAGTGAGGAGAATCTTCTTTTTGAAGGATCTTCTTCTGTATAGAATTGCCTCATCTCATTTTTGATAGCTTCAAGTTCCAGTGGATGTTGTGCAGCATTAGGATCATGTATACCCTCATCGGCAGGGATTGGCTTTCTTTTTCTGTTGAAGAGCTTTGGTTGTGATGTAGAAAGGGTGAGAGCAGTGGTAGATGACTGACTAACAGCTGTTGAAACAACTGGTGTCTCAACATCTGTTGTCATTACAACTGCTGATATGTCAGCAGTTGTCTTCTGCTTTTGAGCAGGGGATGTAAGTGGTGAGGTAATTTTTGATGGTGGTGACGGTGGTGGTGAATCATCATCTGATATGAGATTCCTTCTCCTTTTTAATGAAGAAGGGGCAGATGATGTTTTGGGAGAATCAGTGGTTTGTGACAGTGATTGACTGACAGTGGTTGAAACAACTGGTGTTTCAATCACTGTTGTCATTACAGCAGATGTTGTAACATCTGCTGTCTTCTGCTTTATGGCAGGAGGCAGTGATGATGGTGTGATTGTAGATGATGGTGGTAGAGCAGTAGTTGTGGTGGTGTGTGGTAGAGTGGTGTGTGTTGAAAGTGTGTGTGTTGATGACATGACAGCTGTTTGTGACAGTGATGTTTTTGAAACTACTGGTGTATCAGCTGTTTGACTAACAGGTTTTGAGACCTGCTTTTCTTTTTCTTTTTCTTTTTCAGGCTCAATATGAAGGCCATGTTCTATTCCCTTCTTCTTCATTTGCTTCATTATCTCCCCCTTTTTGGCATTATCTGCAAGGGGGTCATCAAAGAATAGTAAAGTTGAAGGAGCCTTGCCAGTGGTAGTTTGGATACTGGCCTTAATAGCCTTGATATCTGCTTGAGCGTCCTTGAACCTTGATTCCACCATGTTGGTCAGCATTTGTACTTGAATAGCATGCTTTTGATCAGCCATTTGTTGCTGTTCTTCAAGCATGGGTTGGAAAATATTCCAAAGCTCATTTGCAGCAGGTGCTTGTTGTGGAGCAGGTGCTTGAGCAGGAACAGCATTGGATTGTGCTTTCTGAGCTTTTAAAATCTCTTGCACCATCTCCTTTATTTCAGAAACTGATTCTTCAAGTTTTTCCACTCTGCCCGTCAATTCCTGATATCTTGAATCATCACCCATTTTACTGGGATCATATGAATCCCCACCAGTAGTGGTTATATCAATGTGTGACTTAGGAACAGAGTCCCAAAAATCACCCATTGATGCCCTTTGTTCTTGGTACTGGGGACTTCTTTCTTCAGCATTCGATAAACCTTTGATGGTACCAGTGGTTAGATCCAACTCACTGGTGGTTACCGAAGTTGCCATGGAAGAAATTGCCTTCAAGGGAGTCTTACTTATGAAACAACTGTCCAACTGAGGATCTGTTGATCCACCAGTTGTAGTTGCTGCTCCACTTGAACTACCACCGAGAGTTACTTGTAACTCAGGGGGTGTAACCTCCTCATTTGTTGCTGGGATAGCAGGAGTAGTAACATCAGACCCAGTCACCTGTGGGGGTATACTCTCAGTGACAGGTGAGCTATAGCAGCTGCATGCAACAAGGGTAGCATGGATTGTGGCATTATGATTGGTGAGGGTATGGGGGTTGAAAGAGACATGTCCTTGGGATCAGGACTGAGGAAGATGGATCCGAGTGGATTCAGAGCTTCATATTGTGGTGTCCCTATGCTTACAACCTGATCCTTTTGTGAGGATGTAGGAGGAGTTTTAGGCATGGGTTGAGATCTTTCTTCCAACTGCTGTGAGGAAGTAGCAGCAGTGGTTTGTGGTGACTTTTGTGTTGTCACAGGCATTTCCACTGGGATCTCATCTTCCAGAGTTGCCTTTGTTTTGGGTTTGGTGGGTTTTCTGGATGTTTTTCTTTTGGTCTTTTTGGTGATGTCAGGTGTGGGTTTCAGAGCAGTGGTTGTGCTGCTTTGATCACCTGGAGCAGTGGGCTCAGCAGCAGATGTCTGAGGAGCAGTTGTAACTGCTAAATTCTGCTCAGGCACCTCTGCTTTTGTTTTTATAGGTGCCATCATCCTTGAAAATGTTTCTTTTGTTAAGCTTTTTATTTGACAATGAACACCTTGTTTGAGCAAATTTACATTTTCCTTTTCAAATTTTTGTTCAAAATAATAACTCAAAAATCTTGGAAAAAGTAAAAATCCTTTGCTATCAACATTTTTTATCAAGTCATTAAAGATCTCCTGGGAGTAGTTGTAGTTTTTGTTGTTTAGAATAGCATATCCCAGGCATTGAATCTTTAATGGTATTTCGTTGAACGATGTTGTTTTATTCGAAACACACATCAGAAGTGTGTGAAATAAAAACCTAGGTGCAGAAGGGAAATAACCTTGTTGTAAGGTATCTACCTTTGATTCTTCTGCATATCCCCTTTTTACGAAATCAGTTTTCATCTCGGCTTTATCAAAAGAGATTTTACCTTCCTGATCGTCAAGATTAAAGACTTCGGAGATTGATTGTGGTGTGATTTGAATCACTTTACCCTGTAACGAGGAGTCAATGGCTATGACTTTATCGTCTTGTTTTTCAAGCGTCGCCTTTTTCCAAAACTCTCTCTGGGTTTGCAGATAGATGGGAGCATTTGCTGTTAACAAAGTTTTGTACTTTGATGCAGATAATGTATCAATGATGGTGTCAAAGGTGTGATTATCAGTAGGTTTTGTGAGTAAACCCAGATAGTTGTGAGATTGTTTGTATGGTATTTCGATGGGTTCTTCGGCCGTTTGAGCGACCTCTTTTGAAGATGGTGGTGATTTTGGTTTTGGTTGTGATTTTGATTTTGACTTTGATTTTTTCATTTTTGCAGAGAAGAACGAAGAATGATTTTGAAGTTTTTGAGAAGAAGGGTTGGAAATTGCTATGAGAAGAGAATTTTGGAATTCAATTCGACAGTGTAAAACCCTGTTTGGGGTTTAGGGCAGGGTTTTATTTAGGAAAAAAAATGATCGCTGATGTGGCAGCGGTTATTACGATCTGAGGGCTAAAAACTGACCACGTGTCAAACACTGATGAAACGGATTAAGTATGGAGAAAAGTTGTTTTAAGAGCCACTGACGTATCAAGCATCAGTGGTTACATCGGTAAAAATTTTGGGCAGTGGATGATTTTTTCTATCAGTGGATAGCATATCAGTAGATAAGACACTGATTTTGAACATCAGTGCTTTTCAAGAAAATGAGGGATCAGTGGTTAACTTTCAGCAGTGGACAGTGTTTAGAGATCAGACGTTGGAACAAAACAGTGGTTAGGGTAAATGGTACAGATCTGAAGGACAGGTGTTTCAGCAACAGTTTTGAAGATTTTCATTCAAGGTTTTGCCACATGTCAAATTTTGAAAGACAGTGGTTTAGTACCCCAGATGATGAAAACTTTTTGCTAAGGCAACTCATTTTCGTTTAATATTCAATTAAAACATGAGTACCCTAGTAATTCAAGCATAGTTTGCAATCAACCTTTGATTAAAAATTTTTTTTGGGGCAAAACTGAGTATGACATGATCTTGGCATATGTACCATTTCCTTTTGACCCATTTATGAGGACAATAATACCACCACAAATAAGGTATTACATCCTGACAGGAGCTGAAACTGTTGCCAACAAAAACAAGCAACAGTTCCATATATATTATTCCAAAAAAAATGAATAATATATCCTGGTTATTCGAGAAAATCCTTTGAACAAAAAAAATGGTTAAAGGATTTTCTGAGAATAGTATCAAAAAGGATCTGGTATAATTTCAATAGAGTATATAATCACATCATTCATAAGTTTTTGAAAATGATCAGTGGTTTGACAATCAGTGGTAGGAAACTTTTGGATACAATTTGACCACTGTTTGGTACCATTTTCTTTGTCAGTTGATTGCAAACATGAGGACACATGGATGAATTTTTGAACATTTGTCTAGTCCTCTTTGGAGTTCATTCATTGGAATCAAAACCTTTTCCTGAACAGATGAATGCACATAATTGCTTAATGACCATTATTACCCTAAACTTTGACTCATAAGTGTTTTATGTTTATACTCTTTTCTTTTGACTTCAAAAGTTTTGAGATAGACACACTACTGAATTTCCTCAATGTATTTTAACATAGTTGATTTTGTCCTTTTGAGGAACTCAACCTGTTTTCAACACATAAGATTTGAATGACTTAAGTTTTAATTCCCCTCTTTTTTAGTTAACAAGAACGCTAATGTTTTATGAACATAGGTTTTTGTTAATCTGAGGTTCATACTTTAGCATTTTAATAAGATGACATCACAATTTTCATAACAGCAATTGAAATCAATTTTGAAAACATGAAATAATCCCATAGTTTAACAGATATGTTTTCAGATCTGAAAACTATGAGTGACTTGTGCATGAATTCACTTGTTGTGTGAAATTTGTGTGTCATATGACATCTTGGTTGATTTACAGAGTTTTTGATTAACCACTTTGAACATGATTTACTCGATACTCTGTTTTTCAACTAAATACAACCAACCTTGGTATCAATGAATTTTGAGCTGAACTGTTATGTCAAATTGATTGTTAGATCGAATTTGACTGTCCAAGCTCTGATACCAATTGTTAGGATCTGAGGCTCTTGTGATTGTGTTTGTTTGTATGTTTTGAACAATTTGTGAATATGAGAACATGTAAAGTGCAGCGGAAATGAAAACAAACTTTGTAAACACAATCAAAGGAGAAAATAGTTTGATAAACAATTGCTTCTCATAGAGTCAAAGGATTTACAAATCAAAGCAAAAGATTACAGATATGCTTACAAACTAAACTCCCCCTCAGCCTGATGCCCCAAAGTTGGTTGCACACAAGATGAAAGGATTAGACATGAGGAGAAAAACCGGCTCAGTCAATCAAATGTAACAGTACAGGGTACTGTTTCATTTATAGGCAAACCAAACCACTGAGGTATCTCAGCTGACGTCACCATGAAAGCGACGTCTAACAACCTAACAACCTGTATCTACTGTCCTTACACAAACACTGCTAACCTAACCACTGACTATACATAAAACAAACAATTCACTAAACAGCTGCTCTTCCTTTATGTCAGTGCTTTACTCAAGGTTGATCAGTCCTTGACTGGGCAGTGCTTTATCATCAGTAGATAGGACCAACAGTGTTGGATACTTCAGGGTTTTGATCAGCAGTTGAAGGACCAGCAGTAGTTGTATCTGAACAGCGGATAAAGACCATCAGTTGTTATAAATCACTTTCAAGGGGAGAGCAAAGTGTAAACTGCTGCTTATTGTGAATCCTCTGTTGTGACCTGGTTTTGGCTTTACATTATCTGTTCCTCTGGTAGGGTTCAATCCCAACAGTCAACATTAGGCAATTAACGGAAACGTGTAAACGAAACGGACAATCAACGAACCAATCACATAGGGTTATACCATCATGTAGCCTGGTCCTAAGGAAGCTCTAAAGCATTTCCAAATCATACTAAATCGGGTCAGAACTGAAGTCAAAGCAAAAGTCAAAGTTTTGCGACTTTCGGTTCCGAACCGGGTCTAAACAGAAAATTGTCAGGTCGAACATGCTTAGACATGTTCTTACATTTATTACTAAGTTATATGAGTGGTAAAATAGGTTACATGCCTTCTACATTGCTAATTACATGTTAATTCACAAATTAAGTTTCTGTTGACTTTTTATAAACAACTTTGACCCGACAATTGACTAGGTTAGGACGGGAATCAGAGGGTCCCTTTTAAGGGTTTAATGCCCACATAATTACCAACTTATTACTACCTTTAATTTGACTAAACACTGAATCATTAATGATTAATCGATAAGTCAAACCTTAATTACGACGGTTTGACTTTTAAGCTAATAACTAAGCAAAACTCAATCAATGAAGGCCAAGGATACTTACCAAGGTACTAATTTCGACTAGGGATGACTTGGGTCTGCTTTTGAACTCCAGAAGTCTTCAAAAATGCAGATGGAATGAATGCAAGAATGTTGCAAACATTGTGGGACTTATATAGTGTTTTAGGTTACTCATGATCATGCCACACAAGTCTAGCATTGTTCCCAGATCATTTACAAGTGCCCCTAAGGTCTAAAAGCATGTAGGGGTCGCCCATGGAAGTGGAAAATATCTTTTTAAGTTGGTTATAACGTTTATACAGGCTGCTGTCCAATTTACTGTTGCTGGCAAAGCCTTACGGACCGTAAGGGGGTCCTTTACGGTCCGTAAGACCTTTATCAGGGGCAAACATCTCTTGACCTTTCAAGTTTCGAACGGGTAACTAATGTATTACGATTTTGGGTTATGAATTATTAGTATGGGGCCTTTATATCATGCTTGAATAGTCATGTCCACCCTACTGTTAGTGCACACATCTGTCGTCTTCGTTTTATGTCGAGTCTCGGGTTCGTTGCGAAGTTGTTCAAGCATGATGTTTGGATCGTTGTCGGTGACCCTAAAGTCAGTTAAAGCAGTTCATCTTCAAATACGAGGGCGGAATCAACGTAAACGAAGTCAATAACAGCTTTTATTCTTTTAACTTTCTTTCTATTACTGATTATGAGCTTTTACAATGTATTCTGATGAAAATTTGGCAGCACCTTCGCTCACACACACATACATTTGTTTTTCAATTTGTTCCAGAGATCTGTAGCACTAGAGTATTCGATCAAAGATATAATATCTTCTCTGACAGACTGAAACAACAACGCAATACATTTTTGCTCAGCAACAAACGATTCTATTTCATCAGGTGTCGTTAAAGTTTCACCATTTTTGCCTCCATTATCATAACCATTTTTTAGGCTCTTCCAGCTGAGAAAAGCAAAAGCTCTCAACCAATCTTCAAATTTCTTTGCCCACCGACTGTAATCTTCTATAGCCATCAACTTTGGTGGTTTGTTGTAAGTTCCAAAAGCACTTTCAACCTCTAATGCATCCGATAACTTTTTCTTTGGATTCAGCGTGTTCTCATTGATGTTACTCGAAGAAGTATCATTTCCACTGTCTCCAGCAAATGCATACATATCATGAAATGGATTGAAATCATCCATCTTGAACGTACCTGAAAAACAATCAAACACTTAAAAAAGTTTTGATTTTGAAAAATATCAATTTCAAGCGAAAGCTATTCAAGCGAAACTATCAATGTTCAAGCAAAAGCTATTCAAGCGAAACTATCAATGTTCAAGCGAAAACCAATAATCTGTTTCGCTTGAGATTTCAAGCGAAAAGGCTGATACAAGTTCAACAGTTCAAGCGAAAACCACTAATCCTAGTTCGCTTGAACTTTTCAAGCGAAGGGGTCTGATTTTCAAGCGAAAACCTTAACTTTTAAGCGAAATGGGTCCGGTTCAAGCGAAACTACGAAGACCAATGTCAAGCGAAAGATGGTTCTAGGCCATTTTTTATCAGTTTTAATCCGAATTTTAATCTGATACTTTGTAGGCTTTGTTAAAACTATGTTTTACACAATATATGTAAAAATCAGGCCATTTCAACCGTTAGAACTCGTTCAAATCAGAAAAATATGAGAAGAAGTGAGTAGAAAGTAGAAAATCCGGTAGAATCAAGCTGCTATGGTATGAACTCCTCGTCCTGAGCTCTGATACCACTTGTTGGATCGTTTTTGACACCGTACGGTTGCGTAACGAACGTTTGACGTGCGGAATCCGTGAACGTGCGTGACCGAACACACACGAATGTACTAATAACGTGATTCAATTGATTATGATGACGAGTACAAAGCCGAGAATCACACGAGAGAACTTTCTCTCTCTAGACTTTCTCTCTCTAAGATTATCTCCCTAAGTCTCCAAATGAGCAAAAGTCTTCTAAACTATGACATAACTCTCCTATATATACCCCTTGGAATTAATGAGACTTCTCATTAATTACCAAAATGCCACCTTGCAAATTCTATCTAAATATTACAATATAAGCTTGATTTCTTCGGTTTCTCGCTACTGCTCGGATTGACGGAGGCGATAGACACATAATGCACTAACAGACTCCCCCTTGGATATTGCCGTAGTCAATCTCGTAGCGTCTTGTCTTTTCTCTTTCACGAACAGAATCCCCGTGGATCTGCTTTCGAGCTTCCGTTGCTCCCCTTCTTCTTAGACTCTTTTTCCTTCAGGCTCCCCCTTTCGTCAAGCTTCCGTGCTTTTGGGATCGATGCCTGGCTTTCCGTATACAAGCTTCTCCAAAATAGTTATCTGGCTCTTTGAATCCACGCTTCCTCTTGCGTTGAGCTCGTCTTCAGACTCCCCCTTAGACTCAGCTGTCGGGATCGTAATCTGGCTTTCACAGGTTCACAAGTTCAGGATCAATTCCAGGCTCTATTCTGCATTTGCTCAGGATTTGAAACCTGGTTAACCTGCACATCATCTACCTCAACATAAGTTTCACTAATTTATAACACTCAGATTTAAGAAACTTACTGGTAGAAACCATTCATTCATCAATCAATATAGTTACATCAAGTTCAAGTGAATAACCTTGATTAACTAATCACACAATCTTTCAAAACATTTTTATATAACATTCAAATTTTTCAACATATTCTCCCAACCCTCTAGTTCATCAAGTTTAGCACTTGGAATTTTGAAAATCAACTCTCCAACATCAGTTGTCGAAAATCTTTTTGTATTTTTCAAAACTTTATGCTAAAACACACTAAAATCTTTTTGGATTTTTGTTTTTGAATGAAATATAGTAAACAAATATATACAAACAATATTTTTGTGAGTTTGTGTAAGAGGATCATATCAGTTTATGAGACAAATCACTAGCACCGTTAAGCTTTAATCATTTTAAGTTTTAAACGATTCACGTTGATTGACGATATGTTTGTCCTCTTAAGCTCAATCTAAAAACTTTCGAAATGCTTACCGATACGTTAAGGTATATTAATTTTGCTCTAAATTCTTATGGACCCCACGATCTCAGCATATCCCCTCATCATGCAATACACTGACTCAAGTAATGCCTTTAAACTTTCATCAACTGTGATATGTGCGAAAACAACTCAGAATGTTTAAACATTAACAATCAGGTCGATACTTCCGTATACGCAGAGAAAGTCCAATGTTTAAAAAAAATAAGAAAATAAAAATAAGTTGAAGTTGTTTAGGCTTTAACCACCAGGTCGATACTCCCGTATACGCAGAAGTGATCCAAAGCTTAAACGAAACACCAAAGAAAATAAAGCAGAACGTTTAGGCAATAACATCCAGTTCGATACTCACATATACATAGAGGATGTCCAATGCTTAAACAAAATAAAGAAATAAAACAAGTTTAAATCTTTGCAAAATAAAATGCACAATCACAGCGACTTTTCAGCAAAGTTGTGAAAGTTCACAAACTTAACCGGTTTCATGTTTTTCAACATTCAGCGATTACTGAGTAGGCACACAATCAAGAAGGACAAAACTAAGTACTATGCTTTCAACCGTGTTTCCCACTAGAACTAGGCTTTTTCATTTAAGTTTGTATCGTTATCGCAAATCTACTAGTCTAGCTGAGCCTATCGTCACATCTGATTTCATTTGACATTTCATTTCTTTAGTATGCTGTGATAGTCCACTGATTTACTATCATTTCCTCTTTCAGTTTTTCCAAGTAAAGTCAAAGTTTTGGTGAGATTATTAAGTGTGTTGTCCGCCCAAGTAAGTCTTCAGTCCAAGGGTCATCATCTTTAAAGTCTTCATCTTTAAAGTCTTCAACATTATAAAGTCTTCATCTTTAAAGTCTTCGGCCCAAGGTTTAATTCTTCGGCCCAAGGGTCATCATCTTTAACAGCCCAATCATTTGTTAGTTGTCAGCCCAGTTGAAAGTGTTCTATATCAAGTTTTATCGGCTCAATTGAATTCATATCTTTTTGGCAAAGTTCATTCATTCAGCAATCTCACGTCATCAACATTGAAACAAGTCCACAAATCTTCGACACGCGTCTTAGATTGTTTTCATCAACACAATTTTACATATTCATTTCATTTAAACTGATTGTATTTTGTTTGATCGTTCAGGTGAATCAGTTCGTGTGAAAGCTTGTTTGAGAAATTCTTCGATTCTGAATCATGGATAACGATTTCTACAACGCCTTTGCGACTCCGACTACTCCGGCTTCCATTTCTCAGAATATGAATTTGGAAAACGAAACCGGAACGTTACAAAAGCCCCCGAAACTGATGAGTATCGAAGAGCATTATGGATGGAAAGATAGGTTCGAAAACTGGGTACAAGCTAATCATCTGAGATCTTGGGAGTGCATTCTGAAGAGATATGTTTTGCCACGTACTGAGTTACAAGTTGTGAAAGCAATTTCTGAGTTTAGTGATCAAGAATGACAAATGTATAGAGCTGAAAAGATGATGATCAGCTTACTTCAGCAGGCTATCAAAGAAGACATTTTCATACTGCTTCAGCATGACAAAACTTCAAAGTCAATCTGGGATGCTCTACTTGTTAAGTTTGAGGGTAGTGAGAAAATGATTAAGAGCAAGAAGGCGTTGCTCAAGAAAGAGTTTGATCTGTTCAGTAGTTTACCGGGAGAAGACACGAAGAAGCTGATTGAACGTTATTGCCACTTAGTGCGATCTATGTCGATGATTGGTATAACCAAAGATCCTGATGAGTGGGTAGACAAGTTAGCTGACGCTTTACCGCAAAAAGAGTGGGGCACATACTTGATGATCTTGAAGAACACTGGAGTTTACGATGGGTTAATGATTTCTCAGTTTATCGAGAAGATTGAGGGTCAAGATTTGGAACAGCATAAGATCACAAGGATGAACAGTCCAAGTGGTCAACAGGATGTAAAAATGTACTACAAAGGCAGTGTTCCAGAAGTTGAAAGAAGCCCGAAAATTCAAACTGCATTTAGTGCTGGAGATTCATCTGAAAAAGTTGATCAAAGTTCTAAAAGTAGCAGTGGTTTTTCTTTATACCCAAGTGTTAATCCAAAAGATACAACTTCAAGTTTCCATTCTCAGAGCACAAAGACAGGAAATGGTTATGTGATCCAGTGCAATATCGCTTTGAATCTTCCTGAAGGTCAAAGTTTTTATGAGGAAACCGCTAAAGATCACATGGCTCTGCTTGGTTCTGTATTGCTTTCTTATGAGGGTTTAGTGGCTGGACGGATCGGAAATCCTATGCTTACAAAGGAGGATTACGATCAGATAGACGCCGAAGAAATGGAGTTAATAGACATCAAATGGTGTCTAGCTAGTGTTCTTAGACGTGCTGAAAAGTTCAAGCTGATTACCAGGAGAAATGACTTTCTTGATGCACACGTTTCTACTTTAGGTTTTGATAAATCTAAAGTTACTTGTTTTTGATGCAGGGAGAAAGGCCATTTCAAACGAGAATGCAAGAACAGGGAAGCTAGTGGAGCTCAGAATCCGTTTGGAAAAGACAATTACTACCGGAAAGCTATTTACCACCAAGTTGGTCAACAACAAGAACCACAGGTGGTTCATGGTAGAAGAATCGAGGATTCAAAAAGAGCGTGCATGGTGGATTTTAACTGGAATAATTATATATCTCCTGATAGCAAAGCATGCATAGTCGATCAAGATGATGAGAGGCTACCTGAAGGCTTCAGCTGGGATATGTTTGCAGATGAGAATGGAAATTTCAAAGCTTTCATTGCCAAGATTATGAAAGAACCAGACATGTTCACCGAGTGGATGAAGTCTATTGGTGAGACTGTGAAGAATGTGGAGAAAGAGTCTGTTGCATTTGAAGAAAGCTCACATAGCTCAGATGAAAGTTCACAAAGTGATGAAAGTTCAGAAAAGGAAGTTGTTTTTGATCAAACACCAGTTGATTCTGGTTTTTTAGATGATAATTCTGACAAATCAGTAGAGTCTGATCAAACACCAACTGATGACAGTAGTGATGATGAAGAAGAACGACATATTAATGTTGCTAAAACTCATCTCTCTCCTGAAAGTTTTCATTTTTATTTTGCAGATCGCTTGGAAAAACTGAAAGAGAAACAAGCTGCAAAAGAACAAATGAAACAGAAGTCTGAAAGTGGTGATCAAACAAAGGAAGCTGTTCAGAATGAAGAAGTAAAAAGTGTTGCTGAGGAGATTGCTGAACCAGAAAAGATATATGAAGTAGAAAAGGTGGTTGAAGTTGAAAAAATCATAGAAGTTGAAAAGATTGTGGAAGTCATCAAACCTTGCTTGAAGTGTTTGGAATCTTGCAAGGAATGTGCAGCAAAAGATGAAAAGTTGGTTGAGCTTGAAAAAATGAAAGAGCAATTACTATTCAATCTAAATTACGTGAAAGAATCTTACGATGTATTGAGCAGAACAGTAACTGGTCTTCAAAAGCAAATTCTGAAAGAGAAAATGCTTTGACGATGATGAATGCAACATTGATGACAAAGCAGAAAGCGATAAATCACTACATCGAAGAATGTGCCAAGCTGCAACAGGAGTTGGAGAATGAAAAAATTGAAAATGAGAGAATCAGACGATTATTACAGAGTTATTCTAGTTCTGATTATCTTATTGATCGAATCTATCCGACTGTTGCAGGTTTTGAAGCTTTTAAAGATGATGAGAAGCCAAAGGAGAAGAAGGATACTAGTAAGAAACCAAGTGTTCAGTATAATAAGTGTCCGCCTCCAATCTGGGAAGGTTATTCTCCCAGAAAACCAAATGAGGAGCAAGTCGAAAAAGCAGTCAATATAAAGCTAAAAACTGATACAACTGATGATTTACGAGAAAACATTGACGTTACTTTCACATCGTCTGACACTGATCATGAGTCTGAGTTAATAAAAAAGGTGGTCGATCAGGTGTTGGATACAGATGAAGAGTCGGAGTTAAAGTCTGAGTCAAAGTCCGAGTCTGGGTGTTCAAATTCGTTCGTTAAAAGTTCGAGTTCGTCGGTCAACAGTTCAAAGTCGTCGGTCAAAAGGGCGTACAGTAAAGAGTTTTTGTTATCAAAATCTAATTTGGAGGATGAAACATTTGAAGTAGCATATACTTTAAATGATTCTAACAAATTATATTATGACAAAGAGTTTCCAATAAGAAGTGTTAGATTTGAAATGATCAAAAAGGTTTTCAAAATGACAGAAATTAAGATTTCTGAAATAACAGATTTAAATCTTACTGAAAAACCTAAAAAATACACTTCAAGAGTTCAACAATGATTAAACAAGAAAAAGGGTTACAATTATGGTTCTGGTTTTCAAAAGAAACCAAACCATAATGGTAGCTACAAAAAGAAAGGATTAGGTTTTATTCCACCAAGAAATTATAAAAATGAGAAAAATTCTAAAACAAAAACAGAATTTGTTTCAGGTGGAAGTGCTGAGGAGGAACAGAAGAAACCTTTCTGGAGACAATCAAACCAGGAGTTTCTTGCTGAGAAGAAAAGGAATGGAACTGGAGTGTTTCATCCAAGAGAGACTCGAACCTGTTTCAAATGCAATGAAGCTGGTCACATTGCATGGAACTGTCCTAAAAATGCTAAAACAAAACAGAGAGTTTCTGAAAAACTGAAAGAAATAGTTGTTGATGTTGAACCACCAACCGAAAAATTCAAAATATTTGAAAATTCAACTTATGAGGTTGGTGAATGTTCTACAAAGAATTTTTACAAAAAGAGAACAAAAGATAACCAAATGTGGGTTGTCAAGAAGGGTGATGTAAAAGTTGGTGATGAATCTGGTTCCACAAAGCCAGATAAGTCACAGGTTGAGACAAAAGATTCAGTGAATGATGATGAATTTCCATCACTGAAATTTGAAGAAATTAAAAAGAAAATTGGTAAAGTTGAGATCTCGGATCAGTTTTACTCCGGGAAAAATGAATTTGATGTCGAGAAAACATTCAATGGGAATGTTAAGAAAATTTTTGGAAAAATGCTTAATGGGAAAGCAAAGGGGGTTAAAGATTTCTATGCAACTAAAAAGGCAACTTACAACCCAACTGAACAAGAGCTAAAAGAGCTTAAAACACCCAAGGTTGGTCAGACTTGGGTGGAAATTCTTTTCCCTTGAACATCTGACTATGCCGGAGATCCCAAGTTTGTAATCGTGGATCAGGAATCGGCATCTTTCTTAAAAATAGTTGAATTTTTACAGGATAAGTGTGAATTGCCGGAGCTTCCAGGTTGGTAAGTGTGAAGCATGAATCGGCATCTTGATTGATAAAATGGTTTGTGTAGATGTTTTATTCCTACATGTGGTTATATGATTTGGATATTTTTACAAGTGGTAAGAGATTGGATTTTACAGAGTGATTCGTCAAGGTCATTAATTTGAACTTGATGTAATTCTCATATATGTGATTGAATGAACAAGATGATGAACCTGACCATACAAGTGGTTTTAAAAAAAATATATTTTCCGAAAAAATCATTTTGATTAAAACAAACTTAAGTGTTTTGAAATCATAATGAGAAAATAGTTTTGTGTAAGGGGGAGTTCTGATTGTTTATGCCAAGTGGATGGCGATTTGAAGCAATTTGATATCAGTTGTCAATTTTCTGTATAGTTTGTTTTCAAATTTTCTTTAAATGTATTTGCATTTTAGGGGGAGTAGAAAATTTTTAGAAAATCCAAAAACATTAGAAAATTTGAAAAAGACAAAAACATGATAAAATTCAAAAATGAGTTTTGGTGTCAAAGAAGAGGAAATGATAGTACATCAGTAGACAGTTACAGTATGCTAAAGAAATGTAATGTTTAAATAGCGTTAAACAGTCTCACTGATGATATGCCGATAGGTTTTTACACATTTAGTAAGCTTTTTCGGGATATAAACCTAAATTCAAACTTACTTATTTCGTGGGGAACACTACTTGGATATATAGGTAACCCCTGAAATCTCGTTTGAAAGGTCCCTCTTTCTGAGATACTAGGTCTTTATGCTCAGTGATATCTGGGGTATTATCCCGGGACTTCTGATTTTGCGGAAGCAATGGCCTAGTCCCTGGAGAATACTTTCTGCTTGCTTGAAAAATAGCGTCGCCCTCAGCAAATTGATGAAACAATAAAATTGATAGTCATTGCTGTTGTAACAAAAGATCCTCTAAAGGGGACCCACCAAAAGTCGAAGCCGTCATCTATCTGCGTATACGGGAGTATCGACCTGAGCTCTCACGGCCCTCGCAATTTAACCCCTGACAGATATCATCTGTGGTATACTCACCTGTAAGACTGAATATTGGGATCTGGATACGGGAGTATATTCAAGAGGTGGGACACATGAATGAGTTTAAGTCCTTAAAACATCTAAATCATATCCTGAATCAGTTGAAATTTGTGTGAAATTTAAGTGGATCAGTATATCGGCAATCTAAGTGAATTGTTTAATTCTTAACGTGTAACTAAGCTCAACGGTACTTGTGACTTGTCAAGAACTGATATGATCCTCTTACACAAATCTCACAAAAATAGTGCCTGTAAATATTTCTGTATTTCATTTCATTCTATTCAAAAATTCCAAAAAGATTTTAGTGTGTTTTAGCATAATTTTTGAAAAATCCAAAAAGATTTTCGACAACTGATGTTGGAGAGCTGATTTTCAAAATTCTAAGTGCTAGACATGATGAACAAATGGTTTGGGAGAATGTGTTTTGAAAAGAAAAATGATTAATTTTTGCAAATGGTTCATCAGATATTATCATTGATAAATCATTCTGGTTTATTTCAAGAGGGAGTATGTATATATAAATCTGTCAAATTGGTAAATTTATGAAATTTACTTCTGGGTTAAGAATGTGCAGGTGTAGCCAGGTTTCAATCTTGAACCTGAAGATAGAGTGCCAGGTTCCAATACCTGAGGTTTATGTGATTTTAACAAGCCAGACTGCGATCCCAGCATAGCGAAAGGGGGAGTCTGAAGACATCTGAGTAGAGATTGTTCGTGGGGAGTTTGCTAGAGAGAGAAGGATTTAGAGTGAGAAAAGAGCTAAGACGAGATTTTGGAAGTTCAAAGACTGAAGATTGTGCAGACTCGACATTTAAGACTCGTCAACATCTGAGGGGGAGTCTGTTAGTGCACACATCTGTCGTCTTCATCTTATGTCGAGTCTCGGGTTCGTTGCGAAGTTGTTCAAGCATGATGTCATGATGACATCATCAATATGACATCATCACTGCATCATCTACACAAAAGGACAAATCAGATTTCAAGATTACATGGGTTTCGCTTGAACAGAATGTTAATTGTTGGCTTTCGCTTGAAATTGTAATATTATATATTGTAGGTTTCGCTTGAGTGTGTTTTCAAGCGAAAGAAGCAACACTATAAATAGGGTGTTGGTCTTCTCATTTGTAAGGTTTTCCAGATTTGATACCGAAGTGCTGCCGGTATTTCTCTTGAATGTAATAGCTGTAAAATCAATATACAAGAGGTTTATAGTGTGAATCAAGCTGTTTTCACATCCGTTTCTTTGTTTCCGCCTCTGAAACGGATTTGAGCTCTTCCGAACGACTCATTCGGGTCAAAATTCGATCCTAGACCTACCATGTTGTAATATTGTCTTGGATTTTAACGAAAAGCCATAAACGAAGGTTTATCGTGCATATCCTCATAGGATCCCACTCTTGCAAATATGAATCAATCATTGCTAGCATTTACCGGATTTGAGTATATCAGATGTTTATAATATAGATTAGGGTCTTGGGATTTATAATTAGGTCGTTCAGAGGTATTTAATTAACATGTCGACGCTTTTAAATCCTATCATACATCTTTGACTAGATCCGGGTTTATAACACTTTTGTCTTACATGACATGTGTCGTTATTTCATCGATCACAAATTTTCGAGGTGTTACATTCTGTACAATATTTGCTGGAGTTTGAGCTGCTGTCATTCCCCCTCCGAAAAATGTGTTATAAAATTCTTGGTTATCCATTTTAAACTTTGAAAACAGTTTCGAAAAATTTTCTGTTTTGAAAAATTTCACTTTCAAGCGAACTGATTTCCAAACGATCTGGATTTTCAAACGAATTAGACTTTTCAAACGAACTGAGTATGTTTCAAATGAACTAGAAGGTTTCAAGCGAACTGAACTTCCATTTCATGCGAAATGACAAATGTTTGTTACAAGAACTATCCAATTCGTGCGAAGTGACACCCAAGTGATCCAATTCGTGCGAAATGACACCCAAGTGATCCAATTCGTGCGAAATGGATAAAATTTTCAAACGATTTGGTGAATCTTCAAACGAACTGGTCCATTTCACATGATTTGGACATCATTGACACACGAAGTGAAGTTTTTGACACTTTTTGATCTGTTTTAGTATGAATTATGGTCTGAAACTTTGAAGGATTGATTAAAATGGTGTTTTACACGTTATATCCAAAATTCAGTCCATTTTGTCCATGAAATCGTCCAAAAATCCAAGAAAGAGTAGAAGAATCAGATTTTCACACATTCAAAACACTGATATCTCATATTTAACTCATCCTGAGCTCTGATACCACTTGTAGGATCGTTATTCGACCTAAAAGAGTCAAACTGAGTCAAATCTAGGTCACTAGAGAGGCGAAAACAATCTAGTAACCTTGAATCGGTGTTAGAATGTGAGTAAAAGCAAAGAAATACACTTTAAACTGGTTTTCCATTCATATAAAACGTTTTTACATGCAGAGAATCCGGCAGCACTTCGTGAGAGATTTTACCAGAATCTTACAAATGGAAAACACAACACACCTATATATAGGTTTCCCAGTTCGCATGAAATGGCATGACCATTTCGCACGAAATGACAAAATCCATTTCGTGCGACCTGGTCTTACACAGGCCATTTCGTGCGAATTGGACATTACAACATATAACCTTAAACTTTTACACTTTAACCCCTATTACATTCCACTGACACGACCTAGACTGATGACGTAGGCGATAGACATTGTGCACCAACAATTGACAATTCAGCCGTTGAACAAGAGTTTAAGGACAGATACAAGGGGCTTCCAGACATACTGGTAATACAAAAACTTCGTCATATACATGTTATATTTTATGTAAAAGATACTGACAGAATGTTGCTATGTTACAGAGAAGGGTTTTGGTTTTATACCTAAAAAAGGATTTAAAACTAACACCAGCTATAGAAGAACTTGGAACATCAGAGATAGAAAGAAAAGAAATGGATTGGAGGACGGAGAATAACGGCGTAGACTGTGGAGTGTTTACGATGCGTCACATGGAAACATACAAAGGAGAGAAAACACCATGGGTGACTGGGGTTGTGAAAGAAGATGAAGTAAACAACAGACAGAATTCACAACTTCATCTCCTGAGGCACAGATATCTAAGTAAAATCATTCTATCCGAACACAATGTGCATCATGAACAAGTAATTAAAAAGGCAAATGCTTTCGATAAAAGGCTAGACAAAGAAATGTATATGAAAGATTTGGAGAAAATAATCCTAGATAGGTTGAGTGCATTTATTGGAAAGGACTAGTAAACTTGTTTGATGTTGATTTCTGTTGAATATTTAGACTAGTTAGATAACATTAATGTTTTTAATTTCGCATATATAATGTATAAAATCGCGTGTTTGACATTGAATTGCTTAAAATGTGCAAAATGGGGGAATATACATATGCGAAATCAAAATCCATTCCATAACATGTCACACCCTGGCTTTTGCGGAAGCGTGGGTTTATTTGGTGTGACTTCTTAATACCATAGCAACAATCACAACAATGCTATATGATAAAAATACAAGATGTTCATCCATTAATAAAAGTGAGAAAATACCTCCATAACATTGTTTAGAAACATCGACATTTGAAATAAGTTACAAACCATAAATTATTTAAAACGTGTTCATAAGACACCCAAAAGACTTTAGATAAGACGAGGTTTAGAGACATGTAACCCATCCAGGAGTAGGTTACACCTCTCAAACTTCACAACTCTGGATGACATCTATTATCCAATGCAGCTAGACACCTGCATACCCTGCCAGATCCTGCTAGTTCCCTGAAATACATGTAGTTTGAAAAATCAACAAAAAGGTTAAGCGAGTTCATGTGTAAGTCTGTGTGTATAAGCCTTTAAAATATGTCTTGTGTGTATAATTTTCCCTAGTATGTAGCAATTAAGGAAAAAGAGAGCACCAATGGGTTGCAAAGCCATTAGTATGTGTGAAAAAAGTGCAGGAAAACTCAAACCTAGCATATTTGTACCGGGCTTCCGGCTGGAAGACATAGTCACCTCTATGGGCCGCCCCGGCCTCATGGGTGTGGGCTCGCTAAACCCAAATAGATCTACCACTCATGTCCTTCGGTCCTACGACGAGGATTAATGGCCTTAAGTGTTGTGCCCACCTTTCACAGTCTAGTAGTAAAACCCTCCTTAAGCTAACCATACCATGTATAATAATGTCTGTAATAGTTGTAACATGTATTCCACCCCCGAAGTATAAAACTGAAAACAGTTAAGAGAAAAGGGGGAACATGAGCTCACCTTATTTTGCAAGCGATTCCGAATACGCAAGTCAAGACTAAGGTGTTTGAAAATAAGGAAACTCAAAGTTGTCCTAATGAATCGTACATGAACAAGAATAATGTATCAATATTGAGGTTCGTATAGTGTTGACGGGATTTGTTGAGCATTTATTGTATTTGATAGTGTTTAGATTAACAGAAGGATCTTGTGAATTATATGTTTAGAAGGCTCGGAAAAATGAACATGATATAAAGGAATTATTTATGAAAAATATTTATTTATCATAAATAATAAAATTGTAATAATGTACAATTGATTTAATATAAATATTTGTAATAATAAATCAAATATATTATATTAGTATAATCAAATAACATAATTAAATATAATGATTATTGGCAAAATATTGTACAAGTGATATAATTAATTTATATCTGTAGGATCGATTCGCGACCTCAATGAGTCGTTCGGAAGAGCTCAAATCCGTTTCAGAGGCGGAAACTAAGAGACGGATGTGGAAACAGCTTGATTTACACTTTAAACCTCTTGTATATTGATTTAACAGCTATTACATTCGAGAGAAATACCGGCAGCACTTCGGTATCAAATCTGGAAAACGTTACAAATGAATAGACAACTCCCCTATTTATACTATTCTAGGTTTAGCTTGAAGATAACATGACAGTTTCAAGCTAAACCCCCAATGACAGTTTCAAGCTAAACCCCAATGACAGTTTCAAGCTAAACCCCCAATGACAATTTCAAGCTAAACCCCCAATGACAGTTTCAAGCAACTAAGACTCGATATAAGACGAAGACGACAGATGTGTGCACCAACAGACTCCCCCTCAGATGTTGACGAGTCTTAAATGTCGAGTCTGCACAATCTTCAGTCTTTATCAGTCTTTAAACATCCAAAATCTTGTCCTAGCTCTTGTCCTTCTCTCTCTAGCAAACTCCCCACGAACAATCTCTACTCAGATGCCTTCAGACTCCCCCTTTCAATATGCTGGGATTGAAGTCTGGCTTGTTGAAATCACATAGACCTCAGGTATCGGAACCTGGCAATCTATCTTCAGGTTCAAGATCTAAACCTGGCTACACCTGCACATTCTTAACCCAGAAATAAATTTCACAAATTTAACATTTAACAAATTTATAAACCCAGATTCTCTCTCAAATTAAACCAGAATGATTTATCAATGATAAATTCTGATGAACCATTTGCAAAAATTAATCATTTTTAAAATACATTCTCCCAAACCATTTGTTCATCATGTCTAGCACTTAGAATTTTGAAAATTAGCTCTCCAACACCAGTTGTCGAAAATCTTTTTGTATTTTTCAAAATTTATGCTAAAACACACTAAAATCTTTTTGGATTTTGTAAAGAAATAAAATGCAGTAAAGAAATATTTACAGACACTATTTTTGTGAGTTTGTGTAAGAGGATCATATCAGTTTTTGAGACAAATCACCAACACCGTTAAGCTTTAATCATTTTAAGTTCTAAACGATTCACTTAGATTGTCAGTATACTGGTCCACTTAAATTTTCACACAAAGTTCAACTGCTTCGAGATACGACATTAATGATTTAAGTACTTAAACTCAATCGCGTGTCCCACCTCAGAATATACTCCCGTATCCAGATCCCAATATTCAGTCTTACAGGTGAGTATACTACAATGATATCTGTACATAAATTAGGTAATGCGAGGGCCGAGAGATCTCAGGTCGATACTTCCGTATACGCAGAGAGATATCAGCTTCGACTTTATGGTATGTCCCCTTTAGAGGATCTTTTAGCTACAACAGCAGCGACTATCAATTTTATTGTTTCATCTGCATGCTGAGGGTTTATGCTATGTTTCAAGCATTGCGGAAAGTATTATTCGAGGACTAGGTCAGAACCATCGTTCAGCAGAAGTCCTGGAATAATACCCCAGACATCATTGAGTATAAAGACCTAGTATATCAGATTATGAGACCTTTCAAACGAGATTTCGGGGGTTACCCATATATCCGAGAGATGTTTCCCCACGATATAAGCAAGTTTGAAATTTAGGTTTATATCTCGTCACAATCTACTAAATGTGCAAAAATCTACTGGCACATCATCAGTGAGACCGTTTATCACGTTTTAACTTTCCATTTCTTTAGCATGCTGTGATAGTCCACTGATGTACTATCATTTCCTCTTCTTTGACACAAAAACTCATTTTCCAAATTTTATCATGTTTTTGGCTTTTTCAAATTTTCAAATGTTTTTGGATTTTCTAAAATTTATTACTCCCCCTAAAATGCAAACACATTTTAGGAAATTTGAAAACAAACTGTACAATAAAGTGACAACTGATATCAAATCGCATCAAATCGCCATTCACTTGGCAAAAACAATCAGAACTTCCCCTTACAACAAACTATTTTCTCATTTAGATTTCAAAACACTTGAGTTTGTTTTAATCAAAATGTTTTTTCCGGAAAATAAGTTTGTTTTATTTTACCACTTGTAGGTATATCAGTAATAGGTTCAGGGATGTGGTTCATCATCTTGTCTCTCAATTACTTGTAGGAATATGCAAGTACAAATTAATGTCCTTGATTTACCATATGCAAGTATGCTCAACTAAAACTTCTAACCACTCGTACAACAAACACAAACAAACCTTTTACCGTTTGTATGATGACATTACCGAATAAATCCTCAAGAAAGATGCCGATTCATGCTCCACGCTTACCAACCTGGGAGCTCCGGCAAGTCCACAGACTTACTGTTCATAGTATGTACCATCCCAGTCACAAACCAGGGATGGTTCAACTTTATCTTTCTTCGTCTTCTTCTCATAGAACTCTTTAACCCCTTTGACTTTTCGATCAATCATTTTACCAAAAATATGTTTCACAGTGGGGTTAAAGGCCTTTTCAACATCAAAAATCTTTTTATCATCATAAAATTGGTTTGAAATCTCAACTTTACCAATTTTCTTTTTATAGTTTTCAGTCCGAAGTGATGGAAAATTTTCATCATCCACAGTCAGAACTGATTTTTCTCCTTTTGATACAACCTGTGGCTTATTTGACTTTGTGGAATCAGATTCATTGCTAGAAAATAGCTCCTCTGATTTTGACCTATCAGAATCATCGCTAGAACTACCACCAAATTTCTTAACAATCCATTTCTGGTTGTCAAGATTTCCTCTTTTCTTGTAAAACCTGTTTGAACTTTCACCAATTTCAAAAGTCGAATTTTTGAACAATTTAGTTCTGTCAATTGGTGGTTCAAACATAACTTCTTTGTTTTTCAAGTGATGAGATACTCCCTGTTTTGATTGTTTTGCCTTGAAACAATTTTTGGCAATATGACCAACAGTGTTGCATTGGAAACAGGTTCTCGTATCTTTCTTCTGCTCAGCCATCTTCTTCATGTCATCTTGCTTCTTTGCAAGGAACTCACTGTTTGACTGCCTCCAGAATTCTTTCTTTTCTTCCTCTTCTGAGCTAGTTCCTGAAACAAATGTCATTTTTTCTTTAAAATCACGAACATATTTTTCATTTTTCTGTTTTTCTGTTGGAGTAAAACCAAGACCTTTCTTTTTGAAATTACGGTTAGAGTTTGGTTTCTTGTGAAAACCAGAACCAGAACTGTAACCTTTTTTCTTGTTTAATCTTTGTTGTACTCTTGAGGTGTATTTTTTAGGTTTATCGGTAAGATTTAAATCTTTTATTTCAGAAATATTAATTTCTGTTAGTTTGAAAACCTTTTTTATCAATTCAGTTTTGACACCTCTTATTGGAAATTCCTCATTAGAATATAATTTGTCGGAATCATTCAATGTATATGCAACTTTGAATGTTTCGTCACTCAAATTAGATTTTGATAACAAGAATTCTTTGTTGTAAACCCTTTTGCCCTGTTTGTCGGATTGACTCAGATTGCTGGACTCAGACTTTGACTCCGACATAGACTCCGACTTTGACTCCTCTGTTTCATCTTTATCCAACACCTGATCGACCACTTTCTTTATTAATTCGGACTCATGATCAGTGCCAGATGATGTAAACGTCACATCAATATTTTCTGGCAAGTTAACTGACAACTCTGACTCCCACTGTAAATTGGTTGCCTTTTCGACTCTTTCTGAATTTGGATTTCTCGGAGAATATCCATTTTCAAGCGGAGGTGGACACTTGTTGTAACTGAAACTTTGTTTCTTACCAGAATCATTCTCTTTAGTATCCTTCTTCTTTACTTTCTTCTTTTCAGGAGTCTTTTCTTCAGACCCTTTCAGTTCTTCAGAGTGCTTTACTTCAGAAGTATCTTCTTCCTCAAACGCCTTCATGCCTTCTACTATTGGATAGATCCTGTCAATAACATAAGAAGTACATGAGTAACTTTTCAACAACCGATTTACTCTCTCAGTCTCAATTCTTTGCAACTCCAGCTTCTGTTCAAGAGCAGCACACTTCTCTATGTAGTTCACAACTTTCTGTTTGATCATAAAAGCTCCTTGAAGTGTCTTCATTGCCGTTGCTTGTTCTTCACTTGTTTGATTGTACTGATTCATGGCTTTATTCAGAACATCATAAGATTCCTTCAAACTGTTCAAGTTGTAAATCAGTGTGCTGTTCTGCTTCTTTATAGCTTCACAGTTTTCACACTTCACTGGAATCTTTTTAGCATCAACTTCTTGATCAACCTTGAACTTTGGAACTTCAACCTTTACTTTCCTTTTGATCACTGGAGCTTCTTCGTCATCACTACTGACTGGTGTCTTTACCTTTTTCTTCTTCTTTTTAACCTTTTCATCTTCACTATCACTTTCAGCAATCAGTTTCATATCAGCATCGAATTTTCTCGCCCAATACTCAGTATCATCATCACTATCTTCTTCAACTCGGGCTACAAAAGCTTTGTGAGCTATAGCTTGATCAGGAACATAATTATCCCATGTGAAATTTTCCCAGCTAAACCCTTCAGGTAACTTTTCGTCATCTTGATCTATTATCAAGGCACTACCATCAGCTCTCTTTGAAGAATCTTGATTAACCACACAAGCTCTCTTTCCAGAGTCTTAAATCACATTCCTTCCATGTGCAGTTTGTGCTTGATGTTGATGTTGTTGAGATGGTTGCTGAGAAACTTGATGGTAGATGGCTTTTCGGTAGTAATCATTGTTGTTGTTAAAAGGATTCTGAGCTCCACTTGCTTCGCGATTGGTGCATTCCCTCTTGAAGTGACCCTTCTCCCTGCAACGAAAACAAGTGACTTTAGATTTGTCAAAACCTAAAGTAGAAACACCAGCCTCACGAAGATCATCTCTTCCAGTGATTTGCTTGAATTTCTCAGCTCTCCTCAACACGCTGGCCAAGCACCATTTTATGTCCATCAGCTCCATCTCTTCAGCATCGATCTGGTCGTAATCTTCTTTTGTCAGCATTGGATTCCCGATTCGACCTGCAACAAAACTACCATAAGATTCAAGAACAGTTCCCAATAAAGACATATGGCTTTTTGCTAACTCTTAAAAATATTCCTGATTATTTTCAATGTTCAATACAATGTTCCATTGAAGCTTTTTGCCATTTCTTATTGTTGAAACGTTCGGATCAAAAGATGGAAATGATGAGAAACTCGTGTTGCTGTTTGATCCTTTTGATGAACTACCAGATGAATTCTTTGCATTGTATGCGGTTTCAACTTTCGGTGACAAGTTGGTGGATTTATCAGTGACACCACCTTTATAGTAAAGTCCAATGTCTTGTTCACCATCGAAATCTTTCATCCTTAAGACTTTTCTCTGCTCCATTTCCTGAGCTTCAATCTTTTCAATGAACTTGCTCAGTGTTAAGCTGCTAAAACCTTTCTTGTTTCTGAGCATCATGAGATATGTGCCCCAAGTTTCGTGTGGCAAAGCATCAGCAAGCTTCTCGATCAATTCTTCATTGTCTTTCTCAATACTCAATCTCTTCATGTTTGCTAGCAGATTGCAGTATCTCTCAATGATTTGCCTTGTGCTCTCATTCTTCAACCCACGAAACAAATCGAACTCTTTCTTCAAAAGCGATTTCTTGTTTTTAACCATCTCTTGGCTACCATGGAACTTTGATCTTAATGCTTTCCAAATCGAATATGAAGTTCCATTGTGTTGCAAAAGCACCAAAATATCTTCTTTTACAGCTTGTTGTAAAAGACTTAGCATCATTTTCTCATCTTTGTACTTCTTTCTAGCATCGGCACTTAGATCTTTTATCGGAACCACTTCTTCATCATCATTCGTCGGTCGAATGTATTTTGTGTCGACACATTCCCACGCATCCAAGTAGTTAGCTTGCACCCAGTTTTCGAACCGTCCATCCCAACCCTTATATTCCTCGATGTTCATGAGCTTAGGCGGCTTTTGCATCATCCCCGTTTCGTTTTCCAACATCGTGTTTTGTGCAAGAGAAATCGGGGTTACTGGGGTAGCGAATGCGTTGTAAAAATCCTCGTCCATGTTTCGGATTTTCAAATAAGCTGTATCAACTTGTAAAACACCTGAATAACAAAACAAAGACAATCAGTACAAACAATGTTAATCAACTCGAAATAAACTGATACTTGATTGTTGTGAAATAATCTTGATGCGAAAAATCCTCTTTTCAAGCGAAAGCCGATTTGAAGCTAAACCAACAAGGTTTTTCAAGCTAAAGCCGATTTGAAGCTAAACCAACAAGGTTTTTCAAGCTAAAGCCGATTTGAAGCTAAACCAACAAGGTTTTTCAAGCTAAAGCCGATTTGAAGCTAAACCAACAAGGTTTTTCAAGCTAAAGCCGAAGTGTTCGTTCAAACTAAACCTAGTTTTGGTCCGATTTTGTCATTTTTACTTCGAATTTTGCAATGAAACTTTCCAGGGTTTATTAATATCCAATTCCGAGTGCACTGAGAAAATTTGAACCAATTCGGACAGTGAAATCCTGTTCGATTGAAGAAAGAAGATGTAGAAACGAGAAATTTCAATGAAAATCAGCTGTAAACTGCAAAACTCCTCCAACTAGCTCTGATATCAATTGTAGGATCGAATCGCGACCTCAATGAGTCGTTCGGAAGAGCTCAAATCCGTTTCAGAGGCGGAAACTAAGAGACGGATGTGGAAACAGCTTGATTTACACTTTAAACCTCTTGTATAATGATTTAACAGCTATTACATTCGAGAGAAATACCGGCAGCACTTCGGTATCAAATCTGGAAAACGTTACAAATGAATAGACAACTCCCCTATTTATACTATTCTAGGTTTAGCTTGAAGATAACATGACAGTTTCAAGCTAAACCCCCAATGACAGTTTCAAGCTAAACCCCCAATGACAGTTTCAAGCTAAACCCCCAATGACACTTTCAAGCTAAACCCCCAATGACACTTTCAAGCAACTAAGACTCGATATAAGACGAAGACGACAGATGTGTGCACCAACAATATCAGAATAATTAAAAATAACATTTTTAATTATTGAACTTGAATATTACTGATTTAATTATATAAATATCGAAATTATATAAAATATCAGTAGCAACTTTATTTTTGTAAAGATCAACACTTGAAATAATTAATTTGAAAAATTCAAATTTTAATTCCTAAAAATCGATTTATTATTAATTATTTAATAATAAACTGTTTTAATATTGTAAAAATTAGTTTTATAAATAAATTGACTAATTTCACATTTTTAATAAAAGCAACAATGGTTAATAATCTTATAAAAATTATTGGAATGTTGAAAATATTAAAAATGAAACGATTAAAAAGAAATGCAAACCCCTAGGTTCGAACCCGGGTCTGTATTGTAACCAAACAGAGTCTTAACCACTGGGCTAAGCTTCTGTTTGTGTTTGGTTTAGGACTGCTAAACTTATAACCAAACAAGAACTGGTCATCTTCTCTAGTCAAACAGAAAGTCAACTCTTTCAATTCTACGGGAAAACTGTGTTATATCAAGATTAACTCTAGGGAATCATTGCATTAGTGTAAACAAACTAATTGGACGGATAAAAACTAACCGGTATTGAAAGGATGATCGGATTGAAAAATTCCGGCGAAAAAGTGAGTATTCCGGCGAGTTGCAGGTTCGTTTAACAACTTGTTTCGATGTTTTTGAGATATGTGAGAGGTGCAGGATGTTCATGGTGATCTAGGGATCTTATATAGAGGTCCAATTCGATCTCAGATTCGACAAATCATAATGGAGTCGACCCACTTTAAATTTTTAAATAAAAAGTTTGATATTAGTGGAGTTGGTACGAAATTATGTCGATTGAATGATTAAGATTAGTTGGGATAGGTTGGGAATCATGTGGGTAACTTTACAGATCAAAAAAATTGGATTAAAATCGATTTTTGGTGATTTTTTATGAGATCCGCGACCTTGCGGATCTGAATGTGTAATTCAGCTCGAATATAATGTTAATATATATATATATTATAAGATTTCAAATAAAACACATCCCAGCTTGTAGATCAGCTGGTTGTGCGCGTGGCTTGTTTGCGGAGGGGCGCGGGTTCGAGTCCCGTTCCGGCCGTTTCTTTGGGTTTAAAACCCTTTTTAATTTTCTGAATTTAAATTAATTATAATAAAATTCTAATTAGTATATAAAAGAAATTAAAATCTGTATCTATCAGCTCCTGTACAGGAGGATAAACTGGTTAAGACACTTCGGTTATAACGTAGAGGTCACGAGTTCGAATCTCGGCAGGGCCGGTCCGATAAAGAAGGACCCCCTTTTTCCGACTTTTTGGATATTTACACTTTGGCCCCTCAAGTTTCGTTTTGTACAAAAATAGTCCCTCAGCTTTTGAAAAGTTTCAATAACAGCCCATATACTTTCATATAAAATACATAATTGGTCCCTGAAGTTTTGAGAATTGACATAAATGGTCTCTGTAGTAGCCAGTTAGTTAAACTAACTAGGTTAAGTTTTAAAGAAGAATCCTTTATATAAGAGTTAACCAGGTTAGGATATTCAGTTAAAATGAGTTTCTAAAAATCAGTTTTAGTCCCTAGAGTTTCAGTTTCAGAAAATGACCAAATGAACCTTGGTCTTTTATTTCAAAACTATATATTTATTTCTTTATAAAATAAGTTTCCAAAAATTACAAAAAGAACCCAAAACTTATAGTTTGAAATAATTGCACTTTAACCCTCGTATTTATATAGTTTCAGAAATGACAATTTAGTCCCTAAACTTTGTACTTTCAAATAATGACGGTTTTAGTCCTTGAAATTAAAAGGTAATAACTTCAAGCAAGTTTCAAAGAATGACAAATAGACCCCTTAGATTGTAGTTTCACAAAATGTCACAATAGGCCCTTATAGTTTACGTAACCTTGTTTAATAGCATAAAACTCAACAAATTTGAAATTGTTTCACGTGTTTGTATTGGTATAAGCATGTATAAGCACAAAGCAAGTATGTTCAAATAAGTTTCATTCCAAATACGGTATTTGTTACAATGCAAGTCAAAACAAATGCGAGTGCGAAAAATCAGGGTGGTTACAGTCTCCCCTACTTTAGAAAATTTCGTCCCGAAATTTATTCGAAGGAAACCGTAAAGTGCATTTGTAATGATTGAAAGGGTGAGCAAGGTGTTAGATCCTATGGCATCTCGAGGTATTCAAACCTTTTAGAACTTATGAATCTAATAGCATTATTGAGTGTATAGAAATTTGTTTATACTAAACTTGTAATGTAAATCTTAAGCAAACAAAAGGGGCGTAATAATAAACAAATAATAGATAATCACATAGTCACATAATGTTCTTATATGCCACCGTACTTAACAAGGTTTACTATTATTTTCATGCGTCGAACCTCGTAATTAAGTGTGCACCCAAAATTACGCGTTTCGTCGCAATGTCCATATAGCACTTCTAGTTAAGTGAGGAAGACAAATAAGGTTGAAATAACATTTAAATTGAATATGCATTGACGTAACACAATATCAATTGAATCAAAACCTGTTTCACATTAGCAATTATAGCATTGTTTGCTTTGCGTTCAACAAAATTAGTAGTAAGTATTTCATTCAAGCACAATGAAATTTTATGTTTCACATAAATCAAACTATTAGTGTGCATTATAAACTAAGCATGGATTGTCATAATCAATATAAGTTTATTGTGAGACTGTACTAAGCGTATATGTGTTTGTGATTTATGCATTATGTATGTTTAATCAATATACAAAGAAAATTGTATTTGTAAGCGTATACCAAGCATGATAGGTCAATATACAAAGCAAAGATGTGTGTATATATATATATATATTTGTAATTCACGTACTAAGCATAAAGTTCCTTAAACGAAATTTCACATTTTGAGAACTAGGCATAAGGTTGTTCTCGTTTTAGGAGTTCAAAGATAAAATGGAAATGAATCAAATTCAGACTCAGAACTAAAAGGTGGTGGAGGTGGTAGAGTCAGCCGCATCTGATTAGCTAATTGTCTTAGCATGTCTTCCAACCATTTATTTCTTTCTGTCAGCCATTTTATTTGTTGGGACAATTTCGAACCTGATCGTTTAACCTAGTCACTTCGACTCCCATTGAATCTTGTAACACCCGTTCTTATAAATCAAAGTTTAACGTATATTTTACGAAAACAATCATGTAATTAAGATTACATATACATCAGAAATACGGCTTGTTAAAAACCTTTTACAATTTAAAAGTTTAGAACATAATGTAATTAAGTTCGTCATTTAAAAGTAACAACGAAACGTCGTGCGGAAGCTTATTTCTTGATCGTGTTCGGTTCTTCATTGTGCTTGATCGTCCTCCGGTGCTAAAATTTTACCTGAAACTCATAAAACATAAGTTGGATTACTCATACGTAACTTAGAACGTATTTAAACGGGTTCGCAATGCATTAACGGTTAAAATAAACGATTTTCACGAAACTGACACACGCTCGCGTAGCGCCACGACCCGTCGCGCTACGCCACGGCTTGTTTTCGACAGAATGTTGTTTGCTGGTGCTGCAGATTCCCAGCATAACCCGATTTCACGGAAACGAGCATAACTCTCTCGTTTGTAGTCCGTTTTACCCGATTCTTTTTCCTACGCGTCCGTAATATAATTCTCCATCTAATGGAGTTAAAATCCAACATCCGACATAATAATATTTCAGACTTTTAAGTCTCCGGATTATTACTCAAAATCCACATTTTGACCCGTTTGTATTCAAGACCTCCAAACTTGTTTCTAGTTAATCATAAATCATAAACCAAGGTATTTAACTCAAATTATCTATCTTGGATTCATATGTTTTGTGAATTACACGGCAAACACCCAAGTTACGCGCGTAATTCATTTTGACCCGATTGGAGATTTTTATGCATTTAAGCATCAAATCCGTTCTTCTCTTCTCACGCCTCGCATTTCCAAATTGAAGTACCTACCTTTTTTCCCCCACAACTATTTTGCGGTGGATTTAACTTAAGAAAAACCCGAAATCCCAATTTACCCTTCGTTTAGTTAGTTTACGCTAATGACCCCTTTTGGGCATTTAACCCACAAAAGATTTTTTTTTTTTTTTTTTGCCTAAGACTCATCTACGTGTCTAAGGGCTACATAATCACAACACAAGTTCCTAAACAACCTCTAAGGGTCATTTACCCGGTTTATCTATTAAGGGCTTGTTGGTCAATTTTAGTCCCTCATTTTATGACAAAGGACTTTCGCTATAATTTGACCAAAATATCACTTCTACTAAAACTCTAAATATGCGTACCTGGCTCGGGTCATAGCATCGACCCGTATACATACTTTTTGCTTTAAATATTCTAGTTAAAGCAATGCAAACACATATTATTTCCTGTTATCACAAAAACTCAACAAGTAGTCGTCAGTTATTATTGTCAAATGGTATTTGCACACTATTTGACCCGTTAGTCGACATGACCATTTGTCAACGTATGATGGTAGATTAATACCATCGTGCCCCTTGAACCTATCCCGGTTCGAGCCATGGTTCTTATTACTTAAAAACAATATTTCTAAATTGTTCGACCCATTATAACTCTTACCAAATGGTGTCTTCATTTTGATCACTTTTTATTTTAACTATTAATTTTGACCCATTTGGTTGTCGAGTGAATTCCATCACTTCAATGACATACCAAACACAACCATTTTCGTTATATCAACATTACACACATTTAAACTAAGCTTGTCTACATAAATGTAACGAGACGACAAGTCGCGTACCTTTAAAGCATTCCCTTCAAGCGTGTGTCCGCTCCGGCTTATCCGCTTGGAGACTCGATTCCTTTGTCTATAGAGTTCAATCAACGGTTCGTTTAGCACTCTATTCATGTCATATAACGCATAATTCACAACATCATTCAAATATGCGTTTTGTTCTGAATTTTCAACATTTCTTTTCTCTTAGGCATTATATCAAACACTTAATGAGCATGATTTCATATAATCCACAATCAAGTTATTGACTAACTATTTAGCCAAGATTTAAGCATCATGTCACATGTTCATGTCAAATTTTTATATCAAAAATTCTGGATTTTCTTCATGGAGCTCAAATACACTAGGTTAACAAAGATATTCCTAGTGTTTAGCATAATTCTACAAAACCCACTTGACACATGAGTGTATGATCATGCATTCACAATCATGAACATCAATTCAACAAATAAATAACTAGGGTTTACTCCTAGACATAGTTTCATCCCTAATTTCATCCAAATAACGAACATGCAAGCTCAGATTCGAATCTCACAAGTTCATCTAAAATTTAAGATGGAACCACATAGTAAAATTTTGCATACCTCATGATCCCTTCACTGAGGTGGTCACTAATCTATGCTTGGATTTCGATTCGGGCTTGATTTGCCCCTTCAATTTGATGAATTTCTTGAAGTTTAGGGTTGAGTTTTGAGAGCTCCTTGTGGCTCTGATGAAATCGCAGACATCAACACACGTATGTGTGTTTTATGTTTTAATTTTTGATTTAATTAAACTTCATTACATTTGCCCATGTTTAGTCCCTCAACTTTACACAAGTTATTTAAAGGGTATTTTAACCATATTTGTTCTATTATGTCAAGACACTAACTAACTAGGTTAATATTCCTAGTTACTTAGTGGATCCCGGGAGTTATAACCCGTTATATTTTAAGTCCCGTTAACTCGGGCTCTTATAAAATCAATTCCTTAAAACTTTGATTCGCTTGTATTTAATATTAGGATTTCTTATTTAAATCCAAATATTTACCGGGTTATTTTAACTACTAACGGTACTTTACCCGTCTTTTAGTATTAACGGAGTTTGATTACCAAACCCGTTTTCGGGGTGTTACAAGTCTACCCCCCTTAGAGAGGTTTCGTCCTCGAAACCTTTTCTTACATAATTCATTGAGTTTAAACTCAATGTATTTGATCCGAGAAATCTTTTAAACATTACTTATACTTTTAACCGATTGTTAGCATTACCAGATAAGTATGGTAACATCTTTTTGGTCACTAATTGTCTACGTATCTCATACGACATGGTGCAACTTGAAATAACGTAATCTCGTTATTTCCACTAGTTTAGTTAACTTAGCGATATCCATCGCTTTCATATACTATCGAATTCTTTATGAATCCGTCACTTTGACCTGTTTAAAGGTCTTTAGTGAAATTTTTCACTTTTAGCAACAAATTCTTTTGTTTTCAAATTTATTTATTCGGTTCAGTTATACCCGCTTACAAGCAAACCAAATTTCTTGATTTGAATCGCTGACCTTAACCGGTCTCACTAACTAGACTTATTAGTCCAGTTACTTTTTACCGCTCGCTTGGTTATAATGTGATTCTACCTCACATTGCATTTCTTGGCCGTGATAGTGTCACATCATGTTTAATTCATATCAACCTTTCATTTTCGAAAACATCACTTTTCGAATATATCGTCTTGCGCCTATTAGTGTCAAGACTTGTATCCTTCATGCTTACTATTTAAATTCCTATCAGAATTTATATTTGTAAAAACGTTATTTCTTACTAAAACCAAGGTTTTTAGTTTTAGGATCTTCTCTTTAACTTTTGTCAATTATCCATACCAGGATATTGACAGTCCATAATTTATTCTTTTACAGTCTTAGTTTTATGCGGGTTTCTCAACCGATTCCCTCGCTTTATCTGATTAACCCGTAGGTTTTTATCATTTAGCCTTATGGGCTATTTTGATTAGACTTTCACCTCTTTAGGGTGAAGTCCTTATAACTTCTTTCTAATCATGACCCGTGGGTCGTTTTAGTCTCGTAGACCTTTCATTTGTTTATAACCCTAAAGGTTATGTTGATCCCGTAGATCACTCCTTACTCATGTCATTCTTAAAATACATATTTGGTGTCAAGGCACCCTGTTTTTTCGAAGAATCATTTGGTTTCAAGCCTAGGTTCCGTTAACCTTAATTGTAGTTTCATGGCTACAATTTGTTTTCTTTCAGACAATTTTCCGATTTTATGACTTCTCACGTCATTTATGCGTCAGTTCTTCTTATGCTTACTGTTATTTGATTTGCATATATTCTTATTTGGTTATGTCCCATTACCGGGCTCATTACTCTTTTGCTTTTAACGTTACCGTTATCTGGCTTGCGTTTACTCATGCCGTCCGGCATGATATTATATTCGACCCGTTCAACTTAAAAATAGTTGAACATAATTTATTCAAAATTTCTAATTACATTATCTTGTCATCTTTTAGTTATGACTCAAAACCCGAGTCTTTTAACCTTTCATCCGAGTTCCCGTTTCTCGGTCTACGCATGTGTTAAATTTTTACCCATCAACCGGGTGTTTTACCGAAGTCGTTATTATTGCAAACCTCCCGGTATGCATTAAGACCTTGCTTCATTTTTATATTCCGACTTTATCCTTGAGTTTGACGTTTTACAAAAACGGCCCGTTAAGAGGCATATTTGCATTTCCCAGGTTCGAGTGCAAGTACACTCCCTCCCAAAGCATATCCTGATCATTTTACATGTTTGCATTCTCCGGGTTCGAGTGTAAGTACACCCCCTCCCAGTGCGTACCTTAATCGTTTTACATGTTTGCATTCTCTGGGTCCGAGTGTAAGTACACCCCATCCCAGTGCATATCTTAATCATTTTACATGTTTGCATTCTCTGGGTTCGAGTGTAAGTACACCCCCTCCCAGTGTATATCTTAATCGTTATACGTGTTTACATTCTCCGGGTTCGAGTGTAAGTACACCCCCTCCCAATGCGTACCTTAATCATTTTACATGTTTCTTTGTCCATTCTCTTGGGCTCATTATCCTTATATAATACGCTTCCGTCACTCGGCTGTGCGTTTACATTATGATCAGATATTTTGCTTATCTGATTCATTTGGGTACTTTTTAATTTGTCCCACTCACCCCGTCCTTACTACATCGGGTGTAAGCGTGTCCATCATAAAAAGTTCATGGTATCCTGTGTTCACTACCTACTTGGCCAGAGTAGGCGATCAACACATGACATACATGACCCTTTTATAACTTTCACATCACACCCCATGTAAGTAACACCTCTATTTATTTCTCTTGGAAACAATATCCTGGATAGGTATTCTATTCAGGTTTTTTCCAAGTTTTCAATCTACGTATGCAACTATCAGTTTCTACGTAATTGTTGCATATTTCTATTCATGCAATAATTTAAACGTGCACCTGGTAAATGCTTGCCCTAACAGGCTTTCTTGCCATTACTTATTTGCGATTGTTACGCGATTTAGGTCCTTGATGAGTTTGCTCTTCTTGTCATATCTCGGACCGTTCCATCATCATATCCACAATTCGTTCAACTCTCGTCATCTTCAGACGCGAGTGTCCTTCAATTAAAACATTCACAAGAGTTAGTAATGTCAACTTCACTAATCGCCCATATTATAATACAAGGCTTTTTCTACTATACGCGTCAACGCGCGTATTTTCGTCAACCATATTAATCATTTTAATTGGGGTAACGTGTATCACACGATAGCCCTATGTGTTGTTTACAACACTTTAACATGCTAAGCTATTAACATACATGTACTTACGGATTTGCGATCAAGCCTCGAACCGAACACTTTATTCTTTTAACCTTGAGCTCTGATTACCAACTTGTAACACCCGTTCTTATAAATCAAAGTTTAACGTATATTTTACGAAAACAATCATGTAATTAAGATTACATATACATCAGAAATACGGCTTGTTAAAAACCTTTTACAATTTAAAAGTTTAGAACATAATGTAATTAAGTTCGTCATTTAAAAGTAACAACGAAACGTCGTGCGGAAGCTTATTTCTCGATCGTGTTCGGTTATTCATTGTGCTTGATCGTCCTCCGGTGCTAAAATTTTACCTGAAACTCATAAAACATGAGTTGGATTAGTCATACGTAACTTAGAACGTATTTAAACGGGTTCGCAATGCATTAACGGTTAAAATAAACGTATTTGAAACTGACACACGCTCGTGTAGCGCCACGACCCGTCGCGCTACGCCACGGCTTGTTTTCAACAGAATGTTGTTTGCTGGTGCTGCAGATTCCCAGCATAACCCGATTTCACGGAAACGAGCATAACTCTCTCGTTTTTAGTCCGTTTTACCCGATTCTTTTTCCTACGCGTCCGTAATTTAATTCTCCATCTAATGGAGTTAAAATCCAACATCCGACATAATAATATTTCAGACTTTTAAGTCTCCGGCTTATTACTCAAAATCCACATTTTGACCCGTTTGTATTCAAGACCTCCAAACTTGTTTCTAGTTAATCATAAATCATAAACCAAGGTATTTAACTCAAATTATCTATCTTGGATTCATATGTTTTGTGAATTACACGGCAAACACCCAAGTTACGCGCGTAATTCATTTTGACCCGATTGGAGATTTTTATGCATTTAAGCATCAAATCCGTTCTTCTCTTCTCACGCCTCGCATTTCCAAATTTAAGTACCTACCTTTTTCCCCCACAACTATTTTGCGGTGGATTTAACTTAAGAAAAACCCGAAATCCCAATTTACCCTTCGTTTAGTTAGTTTACGCTAATGACCCCTTTTGGGCATTTAACCCACAAAAGATTTTTTTTTTGCCTAAGACTCATCTACGTGTCTAAGGGCTACATAATCACAACACAAGTTCCTAAACAACCTCTAAGGGTCGTTTACCCGGTTTATCTATTAAGGGCTTGTTGGTCAATTTTAGTCCCTCATTTTATGACAAAGGACTTTCGCTATAATTTGACCAAAATATCACTTCTACTAAAACTCTAAATATGCGTACCTGGCTCGGGTCATAGCATTGACCCGTATACATACTTTTTGCTTTAAATATTCTAGTTAAAGCAATGCAAACACACATTATTTCCTGTTATCACAAAAACTCAACAAGTAGTCGTCAGTTATTATTGTCAAATGGTATTTGCACACTATTTGACCCGTTAGTCGACATGACCATTTGTCAACGTATGATGGTAGATTAATACCATCGTGCCCCTTGAACCTATCCCGGTTCGCGCCATGGTTCTTATTACTTAAAAGCAATATCTCTAAATTGTTCGACCCATTATAACTCTTACCAAATGGTGTCTTCATTTTGATCACTTTTTATTTTAACTATTAATTTTGACCCATTTGGTTGTCGAGTGAATTCCATCACTTCAATGACATACCAAACACAACCATTTTCGTTATATCAACATTACACACATTTAAACTAAGCTTGTCTACATAAATGTAACGAGACGACAAGTCGCGTACCTTTAAAGCATTCCCTTCAAGCGTGTGTCCGCTCCGGCTTATCCGCTTGGAGACTCGATTCCTTTGTCTATAGAGTTCAATCAACGGTTCGTTTAGCACTCTATTCATGTCATATAACGCATAATTCACAACATCATTCAAATATGCGTTTTGTTCTGAATTTTCAACATTTCTTTTCTCTTAGGCATTATATCAAACACCTAATGAGCATGATTTCATATAATCCACAATCAAGTTATTAACTAACTATTTAGCCAAGATTTAAGCATCATGTCACATGTTCATGTCAAATTTTTATATCAAAAATTCTGGATTTTCTTCATGGAGCTCAAATACACTAGGTTAACAAAGATAATCCTAGTGTTTAGCATAATTCTACAAAAACCACTTGACACATGAGTGTATGATCATGAATTCACAATCATGAACATCAATTCAACAAATAAATGACTAGGGTTTACTCCTAGACATAGTTTCATCCCTAATTTCATCCAAATAACGAACATGCAAGCTCAGATTCGAATCTCACAAGTTCATCTAAAATTTAAGATGGAACCACATAGTAAAATTTTGCATACCTCATGATCCCTTCTCTGAGGTGGTCACTAATCTATGCTTGGATTTCGATTCGGGCTTGATTTGCCCCTTCAATTTGATGAATTTATTGAAGTTTAGGGTTGAGTTTTGAGAGCTCCTTGTGGCTCTGATGAAATCGCAGACATCAACACACGTATGTGTGTTTTGTGTTGTCACACCCCGACCACGTAGAACATACAAAACGTGGCGGAAACATCGGGGTGTGTTGTAACAGAATTAATTGTTTCAAATCCATGGAAATTGAAGTTTCGTTTTATTGATTAAAAGTGTTACAATGTCTTAACAAACAAAGAAATACAACATAATTAACTAGTCTTGCATCTTTTATTGTCACTAAAGCCCAAGTCTGCGTATGTGTATCTTGATCATCTTATGCAACAGCTCCTGAAAAACACATGTGAAAATAGGTACGTCAGCATAAAAATGCCTGTGAGATACATAGGTTTTGTGAAAATAGGTTTCATGACTTATGTTTGAGAAAATGTTTAGTCATGAACCTTGTAATTTGCTTTGTTTTGTAAATCATTTGAAAAACGATAAGACCAGATGATATGTATAAATAAGAGAATAATGTATGGTTAAATGAATAACCATTGTAAAATGAGTTTGTATAAGTTAAGTTGCTTGTAAAACAATGTATTGTGAAAAGTATGTTATTTGTATAAAATGTTATATGTCTCAAACTGAAATGATTCAAATAACGCTACGATATGTAATACCATACAAACACTTATATATAGGAAGTACCAGCGGCGTATCCACCATGCTTGTATCATATTACACACGCATCGTTACTTAATCACTTAATCAAACCAAACCACCAAAGTAATGTTTAACAATTGTAGAAATGTTTATGTATGGTCAAATACGGTTCACACGGTTCACAGATACAAACGATTCATAGATACAAACGGTTCAGAGATACAAACGGTTCACAGATACAAACGGTTCACAGATACAAACGGTTCACATATACAAACGGTTCATAGATACAAACGGTTCACAGATACAAACGGTTCACAGATACAAACGGTTCACAGATATAAACGGTTCACAGACACAAACGGTTCACAGATACAAACGGTTCATAGATACAAACGGTTCACATATACAAACGGTTCACTTAGTCAAATGATTACAACGGTTCACATAGTCAAATAGTTATAAACGGTTCAAAATGTAATATAATGTGTTCATATACTGGATGAGCATATGCAACAAAATGTAATGTAAAACAATGTACTAAGTATGCACACAATGGACATACATAGCATAAAATGTAATGAAATCATGTACTAACGAACATAGCAGGTATATGATGTGAAAACGGGAAAGCCTGAATGTAACAAGTAGGCACATGTGTTCCACCCCAAAACAGTTTGGAAAACAGTAAAAGAGGGGTCTATGTACTCACTTGAGATTGCTCAGAAGTCCTAAGATAACCACCAAGCAATGCTAGAGATCACGGAATCAAACGGCACCTAGTATAGGTAACTATGTTAATGAACCAGACCTATATCGGAGGATCGGATAGAATGAGGGTTCGTAAACCAAACGAGTATGGGAACTCGTGTAATATGGTTTAACAAAGCCTACATACTAAATGAAACCTAACATAAGTGTTTACGACCCATTACGACCCGTTTAGGCAGCTTATGCTACTTTAACGCGTCGTTCGCGTAAAACGCGTTCGGACCGCCTAACTAGTCCTATGACAAGTAAAATATGCCTTAACAAGTCTAATATTGTTGCCGAATCAGTTTGGATACCAAAAGTTATGTTACATATGCTTAAAATGAATTTTGGCGTAAAAAGGGCATTTTGGTAATTTACCTAAGGCATATAAACTACCTATCATACAACTACTTAAACGAAGCGACCATAAGGTATAACCTCGGAAGGTTATTCCCTATATACTATGGTCACCTAATGTGTTTGGTCGGATCCTAATGATCGACCAAATGGGTCGGGTTCGAAGGTATAAGCGATTTATTAGATCGCTTACCCTACGACCCTATACAACGTGGTAATCAGAAGGCATAGTCCCAAGGGACTATAACCAACGTGATTACACTCACGTTGCGAAGTTCTTACGAACTTCGCATTGACCATAAACTGGTCAACGCAGAAAGTCAAACAAAGTTTGACTTTCAGACTCGAAAAGACTCGAAAAGCAATAAAAGAACGAAAGAATACTTACGAAGGGTCCCCGAATGCTAATCGTGATTCAAGTAGCTCAGGTATGAAACAATGGTTTCAACTTAGAGCTTCTCAAATCAGATTCTAGTGAGTTTAGAAGCAAATGGGGGTGGGGTATTTATAGGATTTCCCGAACCGTTAAGATCGTTTCTTGGAAATCGTGCTTTGATCTTGGCCATACACCTCAAGATAATGGTTTTACAAAACCATGTGAGCCCATGGTATTGCCCAAAACCATGTGCACATAAAAACCAGCCCATAGATTCCCCAAAACCATTTGCAACAAGTGGAATGGACCAGATTCGATGTATCAGCAAACATCCTTCAGAAATGACAGTTTTGGTCCCTGTTGTGTGTTTAAGCCATTCCCGGCATGTTTAAGGCCCGTTAAGCCAAATTTAAGGCCCTAAAATGATGACTAAACATTGTGGACATGAAACATGCTCAAAAATATGTCGGATGTCGGTTCGTTTGGTCGTACGATCGCGATGTTCGCTTAATTACGACGGAATGCGCATAAGCGCGAAAAACGATCCAAATGACGTGACGAATGGATTTTTCTTATGCCAAACACTAAAATAAAATATTATAGTGCTTACATAAATTTTTGGATGTCCGGATGTATTCATAACGTAAGTTATGCGTGAAAGTGCAAACTTGTGCACTTTTTGACGCTTTTAGTCCCTGAATGACCCAAAAGTTTATTTTAGCACACCGAACCCCTCAAAGCCTATTTCTAAGCTATGTAAAGGATATTTATGGTATGTTTAACTTATGGTCATGTTCCGGAATGTCTGTTATAGTTCAAATTGGCATACTTTCGCAGTTTGTCAAGTTTAGTCCCTCTAAGCGAATAAACTAGATTTTGCCATACCAAAGCCTTCAAAACTTATTTCTAAGTTATGTAAAGGTTACTCAAGGTATGTTAAGCCTATTTCACTTTTCCGGAGTGTTCGTTGCATTAAACTGTTTATATTTACGCATCAGTGCGCGTATAACCCTCCAGAAAGCGATTTAGAGCTTGAAATTGAATAAGAGTTGATATGTGTAAACGATACACATATTTTTACAAATCCCAAGTATGAAATACAATATTTCATTGGTTTGGAATTTGTTTGATGGTTGAAGTGACACAGGTGTCACAGTCTCCCCTACTTTAGAAAATTTCGTCCCGAAATTTATTCGTAGGAGTCTATTTGTGACTTTGTGTCAAATAACCACCAGAGATATGTAAGGCATAATCCTGTCATTTCCTTAAAGGACATTCTTCATAATGAAAATGAACAGACGGAGTCATTTTCCTCAACGAGTATTCTTCAGAAGCGGAAATGAAGGAATAAACAACGGGGATTCATTTCCTCAACGGGCAATCTTCAGAAACGTAAAATGAACTTACGGAGTCATTTTCAACGGGTGCGTCATCAGAAATGGAAATGAAAAGGAGAAACAAACGGATATTCATTTCCTCAACGGACAAATCTTCAGAAACGAAAATGAACAAACGGAGTCATTTTCAACGGGTGCTTCATCAGAAATGGAAATGAAAAGGAGAAACAGACGGATATTCATTTCCTCAACGGACAAATCTTCAGAAACGAAAATGAACAAACGGAGTCATTTTCAACGGGTGCTTCATGAGAAATGGAAATGAAAAGGAGAAACAAACGGATATTCATTTCCTCAACGGACAAATCTTCAGAAACGAAAATGAACAAACGGAGTCATTTTCAACGGGTGCTTCATCAGAAATGGAAATGAAAAGGAGAAACAAACGGATATTCATTTCCTCAACGGACAAATCTTCAGAAACGAAAATGAACAAACGGAGTCATTTTCAACGGGTGCTTCCTCAGAAATGGAAATGAATAGAGTTAACTTCTAGGCACATGACAAGGCTCACTATGGTTTCTGTGCACTAAATTCCATAATTATGTATGCATCCATAATTACGTAATTCCTTGCACAGTCCGCACAGTTTGTCTTGTAATGTTCATAAGCACATAATCACATAATTGTTTAACTTGGTTATTAATTTGTTATTAATTTGTTATCGATTGAGAACGGATATGGAAACCAGTCGATGGACTTCAATGTCCTCTGGGATCTATCTGAAGAGATAGGAAGATCTCCCAAAAATTCGATTTTGTTTTCAAAGAAACGTAATAGTCGAATTAAGGAACACAACAATTTTAGGATTCACGGAAATACCCTTAGGTACCCTATTAAGGATTTATAGTGGTACTTTGGGTATTCGTTCAGTGTTGTAACTTGCGCCTTGTACTTCGTTTTCCTTAGAAGAAACGGGTACTTAGGAATTTCGTGGAAAATGCAAGAGATCATCAAGTGGAAGAAAGTTTGGGGGTAGTCTGTCCTTCAAGGAATACGGTTCCTTGATTGTCGGTATTGTAAGAGATATGTTGTTTATACATACAACCACATAAATACATTGTAATGTAAATAAAAGATTTATTTATAAACAATGATAACAACTGTTTCATGGACCTTGACAACAAAAGAAAATAATACATAAGACATGATTATTTCTAAACGATGTTGTCGGTCAGATGCTCATCCCTGTGCTGGATTTGCATTAGCAAGCTTTGGGCAATTTCTTCGGAAATGACCCATCTCGCCACAGTTGAAGCAAGAACCTGGTAGAAAACGACCTTGAGCAGGATTGTTGCCAGCTTGGTTTGGTGCAGCTGCAGCTGCAGCTGGGCAAACTCTTGCTGTATGGCCTATAAGTCCACAAGTTTGGCATTTGCGGCACTTTACATTGGCATGATGATGGAGGCTACATTGGTTGCACAAGGGTGCAGTTCCATTGTATGGCTTCCTAGCAGGGGGTTGAGCTGGTTGGTTGGGGACGGCTTGATCATTGTGAGTAACCATGAAGAAGTTCTGAGAAGCCTTTCACTTCTTTGACTTTTTAGGGGATCCAATCTGTTCATCCATGGTCTTTGATTCCTCGATTGGGTTCGATTCCTCGACCGGTTTCTTGTCACCTTTTCGGAAAAGTTTACCTTTCCTGATCTTTGATTCAGTCATGGTTGCAGATAGCTCAATGGCCTGTCTAACTGTAGTAGGGTTGCTGCCAGTCACAATGTCTTGTATTGAGTCAGGGAGGCCATCAATGTACTTTTCTATTGCCTTATCCAAAGGCGTGACCATGTTTGGGCATAACAGACTCAACTCCTCATAACGGTCCGTGTAGGCTCGATGCTCACCGCTGTCTTGCTCAAGATTGTCGAATTCCCTTTCCAAGGCCCTGATCTCATGACGAGGACATAATTCCTTCATCATAAGGGTCCTAAGTTCAGCCCATGTCTGTGCTAGAGCAACTTCTGCACCACGATCTCTCATAACCCCGTTCCACCACGTAAGGGCTCTCTTCTGGAACACACTCGAAACAAACTCGACCTTGCGATTGTCAGGACACTGTACGTGGCGGAAAGTATTCTCAATGCTCTCGAACCATTGAAGAAGCCCAGTCGCTCCCTCAGAACCCCTAAACTTGAGTGGTTTCCCCGAGTTAAAACTCTTGAAATTGCATGGACCATTGATGTTGTTGTTGGCTTGATTCCATTGAGCAAAGAGGTTTGGGAATTGAGCAGCCATTTGCTGCGCAATGATTTCTACCAATTCGGCAGTCGCTATCTGGCTTTCGCGTCGAGGAGGCATTCTAAAAGAGGAAACATGAAAGGAAATGAGTGAGAGAATTAGACGAAAAGAATGAGATGAAACAAATTTGATGAAAGCAAGGATAGTGGTCATTTGTTTGTTACCACTAGGTAAACAAACGACACACAGGGACTAATCAAAGTAAATGAGTCGAAAATAATGTATCGCGAAGACATGCTCGCCTATAAGTGAACACTCATCCCAAGAATTCCCAGGTAAGCACAACTGGTCTCGCGTCTGATGAGATGTATACGAAGTGCTTGCCTAGACAGAAAACCCAGAATACAGGCATTCACCCTTCCAGTTTGCACGTGTTCACATTATTTAAAACCCAAAACCTTGACGAGATTTTTGAAAATTCAAAGGGGTTCAAAACCATATAACAGAAGGTTAAAAACCTAGTAATCAATCATCCTAGAACAGATGATTAGTTTTCAAAGCGGTTTTGAAGTTTATGCTCTTGTTGTGGTCGTCACCTAAGGATAGGTGACGGTATTGTTTTATGACTAAACGCAAGTAAACTCGCGTTAGGGTCCTAGAAAGGTTATAGACTAGGTCAAAGCATTACTAATAACCTAATTCCCTATAACCATTGGCTCTGATACCATCTTTTCTGTCACACCCTGACCACGTAGAACATACAAAACGTGGCGGAAACATCGGGGAGTGTTGTAACAGAATTAATTGTTTCAAATCAATGGCAATTGAAGTTTCGTTTTATTGATTAAAAGTGTTACAATGTCTTAACAAACAAAGAAATACAACATAATTAACTAGTCTTGCATCTTTTATTGTCACTAAAGCCCAAGTCTGCCTATGTGTATCTTGATCATCTTATGCAACAGCTCCTGAAAAACACATGTGAAAATAGGTACGTCAGCATAAAAATGCCTGTGAGATACATAGGTTTTGTGAAAATAGGTTTCATGACTTATGTTTGAGAAAATGTTTAGTCATGAACCTTGTAATTTGCTTTGTTTTGTAAATCATTTGAAAAACGATAAGACCAGATGATATGTATAAATAAGAGAATAATGTATGGTTAAATGAATAACCATTGTAAAATGAGTTTGTATAAGTTAAGTTGCTTGTAAAACAATGTATTGTGAAAAGTATGTTATTTGTATAAAATGTTATATGTCTCAAACTGAAATGATTCAAATAACGCTACGATATGTAATACCATACAAACACTTATATATAGGAAGTACCAGCGGCGTATCCACCATGCTTGTATCATATTACACACGCATCGTTACTTAATCACTTAATCAAACCAAACCACCAAAGTAATGTTTAACAATTGTAGAAATGTTTATGTATGGTCAAATACGGTTCACACGGTTCACAGATACAAACGATTCATAGATACAAACGGTTCAGAGATACAAACGGTTTATAGATACAAACGGTTCACAGATACAAACGGTTCACAGATACAAACGGTTCACAGATACAAACGGTTCACAGACACAAACGGTTCACAGATATAAACGGTTCACAGACACAAACGGTTCACAGATACAAACGGTTCACGGATACAAACGGTTCACATATACAAACGGTTCACATAGTCAAATGATTACAACGGTTCACATAGTCAAATAGTTATAAACGGTTCAAAATGTAATATAATGTGTTCATATACTGGATGAGCATATGCAACAAAATGTAATGTAAAACAATGTACTAAGTATGCACACAATGGACATACATAGCATAAAATGTAATGAAATCATGTACTATAATGTACTAACGAACATAGCAGGTATATGATGTGAAAACGGGAAAGCATGAATGTAACAAGTAGGCACATGTGTTCCACCCCAAAACAGTTTGGAAAACAGTAAAAGAGGGGTCTATGTACTCACTTGAGATTGCTCAGAAGTCCTAAGATAACCACCAAGCAATGCTAGAGATCACGGAATCAAACGGCACCTAGTATAGGTAACTATGTTAATAAACCGGACCTATATCGGAGGATCGGATAGAATGAGGGTTCGTAAACCAAACGAGTATGGGAACTCATGTAATTTGGTTTAACAAAGCCTACATACTAAATGAAACCTAACATAAGTGTTTACGACCCATTACGACCCGTTTAGGCAGCTTATGCTACTTTAACGCGTCGTTCGCGTAAAACGCGTTCGGACCGCCTAACTAGTCCTATGACAAGTAAAATATGCCTTAACATGTCTAATATTGTTGCCGAATCATTTTAGATACCAAAAGTTATGTTACATATGCTTAAAATGAATTTTGGCGTAAAAAGGGCATTTTGGTAATTTACCTAAGGCATATAAACTACCTCGGAAGGTTATTCCCTATATACTATGGTCACCTAATGTGTTTGGTCGGATCCTAATGATCGACCAAATGGGTCGGGTTCGAAGGTATAAGCGATTTATTAGATCGCTTACCCTACGACCCTATACAACGTGGTAATCAGTAGGCATAGTCCCAAGGGACTATAACCAACGTGATTACACTCACGTTGCGAAGTTCTTACGAACTTCGCATTGACCATAAACTGGTCAACGCAGAAAGTCAAACAAAGTTTGACTTTCAGACTCGAAAAGACTCGAAAAGCAATAAAAGAACGAAAGAATACTTACGAAGGGTCCCCGAATGCTAATCGTGATTCAAGTAGCTCAAGTATGAAACAATGGTTTCAACTTAGAGCTTCTCAAATCAGATTCTAGTGAGTTTAGAAGCAAATGGGGGTGGGGTATTTATAGGATTTCCCGAACCGTTAAGATCGTTTCTTGGAAACCGTGCTTTGATCTTGGCCATACACCTCAAGATAATGGTTTTACAAAACCATGTGAGCCCATGGTATTGCCCAAAACCATGTGCACATCAAAACCAGCCCATAGATTCCCCAAAACCATTTGCAACAAGTGGAATGGACCAGATTCGATGTATCAGCAAACATCCTTCAGAAATGACAGTTTTGGTCCCTGTTGTGTGTTTAAGCCATTCCCGGCATGTTTAAGGCCCGTTAAGCCAAATTTAAGGCCCTAAAATGATGACTAAACATTGTGGACATGAAAAATTCTCAAAAATATGTCGGATGTCGGTTCGTTTGGTCGTACGATCGCGATGTTCGCTTAATTACGACGGAATGCGCATAAGCGCGAAAAACGATCCAAATGACGTGACGAATGGATTTTTCTTATGCCAAACACTAAAATAAAATATTATAGTGCTTACATAAATTTTTGGATGTCCGGATGTATTCATAACGTAAGTTATGCGCGAAAGTGCAAACTTGTGCACTTTTTGACGCTTTTAGTCCCTGAATGACCCAAAAGTTTATTTTAGCACACCGAACCCCTCAAAGCCTATTTCTAAGCTATGTAAAGGATATTTATGGTATGTTTAACTTATGGTCATGTTCCGGAATGTCTGTTACAGTTCAAATTGGCATACTTTCGCAGTTTGTCAAGTTTAGTCCCTCTAAGCGAATAAACTAGATTTTGCCATACCAAAGCCTTCAAAACTTATTTCTAAGTTATGTAAAGGTTACTCAAGGTATGTTAAGCCTATTTCACTTTTCCGGAGTGTTCGTTGCATTAAACTGGTTATATTTACGCATCAGTGCGCGTATAACCCTCCAGAAAGCGATTTAGAGCTTGAAATTGAATAAGAGTTGATATGTGTAAACGATACACATATTTTTACAAATCCCAAGTATGAAATACAATATTTCATTGGTTTGGAATTTGTTTGATGGTTGAAGTGACACAGGTGTCACATGTGTTTTAATTTTTGATTTAATTAAACTTCATTACATTTGCCCATGTTTAGTCCCTCAACTTTACACAAGTTATTTAAAGGGTATTTTAACCATATTTGTTATATTATGTCAAGACACTAACTAACTAGGTTAATATTCCTAGTTACTAAGTGGCTTCCGGGAGTTATAACCCGTTATATTTTAAGTCCCGTTAACTCGGGCTCTTATAAAATCAATTCCTTAAAACTTTGATTCGCTTGTATTTAATGTTAGGATTTCTTATTTAAATCCAAATATTTACCGGGTTATTTTTACTACTAATGGTACGTTACCCGTCTTTTAGTATTAACGGAGTTTGATTACCAAACCCATTTTCGGGGTGTTACAAATCTGGAGGTAGATGCATTTGAGGCATCGTACTTGGGCCTACTATATCAGTTGGTGGCAGTTGTTCTACTTCGTTCAATAGTGACTGGAAAGACTGTGGCAGTAATAGTGATTGCAAAAATGATTCCGATACTAATTGATCTTGGATCATCATGCTTTCATCAAACAAAGCTTCTTGCGTTGTTGGATCCTCCTCGAAAACTATCGGTGATAAGCTTTGTAAGAAGTTTGTTGTTGATGGTTGGGATAAGTTAGTTGTAATATGTTCTTGTATGTATGGCAGCGGTGGTTGCATATCAAATCGATAAAAAGACGATTGAGGAAACTGCAACAATGATTGTTGTAAATTTTGTGGGGAGGTACTTTCTAAGATAACTGAAGCTCCCTCCGACTGGGATGGTTGAGTTAGTGTATCAATATGAACAGGGGTTAGCCTAATGGTGTAAAAATTTACAATCCCATGTGCCTTTGGTGGAGATAATCCTTGGATAATATGATCACTTAAGACACCTAATGATTTTGCTATTTTTGTAATGTAAGACCCTCCCATGAGACTTCTCAGAGGATGTGATTGTTGACTAGAAAAATATACAGCAAGCTCGTGGGCAATATTACAAGGAACTTGCTCAAAAATACTATACAGATAGAAAAGTTCGGTTGTTCTAACCCTTTGTTGATTATACTTGCGCCTCGTGATAGTGTTGGCTAAAACACGGTGCATATATTGATAACAAGGGTCTGTGAAGTTCGTAGAATTATTGTGGCCACACCTTTCTTTTAATGAATGGCATTGCCAATAATCTACCATATCCGCAGAGGAATAAGAGGTTGATGCCTCCGTAAAAATGGGTTGTTTAACTTCTTCTTCTGTATATATTCCCAGATGAACTGCGAATTCTGTTAATGACATAGTATGAGGTTGCCCACAAAGTTGAAAATGAATGGATTCATTGGTAAGATTTTTATTATATTTGCAATAGAAAGTGGACAAGAACTCATACACCAGTTCATCGTATGATGGTTCTAGGATGTCGAAGAAACGGCGCCAGGGCGTATTAGGTAGTAGTAATCTTGCCAGTAAACCACTGGAATCAATCGTTCCCATTCGTTGCCAATCAATACCGCTAATAGTAAGAACTTCATGATGCCTGAGTTTTTGATACTTCTCTCGATTGTGTAAATTAGTAAACTGAAGGAAGGGATGAATTTTTGCTGCATTTGAAGATTCAGCATATGCTGCTGGGAGATTTGTCATTGGGATATGGGGTTTTGTTGAACTAAGAAAAGTTTGGGTATGTGTTGAGTTATATCAGAAGTTGTAGTTCTTGTGTAGATTAGATCGAGTGGTAAGTTTCTTATATAGATAAGGAAATTCCGGATTACACCATATGATCGGTTAGGGCTTCCATGCTACGTTCTGCAGCTAGTTTGAAAATTTGAATTTGAAAATGTATGGTCTCGAGAAAATTTTGAACTTTGGAAAAGAGGGAATTGTATCATATAAAATTGATAATAGTACAACGTAGGTACAACCATTGAATGGGTTGTTGTTGTCGTTTATGTTATTCATGCTTGTTTCGGCGCGCGAGGCCTCATGATCTGCTATTGCCTTTGAAATGCGTTCCTGTAATTCTGCCTCAGTGGTAGGCAAACGTGTGTCCCGTCGTGGAGGCATATTCTAAAAGAAAATCATATTGGTCCGGTCATAATAAGTATAGTAAGTAAGTAATATGCTTATGTGGTAACACAATAACTCCTAACATCCCATGTCATATCGCAAAATAAATAATCCAATAACGCATGTAAATCACAATCAATGTAAGCAAGTAATCATCCTAGTCTTCCCAAGATTATCTCACCCAGTCTCTAAGACTAACTCCCTGGTATCTAAGACAAAAACTTCCCAGTCTCTAAGACTAACTCCCTGGTCTCTAAGACCAAAACCTTCCCAATCTCTAAGATTGAACCCCTCAGTCTCTAAGACTTGATGTGTAGGAAGCGGTATGTTAAAAACTTGTAAAAATGGTTAAATAAAGACTGATTAAAAAAAAAACTAAACTTTTTAACATGCTTTGGCCTAATAGGTATCAGTACTCTCATTGATAGTCCCCAGGTAGGCAACGGGTCCTTTTATTTGGATTTGTACGAATGCCAGCCTAGACAGGAGTTCTCAACTACCGATACTTAACCCTTCCAGTTACTACATGTCTGACACGAAAAATGCATGTTTGTAAAGAAACGTTTGTATCCTAGATCTGGAAACTTGTATATGCAATGTAAAAATGTTTTCGTGAGAGCCCTGATGATCATAGTCTAGACTCGAGAAAGAATCCTAGTTCGCTATGATCGAGGCTCTGATACCAAGCTGTCACACCCTGGCTTTTGCAGAAGCGTGGGTTTATTTGGTGTGACTTCTTAATACCATAGCAACAATCATAACAATGCTATATGATAAAAATACGAGATGTTCATCCATTAATAAAAGTGAGAAAATACCTCCATAACATTGTTTAGAAACATCGACATTTGAAATAAGTTACAAACCATAAATTATTTAAAACATGTTCATAAGACACCCAAAAGACTTTAGATAAGACGAGGTTTAGAGACATGTAACCCGTCCAGGAGTAGGTTACACCTCCCAAACTTCACAACTCTGGATGACATCTATTATCCAACGAAGCTAGACACATGCATACCCTGCCAGATCCTGCTAGTTCCCTGAAATAGATGTAGTTTGAAAAATCAACAAAAAGGTTGAGCGAGTTCATGTGTAAGTCTGTGTGTATAAGCCTTTAAAATATGTCTTGTGTGTATAATTGTCCCTGGTATGTAGCAATTAAGGAAAAAGAGAGCACCAATGGGTTGCAAAGCCATTAGTATGTGTGAAAAGGTGCAGGAAAACTCAAACCTAGCATTTTTGTACCGGGCTTCCGGCTGGAAGACATAGTCACCTCTATGGGCCGCCCCGGCCTCATGGGTGTGGGCTCGCTAAACCCAAATAGATCTATCAATCATGTCCCTCGGTCCTACGACGAGGATTAATGGCCTTAAGTGTTGTGCCCACCTTTCACAGTCTAGTAGTAAAATCCTCCTTAAGCTAACCATACCATGTATAATAATGTCTGTAATAGTTGTAACATGTATTCCACCCCCGAGGTATAAAACTGAAAACAGTTAAGAGAAAAGGGGGAACATAGCGATTTCGAATACGCAAGTCAAGATTAAGGTGTCTGATAATAAGGAAACTCAAAGTTGTCCTAATGAATCGTACATGAACAAGAATAATGTATCAATATTGAGGTCGTATAGTGTTGACGGGATTTGTTGAGCATTTATTGTATTTGATAGTGTTTAGATTAACAGAAGGATCTTGTGAATTATGTGTTTAGAGGGCTCGGAAAAATGAACATGATATAAAGGAATTATTTATGAAAAATATTTATTTATCATAAATAATAAAATTGTAATAATGTACAATTGATTTAATATAAACATTTGTAATAATAAATCAAATATATTTAATTAGTATAATCAAATAACATAATCAAATATAATGATTATTGGCAAAATATTGTACAAGTGATATAATTAATTTATAACAGAATAATTAAAAATAACATTTTTAATTATTGAACTTGAATATTACTGATTTAATTATATAAATATCGAAATTATATAAAATATCAGTAGCAACTTTATTTTTGTAAAGATCAACACTTAAAATAATTAATCTGAAAATTTCAGATTTTAATTCCTAAAAATCGATTTATTATTAATTATTTAATAATAAATTGTTTTAATATTGTAAAAATTAGTTTTATAAATAAATTGACTAATTTCACATTTTTAATAAAAGCAACAGTGGTTAATAATCTTATAAAAATTATTGGAATGTTGAAAATATTAAAAATGAAACGATTAAAAAGAAATGCAGAACCCTAGGTTCGAACCCGGGTCTGTATTGTAACCAAACAGAGTCTTAACCACTGGGCTAAGCTTCTGTTTGTGTTTGGTTTAGGACTGCTAAACTTATAACCAAACAGGAACTGGTCATCTTCTCCAATTGGAGTCAAACAGAAAGTCAACTCTTTCAATTCTACGGGAAAACTGTGTTATATCAAGATTAACTCTAGGGAATCATTGCATAAGTGTAAACAAACTAATTGGACGGATAAAAACTAACCGGTATTGAAAGGATGATCGGATTGAAAAATTCCGGCGAAAAAGTGAGTATTCCGGTGAGTTGCAGGTTCGTTTAACAATTTGTTTCGATGTTTTTGAGATATGTGAGAGGTGCAGGATGTTCATGGTGATCTAGGGATCTTATATAGAGGTCCAATTCGATCTCAGATTCGACAAATCATAATGGAGTCGACCCACTTTAAATTTTTAAATAAAAAGTTTGATATTAGTGGAGTTGGTACGAAATTATGTCGATTGAATGATTAAGATTAGTTGGGATAGGTTGGGAATCATGTGGGTAACTTTACAGATCAAAAAAATTGGATTAAAATTAATTTTTGGTGATTTTTTATGAGATCCGCGACCTTGCGGATCAGAATGTGTTATTCAGCTCGAATATAATGTTAATATATATATTATAAAATTTCAAATAAAACACAACCCAGCTTGTAGATCAGCTGGTTGTGTGCGTGGCTTGTTTGCGGAGGGGCGCGGGTTCGAGTCCCGTTCCGGCCATTTCTTTGGGTTTAAAACCCTTTTTAATTTTCTGAATTAAAATTAATTATAATAAAATTCTAATTAGTATATAAAAGAAATTAAAATCTATATCTATCAGCTCCTGTACAGGAGGATAAATTGGTTAAGACACTTTGGTTATAACGTAGAGGTCACGAGTTCGAATCCCGGCAGGGCCGGTCCGATACAGAAGGACCCCCTTTTATCCGACTTTTTGGATATTTACACTTTGGCCCCTCAAGTTTCGTTTTGTACAAAAATAGTCCCTCAGCTTTTGAAAAGTTGCAATAACAGCCCCTCTACTTTCATATAAAATACATAATTGGTCCCAGAAGTTTTGAGAATTGACATAAATGGTCCCTGTAGTAGCCAGTTAGTTAAACTAACTGGGTTAAGTTTTAAAGAAGAATCCTTTATATAAGAGTTAACCAGGTTAGGATATTCAGTTAAAATGAGTTTCTAAAAATCAGTTTTAGTCCCTAGAGTTTCAGTTTCAGAAAATGACCAAATCAACCTTGGTCTTTTATTTCAAAACTATATATTTATTTCTTTATAAAATAAGTTTCCAAAAATTACAAAAAGAACCCAAAACTTATAGTTTGAAATAATCGTACTTTAACCCTCGTATTTATATAGTTTCAGAAATGACAATTTAGTCCCTAAACTTTGTACTTTCAAATAATGACGGTTTTAGTCCTTGAAATTAAAAGGTAATAACTTCAAGAAAGTTTCAAAGAATGACAAATAGATCCCTTAGATTGTAGTTTTACAAAACGTCACAATAGGCCCTTATAGTTTCTGTAACCTTGTTTAATAGCATAAAACTCAACAAATTTGAAATTGTTTCACGTGTTTGTATTGGTATAAGCATGTATAAGCACAAAGCAAGTATGTTCAAATAAGTTTCATTTCAAATACGGTATTTGTTACAATGCAAGTCAAAACAAATGCGAGTGTGAAAAATCAGGGTGGTTACATAACAAAGCATGCGAATTTATTGAAACATGCAAAACTTGAATGTTTTTATTAAAATAAAGCACTAAAATAAACAAACTTCATTCAAAAGATGAAAGAAACTCCATTTTCATCTTCACCGAGCATCTTAAGATAGTTATTGCATCCGCCAACTCTTTCAACTACTTCTCATCCCTCTCACCCAGATCAACCATGAACATAACGGCAATTTCTTGAAGACTACTCACTTGCATCTGAGATAGCAAGTTCAGAATTTCATGCCTTCTCTTCATGTTTTCTGTTACTCGAGAAATGTTGGTCTCCAACATCTCTTGACATGATCGATCCTCTTGAATTTGTTCCTGAATCCTTTTTCTCAAAGCCTGCTTGATACTTGATTCAGAAGAAGAGGATGTTGATATATCTGCCATTTTTAAAAGGATGTTTGAAATGGAGATAAAAAGATAAACTATATAAAAAAAGAAAAAAGCACATAAAAATTATTGATATGAATTATTGAACTGAATTATTTGATTTGAATCATTGAACTGAATTATAAAACAAACTATGCGAAAATACATATAATTAGTTTTAAAGCGTGCGAAATATATAGCTAAACATGTTAAATACTTTCTAGTATGCAAAATGTCCAACATAAAAATGCAAAATTAAATATTAAACTTTATTGTGTGCGAAATGCCCAACTTTAAACATGCGAAATTATTCATGTGATCCAATCTTAAAATACCTTAAACTAGAAACAACTTATCTTCAACAAATCACAACACATGCGATATGTAAAAAAACAACACATGCGATATGATAAACTCAACAAATAAAACCAGAAATTGTGTGCGAAATGTCCAACTTTAAACATGCGAAGTTATACATATGATCCAATCTTAAATAACTTCAACCATAAATAACTTATCTTCAACAAATCACAACACATGCGATATTTAAAACAACACATGCGATATGATAAACTCAACAAATAAAACCAGAAACAACTTATCTTCAACCTCGTTACAATCTAATAAAATGAAAATACCTTTAATTCAAAATAAACCCAAACAAAAACCAAAAACAAACATCCTAAATGACGAATCCATAATTTTCGGAAATCGCCAATCTGTGTTCAGTACAGAAATCAATCAAAAATCCTACAAATCGAATTGAAACGAACATTAATTAGATGGACGGTTATGAAATGAACTCGTAATTTGCTTCCTTGTTGACGGAATTCCCTGATTTGCTTCCTTGTTGACGGAATTCCCTAATTAGCCCTCAGATGTTTGAACAAAATGTCTGATATACCCTTGTCTAATTAAATTGAATCAGGACACGCGTATGGCTGTGGGCATCGCGTACATAATGTACGATAAGGGGATTTGTATCCTACACTTTACCTATATATATATATTGTTAAGAAAATGTATATTGCATTGTTGTTGTCCCACTTACTCAGGTGTATATTTTCCTTCTTATGTATGTTAGGTCGCAAGGATATTCGGGAAGACTTAGATGGACGCTTGGAGGGAATAAAGAGGCATATGGATTTTTATAAAAAAATATGTTTTGTACAATATTTCAACATTTTGAAATAACGTAAAGTTTTACAATTTATGGAATGATTTGAAATAATGTAAAGTTTTACAATTTATGGAATGATGTTTTGACCTCTGATGTACTATATAACTGACACGTCAGCCCGATCCGAGTTGAAGTGTTACAGTTGAGTGCAACTGAATTCCTTCCTTCATCATTGCAATAACTAAATCAGGAAGACTTTATATGTTGCCACTGAAGGCTTTGCGTACATATCAAACACTGCATTCATGATGCCCCTTCATTGTGATTTCACTCAGAATGTTGAACACAACATCCTTTGATAGTGATAGTCTAATAACAACTTTAGACTTCTTAAAGAAACTCTCCCACTCATCTCATCTAGTTTTATCTTCTCTAGTCTTTCACCCAATACATGTGCAAATCCTTCTGAACCAACAAATCCTCTGTTTGCATTTTCCACCAACCATAATCTTTACCATCAAACTTCTCAATCTGAACCTTACAACTTTTTTCCATTTCAGTAACTGAGAAACGAATAGGATCAAGAAAAAGTGAAAAGACACAATAATGGCTCTGAGCTAAAAAGCTTAACGAATGTTCTAGTGAACACTGTTAAGGGTCTAAACCTACTATTCTCATTCATAAAAGACAGGTAACATTGATTTTGGAACTCGGTAACTCAGTTAGAAAATGTCGGATAATTTTAACCGCTCGAACACTGTGTTCACTACTTAAACAATAACCAAGATTCAAGAACAAACATCAAATACCAAATTAAGAAACTGAAAAACCTAATGATCTTTACTTCTTTTTTATCAATGATTGATAGTACATGACCGCGAATCTGCTTGCTACTCTTTTGTTCCCAGCTATAAACCCTAGCGGCGGCTAACCTGTTCTTATTTCAATTCAAGAGATAGATAAATAGACACATCCCATTAATGTTTGGTTCCTTCAGTCACCAGTTCTCGGAAATAAAAAACAATCTGATTAAGCTTCTCTCATTACAATATTGGTCAATGATCTAGCTTCTAAACTGCAATAGCCTGACGGTGGTTTCCTTATCAATGAGCGAATAACAAGCAAAATAGGGTTTTACTCGGTGACACTTGCACCCTTTGTTTTCAATGGTTGCCAATGAAAAACGAACAACCTTAATCGATTTCAAACGGCGATGCTAGCCCTTTCTTCCTCTCGTGTTGTATTTCTCCCATGTGTAACCGAGTACTGATCTATTATCTTCAAATAATGAACAATAATCACCAGATTTATGATCTTAAAAAAATGAACAATAATCACTAGCCTGAAGCTCTGATACAACCTTTTAGGACTCGACTCTCAAACAACACACACAAACACGAATGAAACTACAAGAGAAAAAAATGAAGATGAACACAAGAGATTTACATATTGTTCGTCCGGCTGACCTATGTTCCAAGCATGGTATTTAATTATTTCTATTTGCTTGACTCGTGAGGAATTACAAAGTACAAGATTAGTATATACGGAGATACATTAGAGTTAATAACTCAATGCACAAGACAAGATAAATGGGCAAAAATAAAAGAATTAGGGTCAGCTCCAAAACCTCCCTTATTGTTCTCCAATAAGCATGTTGACTTGTCTTAATTAAACCAAGCCCAATCAAGACTCCACTAACCTAACACGAATGGATGTTGATATATGTTGGTTCTGAGCTATATCTCCGCACCAGCTTCTTGTTTGATCACCCTCCATAACAACAACAAAATTTGTTGCAGTTCATCTTGTTCACTTATGCTCTTGAGAATCTTTTGTATGATACAAGCTATTTTCTTGTTCTTGTACTCCCTTCCAAATTCCTCTATCCTTTTCTTGCCGCTTCAGAGAAATCTCTTCGTGTAGCTTCAAGGTAAGTTCAGAATTTTGATCTTTAACAAAAGTTTATTATGTTCCTACATCACCATACTTTTGACCATCAAACTAATATATTAAATACCTTTGGTGTTACAAGTTTCAAAATGATAAAAGTGAGTGTAATACGCTTATATAGAGATCAATTCTAGGACTATGAACAATTTATATATGAAAAATTATAAAATAATCATTACTATAAATTCTAACAGTAAAACATATGTATTAATACATAGATATGCTTTAAATAAGATACATTTATACCATACCAAAAATTGAATAATTTCTATTATGCACATGTAACAAACTAAATATTTCAATTCAATTACTCAAATCTACAGCCTCCGGGATACTCTCCAGGGAAGGTCTCCAATTTCTCCGGCAATCTCCCTTCATTTGTCTGCTTCTTAGAATCCGTGTTCTCTTCATATCTATCAATCGCTGTTCTAATGACCTTGATGCTGCTGGTCTCGACATAGGTCGGAGATTAACATTATTACGTCTGTTCTAGCCTTTTTTGTTCGTAACTTGTTCAAGAACTTGCGACAGCTCTTCCCTCTTCACCAAGATCTTCATCCTTCTTGATCAATTGAATGATTCACAGCGGAAGCATTATCACTTATGGGATTCATTGTCTGATCTTGATTGATCAATGTATGGTAATCGGAATATGGACAATTTAACAGTTAACGAAATTGTCTTGGCACTGGTAACTGGTTCCCGGCAATGTGTATTTATACATCAGACATAAACGGTTATGTGGAGGTTTGGTTTTTGGCAGGAATAACCGTAAAATAAAACGTTTTCAACCAACCGACACAACCGTTCGTCTATATCGTTTCATACATACATACATACATACATACATACATACATACATACATACATACATACATACATACATACATACATACATACATACATACATACATACATACATACATACATACATACATACATACATACATACATACATACATACATACATAAGTAAAATAGTCATAATATATAAATACAAATAATTATACGAATAATAATTATGTTTATATAGTCAAATACTCTCCCCTAAACATAATTATGTTTACGAGAGTTCTTGAGAACACTGTTGTTGGCATCGTCTACGGCAGCTTTTGCCCGGTTAAAATCGAATATCCTCCTTATGTTTAGCTTCTTGATTCCATGGCAGTCGTTGCCGGCGAGGAAAGCATAATGATCTGCATCTTTACCTGCAGCTTCTGCACTCCTTGAACGGCCTTCCGTTTCCTTTTGATCTGCATCAGTCACTGCTTCCCTATCACCTTCACTTTTGCTCTACCTCGGATCAACTGCCATCTTCACATCCTCCTTCTCGAGCGCCATTTCTTGAGTTGTCTTATACTTGTAATAGTATACAAGTACATCCAAATACATAGCGTATATTAGCCGCATGTATTCTCCTTCATCATACTCGAATCCTATGTCCCTGGTAATCATTGCCCACATGCCATTCTCGGTGATTCTCTGGTGACCACCTTCCCTCTTTACGGCCATATACAGATCCAGTAAACTTACCTTTCGGTCACTTGAGGCATATGCAGGCAGAGGTCTCGAATGAATTCCTAGTTTCTCCTTAAGAAACCACTCTACCATAATACTGAAAGTAGTTTCAAGATGATATTTGTACTTTATAACATAATCCTCATCATCAAGCATGTCTAGAAGTGCCTTACAATCTCGAAATTCCTTAAAGTACATCGCTTGTAATATTTGAATGTTCCAATCCGGTTCGTTCATTGAGATATTCAGATTTTCAAAATACTCGTTTAAGAATTCAGATTTATACTTCTCATGCTCTGAATCTTTACTCATCATAAACTGTTTTTCTAATTTACCAATTTCCTCCTCCCTTGTCATTCACGTTTGATCATTTCTTTTGTTGATAAAGGGAACACTAAATGTTGGAAACAACTTACACTTATCCCCCATAAATTTAACCGTAAAACCATGAGTTATTAATTGATCAAGGCTTAAGACATTTTTGTCTATGTCCGGAGTATAAAACACACTCTGAACACGAACCTTTTTTGACCCAGTCATAACTTCAACAACACCAATACCCCTTGTGAAGAAAAATTGATTTTCTTCGGTTATTGTTTCAACAATAGACATGTTTTTTATTCGCTTAAACATATCTAAGTTTCTAGAATAATGATGTTTAAGAGTTTTACTAACATACCACATTTCTGACCAATATCCTCCATCTGTCCCGATCACTGTGTGTTCCATTCTTTGATCGTTTTGTTGATCGGAATCTTCATTTAGTTGTTTCTGCGTTTCGGTGTCAACCGCTAGACGGAGCAGTTGAATTTCTTCTTCCTTTTCTTTCTCTTGACATGTTGCGATTTGGTGACAAGATTTGTTGCAGTAGTAGCACCGTCTCTGCAACCATCTGCGTTCCTTTTTCTCATCCGAGTAGTGTTTATACGGCATCATTGTTGAAGTCGGCCGGAGATCATCACTATTAATGAAACTGGCTCTGATACCACTTTCTTGATCAATTGAATGATTCACAGCGGAAGCATTATCACTTATGGGATTCATTGTCTGATCTTGATTAATCAATGTATGGTAATCAGAATATGGACAATTTAACAGTTAACGAAATTGTCTTGGTACCGGTAACTGGTTCCCGGCAATGTGTATTTATACATCAGACATAAACGGTTATGTGGAGGTTTGGTTTTTGGCGGGAATAACCGTCAAATAAAACGTTTTCAACCAACCGACACAACCGTTCGTCTATATCGTTTCGTACATACATACATAAGTAAAATAGTCATAATATATAAGTACAAATAATTATACGAATAATAATTATGTTTATATAGTCTAATAATCCTCACCACTCCGGTCTCCACCGAATGTGAAACTACTCCTCTGGGATTCATGATCATATTAAAAACATTGAGGTTTTTCGTAGCCATGTTGGATAAGAACCTTACTATATGAGATGAAAATACTGATTTTGTTTTCTTTAGAATTTGGTGAACAGTTAATACGAGTGTATGCTAATGAATTGCATGGTTTATATGTTGGTAATTTTAGTGATTATCAACATTTGTAGTGGTATTGGATTAATTCATTGAATAGGCGTTCTCATTATATATTAATCGAGTTAGGTGATGCAGGAATGGCGGGCTTGGTTGTTATAACGAGTTAGTGTATTTAATCGGATTTGGGCCGAATACATTTACTAATTATTGGGCTTTAGGCTAATTAGCTTATTATTGTTTTGTGCCTAACTAAATAATAAGTAAATTAACTTATTAAATAATTAAAATGTGGCCGACAATTCACATGAGGTGTGAATTTTGACCAATTCATTTTGATTTTAGATAAGGTCGTTATTTGAAGATATAACTTGTCCGAGTTTTTTGGGATGTTTTCGACATTCTGAGAAACGGTAATACACAGAAAAGTACGACCAATTTTCTTTAGAGATATACGGTATTTTGATATTCTCAAAAAATCACAATCCTGTTCTTGTTACGAATTGAGTTTAATCCATTCGAACTTTTGAGTATACCGATCAAATAGTTCGTTCTGATAGTTCTCATGCGACTCTCAATTCAATCCAAGCAATTTTATTTTGATTCACTATGGTCTTGATCAATCCAACCAACAAAGAACGAACTATTTCAACATGACTGGTGAATCTGCAAGCGACATGACAAGCAAATTCGTGAAGCTGGAGAAATTTGAAGGGCAAGATTTTAGGCGCTGGAGGAAGAAGATGCACTTCTTGTTAACCACACTAAAAGTTGTGTACGTTCTGAGTACACCGATGCCTGAAGAAGGGGGGGGACGAACCACTTGATCAACAGAGGAAAAGGTCGAAGTGGGAAAATGATGATTATATATGCAGAGGGCATATATTGAATGGAATGTGTGATGGGTTATTTGACTTGTACCAGAATGCAGTCTCTGCCAAGGATCTTTGGGATTCTCTTGAATCCAAATATATGGAAGAGGATGCATCTAGCAAAAAATTTCTGGTAAGTAATTTAATTCCTACAAATTGGTTGATGAGAGACCGGTTATGGAGCAATATAATGAATTACTGCACATATTGGCTCAATATACTCAACACAATTTGTATATGGATGAGTCAATTTTTGTTTCAAGCATAATTGATAAACTCCCTCCATCATGGAAAGATTTTAAACACACCCTTAAACATCAAAAAGAAGAATTGACTTTGGTTCAATTGGGAAGTCACATTCCAATCGAAGAATCTCTTCGGGTTCAAGAAGTTGGTAAAAATAAGGGCAAAAGTGTGGTTGGTCAATCTTCAATTAATATGGTGGAGCATCACGGGAAATCGCGTAATTATAACAAGTTTAAAGGCAAAAAATGCAAGTCTGATCATGGTGATAAAAATTCAAACAAGAAAGCCAAAAAGACATGTTGGAGGAGCCACAAAGTGGGACACTTCAAAAAGGATTGTCGGGTGAAGCTTACGGGAAACAACAAAGGCTCGAGTGGAGCGGGTCCCCAACTCAAACGGGTACGTGTTCTAAATTTTATTTGAATTAAAATAAGTTTAGTGATAGTTTTGTGAAAACAAAGGTTCCATTTATAGAAAATAAAAACCAAAATTTATGTGGTACTGTTTGTCTCGATAATGTTGGGAAAAATGACTTTTCTACACCAAAATTTTCATGTGATTATAAAAATAATTTGCAATGTTGTAATATTATTTCACAAACTGATTTTGGAAAATTTTCGTTAATTAGTGAAAGTGGCTCATCTTTGGGCCCAAGTCAAAATACAACATATGATGGGTGTTGGAATAAATCAAAAGGAATATCGTCCTGTGATGAATTAAACGAAAATTATAAGGACAATATATTGAATTTTGATGATAACACCCAAATGGTGAAAGTAAATAATGCACTTAATGATGAGTTCATTAGATCCACTAATCAAAATGGAGTTAACAGCCCATTAAATAATCCAAATTTGGATTTGAGTGGAAAGTGGCCTTTGAGCTGTAATTCGGTTGCAACTGAAAATCGTTCAGTGGGCTTGAATTTAAAAGCAACATGTGATAATGATTGTGGCCAAGCTCACACGAGTTCATAGTTGATGGAAAACATTATTAATTCGAATTCAAATAAGAATTTTAATGTTAATTTAAGTGTTCCGATTGTGAATTACGTTTCCTTTATCACTGAATCATTTTGTATTCGGGATGATGAATTTGCATGGTGGGTAGACTCGGGAGCTACGGTGCATGTATGCAAAGATCTAAGGTGGTTTGAAGAATGCAAACCTATTGATGATGGATCTGAATTACGAATGGGAAATGTAGCAACCGAGCCTATCAAAGGTGTCGGGAAAGTCAAGCTTGTATTTACTTCTGGCAAACACTTATTACTAGATTATGTGTTGTATGTTCCGGGTATACGGAAGAACTTATTGTCGGGTATTGTATTAAATAATTATGGGTTCAAACAAGTTATTGAGTCGAACAAGTTTATCTTGTCTAGACATGGAACCTTTGTAGGATTTGGATATTTATCTAATGGTATGTTTAAGTTAAATGTTCATGTTCCTTTTGCTAAAGAATCCGTGTGTATTGCTTCTTCTAGTAATAAAGTCGATAATGAATCAAAATTATGGCATGCTAGGTTAGGACATGTTAATTATTTTAGAATGAAAGACATGTCTAAAATGAGCTTGATACCCGCTTTTGATATGAATAATAATCAATGTCACACTTGCAAGTTAACCAATATAACAAGAAAACCTTTTAAAGATGTCAAAAGAGAATCTAAGGTTTTAGAGCTCATTCATTCCGACTTATGTGATTTTCACAATACTCCCTCGCTTGGAAATAAGAAATATGTTGTGACCTTTATTGACGATGCTTCTAGGTTTTGTTATGTTTACTTGTTACATGCAAAGGATGAAACGTTAGATAAATTTAAAATATATAAACAAGAAGTAGAATTACATCAAAAGGATTTGATTAAAAATCTTCATACAGATAGAGGTGGTGAATACTATGATCCAGTTTATTTCCAATCTACTGGTATCATACATCAGACCACTGCTCCTTATACACCACAGCAAAACGGTGTATCTGAGAGGAAGAATAGGACATTAAAAGAAATGGTTAATTCCATGTTGTCCTATTCGGGTTTGAGTGAAGGATTTTGGGGTGAGGCTATGCTGACAGCCTGCTATTTATTGAATAGGGTTCCAAATAAAAAGACCAAGGTAACCCCATATGAGCTCTGGCACAAAAAGGCACCAAACTTAAGTCACCTTAAAGTTTGGGGTTGTAGAGCTGTAGTGAGACTCACTGAACCTAAGATGCAAACCTTAGGTGAGAGAGGCATCGATTGCATATTCATTGGATATGCTGAACATTCTCCAACTCATAGGTTCTATGTGACAGAACCAAATGATTACGTGTCAGTTCACACAGTAATTGAGTCAAGAGATGGAGATTTTGGAAATGAAGATAGGTTCTCCTCAGTACCTAGACTTAAAGATGTGCCTCAGAGTTTAAAATATTTTGAAAGAAACTCTATCAATACGAAAGACGTACCTTCTACTAGTACAGAACCCAGGAAATGTACTAGGGTAAGGAAAGCCAAGAACTTTGGTGATGATTTCCAACTTTATTTGGTTGAAGGATCGAGAGATAAAATTGAATATCAATATCAATATTGTTTCAATATTGAGGAAGATCCGAAAACTTTCAGTGCAGCAATGGCTTCAAGGGATGCTTCATTTTGGAAGGAAGCTATTCAAGATGAAATTGATTCTATTATGCAGAATAAGACCTGGAAGTTGACCGATTTACCTCCCGGATGTAAACCGTTAGGATGTAAATGGATTTTCAAAAGGAAAATGAAAGTGGATGGAAGCATTGATAAATTTAAAGCCAGACTAGTGATACAAGGCTTTAGACAAAAAGAAGGAATTGACTTCTTTGATACATATGCTCCAGTAGCAAGAATATACACGATTACTGTAACAACTGTGCTTGTAATCACTATGAACAGTTCTGTTATCAATAAAATAATGTTATTTGATCCCAATGTTTGTTTTGTTATGTTATACATTTTTCATGTTTTGACTTTTATGTAATTTCAAACTCTACATCACTTTCTGGAGAGTTATACGCAAACTAGTGCGTAAACGTACTTAGTTTAATGCGAGAAATACTCCGGAACATCAACATATACTCAACATACCTTAAATAACCTTTACATAACTTAGAAATAAGTTTTGAAGGCTTTGGTATGACAAAAACAAGTTAATTCGCTTACAGGGACTAAATATGACAAACTGCGAAATTATGTCAATTTGAACTGTAACGAACATTCCGGAACATGACCATAAGTTAAACACACCTTAAATATCCTTTACATAGCTTATAAATAGGCTTTGAGGGGTTTGGTGTGCTAAAATAAACTTTTGGAACATTCAGGGACTAAAAGTGTCAAAAAGTGCACAAGTTTGCATTTTCGCGCATAACTTACGTTCTGAATACATCTGGACATCCAAAAATTTATGGAAGCATGACTATATTTTATTTTAGTGTTCGCCTTAAGAAAAATCCATTCGTTTCGTCATTTGGATCGTTTTTCGCGCTTATGCGCATTCCGTCGTAATTAAGCGAACATCGCGTTCGTACGGCTAAACGAACCGACATCTGAGATATTTTTGAACACATTTTAAGTTCCCTATACTTTAACTTCATTTTAGAGGTTTGAAATGGGGTTAACAGGCCTTAAACGTGTCAAAAATGGCCTAAAAACAGTTCAGGGACCAAAACTGTAAATCTGCCAAACTTCACCCCTACGATGCGCAGGGACTTTTGCCCTACGATGCGCAGGGGGTCTCCAGACCAGATGCAGAGTATTTAACAGCCTGTTTTCAGCTGTTTTGCACTCCCTAACCCCCTTGCCAAGTGTCCAATCCTTATGGTGGTGAGCATTTTGAGGCACCATAACTTTGTGACAAGTGTACGGCTCGGATCGTGGCACGATATTCAAGAAACGATCCTAACGGCTCTACTTTTCCTATAAATACCCACCCCCCATTTGTTCAAAACCCACAAATCTGATCAAGAAAGCTCTAAGTTGGAACCTTCGTTTCATACCTGAGCTATTTCGATCTGGGTTAGCATTCGGGGACCCTTCGTAAGTATTCTTTCGTTCTTTTCCTTATTTTTACTGCTTTTCGAGTCAGAAAGTCAAACTTTGTTTGACTTTCAGCGTTGACCAGTAATGGTCAATGCGAAGTTCGTTTGAACTTCGCAACGTGATTGTAATCACGATGGTCATAGTCCCTTGGGACTATGCCTACTGATTTCCACGTTGTCTAGGGTCGTAGGATAAGCGATCTAATAAATCGCTTATACCTCGAACCCGACCCAGTTTGGTAGATCATTAGGATCCGACCAAACACAGTAGGTGACCATAGTAGGTAGGGAATAACCTTCCGAGGTTATACCCTATGGTCACATCGTTTAAGTAGTTGCATGATAGGTAGTTTATATGCCTTAGGTAAATTACCAGAATACCCTTTTCATACATAATTGGTAATTTAGCATATGTAACCTAAACTTTTGTCACGTAACTGATTATGTAACATGTTTAGGCATATAACACTTGTCATAGGGCTAGTTAGGCGGTCCGAACGCGTTTCACGCGCACGACGCGTTAAAGTAGCATAAGCTTCCTAAACGGGTCGTATTGGGTCGTAAACAATTATGTTAAGTTTCATTTAGTATGTAGGCTTTGTTAAACCAAATGACACGAGTCTCTACACTCGTTTGGTTTACGAAACCTCATTCTATCCAATCTTCCGATTTAGGTCCGGGTTATTAACATAGTTACCTATATTAGGTGCCGTTTAATATTCCGAGATCTATAGCATTACTTGGTGGTTATCTTTTGACAACTGAGCAATCTCAAGTGAGTACATAGACCCCTCTTTTACTGTTTTCCAAACTGTTTTGGGGTGAAACACATGTGCCTACTTGTTACTTTCATGCTTTCCTGTTTTCACATCATATACCGACTATGTTTGTTAGTACATTATAGTACATGATTTCATTACTTTTCTGCTACGTATGTTGACTGATAGCATGCTAGCACATTGATTTTACAAGACTTTTCTACTTTGTATGTTAACTTAGCATACTTAGTACATTGTTTTCATATGACATGTATACAACTACTATGACATTTGGTTTGCACAAACGGGTCTTTATTACGTTCATTAACATTTGCTACGCCGCTCGGGAGTAAGTAGTGGTACCATAGGACTTGACAAATCCCATTCCTGACATCCCGGGTTTGTTTGGATGTAAGGAATGACTGAATCCGAAAACATTACTTTTGATAACCTTGACTGAAAGGGTTATCCGACTGTCTCAAGGCTTGAATGTATGCGTTAACTTACCACATAAATGTTCGTATCAATGTATCATGCATCACTTTACAAAACATAACTTTTTGATATAATCAAAATACTTTGTTTTGTACATTTTTACTTATGGTTTAAGTAGTCTTATTTTACTTACCATACATATCATTTTGGTTATACATTACTTGACTACTTTTGGACTATCAACATTTGACATGGTGTATACAAGGACTTTTGACTATTGGTTTAAACATAGACATTTGACTTGGATATTTGACATAGACATTTTTACATGATTTACATCTTGACATGAACATTTTACATTGTTTGGTTTGGTTTGATTAAGTGATTAAGTAACGATGCGTGTGTAATATGATACAAGCATGGTGGATACGCCGCTGGTACTTCCTATATATAAGTGTTTGTATGGTATTATATATCGTAGCGTTATTTGAATCATTTCAGTTTTATACATAGAACATTTCATACAAATAACATACTTTTCACAATACATTGTTTTACAAACAACTTATCTTATACAAACTCAGTTTACAATGGTTATCCATTTAACCATACACTATTCTCTTAATTATACATATCATCTGATCTTATCGTTTTTCAAGTGATTTACAAAACAAATCAAATTACAAGGTTCATGACGAAACATTTTCTCAAACACAAGTCATGAATCTTATTTTCACAAACCTATGTATCTCACAGGCATTTTTATGCTGACGTACCTATTTTCACATGTGTTTTCAGGAGCTTTTCCATAGGATGTTGATCATGATACTAGGGCGGACCTGTGCCTTAGAGACTTTAAAAGAAGATAGACTATGTTTAATTATGTTCTGAACTCTTAAAATTCCTGTTTAAAACAATGTAACACCTTTGTTTATAAATAAAATACAACTTTGTTTGCCATGGATTTGAAACAATTAATTCTGTCGCAACACGCCCCGATGTTTCCGCCGCGATTTGTTGTTTTACGCGGTCGGGGTGTGACAGAAGAGTTGGTATCAGAGCCAATGGTTATAGGGAATTAGGTTATTAGTAATGCTTTGACCTAGACTATAACTTTTCTAGGACCCTAACACAAATTAGTTGTGTTTAGATCTTAAAACATTTACATCACCTATCCTTAGGTGATTATCAAAACAAGGAACCAAAATTTTTCCGAAACGATTTTTGAAAAACAATCATCTGTTTTTGAATAAATTTTTACAAGGTTTTGAACCCTCAATTGTAAGGTTTTGAACTCTCTTTTATATGGTTTTGAACCCTTTTCAGTTTGGTTTTTGGCCTTGTGCCTTCAAATTTTCAAAATCCCGTCAAACGTTTTGGGTTTTAAATAATGTGAACATGTGCAAACTGGAAGGGTGAATGCCTGTATTCTGGGTTTTCTGTCTAGGCAAGCACTTCGTATACATCTCATCAGACGCGAGACCAGTTGTGCTTACCTGGGAATTCTTGGGATGAGTGTTCACTTATAGGCGAGCATGTCTTCATTATACATTATTTTTGACCCATTTACTTTGATTAGTCACTGTGTGTTGTTTGTTTGCTCTGTGATACGGACGAATGACCACCATCTTTGCTCTTGTTGATCTTGTTTCATCTCATTCTTTTCATCCAATCATCTCACTCGTTTTCTTTCATGTTTTCCTCTTTTAGAATGCCTCCTCGACGCGATCCTCGAACTTTTACTATTGAAGAGATCGCAGCCCTGGTTTCTCAGCAAGTGGCTGCTGTACTTCCCGGGGTTGTAACTCAAGTCCACGATATATTTAACAACAACGGCAATAACAACAACAATAACGCACACTGTAATTTCAAGAATTTCAATTCTGCGAAGCCGCTTAAGTTTTCTGGGTCGCAAGGAGCAACTGCGCTCCTACGGTGGTTTGAAAGTATCGAGAGCACATTCTTACATGTGCAGTGTCAGAATGCGCGTAGGGTTGAATTTGCTTCAAGCGTGTTTGAGAAGCGAGCGCTTACCTGGTGGAATGGTATTAAGCGCGATAGGGGTGCCGAAGTGGCGTTGGCACAGACATGGGAAGAGCTTCGGGCTCTCATGATGAAGGAGTTTTGTCCCCGTCATGAAATTCGAGTTTTGGAACGAGAGTTTGATGACTTAAAGCAAGATGGGGCTGAACACCGTGCATACACGGATCGTTTTGAAGAACTCAGTCTATTGTGTCCCACCATGGTTACCCCTCCGGATAAAGCGATCGAGAGGTATATTGATGGGCTACCCGATTCTATTCTGGAGATTTTGACTGGTGTTAATCCTACTACCCTTCGCCAAGCTATCGAGTTGTCTGCTACCCTCACTGAGACTCTAGTCAGGAAGGGTAAACTCACCCGCAAGGGTGATAAAAAGAAGGAGACTAATTCTGAGAAAAACAAGAATAAGGGTAAGGGTAAGGAAGGTGAAGCATCAAAGAAATCAAGGAAACGAAAGGGTGCCCAAAATTTTGCTGTTACTGCACAGGCTCAAGCTGCACCAAATCAGCCTGCGCAACCACCTGCCAAGAAGACTTATTTTGGCAATGCACCTTTGTGCAACAGGTGTAACGGCCATCACCAACCACATCTCCAGTGTCGTCAGTGCACCAACTGCGGAAGATCTGGTCATCTTGCTGTCGACTGCCGCATTCCTGTCAATCAGAACCAGGCAGTTCGTAACCAAGCTCAACAGGTTGCTCAGCCTCCTGCCCCGCAACAGGGCCAAGCTGCACGACCTCATTTTCCTCCTGGTTCGTGCTACAATTGTGGGGATCTGACCCACTACAGGAACCGGTGCCCAAGGCTAGTCAACCAGAACCAGAATCAGAATCAGGCTCCGGCTCGAGGCCGAGTTTTTAACATGAATGCCCAAGAGGCACAGGCTGATGATAATGTGGTGAACGGTACGTTCTTTATTAATAATCAGCCTGCATCTGTTCTTTTCGATTCCGGTGCCGATAAGAGTTTCGTGTCTTTATCTTTTGAGCAAATGCTTCGAGTGTCTAGAACGAAACTAGGCAAATCTTTGACAGTAGAAGTTGCTAATGGTGAACCCATTATTCTTGATTCTGTTCTTCACAACTGCCAGTTGAATCTTAACGACCATCTTTTTCCTATTGACCTCGCGCCTATGCAACTTGGAAGCTTCGACGTTATTGTGGGAATGGATTGGTTATCCAAGCATCACGCAGAGATAGTTTGTTCTAAGAAGATTGTTCGTGTGCCGCTTTCGACAGGCGAGATCCTGCAGGTTCAAGGTGAGAAGCCTACCAGTGGTCTCAAACTCATGTCTTGTTTTAAAGCTCGGAAGTATCTGCAGAAGAACTATGTGGCTTTCTTAGCACATGTTACAGAAGATAAAGGCAAGGATAAGTCTATTTCAGATATTCCTGTCGTTCGGGATTATTCTGAAGTATTCCCTGAAGATTTACCTGGTCTACCTCCAGCACGCCAAGTCGAGTTCCGCATTGATCTCGTACCTGGTGCAAATCCCATTGCCAGAGCTCCATATCGTCTTGCACCATCTGAGATGCAAGAGTTGTCTAAACAGCTTCAGGAGCTCTCTGACAAAGGCTTTATACGTCCTAGTTTTTCACCTTGGGGTGCTCCCGTTCTTTTTGTCAAGAAGAAGGATGGATCCTTTAGGATGTGTATCGATTATCGTGAGCTTAACAAGCTTACCATCAAGAATCGATATCCCCTACCTCGCATCGACGACCTCTTTGATCAGTTACAAGGCGCTTCTTATTTTTCGAAGATCGACCTGCGTTCTGGATATCATCAACTTCGGGTGCAAGAAGAAGACATTCCGAAGACAGCGTTCCGTACTCGTTATGGGCATTATGAATTCACAGTCATGCCATTCGGTTTGACTAATGCTCCTGCTGTTTTCATGGACTTAATGAATAGGGTCTGCAAACCTTATTTGGATCAGTTCGTCATTGTTTTTATTGACGATATCTTGATTTACTCTAAGACGCGAGCTGATCACGAGCAGCATCTTCGTCTTACTCTTGAACTCCTAAAGAAAGAGCAACTTTTCGCCAAATTCTCCAAGTGCGAATTTTGGCTTAAAGAAGTTCAATTTTTGGGACACATTATCAACGAACGAGGTGTTCATGTAGATCCCTCCAAGATCAGTGCGATTAAGGATTGGGATACACCTTCTACTCCTACTGAAGTTCGTTCATTTCTTGGTCTAGCGGGTTATTATCGCCGCTTCATTGAAAACTTCTCTAAGATTGCAGTTCCTCTAACTGCTCTAACTCAGAAGAAAATGCCCTTTTACTGGGGATTCAAACAAGAGGAAGCTTTTCAACACCTGAAGCAGAAGCTTTGCGATGCGCCTGTTCTATCATTGCCTGAGGGTGATGATGATTTTGTCGTGTATTGTGATGCATCGAAATTGGGTCTTGGCTGTGTTCTTATGCAAAGGAACAAAGTCATAGCCTATGCATCGAGGCAATTAAAGATACATGAGAAGAACTACACCACTCATGATCTTGAGTTGGGTGCAGTTGTCTTTGCTCTCAAGATCTGGAGACACTATTTGTACGGTACAAAATGTGTGGTTTTCACTGACCACAAAAGTCTTCAGCATATCTTCAACCAGAAAGAACTCAACATGAGACAGCGACGTTGGGTTGAGCTTTTAAACGACTACGACTGCGAAATTCGCTACCATCCTGGTAAGGCGAATGTCGTGGCTGATGCATTGAGTCGCAAGGAACGTACTAAGCTTCATTGTGTACGTGTTCAATCTGTTATTCAAGCTCGATCCGATATTCAAGCATGCATTTCTCAGTCACAACAATCCTGTGTTTCACAAGGTTTAATGGATAAGGAATTTCCTTACCACATAACACCTGCTCTTGAACTGAAGGACAATGGGTCATATTACTTCATGGACCGTTTATGGGTCCCAAGCCAGGATGATCTTCGTACCTTGCTTATGGATGAAGCCCATAAGTCTCGTTATTCTATTCATCCGGGCTCAGATAAGATGTATAAGGATCTTCGTATTCACTATTGGTGGCCTGGTATGAAGAAAGACATTGCCTTATACGTATCAAAATGCCTTACTTGTCTTAAGGTTAAGGCTGAACATCAGCGTCCTTCGGGTTTATTGGAACAACCAGAGATCCCAGTTTGGAAATGGGAAAACATTACTATGGATCTTGTTACCAAACTCCCGCGCACAAAGAAAGGTCATGATGCCATCTGGGTAGTCGTTGATCGTCTTACAAAGTCAGCACATTTCTTGCCAATCCGCGAGGATTTTCCTACTGACAGACTTGCTCAAATCTATGTAGATGAAATTGTGGCTCGACATGGTGTTCCTTTGAACATCATTTCTGACAGAGATGCTCGTTTCACTTCTCATTTTTGGAGAACCATGCAATCTGCTATGGGAACCCAACTTAATCTGAGCACAGCTTATCATCCGCAAACGGATGGTCAATCTGAGAGAACAATCCAGACTCTGGAGGATATGCTAAGAGCTTGTGTGATCGATTTTGGTGGTAGCTGGGATTCACATCTTAAATTGATTGAATTCTCCTACAACAACAGTTATCACACTAGCATCGGAATGGCTCCTTTCGAAGCTCTCTATGGTCGAAAATGTCGTTCACCAGTCTGCTGGAATGAGATTGGCGAGGCTCAACTTACTGGACCTGCCCTCATTTTAGAGACAACTGACAAGGTCAAGAAAGTTCGTGATAACCTTCAGGCAGCTAGAAACCGTCAGAAGATTTACGCGGACCCAAAACGCAAAGCCTTTGAATTTCAAGTCGGTGATCGAGTATTACTTAAGGTCTCACCTTGGAAAGGTGTGATCAGATTTGGAAAGAAAGGAAAACTTGCACCTAGATACGTTGGACCATTCAAGATCGTCGAAAGAATCGGAAAGGTAGCCTACAGACTTGAGTTACCTCCGGAACTGGGAAATGTTCATCCAACTTTTCACGTGTCCAATCTCAAGAAGTGTACAGCTGATGAGAACTACTCCATACCGCTTGACGAAATTCGTGTTGGCAAAACACTGAAATTTGTTGAGAAACCAGTGGAAATCATGGAACGTGAAGTCAAGTGGCTTAAACGCAAGCGCATTCCTTTGGTCAAAGTTCGCTGGGAAGCTAAACGTGGACCTGAGTTTACTTGGGAACGCGAAAATCAAATGAAGGCGAAATATCCACATCTTTTTTCACGAGTTTCCTCTAAATAAATTTCGGGACGAAATTTCCACAAGTAGGGGAGACTGTAACAACTGTGCTTGTAATCACTATGAACAGTTCTGTTATCAATAAAATAATGTTATTTGATCCCAATGTTTGTTTTGTTATGTTATACATTTTTCATGTTTTGACTTTTATGTAATTTCAAACTCTACATCACTTTCTGGAGAGTTATACGCAAACTAGTGCGTAAACGTACTTAGTTTAATGCGAGAAATACTCCGGAACATCAACATATACTCAACATACCTTAAATAACCTTTACATAACTTAGAAATAAGTTTTGAAGGCTTTGGTATGACAAAAACAAGTTAATTCGCTTACAGGGACTAAATATGACAAACTGCGAAATTATGTCAATTTGAACTGTAACGAACATTCCGGAACATGACCATAAGTTAAACACACCTTAAATATCCTTTACATAGCTTATAAATAGGCTTTGAGGGGTTTGGTGTGCTAAAATAAACTTTTGGAACATTCAGGGACTAAAAGTGTCAAAAAGTGCACAAGTTTGCATTTTCGCGCATAACTTACGTTCTGAATACATCTGGACATCCAAAAATTTATGGAAGCATGACTATATTTTATTTTAGTGTTCGCCTTAAGAAAAATCCATTCGTTTCGTCATTTGGATCGTTTTTCGCGCTTATGCGCATTCCGTCGTAATTAAGCGAACATCGCGTTCGTACGGCTAAACGAACCGACATCTGAGATATTTTTGAACACATTTTAAGTTCCCTATACTTTAACTTCATTTTAGAGGTTTGAAATGGGGTTAACAGGCCTTAAACGTGTCAAAAATGGCCTAAAAACAGTTCAGGGACCAAAACTGTAAATCTGCCAAACTTCACCCCTACGATGCGCAGGGACTTTTGCCCTACGATGCGCAGGGGGTCTCCAGACCAGATGCAGAGTATTTAACAGCCTGTTTTCAGCTGTTTTGCACTCCCTAACCCCCTTGCCAAGTGTCCAATCCTTATGGTGGTGAGCATTTTGAGGCACCATAACTTTGTGACAAGTGTACGGCTCGGATCGTGGCACGATATTCAAGAAACGATCCTAACGGCTCTACTTTTCCTATAAATACCCACCCCCCATTTGTTCAAAACCCACAAATCTGATCAAGAAAGCTCTAAGTTGGAACCTTCGTTTCATACCTGAGCTATTTCGATCTGGGTTAGCATTCGGGGACCCTTCGTAAGTATTCTTTCGTTCTTTTCCTTATTTTTACTGCTTTTCGAGTCAGAAAGTCAAACTTTGTTTGACTTTCAGCGTTGACCAGTAATGGTCAATGCGAAGTTCGTTTGAACTTCGCAACGTGATTGTAATCACGATGGTCATAGTCCCTTGGGACTATGCCTACTGATTTCCACGTTGTCTAGGGTCGTAGGATAAGCGATCTAATAAATCGCTTATACCTCGAACCCGACCCAGTTTGGTCGATCATTAGGATCCGACCAAACACAGTAGGTGACCATAGTAGGTAGGGAATAACCTTCCGAGGTTATACCCTATGGTCACATCGTTTAAGTAGTTGCATGATAGGTAGTTTATATGCCTTAGGTAAATTACCAGAATACCCTTTTCATACATAATTGGTAATTTAGCATATGTAACCTAAACTTTTGTCACGTAACTGATTATGTAACATGTTTAGGCATATAACACTTGTCATAGGGCTAGTTAGGCGGTCCGAACGCGTTTCACGCGCACGACGCGTTAAAGTAGCATAAGCTTCCTAAACGGGTCGTATTGGGTCGTAAACAATTATGTTAAGTTTCATTTAGTATGTAGGCTTTGTTAAACCAAATGACACGAGTCTCTACACTCGTTTGGTTTACGAAACCTCATTCTATCCAATCTTCCGATTTAGGTCCGGGTTATTAACATAGTTACCTATATTAGGTGCCGTTTGATATTCCGAGATCTATAGCATTACTTGGTGGTTATCTTTTGACAACTGAGCAATCTCAAGTGAGTACATAGACCCCTCTTTTACTGTTTTCCAAACTGTTTTGGGGTGAAACACATGTGCCTACTTGTTACTTTCATGCTTTCCTGTTTTCACATCATATACCGACTATGTTTGTTAGTACATTATAGTACATGATTTCATTACTTTTCTGCTACGTATGTTGACTGATAGCATGCTAGCACATTGATTTTACAAGACTTTTCTACTTTGTATGTTAACTTAGCATACTTAGTACATTGTTTTCATATGACATGTATACAACTACTATGACATTTGGTTTGCACAAACGGGTCTTTATTACGTTCATTAACATTTGCTACGCCGCTCGGGAGTAAGTAGTGGTACCATAGGACTTGACAAATCCCATTCCTGACATCCCGGGTTTGTTTGGATGTAAGGAATGACTGAATCCGAAAACATTACTTTTGATAACCTTGACTGAAAGGGTTATCCGACTGTCTCAAGGCTTGAATGTATGCGTTAACTTACCACATAAATGTTCGTATCAATGTATCATGCATCACTTTACAAAACATAACTTTTTGATATAATCAAAATACTTTGTTTTGTACATTTTTACTTATGGTTTAAGTAGTCTTATTTTACTTACCATACATATCATTTTGGTTATACATTACTTGACTACTTTTGGACTATCAACATTTGACATGGTTTATACAAGGACTTTTGACTATTGGTTTAAACATAGACATTTGACTTGGATATTTGACATAGACATTTTTACATGATTTACATCTTGACATGAACATTTTACATTGTTTGGTTTGGTTTGATTAAGTGATTAAGTAACGATGCGTGTGTAATATGATACAAGCATGGTGGATACGCCGCTGGTACTTCCTATATATAAGTGTTTGTATGGTATTATATATCGTAGCGTTATTTGAATCATTTCAGTTTTATACATAGAACATTTCATACAAATAACATACTTTTCACAATACATTGTTTTACAAACAACTTATCTTATACAAACTCAGTTTACAATGGTTATCCATTTAACCATACACTATTCTCTTAATTATACATATCATCTGATCTTATCGTTTTTCAAGTGATTTACAAAACAAATCAAATTACAAGGTTCATGACGAAACATTTTCTCAAACACAAGTCATGAATCTTATTTTCACAAACCTATGTATCTCACAGGCATTTTTATGCTGACGTACCTATTTTCACATGTGTTTTCAGGAGCTTTTCCATAGGATGTTGATCATGATACTAGGGCGGACCTGTGCCTTAGAGACTTTAAAAGAAGATAGACTATGTTTAATTATGTTCTGAACTCTTAAAATTCCTGTTTAAAACAATGTAACACCTTTGTTTATAAATAAAATACAACTTTGTTTGCCATGGATTTGAAACAATTAATTCTGTCGCAACACGCCCCGATGTTTCCGCCGCGATTTGTTGTTTTACGCGGTCGGGGTGTGACAATTAGGTTGTTGTTGGCTTTAGCATCTATCCACAATCTTGTAATTCATCAAATGGATGTAAAGACTGCATTCCTAAATGGTGAATTGGATAAAGAAATGTACATGAAACAACCAGAAGGTTTCATTATGCCAGGAAATGAACATAAGGTTTGTAAGCTGGTTAAGACATTATATGGCTTGAAACAAGCTCCTAAACAGTGGCATCAAAAATTTGATGATGTGGTGTTGTCAGATGGTTTTATACTTAATCAAGCTGACAAATGTGTATATAGCAAATTTGACTCCTCAGGAAAAGGAGTTATAATTTGTCTATATGTGGATGACATGTTGATATTTGGTACTAACTTAGGTCAAGTTGTTAAAACCAAAGAGTTCTTGTCATCAAAGTTTGCCATGAAAGATATGGGGGAGGCAGAGGTGATTCTTGGTATAAAGATCACTCGAGGGAACAATGGTATATCAATCTCTCAATCGCATTATATTGAGAAGATCTTGAAGAGATTCAACAGTCTGACTTGTTCTCCAGTTGCAACTCCTATTAATCCTAACATTAGGCTTATGCCTAATCAAGGTAGCCCCATATCTCAACTTGAATATTCCAAAGCAATAGGATGTTTGATGTATGCTATGATCAGCACTAGGCCTGATATTGCTTATGCGGTGGGAAAACTTAGTAGATTTACAAGTAACCTGAGCACACATCATTGGCAGGCAATAAACAGATTGTTTAAGTACCTGAAAGGAACTATAAATTATAGTTTGTGCTATTCAGGTTTCCCCTCAATACTTGAAGGGTTTACTGATGCTAGTTGGATAAACAATAAAGAAGATCATTCTTCCACAAGTGGATGGGTGTTCTTACTTGGTGGAGGTGCCATCTCCTGGGCCTCAAAGAAACAAACTTGCATCACAAATTCAACAATGGAATCTGAATTTGTAGCTTTAGCAGCAGTTGGTAAACAAACTTGCAGCTGGTAAAGAAGCTGAATGGCTTATAGCCAAGTGTACAATGGAAAGTGTAGACACCTAGGTGTTAGACATAGCATGATTAGAGAATTAATCATGAATGGAGTGATATCTGTTGATTTTGTAAGATCTGAGTATAATATGGCTGATCATCTAACTAAAGGGTTAGGAAGAGATCTCGTGAACAAATCAGCCAAAGGGATGGGTTTAAAGTCCACACTTTAATATCCTATGCCAAGACACCCAATTCCCATCTAATACAACGTTAGATGCTGAATTCAATGTGGAAAGCTTGTCATAAAGAAATTGGAACACTACATTAGAATCATCCCAAGGTTTGTGTTCAGGCTGCAAGATAAAGTAGGTTGAAGTATAACTTCTTAATAGTTCTTTGATAAATTGCATTTGCAGGTGCAAGAATAAAGATACTACCTATAAGAGTATGAAGTTTAGCCGCTTCAAGAAGCTTGGACTTGGCTTTGATATACTCTTTGAAAGATTGGACATAGGCTAGTAAAATATAGTGTCATGTAAGAACATATGGGTTGTAAACTTATGTGTATTTTACCTTCAAGTATTCAAATGGATAGCAAGGGTTCAATCCATAGAGACACCCCGATATTCGAATATTTGGATCGTGTAATTTACTAAGATGAAAATTCAATCCTCATGACATTTTCATTTATGCATGAGTTTGAGACTTTGAGAATTGAGTTGGGTTAATCATGGATATCACTAAAATGGGGGAGGAATGTTGGTAATTTTAGTGATTATCAACATTTGTAGTGGTATTGAATTAATTCATTGAATAGGCGTTCTCGTTATATATTAATCGAGTTAGGTGATGCAGGAATGGCGGGCTTGGTTGTTATAACGAGTTAGTGTATTTAATCGGATTTGGGCCGAATACATTTACTAATTATTGGGCTTTAGGCTAATTAGCTTATTATTGTTTTGTGCCTAACTAAATAATTAGTAAATTAACTTATTAAATAATTAAAATGTGGCCGACAATTCACATGAGGTGTGAATTTTGGAAAATCAATTCATTTTGATTTGAGATAAGGTAGTTATTTGAAGATATAACTTGTCCGAGTTTTTTGGGATGTTTTCGACATTCTGAGAAACCGTAATACACAGAAAAGTACGACCGATTTTCTTTAGAGATATACGGTATTTTGATATTCTCAAAAAATCACAATCCTGTTCTTGTTACGAATTGAGTTTAATCCATTCGAACTTTTGAGTATACCGATCAAATAGTTCGTTCTGATAGTTCTCATACGACTCTCAATTCAATCCAAGCAATTTTATTTTGATTCACTGTGGTCTTGATCAATCCAACCGACATTATATAGGTGTGGGATGTACCTAACAAAGTATTATAGTTTCAAAATTAGATTAATAAGTAAAACACATCACATATAGGAGGTGGTGGTTGTTCAACTAAAAAGAAGAATGTCAAACACATTAACTGTATAACCATTAAAAAACTGAAGAACATTACCCAAACTACCTGTTAGAATTCCAGAAATGTCCATGATATGGCAATGACAGTTGTTTGGGTTCGTAGAGGAAGTTTTATTTTTTGGTTTGGAACAAAACCAAGAAAATATATTAAAGTATGAGTAATTGGTTATACCAATCTTTATTGTATACATGTAATACTGTGGAAATGATATTTAAATCAGATGAACTAACCAAATAATCTATATTATCCAAATATTTCACATGTTTAATCTTTAAAATGGATGTATCTTTCTGTAAAAAAAAATTGGTTTTTTATGTAAAATAAATAAAACACTTCGAAAAACTTACCGTACCATTTACAGATTGGCAATAATATATATGAAACATAAATTAAATAAAAAGATGTCAAATTGGTTCCTTTAGTATTTAGTAATATCTGCATCCGCAAAAATCAAACGAACTAAAGTGTAAGAGTTGATTGAGGCCTGTTTATGATGCGGTAACCTTAAAATAGTTTCCGGCCACTCAAGAGACAGTTTTCCATGGTACAAAAATCATAACAGAGATTTTACATGGTTTATTGTTTTTAGAAAAGCAAAAACCAGTGGAGAAAAATAATATTAGAAACTCATTACACACATGATGAGGCCACGTCCAGGCTGCCGAACCGAACACCAAGGGAACAAGGTCCTCGAGCGAGCTACCAAGGGTCGATTGACGTCGATAGGTCCCACACGCGAACTCCCCTGAGCCAAACCTAGGGAATCTCCCATAGCTAACTTGGGGCCCATTCTTATAATCGCCTTGATAGCGACTAGTCGACCGCTCCACGCCACGTCAGCATATACCTAAGTATAAATACTTCACTAAAATCTCCCAAAAAGGGTAATCTGTACTTTTAACCTAAACTCTCTTTCCATTTTCTATCAGTGACTTACTGTACTTCATTGTACTTATTCTCACGCCCGAGCTTGGTCACAGAGAGGCTCCCCTACATGTGATGAGGCTAACTCTAAGGATTACCCTGCTTCGAGTTTAGTTGCAGGTTTAGAACTCTTCAGTGGCGCCACCCATTAACACAATTGTACACTTGAAACCTTTTCATTATGGAATCTTCTGTGCCATCTTTTGATGATTTCGCTTCAGGAACCATTACCTCTTTAGTGACTATCTCCACAGTCTCAGGAGGACTTACCATTCCACAAGTCACTCAAACCGTTCCATGTACCATTAGTTTTGTTGCTTTAGCAACAATACCCGTCCCTATATCATCCACAACACCACCTTATTCACAAGAATTTGATGATGCTTTTCTGCAACGAAATGCAAATCTCCTTCGACAACTTAAACAACAGCAACAACGAGATGAGATACTCCAGGGGTTACGTACGAACTTGTTTGGAAGCACCAATTCAAGTTTAACTCATTCTCCGCATGATCTTTTTCCTCGAGATCCTTGGTAAGTTCCACCATTATTACCTCCACTCCGCTATACACTTCATAGGGTCATATATACTCCTATGTTAACCCTAATGATCGCATAAATGGTTTCTTTCACTAGGGACCCTTCGGGTTCAATCTCCAAGATGAAGAACTTACGGCTCCATATCGACCGACCTACATGTCGTCGTAATCAAAGTTTTCTCAAAGAATCGCTAATGCTCCTCCTACAGCGAAGTTGAAAATGCCTCATGCGTTAAAAAATTACGATGGCACATACGGCCCGGATGATCATATGTTTTCCTTCGTCGGAGCTGCTAAAGTCGAATTATGGCCTATGCCAGCTTGGTGCCATATGTTCTCCCAGACACTTACCAGATCCACCAGGGTTTGGTTAGATGGTCTACCAGAAGGATCGATCAGTAATCTTAAAGACTTCTAATGGTTGTTCCTTTTAGAACTTAGGCTAGCAAAGGTGATGTTCCAAGGACATCACGGAGGTTCATCATATCAAAAGAGGGATGGTGAATCAATCAAATATTTCCTTGATCGATTCAACAAGGAGAGCATGCAGATTAATGGAGCGGTCGATTAATAGGTTTCCGGCTATTGCCACAGGGTCCGAAACAACCAATTGGCTGAACAACTACACGAATAGTTACCTAAAACCATGGAAATATTGATGGAATGTGCCCAGACCTTCGTACACAGTAAAATCGCTTGTGGGCACACTACAAGAAATTTGGTTCTTTACCAACACAAAGTATATGTGGGAAAAAAACATATAATGTGTTGTTAGTTTTCTTTACCTACACATAAAATAAGTGTAATAATGTGTAGGCTCGTGACTAGATATAGGTCATTATCCACACATAAGTTATACGTAGGCATATAGCAAGCTATACCTACACATATATGTGTGGCTAAAAGCCATTTATATGTGTGGTTAAAAGTACAACAATTTGTTTAGAAGACATCTGACGTGGCAGCTGACATGGCAGATGACATGGCCTCCGACGTGGCATCTGACGTGACAGTTGACGTGGCATGAATATATGTGCGGGTAAAAGTAATCTTATGTGTAAGTAAAAATAATATTATGTGTAGGTAAATGTTGAAGATGTGTAGGTATTGATCTTAATTTGTGTTGAAAAAAAAAGAGTTAATTGCCAAAATCGTCCCTGAGGTTTGGGCAGGTTTCCCATTTTCGTCCAAAATGACACTTTTGTATCAAATTGCCCCTAACGTTTGTAACCTTTTGCCATTTTTATCCAAACCACTAACTTAGTTTATTTTTCTGTTAAGTTGAGGATATTTGGATGAAACTGACAAATATAAAACCACAGGGACGATTTTGGCAATTTACTCAAACTCTTTTAAATTTCTTTTATTTAATTAATTTTTTTACATATATAATAAAAAAGAATATACATGCAATTTTTATATGAAAAAAATAATAGATTTGTCACATAATTTTTATAAATTTTCATCTAACCACTAACTAAGTTAATTTTTCTATTAAGGTGATGGATGTTTATAAACTAAGACAGAAATTAATTTCTAATTTTTTTATATAGATCAGTTTTATAAAAATAAAATCTACGTAAACCTCTAAATTTTATAAAACAAGTTTGTACCAAGTTTGTAATTCATCTTCTACTCTTTTAAATTCGCTCCTAAGGAAAAACAGAAGCCAGCCCCCCCATATCAAACAACGTATCGTTACCGAACCTTAAAATTACCCACCAAATTGTAATTATAATGCTATAAACCAAAAGTTTCTTTACTCAAGCCACTCAGAATAAGTATTAGTTAGTTACCCTCATAATCTTAATTAAATTAATATTTTATTTACCAACATATTTACTAGGTGCTCAACATTTTAAAAAATATGTAACGTTTTACAATTTTTTCTATCTCTACAACTGATAAATACTAAAAGTTGTAATCGATTGTTATGTGTTGCACACTAATGACGTTTTCTCTTTATAAAACTGATTTATATAAAGAAGCTGTAAATTAATTTTTGTCTTAATTTATAAAATTTAAAATATCTTTCACCTTAACAGAAAAAATAAACAGAGTTAGTGATTTAGATGAAAATTTATAAAAATTATGTGACAAAACTATTAATTTTTTTTCTTAAAACTCCATGTATATTCTTTTATATTATATATGTAACAAAAATAGTTAAATAAAAGAAATTGCCAAAATCGTCCCTGTGGTTTTATATTTGCCAGTTTCATCCGATTATCCTCAACTTAACAGAAAAAATAAACTAAGTTATTGGTTTGGATGAAAATGGCAAAAAAAATTACAAACGTTGGGGCAATTTGGTACAAAAGTGTCATTTTGGACGAAAATAGCAAACCTGCCCAAACCTCAGGGACGATTTTGGCAATTAACTAAAAAATGTTAATGTGTTGGTAAATATATTTTAAAGTTTATACATTAACCACATTATATGTAGATAAAAATGTTCAATATGTACAAACAAATACGAAAGCAATATGGAAACATACATGAACAAATTAAGATTTTTAATTAAACTAATAAACATTAATCTTACAAACAACCAAATAAAAGTACTAGTTATAGAAATTTAAATACTAAAACAAACAAAACTAAAAGTGTTTATAAGTTACTAACGTGTTATAAAATCTACTAAATCGCCTTCACTCATCAATGTTTTCGACACCCTCTAATGTATCACATTGAGGTTGTTCCAGTGTGCTTGATGGACGAGGCATGATGTTATTCTCAATCAACGCTTGTTCCATAATTGCACATTTACCTTTTCCCATTCCAAGTTCTTCCACTAGATCATCGTAAGCATCCACCAGCTCTTCGTAAGCAAGACATTCTGATTTTTTAGTAGCACCAATTGTTCTACTAGAACTAACCGGGTCACGTCCCCACCCGTGCATACGAATAGAACTTCTTCCAAGTACAGTCTCTATAATCGACTCGCTCATTGATTCCACAGAATGCTCATTTCTCAGCTTCATCATTTTTGCCTTTAGAAAGAAAAAAAATAAGAAAACATGTGCACTAAATTAATTAGGGGTGTTCACAGTCCGATTTTCACGGTTTTCAGATCAAAGCTTAACCGAACCGTTAGTTAACGGTTTTTTGTTTGTGTAAACCAAAACCAAACTATAAAACTCTTAAACCGAACCATTAACGGTTTGGGCTCTTTGGAAAGATGACCATAATGTATGATATATATATACATATGTGTGTGTATATATATATATATATATATATATACAGGGTGGGGTTCTAGAGTGAACACTAATGTATTTGTGAACTGAGTGAACAAATCTTGGCCATTGATCTACACATGTGGATGGCTAGGATTTCATCATCAAGTCATAAAATACACTAGTGTATTTCATCATCAAATCCTGGCCATTGATCCACACATATGTATGGCCAGGATTAGTTCGCTCAGTTCGCAAACTACACTAGTGTTCACTCTTGAACCTAATCCTATATATATATAGGGTAGGGTTCTAGAGTGAACACTTGGTTGAGAGTGAACTGTGTGAACTAATCTGGGCCATTGGATTATATCATCTAAAGATTTTTAAACAATGACAAGATTGTAATTATAATGTTGTAACTCCCTTTTAAAATAAATGACAAAAGGGTATTTGTGTCTTTTTTAAATTGCATTTATTAAACAATATAATCAAAATCCCTAAAATCTCGCTAGTTTCCGTATATACAAGATACATAGTTGTTAGTGTATACACATGTGTACATGTTGGATCTGAGTTTCTTTTTTATTGTATTTTCGTTTGAAATTAAGATGGAAATGAGAGAGTTGTGCAGCGGAATTAAGATGAAAACAAACTTTGCATACAATCAAACGAGAGTAATACTTTAATCAAAAATCTTTACACAATGAATCGAAAGATTGAATTTGTTTCAACAACGATTACAATGATTGATGAATGAATGCAAACTCCCCCTCAGCCAGAGCTCAGTAGTTTGTTCGTGCAAAGAAGACGGTATTGCAAGAGCTAATAGAACAGTACAAAGTACTGAACTATTTATAGGCATTTACAAACCACTGAGCATCTAAGCTGACGTCACCATGAAAGTGACATCTAACCTCCTAACAAACTCTAACCTCTGATCTATACAAACTCTGATGTACTAACTACTGCTATTACATTTCTTTACATAAAAGACACTTAAACAGCTGCTGCATCCTTCCACTGCTGTGAACCCAGCAGTGCTTGTCCGGATCAGCAGTACTTGACTCAAGGCAGTAGATTGAATCAGCAGAGCTTTGGTCTTCCATCAGTCTTTGACTTTGGGCAGAAGATGCAAGGCAGCAGTTGTTGGTCAGCACTTTGGAAGATCAGCAGATAGGAGGTCAGCAGATATGAAATCACATTCAAGGGGAGAGATTTGTATGTAAACATCTGCTTATTCTGGCTCCACTGCTCTGATCCAGTTTTGGCTTTAATTATCTGTTCCTCTGATAGGGTTCAATCCCAACAATCTCCCCCTGGAACAGATAATGCCAAAACTCTTCATTATTTGTGGAATTCTTTATTGCCTCATCAACAGCTCCCTTATCTGACCTTTAAATTGTAATTCAAAGTCTAGGGCATCTGTATCTTCATCATCCCTGCTAAGTGGAAGATCAAGGAGATCCTGCAAATCTTCAAGACTCAGGCCAAGAGCTTGTTCCCTTGATATTTTCTCCACTTCTCCACCAGACCTGAGCAAAGTCAATACGCAGGTCTGTTTGTCAGTTTCCCACTTTTGTATTTTTGAGCCTGGTGGGTTTCTTGGGAGATGTTTATTTGCAGAAGTATTTGGAGAGGCTGGCCTATTCATGACTGGCTGAGCAGTACTTGCAGTTTGATCCAAACCAAGAGTTTCCATGATCATTTTCTTTATACCCTCTTTTCCAAGGTCTTCACCTTCCATTAACTCTTTGATGGTTTCAGCAATCAGCTGTTTCTGTGGCCTTCTTTTGTAGATGGCAGCACCAACTGGAGCTGTGGATCTCCTGATTTGCAGCTTTGATGGTCTTTTTGAAACCGCTGCTTCAGGATAGTCAGGCCTTTGAGGAACTGTGGGATCTTTCTTTCTTAATTGTTCCAACTTTTTGTAAGTAGCCCTGACCACATCTTCTTTCCATCTAGCAACTTGTCTTTTGTTTCCATAATCAGCTGCTACCAGTTCCTCTTTCATTCTCCTCAGCTCTTATTGTTTGTCAGGTACATTCTTTCTAAACTTTGCCCATTTAGGAGGAGTGTGAGTGACTTTCCTTTTTATCATGTCTTGAATTCTTCCTGCTTCATTTTCAAGTTCAGGAATAGTCTACTCTTTGTACATGTATCTCTCTCCTTTGTACTTCTTGTGAGCCATGATGCTTTCAATGTAGTCCTTCTTCAGAGTTTCAGCTGCTCTTTCAGAAATTTGTTGACTAACATTTTTTGCAAATTGCTCTAGGGATCTGACTTGTGTGAGCAAATATTGACTTCTCTGTGCAATTTCTTTATCAGATTTCCCTTGTGTGTTTTTCTTTGAGATATCCTCTGCTTGCTTGGCCTTGATTTCCAAATATTCATCAACATTTTTAGGCCAGGGATATCCTTTTATTGATGGCAAACTCCTTTTGGCAGGGTCATCCTCAAAGTAAAAAGATTTTATTTATTCTCTAACAGCTGCTAATTCGAGAGGAAATTGAACACCTGCAGGAGGTAAGGGCTTGTACATTTTAACTGAAGAGAGAGGAACAGGTTTTGGAATTGTGACAAGTGCTAAAGATTTTGAAGATGTTTGTGGTGGTGAATTGTCATCATCTTTGAGAATTAGTCTTCTCCTTTTTGTAGGAGGGACTGATGATGTTTTGGATGGAACAGTGGTGGTGGATGTAGTGGCAGTGGATTGTGATTGACTAACAGCTGTTGAAACAACTGGTGTTTCAACCACTGTTGTCATTACAACAGATGTTATAACATCAGCGGTCTTCTGCTGTATGTCAGCAGGTGTTGTTTTTGGTGGTGATGATGGTAAAGCAGTGGATGTTGTGTGTGTTGAAGTGGTGTGTGTTGATGGAACAACTGTTTGGCAAGCAGTAGTTTTTGTAACTCCTGTTGCATCAGCTGTTTTGTATGGTGGTTTTTGAGCAGACTTTGAATGTCTGGTTGGAATGGATTTGGGTTGCCTTACTTTTCTAGTATGCTTCTTCTTTTCCTCAACGGGATTTTCATGATCCTTTGACCCAGAAGTACCCTGATCTGGATGATCCATTCTGTCCACCCTGGCTTTCCTTTTGGCCTCTCTATCCCTTTTTACACTTGCAACTGCTTCTGCTAGTGCATTTGTTGTCACATCAATTTTCTTGCTGCGATCTGGCAAAGGGATCTTTTTGGTCATGTTTGAATTTTCTGGTTCAAGATAGAGACCATCCTCTATACCCTTCTTTTTCCACTCCTTAATTTTCTCCCCCTTTTTGGCATTATCTTCTGGGATTTGATAAATGTAGCGTACTTTTGGAGGAGCAGTGCCAGTGGTGTGCAAGATCTGAGTTTTGAGAGCCTTTAAATCAGCCTGAGTGTTCTTGAACCTTGACTCCATTGCATTTCTCAGCTGTTGTACATGTTTTTCATGTTGCTGATCTGCTAATTGTGCTTGTTGTTGGAGAAAAGATTGAAATAGATTCCAGAGCTCATTTGTAGCAGGTGCCCTTTGTGGAGCAGGTGCTTGAGGTGGAACAGCAGTTGATTGTACCTTCTGAACTTGCAACACCTGTTGTAGCATATCTTTGAGTTCTGCAACAGAGTTATCAAGCTTTGCAATATGATCCGTCAATTTCTGGTACTTTAAACCATCACCCAAGTTAAGGGGATCATCTGATTTCCCACTAGCAGTGGTTTTATCAGTGGTAGATGTAGGGAGGATACTCCAAACATTAACCACTGATGCCCCTTTTTCTTGGTACTGGGGTCTTCTTCCTTCAACACTTGACAACCTTTTGATGTTGCCAGTAGGATAAATAAATCCACTGGTGGTTGGCAGAGGTGCTATAAAAGGAATTGCCTCCAAGGAAGTCTTATTAATGTAACCACTGTCCAACTGTAAACCTGTAGGTTCAATAGTTGTAGTGGCTGCTTCACTTGGATTACCACCAAGAGTTACTTGTAACTCATGGGGTGTAACCTCCTCAGGTTGTGTTGGTGGGTTAGCAAAGATTGATACATCAGACCCAGTCAGTGGTTGAGGTATATTCTCATTATCAGGTGATTGAGAAGGACTGGTTAATGCCTGGTTCAAATCAATTGCATCCAACAGTGGTTTTATTGGTGAGGGAATTGTGGATGTGATGATTGGTGTAGAAATAGGATGTGTCCCGGGCATTGGACTGTGGATGATAGAAACGAGTGTTTCCAGAGCATCATGATGTGGAGACCCTATTTGTACAACCTGTTCTTTTTGTGAAGAAACAGGAGGAGTTTCGATTATGGGTTGAGATATTTGTACCAACTGCTGTGAGGAAGTAGCAGCAGTGGTTTCTTGTGACTTTTGTGTTGTCACTGGCAGGAGCTCTGGTATCTCATCCTCCAGAGATGCCTTTTTGATGGTTTTGGGGGGTTTTTGTGTTTTTCTTTTTGTAGGCTTTTTGGTGATTTTAGGTGTGGGTTTCAAAACAGTTGTGTTGCTGCTTTGATCACCTTGAGCAGTGGGCTCAGCAGCAGATACCTGAGGAACAGTTGTAACTGCTAAAATCTGCTCAGGCACCTCTGCTTGTGTTTTGCAAGGTGCTAACATTCTTGAAAAAGTTTCAGTTGTTAAACTGTTTATTTGAGTAGAATCACCTTGGTTTATTACAGCTAAATCATCCTTACTGAATTTCTTTGAAAAATAGTAACTTAAAAACCTTGGAAACAGTAAGAATGATTTTGTTTCAACATTATTAACCAAATCTTTAAAAATTTCCCGAGAATAGTTAAAATTTTCTCCTTGAAGAATAGCATATCCCAGATTTTGAATCTTTAAGGGGATTTCATTGAAAGAAGTGGTTTTATTTGAAACACATAGTAGGAGGGTATGAAATAAAAATCTGGTTGCAGAAGGAAAATAACCTTTTTCTAAGGTAATTTTCTTCATCATTGTGGCTTCATACCCTCTCTCAATGAAGTCAGTTTGCAACTCGTTTTTAGTGAAAGAGATTTTACCTTCTTGATCATCGAGTTGAAAGACCTCTGAAATGGATTGTGGCGTGATTTGGACAGCTTTACCCTTTATAGAAGAGTTTATGGTGGTTGCAGTGTCTCCTTGTTTTTCAAGGGTTGCATTCTTCCAGAACTCCCTTTGGGTCGCCAAATAGAGTGGTGCATCGGCGGTAAACAAAGTTTTGTACTTTGATTTTGCCATGATATCAATGATGGAATTGAAAACATTTGTGGTTCCTGGTTTTGTGAGAAGACCCAGGAGATTGTGAGATGGTTTATGTGGAATTTCAGTGGAGATTGCCTTTTGAGAGGCTGTTTTCAAAGATGATTTAGAGGAGGGTTTTGAAGATGACTTCGATTTTGTCATTTTGAAGATGATTGATCGAAGGAATTTATGAGAGATGAGAAGAAAAACTGCTTTGAGAAGAGAATTTTTAAGAATTCAATTCGACAGTAAAACCCTGTTTTGGTGGTGAGTGGGGGATTTTATAGGGAAGAAAGTGAATGCTGAGGTGGCAGCCGTTACAAAAGGTCTGACCAATATGTACTGCCCACGTGACAACCCCTGGTGAAAGTGAAGGACAGTACTTTTTGTGAAAGTGACTGATGAAGGCAGTGGTATGAAAGCAGTGGATGATTTTCACTATCAGTGGATAGCATATCAGTGGATAGCATATCAGTGGATAGCATATCAGTGGATAAGACACTGCTTTTGAACAACAGAGTTTATCAAAGGAATGAGAGAGCAGGGGTTGACTTTCAGCAGTGGACAGACTTTTGAAGTAGAGCAGACTTTTGAACAATCAGTGGTTAATGGCAGACTTTTAAGGATTTTAATGAGAAATATCATTTTTAGCTATTTTTAAGGATGGAGTTTTCATTTTCTGAAAACATTTTGTTGCTTTTATTCATAGAAAAACAAGATGTTGCTTGTTATTCCATGTTCAGCATCCCAATTCTAGAGACCAAGCTTTCAAAAGTGGCTGTATCAAGTGCTTTTGTGAGCACATCTGCCAGCTGATCTTTAGTTGGGACATGATGCAGAGAAATCAAACCTTTTTCATAGCAATCCCTCACAAAGTGATGTCTGATGTCGATGTGTTTGGTGGTTGAATGGGAAACTGGATTTTTGATGATATTTTCTGCTGCCTGGCTATCCAACATGAGTGGTGTCTTTAAGGCAGTGATACCAAAATCCAGTAACTGATTTTGAAGCCACAGGAGTTGGGCTGTACAGCTTGCAGCAGCAATGTATTCAGCTTCAGCAGTGGATGTTGAAACAGCTACTTGCTTTTTGCTTTGCCATGATACTAAGCAATCACCTAGAAACTGGCACCCTCCTGATGTGGACTTCCTTGTTGTGTGACATCCAGCAAAGTCACTGTCTGAGAAACCTGAAAGCTTGATGTTCCCATTAGCTAGATACCAGATACCAAGTGTGGGAGCACCTTTTATGTATCTGAAGATCCTTTTTACAGCAATGAGATTTGATTTTCTGGGAGCTGATTGACTTCTTGCACAGACACATGTTGCAAACATGATGTCTGGTCTGGATGCAGTTAGGTACAATAAAGACCCAATCATGCTTCTATAAAGTGTTTGGTCAATCAGCTCATCCTTTTCATCAGACATGACCAGCTTATTTGTTGCCATGGGTGTGCTGCATGGTTTACAATCATTCATATCAAATTTGGTTAAAAGTTCTTTAGCATATTTGCTTTGATGAATGAAAGTTCCATTTTGCAATTGCTGTACTTGGAGACCAAGAAAGCATTGCAGCTCACCCATTGCACTCATTTCAAACTCTGCTGTCATGAGTTCTCTAAACTCTTTACACATTGAGTTACATGTGCTTCCAAAAATAATGTCATCCACATAAATCTGGACAATCATTAAATCCTTCCCTCTCCATTTTAAAAACAGTGTTTTATCAACGGTACCTCTTTTGAAACCATTTGAGAGTAGGAAGTTGGAAAGAGTTTCATACCAGGCCCTTGGTGCTTGTTTCAAGCCATACAAGGCTTTGTTAAGCCTGTAGACATGATCTGGATAAAATGGATCCTCAAAACCTGGAGGTTGACAAACATACACCTCTTCTTGAATTGTACCATAGAGGAAAGCACTTTTGATATCCATTTGAAACACCTTCATATTGTGGTTGACAGCAAAGGCCAAGAACAGTCTAATTGCTTCTAATCTTGCAACAGGGGCAAATGTTTCATCATAATCAATCCCCTCTTCCTGTCTGTAACCTTGAACCACAAGCCTGGCTTTATTCTTGACAACAATACCCCTTTCATCAGTTTTGTTCTTGAAGACCCACTTTGTGCCAATGGGACTAACCTCTTCTGGCAGTGGTACAAGCTCCCATACTTGTTGTCTTTTAAACTGTTGGAGCTCCTCTTGCATGGCTTCTACCCAGCTGTTGTCTTTCAGTGCCTCTTGGTACTTGACTGGCTAATGGAGTGATAGAAAACCAGCAAAAAGACAAATGTTTTGGGTTTGGCTTCTTGTGAGCACCCCTTCATTTATGTTGCCAATGATTTGATCAGGTGGATGAGATCTCAAGAAGATTAAATCTCCTTGGTATGGTATGATGGCATTGGTTGGTGAAGGCTGCAAATGTGTATCATCTGAGCTAACCACTGCTGGGGACTTTGATGATCCAGCAGTGGCTTCAAAAGGTGGTGGAATAGGAGGTAATGAAGTGGACAACTGCTGAATTTTATCCACTGTTTGAGGACTTTTGTCAGCAGTGTTTGAGGATGTGGAAGCAGTGGTTGATGGGCTACTTTGGTCAACAACTGTTGAGGTAGCAGTGGTTGAGCTTTGACAACTGTTTTGAACAGCTGGTGCTTTTCCCTTTGTGGCAGACCTTTGAGGGATGATGATTTCATACCCATAGTCTGGTGTTGTATCCTCTGATGGACCTGCACTGTTAGTCTTGACAGCAGTATTTTCAAAAGTAAATTTTTCAAGATCAAACAGATCTGCAGGGTTTGCTGGGATTTTCATTGATGAAAGTTCATTGAACTTAACATTCAAAGTCTCCTCCACTGCCTTGGTCCGTGTATTGAACACTTTGTAGGCCTTGGCAGTGGTTGAGTATCCCAGATGATAACCACAATCAATTTTGGCTGCAAATTTTGAAATGGAATCTTTTAAGTTCAAAATAAAGCATGGGCAGCCAAACACATTGAAATATGAGATCAGTGGTTTAATTTTATACAGAATTTCATAGGCAGTCTTTTTGTGCCTGGGGTTTATTAAAACTCTGTTCTGAACATAGCAAGCAGTGTTTACTGCCTCTGCCCAGAAAGTTAGTGGCAAACCTGAATCTGCAAGCATGGTTCTGGCAGCCTCAATCAGAGTTCTGTTCTTCCTTTCCACTACCCCATTCTGCTCTGGTGTTCTAGGGATGCTGTACTGCCTTACAATCCCTTTCTTCACACAGAAGGCATCCAACTCCCTATTTTTGAATTCTGTGCCATTGTCACTCCTGAAGCTTTTCACTGGAAGGTCAAATTGCTTTTCAACCTGTGTTACAAAGTCTTGCAAAATGCCTGCAGTCTCATCTTTTGAGTGTAAAAAGAAAGTCCATGTAAACCTAGAAAAGTCATCAACAATAACCAAACAATATCTTTTCTTTTTGAGGCTCATGACTTGAACTGGGCCAAACAAATCCATGTGTAGCATTTGCAAACACTGGGTTGTTTTGGACTCTTCAATGGACTTGAAAGAACTTTTATGCTGTTTTCCTTTTAAACAGGAAATGCAATGTTCAGGACATGAAAACAATTTTTGTGGTAGGCCTCTCACCAAACCATTTTTTGAAATTTCTGTGATTGTCTTAAGATTTGTGTGCCCCAGCCTTCTGTGCCAAAGTTCTGTCTCTTTGTTAGAGGCAGCTGAGAACAGACATGCATCAGCTCTGGGACACTCTTTTGACATGTCAACAACATAAACATTGCCACTTCTTTGAGCAACAAGTTTAGTTTGACCAGTTTTGATTATTGCTTCAATCTTTTTGACCATTTCTGGTCCAACAATCCTACAACAGTCTTTTGTGAAGAATGACCCAAATCCCTTGTCACACATTTGGGACACACTCAGAAGGTTGAATTTTAGATTGTCTATTAGATTGACATTTTCAAATTTTACATTTCCAGATTGCACTGTTCCAGACCCCAGAACTTTCCCTTTACTATTATTCCCAAAGGATATATCACCCCTTCCATGGATTTTAAAGTCTTTGAGGAGGGCTTTACATCCTGTCATGTGCCTGGAGCCTCCACTATCTACATACCAAAGACTATCAAAGCATGCAGAAGCTCCCTGCACATGAAGTAAACGGATTAGTTCATTAAGGTCTCCAAAGCCAACAAGGCTTTGGATGGGGTCTCAACAGTGTCTGGGAAAGATGCAGAATGGTGGACAGTGGTTAGGTCAGGAGTTTGAACTATTTTAGGACAGTGTTTCTCTAACCACTGTTGTGGGTCCTGACCAATCATCTGCTGGTAACCAAAAGGATGCCTGTTCACTTTGGGTTTAGAGGGCCTTTTGTAGGCCTCATAAACGTGAGGAATCCTTTGGTAAGACTGTTTTTCTCTGCCTTTTCTGAACTGATTTGCAGGGGGTGCATCAGTAACCTGAACATCTCTTTTGACAGATGTTTGGTTCAGCTGTTTTGTAACAGCTGTTTGAACTGGCACAAACAGTGGTTGTTTCTTGGTGAATTTGACAGATGTTGATGATGATGATGGACTCAAGGATGTTTTAGCAATGTACTCATTCTTTTTCACATCAAAGTTTTTGAGATACACACATGCTTGAGTTTTGTGGTTTGTTTTACCACAGACAATGCAACCTTCAGCTGAAACAATGACACTTGTTCTGTTTAAATCATAAGCTTTTAAATGGAAACAATCTTTTGTTAGATGATTCCTTTTCTCACAGAAATCACAAAACAAGTTATCAATTTTTTCTTTCTTCTTTCTCTTTTCAGACTCCTTTGCAGCAGAGGTTTTAACCACTGCTGGGATGTCCTTGAGAGGTATGACTTTAGCTTTTGGAGCCTTGACACCATCAGTTGATGTAAAGTCCATTGGCTTGAAATTTTCAAGAATGTCACACTCATCAGACCATTTTGGTTTAAACTGGTATTCTTCAAGCTCCTCAAAAGTAGAGGATTCCATTGGTCTGTCAAGTGTGATTTTGTTACCAAGTTTGTCAGTGATTTTCACTTCTTGGCCATTCTTGTTTGTGGGGATGAACTCAGTGGTTACATCAGTGGTTTGAACAGATTTTTCAAAAGCAGTGTTTTCATCATCATGTTTTCTATAGCCAACCCCAAATTTCACATTGCTTTTTCTCTGTTTTTCAAGCATAACCTCATATCCTCTGCAGGATTCCACCCATCTTTCACAAGTAATCTGGGTGGATTCCAACTCCTTTTTGCAAACTTGGTGTTTTTCTACCATAGTTTGAAGTTGGGTTTTGGTTATGCTTTGCTCTTCTTTTAAACAGCTGATCTCTTTTTCCTTTTCGGTCAATTTGTTTTTAAGTTCTTTTAAAGACTTTTCAAATTTAACCTCATCAGTCAAGATTTTATCCCGAAGGTTTTCATTCACCTCTTTAATGTTAGCAAAAGCAATTATGCAATTGTCAGAACACAGTGTTTCAAGAACTTGAGGAGATACCTTGGCAGCTGCCATCATTGCACAATCACATTGATGATCTTCTTCATCATCAGCTTTCACCTTCTTTTCACCAGCCTTTTCTTCTTTCTCTTCTTCTTTGTCCTCTACGGACCATGGATCTGTCATTGGTTCAATCAGGGTACCTGAACTTTCTCCCAACAGTAGTTCACCAGCCACAGCAGTAACCACTGCTTCAGTCACCTCTTCCACTGTTTCAAAGCACTGCTGTTCCTCCTCAGTTTCAACCCCCTCCTGTATTGACTCTAATGCCATCAAACAAAACTCATCATGTGAAGAATCATTAGAAGCATAGAGTGCAAAATTTTCATCACTAAGATCATCAGGCATACTGCTCCAGTCAACAAACCCTTGAGTGAAAAAACTTTGTTGATCTGGTTGTGCTGCTGCTGGAGCAGTGGTTTGAGGTGCAACAGTTTGCACTTGTACCTGGGGAGCAGGGGTTTGAACATATTGGATTTGTGGAACAGTAGTTTGGACATAGTGTACTGGCACAGGGGCAGCAGCATAGTAAGCAGTGTTCACTTGAGCTGCTGGGGTATACTGGGCATAGTGCACAGTGCTTTGGTTTTGAGGTCTAGGATTTGAGCTAGGATGAGTAATTATGGGACCAGTAGTTTGACTCCTACATTCCCTAGCGAAATGTCCCAACCTATTACACTTGTAGCACTTGATTTTCGATTTATCCAACCCAACCCTTAGATTCCCATGCAAACCTGGGAATTTTCGCCCTGTTCTCTTGTAAAATTTGCTAGTTCTAACACTTAGCAAAGCCAGTTGGTGCAGGATGTCCATTTCCTCTAAGTCAGTGGGTTCGAAATGTTGTAAATCATTGAGTTCAAAGCTTAGATTATCTGACATCTGGTTTTCGTTTGCAGTGAATGCGTAACTTGCAGAGTGAGGATCAGGGTTGTTAAAATTTGCACCAGCAGTTATATCAATGAAGTGATCATAACCCTGATCCTTACCACTGCTCCCAGATTCTTCTTGACCCAGAAGAGCAGTATTACCGAAAGTGTAATCATCGGTAAATTTTCCTGACTCTTGTAACCTCCTTTTCTGGTTCAACTCCCTTTCGTAGGTCAGGAGTCGACCGTGGAGTTGGGTCAAGGTCAGATCCTTGAACTCAGGTGAGTTTCGGGTGACAAAGCTATTGTGTCCCATTTTTCTGGCAGTGACCTGAGGAACCTGCTATTTTGAGTTGAGTTTGTAAAAGTAGTGTTAACAAGCCTAAGTTCACTGATGAGACAACTGAAACGCTCAAATTGTTGCGTTAGTGATTCACCTTTAACGTAGCAAAATGTTTCATACTGTTGGTTCAGGATTTCCCTATTATTTTCTATGACTTCCTCGGTTCCCCCAAACTGTTCCTTAAGTGCGTCCCATAACTCTTTGGCATTGTTACAGTGTAACAGTCCAGCGTATATTTCATTGGGCAGCGCTGATGCTATGATGCTAAACGCTTTAGCATCTAGTTTGATCTTTTGAAAGTCGGTTTCGGTATAATTTTCAACTGGTTTAGGAACGAACTTTTTAGCATCTTCAGCGCTTGGCACTGAAGGAACATGGGGACCATAAATGACAGACCTCCAACAACCTGTGCTTTGTTGAGCGAGGATGTGACCCATCCTCCTCTGCCAGATGTTGTATTCATTTCTTTTTAGCATAGGTGGTTTAAAAAGTGAGCCGATGTTGTTTTTATCATCCTGAGATTGTGACGTCATTCTTGTTGTTTTACAGACACTGAGAAATCAACTTTAATGGTGATTAATCCTTGCTCTGTTTTTCAACGGACGAACAAACGATCAGTATCAACTGTTATGAGCTGAACTACTTACGTCAAAATGATTGTTAAATCAAATTTGACTGTCCAAGCTCTGATACCAATTGTTGGATCTGATTTTCTTTGTGATTGTATTTTCGTTTGAAATTAAGATGGAAATGAGAGAGTTGTGCAGCGGAATTAAGATGAAAACAAACTTTGCATACAATCAAACGAGAGTAATACTTTAATCAAACATCTTTACACAATGAATCGAAAGATTGAATTTGTTTCAACAACGATTACAATGATTGATGAATGAATGCAAACTCCCCCTCAGCCAGAGCTCAGTAGTTTGTTCGTGCAAAGAAGACGGTATTGCAAGAGCTAATAGAACAGTACAAAGTACTGAACTATTTATAGGCACTTACAAACCACTGAGCATCTAAGCTGACGTCACCAAGAAAGTGACATCTAACCTCCTAACAAACTCTAACCTCTGATCTATACAAACTCTGATGTACTAACTACTGCTATTACATTTCTTTACATAAAAGACACTTAAACAGCTGCTGCATCCTTCCACTGCTGTGAACCCAGCAGTGCTTGTCCGGATCAGCAGTACTTGACTCAAGGCAGTAGATTGAATCAGCAGAGCTTTGGTCTTCCATCAGTCTTTGACTTTGGGCAGAAGATGCAAGGCAGCAGTTGTTGGTCAGCACTTTGCAAGATCAGCAGATAGGAGGTCAGCAGATATGAAATCACATTCAAGGGGAGAGATTTGTATGTAAACAACTGCTTATTCTGGCTCCACTGCTCTGATCCAGTTTTGGCTTTAATTATCTGTTCCTCTGATAGGGTTCAATCCCAACAGTACAGTCTTGCTAGTATCAGTTTATACAATATACACAGCTTTTAGTTTATACACATGTGTATCGTCTCGCTAACTATCAGTTTATACAAGATACACAGCTGTTAGTTTATACACATGTATACAGTCTTTTATACATCTGTGTATTATATTCAGAAATGGTTACATATGTGTATATTAACAACATATAGTATATTAGGCATGCACACGAGTAGATTCATATAAAAATTATGAAATTAATGAAAATGAAACATATCACATGTATGCAAAAATAAATAACTTCATCACATATTCAAAAAAAATTAATGCCTAAAAATAATTACAATTTCAATCTCCGAGAATTTTTTTAATGTTTATTAAAAATTATAAAAAGTTAAAAACAATGTATTATGATATCTATATATACGGATAATAAAAGAAAAAACAGTATTCAAGTTAAAACTAAAACAAAATCTATGGATAAAGAAATAATGAATAAGTAATTAAAAATGAGATAGAGAGAGAGAGAGAGAGAAAGAAAGAAAAAGAGAGTTAAGAGATGAGAAAATTAAGGGATTTTAATTAAACATACTTGGGTAATGTCAATCTTACCCTTTTAATCTAAAAAATGATCAAGGGCCAAGATTAGTTCACTCAGTTCACTCTCAAAAAGTTGTTCACTCTTGATCCTAATCTTAATCATATATATATATATATATATATACATACACATATATATATATATATATATATATATATATATATATAAAGTTGTCTAGAATTTGCATAATTTTACAAGTTGTCAAACACAAACTGTCCCGACTCCCAAATAAACTACTAAGATATAAGCAACACACAATTTGTTCGAAATTTGCAAAAAAAAAAAAAAAAAAAAAACAAGCTGGCAAATAATAGTTGCCCAGAACTTAAAATAATGCTTATTACTTCAATACACATACAAAATGAGTAACTAATGGAAGAAAATAACTCTAATTTTTATATGGTTGGAATTTTTGAAACGCAAAAGGGCTGAAGAGTTTGTAACTGGTTAGAGATTTAAACAATGTGAGATACGAGATTCGGCTAGCCCACGTTTGAGTTTTGACTTTCTAAATAACAATTTGAATTTAAAGTAACTTTAATAAATAATAACAATAAAAATAATATATATACATAATATTAAGAAATAAATATAATCAACCTTTACGGTCTGGTTATACGATTGGTTTGCGGCATAAACGTACGGTTTGAAATTTCAAAACTGTAGGACCGTATTTGACAGTCGTGTGAGTCAATCAGAGCTAGCAACTACCGAAAATGCAGCAGAAATACATAATCGGCATGAATCAAAGCAGAAATGGAGTAGAAACAGAAGCAGATCACTTTAAACTGGTTTTCTCGTTAATTCTTCAAGAAATATACGGGCAGCAGTTCGGCTACACACTGGACATGAAGGTACAAAGTGAGAAAACAACTTGGGTATTTATAGGGGAGGAGGTTTAGCTTATGTGAACATGTCCGTATAAGCGAAACCATCTTGTTGGGCTTTCGCTTATATGTCACATGTCCATAAAAGCGGAACCTCTACATTAAAATCCCAAATTTTCATATTCAACCCCTATACAATACATAATCAACACATCTAGACCCTATACATTCAACAATTAAGACTAAGACGTAGGCTTTAGACATTCGTGCATCAACAAACTCCCCCTTGGATACAGCCGGAGTCTTCAGTCTTATCTTTGGGTCTTCAGAGTTAATTGAACTTTCCTTCTCTAGACTTAGGCTTTTTCAGCAACTTCCTAAGCTTTTCTTTCTCTTTCGCAGGCTCCCCCTTTCATCAATCTTCTGTTCTTTTGGAATCAACATCTGGATTACCAGCAACAAGCTTCCTTTTGCACCAAACTCGACTTCAGACTCCCCCTAAGACTCTGCTATCGGGATCTTAATCTGGAACTTTTACCTGCAAACCTCAAACGTTTATAAGAATAAACATTTTAAATGTCCAGAATTTATGATCTGGTTCTTTCACAATCCTATAAAGATTTGACTATATAAAGAATCCAAACAACTAAACTTAACACTTTACAATCAAATTTTAAACCTTTTAATTTTCAAAATTATTGTTCAGTGACATATAAGCAAAATCAAGGTGTTGTTTTCAAAACTTTGATTTTTTTAACACTTTTTTGATTAAACACCGTCACACCCAGTTAACAAGTCCAAATCAATGACCTTGGTCAACTGCTTGGCCTACCAAGTCCAAGTTAATGACCTTGGATGACCGAATTATGAAGTACACAGATATTTCATTATGAAAATAGTTCAAACGAATGAACTTTTGAACGTTTTGAACTTTCAAACACTTTTTAATTTTACAACACTGTACCAATTATTGTTCTGCATCACCAGCTTACCCAGCCCTCATCAAACACAGACATGATCTGCACTAAGCTTTGATCGTCCGATTCCCAATGTCAGTTGTCGAAAATAAAATGAAAAACTAAAATCTTTTTGGATTTTTAACTGGATAAACTGAAAACTGTACACACAATCTTTTTGTAAGCGTGTTAGGGGATCATATCAGCTGCCGACGAGATACAAGTACCGTTAAGCTTGATTACATTTTCAATATTAAACAGTTTGCATTGATTGTCGATATACTGATCCATTTTAAATTTTCACACATTTCTCAATCTGTTCAGGATACTGAATTAATGTTTTAAGACTTAAACTTTTATATGTGTCCCACCTCAGAATATACTCCCGTATCCAGATCCCAATATTCAGTCTTACAGGTGAGTTTTAAACACAAATGATATCTGTAAGGGGTTTATAAATTATGAAGAATCATGAGAGCTCAGGTCAGAACTACCGTTCAGCAGAGAGATCATGACTCGACTTTTGGGTGTGTCCCCTTTAGAGGATCTTTTTTACAACAGCATTGCTAAGCAATTTTATTGTCTTATCATATATGCTGAGGGTGATGCTATGTTTCAAGCATATGCGGAAAGTATTATTCGAGGACTTGGTCAGAACCACCGTTCAGCAGAAGTCCCGGAATAATACCCCAGATATCACTGAGTAAACAAACCTAGTATATCAGAAAAAGGAATCTTTCAAACGAAATTTCGGGGGTTACCCATATATCCAAGAGATGTTCCCCTCATAAAAGCAAGTAAAATTTATGTTTATATCCCGAACAAATTTACTGAATGTGTAAAAACCTATCGGCATATCATCTACATGTGACACCTGGGTCACTGCGACCATCAAACAAATGCCAAGCCAATGAAATATTGTATTTCATACTTGGGATCTGTATAAATATGTGTATCTTTTGCACATATCAATTCTTGTTCGATTTCAAGCTTTAAATCGCTTTCTGGAAGGTTATACGCGCACTGATGCGTAAATATAACCCGTTTAATGCAACAAACACTCCGGAATTGTGAAATAGGCTTAACATACCTTAAATAACCTTTACATAACTTAGAAATAAGTTTTGAAGGCTTTGGTATGGTGAAATCAAGTTAAATCGCTTACAGGGACTAAAGTTGACAAACTGTGAAAGTATGCCAATTTAAACTGTAACAGACATTCTGGAACATGACCATAAGTTAAACACACCTTAAATATCCTTTATATATCTTAGAAATAGGCTTTGAGGGGTTAGGTGTGCTAAAATAAACTTTTGGCTCATTCAGGGACTAAAAGTGTCAAAAAGTGCATAAGTTTGCGCTTTCGCGCATAACTTACGTTCTGAATACATCTGGACATCCAAGAATTTATGTAAGCACTAAAATATTTTATTTTAGTGTTTGGCATGAGAAAAATCCATTCGTCACGCAATTTGGATCGTTTTTCGTGCTTATGCGCATTCCGTCGTAATTAAGCGAACATCGTGATCGTACGGCCAAACGAACCGACATCCGAGATATTTTTGAGCACATTTTAAGTTCCCTATACTTTAACTTCATTTTAGAGCTTTGAAATGGGGTTAACGGGCCTTAAACGCGTCGAAAATGGCCTTATTACACAGCAGGGACCAAAACTGCCAAAAATCAAAGTTTCTGGTCTGCAAGGTCCTTACGGACCTCAACATTGTGAGTGTTGAGGTCCGTAAGCAGTCCCCAGACAGCAGAAAACTTGCAGAAACATTGAATCAGGTCCATTTCACTTGTGCACATGGTATTGGGCAATACTAGGGGCTCCCATGGTATTGTAAAACCACTATCTTGAGGTGTATGGCCAAGATCAAAGCACGGTTTCCAAGAAACGATCTTAACGGCTAACCGAAAACTATAAATACCCCCCCATGCCATTGCAAAACCCACAAGAATTTTGATTTGAGAAGCTCTAAGTTGAAACCTTTGTTCATACCTGAGCTACTTGGATCGAGATTAGCATCCGGGGACCCTTTGTAAGTGTTCCTTTGTTCTTTTATTGCTTTTCGATTCCGAAAGTCAAACTTTGTTTGACTTTCTGCGTTGACCAGTTGTAACACCCGTTCTTATAAATCAAGGTTTAACGTATATTTTGCGAAAATAATCAAGTAATTAATGATTATATATACATCGGAAATACGGGTTTGTTAAAAACTTTTACAATTTAAGTGATATACATAATGTGATTTAAATCGCCGTTTAGAAAAACGACAAAACAACGTTGCGGAAGCTTTGTTTAATGTGTGTTCGGTTCTTGCTCGATGCTCGATCTTCATCCGGGACTCTCGACATTCACCTGTGATCAAAACCAACTTAAAGGTCAGTTTTGATAATTAATTAAACTAATACAACGGGGAAATTAGGAAAATCCCACATGGATATCTTAAACCCAAAACAAAAACTCATTTCTGGCCTCCACCGTAACTTACGGTGGCACCATAAGTTACGGCGGCCCTTGGTGTGACATGCCCCTACCGTAAATCAGTAGGGGGCTGCCGTAAGACCTTCAGCTCCACCGTAACTTACGGTGGCACCGTAAGTTACGGTGGCCCCTGCGTTCCAGCTTTCCATTTTGCCATTTTTGACACGAAAACTTTCGTATCTTTCAAACCGCTCGTCCGTTTAACATACCGTTTCTTCCTACGTGTTTGTAATTTGATTCTCCATCATATGGAGTTAAAATCTAACATCCGGTTTAACAAAATTTCAGACTTTTAAGTCTTTGGCTTATTACCCTTTTTGCCAACTTTTGACCCGTTCGTGATTTCATCATCAAACTTGTGTATTTGACCTTTATATCTCATATACTTCTTCAACTTAATGTTATCTACCATACTAGATTATAATCCGTTTTCGTTTGTATGCTTATTTTGACCCGTTAAGGGTATTTATGCACTAAGGTCCCATAACATCCCTTTTTTACTTATCTTAAGGATCTAATCTACCAAAACACTTATTTCCAACAACCTTTAAAGGTCGTTTGCCCGGTTTACCCAACAAGGGCATTTTAGTCAACTTTAGCCCCTCATTTACGACAAAGGGCATTTGCTACTTATTTGACCCAAAAAGTGTATGTTTAACCACAATCGTATTTATACGTACCTGGCTCGAGTCAACCTAGTGACCCGTTTCAACACCTTGCTTTTATTACCGATATTCTATGGGGACGCAATTATCCAAATTACTATTCGCTCCTGTAACACATGACTTGACCACCACATTAGTTGATTTTGTCAAATGATGTTATTCCCACCATTTGACCCGTTCGGTCTATATAACCAAACATTTTCATATGTAACAAAACATGGTTTTTAATTACCAATCACACATCCGAACCATTTCGGATTTTCTCACTAGATCCCTTTCTTTTTAAAGTCAATTTCCTATATTTTTAACCCATTCGGCTTATGCTATGGGTGTCCTTTGAAACTTATTTTACTTTAGTCAATACTTGACTAAATTTCCATTTTTTACCCATTTTCCATTACTAGTTACGCTATAAGGTAACTTTAAGAAAACTCTTAAACTATTAACCAATTCATGACTAGTTTACCATTTTGCCTTTTTCACCATTAATCATGGTTTAAAAACGTTTCTATTCGTTCCAACCCAATTCGTTTTGTGTTGGAACCCATAATTCAAACCAAATCCTTTGTTGTATTTATCGCCTATAAAATAAACACGTATACTACAAGTAGGTGTAAGTTTTACTTACCTTGCATCCGAAACATGCTTTTACTTCTTATTTGCTTCGTTTGACCCGCTTCCTTTCCAAGCCTCCACCTAGCTTGTCAAGCGTCAAACTATCATCATAATTCGTAAGACGGTTAGTTTAGTCATAATCATTTATAACTATTCCATCCTACGGGTTTTATGTCGAATTTATCATTCGTCCATATCAAAATTATCATTCGATCTAATCATTGGTCGGTTTGACTTTTTAAAAGTCAATTGACTTATCAACATATTCAAATGCACATTTGGTTCAATGAACTCACTTAGGCATATTTCATCCGAACTCTTAACGAAATCAAATTTTACATACTAACTAGTAGGCCGCGATTTCATTTAGGCGTTTCATATTACTGAAAATGGGCTGTTTTTGGTGACTTGTTTAACCTGTTTACAAGCCTTCAAAATTTATGATTTTTTTTTGTGTGGCGTACCACTCGGAGGGTTAGAACTTGTGTTAAAATTTCAAGATCTAACTCTTTACCAAAAATTCGTAAAAATTCATCTACTAAGCTGCAATCAGATTCGTCACTTCTGACTGCAGCTTACAGAAAAATTCTTTAAAAATTCCTCGTTTATCCGATTGACGAAATTCCAATTGGCAATTCTTCTAATCACTTAATACTTTCTACAGTAAGAATTTGAGATCATAACTCAATTCCTAAATTGAGTTATGACATTCGTAATGGGCTGCAAATTCTGCCAGAAAACGCAGCTTGAACCTTTGATACGGAAAAATTCATAAAACGCTCAATTTTCGTCGAAAAAATGCGATTCCAGTGGGGTTTTAAAGATATTTCCTGGAATTACATTTTAGACTCAAGAAACAAACGTTTTTATCACGTTTTGTCCATGTTACAGCCAATACAAGTCGGCTGTAAATTCTGATCAAGAGCCGTTTGAATTCAGCTTCCAATTTAAGCATGTTCTTGACATCATAACACTATTTTAGCAATCAAAAACCCTAACAACAATCACCTTCAATGGTGTTCATGGATTTTTACTAGAATTAGACACGATTTCAACATATCTTGTCTAGGGTTTACTCCAAAACACTACAATATTCCTATTTCATCCATATAACAAGCATGCATCAACAAATTTCGAATTCCCCAAATTCATGAGAATTTCAAGTAGAGAATTTTTATAAAATTTTACATACCTTATGATCTCCTTGCAATGGGGATCATTAATCTATGCTCGATTTTCGTTTTGGGCTTGATTTGATCCTTCAATTGATCAATTTTTGTGAGAGTTAGGGTTTGGTGAAGAACCCTTGTCGCCCTCCTGCTTCTTGTACGACCAGACACCTCAATTATGGGGTGTTTGGTTTTGTTTTCACTAATTTAGTAATATAAGTTTAAGTTTTGACAATATTAGTCCCTCATTTTTGTTTAACATAAGGTTTTGTTGTTTTAACCCTATTTAAGTTATTTTTAGACTTGTAGTTAACTAGGTTATAATTTTTCCTAGTTATTCATCTTGTTTTAAAAAATAAAACCCGTTTTAGTTTAAGTCCCGTTAAATCTCGGGCCTTTTTTATATATTTTACTTTCTCAAAGTATTTCCCCTCCTTTTAATAAAGATTAGACTTTTTTTTATTTAAATCCTAATAATTTACCAGGTAAATTTTATCACTTACTGTATTTTACCCATCGTGTAGTGTTAACGTGGTTTGATTACCAAACCCGTTTTCGGGGTGTTACAAGTCTACCCCGTTAAAGAGGTTTCGTCCTCGAAACCTTTTCTTACATAATTCATTGAGTTTAAACTCAATGTATTTGAGCCGATAATTCTTTTAAACATTAATTATACTTTTATCCAATTGTTAGTATTACCAGAAAAGTATGGTAACATCTTTTTGGTTATTATTTGTCTACGTATCTCATACGACATAGTGCAACTCGGAATAACGTGATCTCGTTATTTCCACTAGTTTAGTTACTTAGCGATATTCATCACTTTCATATACTATCGAATTCTTTATGGATCCGTTACTTTGACCCGTTTAAAAGGTCTTTAGTGAAATCTTTCACTTTTAGCAACAATTTCTTTTGTTTTCAAATTCATTTATTCGGTTCAGTTATACCGAATCCACCTCTTACAAGCAACCAACTTACTTAAATGACCTTAACCGGTCTCACTAACTAGACTTATTAGTCCAGTTGCTTGTTACCGCTCACTTGGTGATAATGTGATTTCACTTCACATTGCATTTCTTGACCGTGATCGTGTCACGTCATGTTTAATTTATATCAACCTTTCATTTTCGAAAATACCACTTTTTCGAATATATCGTCTTGCACCTATCAATGTTAAGACCCATACTCTTTGATATTTGTTATTTCCAAATTCGTCTTATAGTATTCATATTTGTTAAAACGTTGTTTCTTACTAAGACTGAATTTTAGTTTAACGTTTTTCCTTTTAACCATGTCAATTACTCATATTAAGGAAATTGACAACCCATAATTTATTCTTTTCCGTTCTCATTTTACGCGGGGAATCATGACTAGTTCCCTTGCTTTACACTATTGACCCATAAGTTCTTTCACTTAGCCTCATAGGTTATTTCTTTAAATTTTTCACCTTTTTAAGGTGAGATATTAACAACTCGTTTCCTTCTCTTTATGACCTGAGGGTCTTTTTTTTATCAAAATTTATGTTTGCGAAAATTCTTGTCATCTTTTAGTCATGACTCATATTCTGAGTCTGTTGAATTTCTATTTCGCGTTCCTGTTTCTCAGTCTGCGTATGCGTTTAAATCATTACCCACCAACCGGGTGTTTTACCGAAGTCGCTATTATTGCAACCCTCCCGGTATGCATTAAGACCTCGCTTCAATCTTACATTCCCACTTTGTCTTTAAGTTTGACGTTTTACAAAAACGACCCGTTAAGGGACATATTTTGCATTTTCCGGGTTCGAGTGTAAGTACACTCCCTCCCAATACTTGTCTAAATCATTTTACAAGCTTGCGTTTTCTGGGTTCGAGTGTAAGTACACTCCCTCTCAATACTTGTCTAAATCATTTTTCATGCTTCTTTGTCCCTTCACTCGGGCTCATTATCCTGATATAATATTCTTCCGTCACTCGGTTGTGCGTTTACATTATTATCAAATATTTTGCTTATCCGATTCATTTGGGTACTTTTTGATTAGTCCCATTCACTCCGCCCTTACTACATCGGATGTAAATGTGTCCGCCATAAGAAGTTCATGGTATCATATGCCACTACTTACTTGGCCAGAGTAAGCGATTAACACATGACACACATGACCTTTTTATAGTTTTCACATCACGCCCTATGTAAGTAACGCCTCTATTTGTTTCTCTTGGAAACAATATCCCGAATATATTTTCTATTCGGTTTTTTTTTTCCAAGTTTTTAATCTACATATGCAACTTTCAATTTATACTTATTTGTTGCATATTACTATTTGTGCGATTATTTAAAATGTGCACCTGGTAATGTTTGCCCCGACGGGCGTTCCTTGCCATTAACCTTGTTCGCGGTCGTTACGTGATTTAGTCCTCGGTGAGCATGCTCCTCTTGTCATACTTCGAATCGTTCCATCATCGTATCCACAATTCGTTTGACTCTCGTCGTCTTCAACGCGAGTGTCCTTTAATTAAAACATTCACAAGAGTTAGTAATATCAACTTTAATAATCGCCCGTATTATAATACGAGGTTTTTTTCTACTATACGTGTCAACGCACGTATTTTCGTCAACTATATCAATCATTTAATTGGGGTAACGTGTATTACACGGTAACCCTATGTGTTGTCTACAACACTTTAATACGCTAGACCATTAGCATACATGCACTTACCGGATTTGCGATCAAGCCTCGAACCGAACACTATTCTTTGTCAAGAGCATAAGGTTTAAGTCCAAGCATGGTTCCTCCCCACCATACTCGAATCTCTTAAACCAAGGCTCTGATACCAACTTGTAACACCCGTTCTTATAAATCAAGTTTTAACGTATATTTTGCCAAAATAATCAAATAATTAATGATTATATATACATCGGAAATACGGGTTTGTTAAAAACTTTTACAATTTAAGTGATATACATAATGTGATTTAAATCGCCGTTTAGAAAAACGACAAAACAACGTTGCGGAAGCTTTGTTTAATGTGTGTTCGGTTCTTGCTCGATGCTCGATCTTCATCCGGGACTCTCGACATTCACCTGTGATCAAAACCAACTTAAAGGTCAGTTTTGATAATTAATTAAACTAATACAACGGGGAAATTAGGAAAATCCCACATGGATATCTTAAACCCAAAACAAAAACTCATTTCTGGCCTCCACCGTAACTTACGGTGGCACCGTAAGTTACGGCGGCCCCTGGTGTGACATGCCCCTACCGTAAATCAGTAGGGGGCTACCGTAAGACCTTCAGCTCCACCGTAACTTACGGTGGCACCGTAAGTTACGGTGGCCCCTGCGTTCCAGCTTTCCATTTTGCCATTTTTGACACGAAAACTTTCGTATCTTTCAAACCGCTCGTCCGTTTAACCTACCGTTTCTTCCTACGTGTTTGTAATTTGATTCTCCATCATATGGAGTTAAAATCTAACATCCGGTTTAACAAAATTTCAGACTTTTAAGTCTTTGGCTTATTACCCTTTTTGCCAACTTTTGACCCGTTCGTGATTTCGTCATCAAACTTGTGTATTTGACCTTTATATCTCATATACTTCTTCAACTTAATGTTATCTACCATACTAGATTATAATCCCCGGTTTATTACACAAATTAAACCCGTTTTCGTTTGTATGCTTATTTTGACCCGTTAAGGGTATTTATGCACTATGGTCCCATAACATCCCTTTTTTACTTATCTTAAGGATTTAATCTACCAAAACACTTATTTCCAACAACCTTTAAAGGTCGTTTGCCCGGTTTACCCAACAAGGGCATTTTAGTCAACTTTAGCCCCTCATTTACGACAAAGGGCATTTGCTACTTATTTGACCCAAAAAGTGTATGTTTAACCACAATCGTATTTATACGTACCTGGCTCGAGTCAACCTAGTGACCCGTTTCAACACCTTGCTTTTATTACCGATATTCTATGGCGACGCAATTATCCAAATTACTATTCGCTCTTGTAACACATGACTTGACCACCACATTAGTTGATTTTGTCAAATGATGTTATTCCCACCATTTGACCCGTTCGGTCTATATAACCAAACATTTTCATATGTATCAAAACATGGTTTTTAATTACCAATCACACATCCGAACCATTTCGGATTTTCTCACTAGATCCATTTCTTTTTAAAGTCAATTTCCTATATTTTTAACCCATTCGGCTTATGCTATGGGTGTCCTTTGAAACTTATTTTACTTTAGTCAATACTTGACTAAATTTCCATTTTTTACCCATTTTCCATTACTAGTTACGCTATAAGGTAACTTTAAGAAAACTCTTAAACTATTAACCAATTCATGACTAGTTTACCATTTTGCCTTTTTCACCATTAATCATGGTTTAAAAACGTTTCTATTCGTTCCAACCCAATTCGTTTTGTTTTGGAACCCATAATTCGAACCAAATCCTTTGTTGTATTTATCGCCTATAAAATAAACACGTATACTACAAGTAGGTGTAAGTTTTACTTACCTTGCATCCGAAACATGCTTTTACTTCTTATTTGCTTCGTTTGACTCGCTTCCTTTCCAAGCCTCCACCTAGCTTGTCAAGCGTCAAACTATCATCATAATTCGTAAGACGGTTAGTTTAGTCATAATCATTTATAACTATTCCATCCTACGGGTTTTATGTCGAATTTATCATTCGTCCATATCAAAATTATCATTCGATCTAATCATTGGTCGGTTTGACTTTTTAAAAGTCAATTGACTTATCAACATATTCAAATGCACATTTGGTTCAATGAACTCACTTAGGCATATTTCATCCGAACTCTTAACGAAATCAAATTTTACATACTAACTAGTAGGCCGCGATTTCATTTAGGCGTTTCATATTACTGAAAATGGGCTGTTTTTGGTGACTTGTTTAACCTGTTTACAAGCCTTCAAAATTTATGATTTTTTTTGTGTGGCGTACCACTCGGAGGGTTAGAACTTGTGTTAAAATTTCAAGATCTAACTCTTTACCAAAAATTCGTAAAAATTCATCTACTAAGCTGCAATCAGATTCGTCACTTCTGACTGCAGCTTACAGAAAAATTCATTAAAAATTCCTCGTTTATCCGATTGACGAAATTCCAATTGGCAATTCTTCTAATCACTTAATACTTTCTACAGTAAGAATTTGAGATCATAACTCAATTCCTAAATTGAGTTATGACATTCGTAATGGGCTGCAAATTCTGCCAGAAAACGCAGCTTGAACCTTTGATACGGAAAAATTCATAAAACGCTCAATTTTCGTCGAAAAAATGCGATTCCAGTGGGGTTTTAAAGATATTTCCTGGAATTACATTTTAGACTCAAGAAACAAACGTTTTTATCACGTTTTGTCCATGTTACAGCCAATACAAGTCGGCTGTAAATTCTGATCAAGAGCCGTTTGAATTCAGCTTCCAATTTAAGCATGTTCTTGACATCATAACACTATTTTAGCAATCAAAAACCCTAACAACAATCACCTTCAATGGTGTTCATGGATTTTTACTAGAATTAGACACGATTTCAACATATCTTGTCTAGGGTTTACTCCAAAACACTACAATATTCCTATTTCATCCATATAACAAGCATGCATCAACAAATTTCGAATTCCCCAAATTCATGAGAATTTCAAGTAGAGAATTTTTATAAAATTTTACATACCTTATGATCTCCTTGCAATGGGGATCATTAATCTATGCTCGATTTTCGTTTTGGACTTGATTTGATCCTTCAATTGATCAATTTTTGTGAGAGTTAGGGTTTGGTGAAGAACCCTTGTCGCCCTCCTGCTTCTTGTACGACCAGACACCTCAATTATGGGGTGTTTGGTTTTGTTTTCACTAATTTAGTAATATAAGTTTAAGTTTTGACAATATTAGTCCCTCATTTTTGTTTAACATAAGGTTTTGTTGTTTTAACCCTATTTAAGTTATTTTTAGACTTGTAGTTAACTAGGTTATAATTTTTCCTAGTTATTCATCTTGTTTTAAAAAATAAAACCCGTTTTAGTTTAAGTCCCGTTAAATCTCGGGCCTTTTTTATATATTTTACATTCTCAAAGTATTTCTCCTCCTTTTAATAAAGATTAGACTTTTTTTTATTTATTTAAATCCTAATAATTTACCAGGTAACTTTTATCACTTACTGTATTTTACCCATCGTGTAGTGTTAACGTGGTTTGATTACCAAACCCGTTTTCGGGGTGTTACACCAGTTTATGGTCAATGAGAAGTTCATTTGAACTTCGCAATGTGATTGTAATCACGACGGTTATAGTCCCTTGTGACTATGCCTACTGATTACCACGTTGTCTAGGGTCGTAAGGGTAAGTGATCTAATAAATCGCTTATACCTTCAAACCCGACCCATTTGGTCGATCATTAGGATCCGACCAAATACCTTAGGTGACCATAGTATATAGGGAATAACCTTCCGAGGTTATACCTTATGGTCGCTTCGTTAAGTAGTTGTATGATAGGTAGTTTATATGCCTTAGGTAAATTACCAAAATACCCTTTTCATGTGTAATCGGTAATTACATATGTAACCTAAACTTTTGTCACATAACTGATTATGTAACATGTTTAGGCATATAACACTTGTCATAGGACTAGTTAGACGGTCCGAACGCGTTTCACGCGAACGACGCGTTAAAGTAGCATAGGCTGCCTAAACGGGTCGTAATGGGTTGTAAGCACTTAGGTTAGGTTTCATTTAGTATGTAGGCTTTGTTAAACCATATTACACGAGTCTCCATACTCGTTTGGTTTACAAACACTCATTCTATCAAATCCTCCGATCTAGGTCCGGTTTATTAACCTAGTTACCTATTTTAGGTGCCGTTTGATATCCGCGATCTCTAGCATTGTTTGGTTGTTACTCAAGGACTACTAAGCAATCTCAAGTGAGTACATAGACCCCTCTTTTACTGTTTTCCAAACTGTTTTGGGGTGAAACACATGTGCCTACTTGTTACTTTCATGCTTTCCATGTTTTCACATTATATACATGCTATGTTTATTAGTACATGATTTCATTACATTTTATGCTATGTATGTCCATTGTGTGCATACTTAGTACATTGTTTTACATTTACATTTTATGCTATGTATGTCCATTTGTTACATACTTAGTACAGTTGTTTTCATCACATGCTTACATTTTGGTATGACATTTGGTTTGTTTAAAATGGAACAATACATTCATTAACATTAGCTACGCCGTTCGTTAGTAGGTAGTGGTACCATAGGAATTGACAACTCCCGTTCCTGAAATCCTGGGTAGGTTTGGATTGGAAGGAATGACCGAATTCGATACACATAACTTAGATAAACCTTTAATTTGATTAAGGGTTTATCGCCTCAGTCTCAAGGCTTGGATGTATGCATTTTCACATTACCGCATAGATGTTTATATCAGTATAGCATGCATTTGTTCCACAAAACATAGCTTTGATTTAAACCATGTTTTACTTCAATACTTTGTTTTTGTGCATATGGTTTAGTTGATATATTTCACTAGCCATACATATCATTTTGGTTACACATTACATGATTTACATTTGACACATAAACATTATTGACATTGGTTATACATTACATGACTTACATCTTGACATAAACATTTTGACATATTATTCAATACGTTTGGCAATTGGTTTAAACATAGACATCTTACATTGTTGGTTTGGTTCGAGTAAGTGATTTAAGTAACGAGGCGTGTGTAATATGATACAAGCATGGTGGATACGCCGCTGGTACTTCCTATATATAAGTGATTGTATGGTATTACATATCGTAGCGTTATTTGAATCATTTAAATTTGGACATGTAACATTTTATACAAATAACATACTTTTCACAATACATTGTTTTACAAACAACTTAATTTATACAAACTCATTTCACATGGTTATCCACTTAACCATGTGTTATTCTTTTATACATATATATCATTTGGTTTATTTATCACTTTTCAAATGATTTACAAAACAAAGCAAACTACAAGGTTCATGACTAAACATTTTCTTAAACATAAGTCATGAATCTCATTTTCACAAAACCTATGTATCTCACAGGCATTTTTATCCTGACGTACCTATTTTCACATGTGTTTCAGGATATGTTGCATGGGATTTATCAAGATACACTTAGGCGGACTTGGGCCTTAGTGACAATAAAAGATGCAAGACTAGTTATTTATGTTATTGTTTTCTTTGATTGTCAAGACATTGTAACTCTTTTAATCAATAAAACAATATTTCAATTTCCATGTGTTATGAAACAATGATTCTGTTACAACACTCCCCGACGTTTTTCGCCACGTTTTGTTGTTCTACGTGGTCGGGGTGTGACACTACAAGACTGCTTAACATATTTATCATTACATTTCTTTAGCGTACTGCACCTGTCTAGCTGATGTACTATCATTTCCCCTTTTTACACAAACTCATTTTTACTTTTTCAAAAGTTTTTGGTTTTTGTAATTTTTATCATGTTTTTGTATTTTTCTGCAAACTTTCTCCCCCTAAAAAGAAAAACATATTTTTTTGTTTTTGTTTTTATCGAAAATCAGAAAATAAACTGTACAAAAAAATTTGACAACACGACATGGTTCACGTCGGATCGCCGCCCAACTCGGCTTCACATTCAATAACCCTCCTAGATTGCAGATTTTTCAACCTGTTCAATTTCAAAAGATAATAAAATCTCTTTTTGTCAAATGGTTTAGTATAAAAATCCGCTTTCTGATCATCGGTGTGCAAGTGTTCAATCCGAATTAACTTTTTCTCGTGACAATCACGGATAAAATGGTGACGGATCTCAATATGTTTCGTTTTAGAATGGTGAACCGGATTTTTAGTGATGTTAATAGCTGCTTCATTGTCCACATAGATTGGAGTATCTAAGAACTGCAAACCGAAGTCGCGCATCTGCTGTTGGATCCAAAGGATCTGCGAGCAACAGCTGGAGGCTGAAACGTATTCAGCCTCGCATGTAGAGAGTGCTACTGCGGTTTGTTTCTTGCACTGCCAGGTGACTAGTCGAGTTCCGAAGAACTGACACCCAGCAGTGGTGGACTTTGCGTTTTGCTTGCAGCTTCCAAAATCAGAATCAGCGAAACCAGATAAAGTAAAGTCACCCGATCGAGGATACCACAAGCTGATGCTTGGGCAGCCTTTCAAATACCGTAAGATACGTTTCACTATGGTCAGGTGTGACTGCTTTGGATTTGACTGATATCTGGCGCAGAGACCCATCGGGTACATGATGTCTGGACGGGAAGCTGTGAGATACATTAGAGAGCCAATGATCGATCGGTACAATGTCTCGTCCATCTTCACACCATTCTCGTCTGGACAAATTCCATGATTCTGTGCAAGGGGGGTGGATGCAGGACTGCAACCTGTCATGTCAAACTTGTCGAGCACGTCCTTCACATACTTCGTTTGGTGAATGAAGATTTCGTCGGGCATTTGTTCCACCTGCAGCCCGAGGAAGAACTTCATCTCCCCCATTGAACTCATTTCGAACTTTTTCTTCATCACCTTTTCAAATTCTTTGCATAGGTCGTCGTTGGTGGCTCCAAAAATAACATCGTCAACATATATCTGCACAATCAACAAGTGGCCTGCCTCTTCTTTGGTGAACAAAGTGCTGTCTACTTTCCCTCTTGTGAACCCGTTGTCCAGCAAGTATGTCGAAAGCGTCTCGTACCAGGCTCTCGGGGCCTGGTGAAGTCCGTACAGCGCTTTATCCAGTAGATACACCTTGTTTTTGTGCAGTGGATCTGTGAACCCCGGCGGTTGGCCCACATAAACTTCTTCTCTGATAGTTCCGTAAAGGAAGGCAGATTTGACGTCAAGTTGATATACTTTAAAATCTTTCCATGATGCGAAGGCTAGAAAAATCCGAATTGCCTCAAGTCTGGCAACCGGTGCGTAAACTTCATCATAATCTATTCCTTCCTGTTGACTGAAGCCTTGAACCACAAGTCGCGCTTTGTTTCTCACCCCAACACCTCTGTCATCACGTTTACACTTAAAAACCCATTTCGTCTTGATTAGCTTTTGATTCTTAGGCAGATCAACAAGTCTCCAAACGCCCAACTTTTCGAACTGTTGCAGCTCCTCCTGTATTGCATTCGCCCAGCTATCCTCGGTCAATGCTTCTTTGTAGGTTCTGGGCTCTATCTGCAAAATAAAACATTTTAATGAGACTTCTTTCTGCATATCAGCAATAGATGAATAGAAACATGTAAGAGCTCGATCTATTTGATGTCAGGTTTTAACACCACTTTGCAGGTCACCAATAATCTGTTCTGAGGGATGATAAGACAACGTCCGTGGCACAGCATTGTCAGGCACATTCACTTCCAATTCCAAGCTCGATATGTCAAGATCATCGGTTTGATCCTCAGCTTCCGTTGGATCCTCATCAAAAGTCGGAGCGGGTTCCGCTTCTGAGTTGTCAGATTCGTCAAACGATGGAGCTGGTTCCTCTGGTGGTTCATGAGCTGTTCCACTTGGTCCTGCTTCATCATCGTGAGTACCCACAGTGGGTTGAGAAACTTCTAGCGGTCTAGTCATTTGCTCTTGTGACATATTTTGCTGATACAGGTACATAAGAGCTAGTTCCTCATCACTCGGCTCGACCGGCAAATGAAACGACTCCCAGAGCTTATCGTAGTCGAACAGGAATCTTTGTCCGGGAAGTTGTGGTGATGGAGTGTGCTTCTGACAATCCACGTGTTGGACTTGAATCACCTTACCCAGGCATGGTACAAACACCCTCTTGAGTGGGCTAGTGTAACCTACAAAGAAACCCTCATTAGATTTAGCACCAAATTTACCGTTTTCATCAATAAAAGTACAAGGAGACCCGAATGGCTCCAAAAACTCAAGATTCGGCTTATAACGGTGTAACAGCTCAAAGCAAGTCTTTTTATACTTCTTGACAGTGAGAACTCTATTCAATGTGTAACAGGCTGCTGATACTGCTTCACTCCAGAAAAAGATTGGTAACTTGGAATCGGCTAACATTGTACGTGCTGTCTCAATCAGTGTCCGATTCTTTCGTTCAGCTACGCCATTCTGCCGTGGTGTGTACGGCGCACTGAATTCATGAAGAATTCCCTTCTCGTTGCAGAACTCGTACATCTTGTTGTTCTTGAATTCCGTTCCATTGTCGCTCCGAATCCTCCTGATTGGTAGTTTATACACAGTTTCCATTTTCTTGAACAGCACCATCAAAGACTCAAAAGTTTGATCTTTTCGTTCCAAGCACACTACCCAAGAAAATCTCGTAAAGTCATCAGTAACCACCAAGCAATATAAGTCTCCGCTGATGCTCTTTACGTTGACAGGCCCGAAGAGATCCATGTGCAATCTCTCAAGAGGTAACCTGATTGTATTCATCATCTTCAATGGGTGTGACTTCCGAGTTTGCTTTCCTTTCTTACACGCTACACAATCATCATTTAAGTGAAAATTCTTCAGATTAACACCATCAACCAAATCATTGTGTACCAAAAAGTTCATTTTGCGAACATGAATGTGGCCCATCTTACGATGCCACATTATCGAATCCTTTTCTGTCGCTTTAGTTTTAGACACAAAACACTGTTTCTGATGAGATGTTGGCGTTGCGACTCTCATATCTAGATAATAAAGATCATTCTCCCGCGGAGCCCGCAACAGCACCATCTCATCAGGGATTTTAAGCCCTGGTTTCAAAATCACACATTCAGTTTTTGTAAAATGTACACTAAACTCTTTATCACAGATTTGTGAAATACTGAGTAAATTTTTTGTTAACTCTACTATGTAGTTCACTTCATCGAATGAAATCACGCCATTTGACAGCGTTCCTTGACCAACAATCCTTCCACCTTGGTTCCCGGCAAATCCAACATAGCTTCCGTTTATGGATTTGACATCATATAGCAAAGCAAGCATCCCAGTCATATGCCTTGAAGCTCCACTATCCATAATCCACTTTGACAGTATCGACTTGGGCAGCCCCTGCAAATATCATAGCAAATTTATTCAAACAATGAACTCTATGACTTCTTAACTGCTGAAACACTCCCAAACACTACATCACACTTCTCATCAGTCTTAGGAAAGTTAAACGTGACATTCGGAAAATCAGTTTTTACTTTTGATTTTACATCATTTGTGATTGGAGGAAATTCTGCAAGAAACTTATCAAGCTCAAATTCAAATTCATGATTATCATTAGCAACCACTTTTGATTCATAAAATTCCTTTACCCCTTTGACCTTTCTGTCAACCATTTTTCCAAAAATATTTAGAACATTGAGATTAAAGACTTTTGAATCAAACTTTAACTCATTCTCCATTTTCTTCACCTCAACTGATTGTTTTGGTTTAAAAATTTTGAATCAAACTTTAACCCATGATTGAGTTTCAAAAATTTTTGTTTTCGGATAAATCTTTGAAGTCTTTTGTGACTTTGAAGATTCGCCAATTTCGAATGTCGATTTCGGATTATCTTCCGACTTCAATGATTCACCTATTTTCAAGATGCGGATTGGTGAAACCATTTGTTTTTTACCCTTTTTGTCAACTGGTGACTTAGGTTGAGATTTTTGATCAACAGGTTTTAGGACAGGTTTTTCAAAAACTTTCTTGCATTGTTTTGCCATGTGTCCGATTTCATTGCAGCGATAACAAACTCTTTTGTCATACTCGACAAAAGTTGACTTGTATGACTCTACTTTCAGTTTCTTAGCCGCATTGAAATCGTCAACTGCTTTTTGACTAAAAATGTATTCCTTCTCATCATCCACACTTGGTCCAACAACAAAAACATCATTCATTTTATCTTTTGGCTTGACAATCTTCTTAGCCATCTTTTTCTCAAAACCAATTCCTTTGTTTTTAAAGTTGTTACCATTTTTCTTGTTACCATTACCTTCCCATTCCTTTTTCCCCGAGTTGTTGACACGTGTTGTAACAAATGACTTTTTAGGTTTCAAAAAAAATTATTTGTTGTTTACCACATTAATGTCCATTTCAACCAATTTGAAAACTTTCTCAACATTTTCAATTTTTGCATTCTGAAGCGGATACTCGAAATCAGAATAAAGCTTGTCCATTCCAATCATAGTGTAAACCACCATAATCGGATCATCATTCGTACTCTTGTCTGATTTTTGTATAAAACGATCTAAAAAATTATCCTCGTCTTCAGAATCAGTAACAGACTTCTCAGAATGAGATTTCATAACTTCAACCTCAGAGTTATCACTCTCTTCATCTAACACCTGATCGACAACAGTCTTGATGACCTGTGACTCGTTGTCTGTGTCGGACGCAGAGAATGTAACATCTATGCTCTCTGGCAACTCATCCTTAATTGTCCTCAGTTTGAGATTCAATGCAGCTTCCACCCCATCTGGATACTTTTGAGTATAATGATTCCACATTGGGGGTGGAACACTGTTAAAAACCGATGCATCATTGAGCTGTTGTGGAACAATTTGTTCAAGAACATAGGACGATGCAACATAGCTCATCAATTTCTTATCAATTCGCTCATTTTCAATTTTAGTCAATTCCAATTCTTTCTTTAAGGATGCGATTGTGTCAATATGAAAATTAACTTCCACTTGTTTATCAAAAAGTGTTGCTTTTGCTAGTTTTGTGGCTTTATCATTTTCAACACTTTCTTCTTTAATCATTTTAACTGATCTGGCTAGTGTATCATATGCTTCTTTGACTTGTCCTAGATCGAATTTTAACATGTCAGTATGTTCTTTCAATTCCTGAAACTTAGTGTCTTTTTCAAGACACTCCATGCACGGTTGTAAACACTTTTGGCATGGTGTTTCAGATATTGAATCCACTTTCTCAACAATTTCTGCTTCATGAGCAGTTTTCACTTCCTGTTTACCGACATCTTTGAACTCTGACTCAGACATTTTCTCAGATTTGACCTCCTTAATTCCTGACTCCTGATCTGACTCCTTTTGAACTGACTCGATACCGACAGACTCAGACTTCACAAGTTCTGTGTCTACCTCTTTCAGTTTTGCCATGAGAGCCTTGTCAGCAATTTCTTTCAAAATGTCTTCAGTCATTTCCTTTGTCACATCGATCATTTCTTAAACAGATTCTTTCTTCTCTTCAAACCTTGGGCATGATCCGGTCCTTGGTTCTTCAAAGTAACCTGCAAAAGATTCAGAAATGTTAGGAGACAATACAGATTTCATTAAATTTCCCAAAATCTCCTGCTCAGACTGATAATAATACACTTCAGCAGCTATTTCTTCAAAATTGTCCGCCTTTTCAGCAGAACCCTCTTCAACAACTACAGAAACATCTTCAGTAACTGTTTCCAGTTCAGACACCATCTCAGAAATTTCAACAACTTCAGCCATCATTGCCTGTCCATCACTACCGGGGAAATATTTATCCCAGCTGAAACCTGCAGCTACCTTCTCATCGTCTTGATTCACGATCAGCGCTTTTTCCGGTTTATTTTTAATTTGTGGCCTTTGAATAGTTGGCTGTTGATTTGGTCGGTGATAAATCGCTTGCCTGTAGTAGTCGTTGGTGAACGGGTTTTGATGATTGTTTACTTCACGGTTGGGACATTCTCGTTTGAAGTGACCACGTTCTTTACATTTAAAACAAGTAACTTTCGACTTATCGAACCCTAACTTCTGATCAGGGCCTGATAAACTGTTCCGGCCTGTAATTTCCATGAAACGTTGAGCCCTCCTCACCAGACTAGCCATGCCCCATTTGATGTCAATCAGTTCAAGTTCTTCAGGATCGATTTGGTCGTAATCCTCCTTCGTCATGTCAGGATTACCGATTCTCCCTGCTACTAAGCCCTCATAAGCCTCAAGAACGGAAGCAAGCATTGCTATGTGCTGTTTTGCGGCTGTTTCCGTGATCTCGTTTCCATTCTTTATGTTTACCGCAATGTTGCACTGAACCCCAGAAACGTACACCTGATGATTTGATCCTGTTGAGCTTTGAGGTGAAGGCTGTTCCTGAGCTTTGACATTTGGTTCAAAGTTCACGAATGGTGAAAAATTGCCGGATTGAGGAGTGTTTGAAGAAACACTTGAAGTGTTATCAGCAATGAACCCTGTCTGTATTTTTGGGCTTTGATTGGTTGAAACTGAAGGGTTGCCTTTGTAATACAGAGACACATCTTGCTGCACACTCGCTAAGTTCATTTTCTTGATTTTCAGCAATTCCAGCTCGTGAGCTTCAATTTTTTCTATGAAACCACTAAGATTCAGATTACCAAAGCCTGGAGTGTTTTTTAACATCATCAGGTAAGTACCCCACTCATCATATGGCAATGCATCTGCCAATTTGTCGATTAATTCTTCATTTGTCTTGGTAATTTCCAATCTCTTCAACTCCAATACTAAATGGCAATACCTATCAATCAAACTTTTTGTGGTTTCACCTTTCATGTAAGTGAAAATGTCGAATTCTTTCTTTAACAACGCCTTTTTGTTCTTGAGCATGGATTCACTTCCTTTAAATTTTAATTTCAATGCCTCCTAAATAGAATAAGCATTATCATCGTGTTGCAGCAACACCAAAATATCCTCCTTGATTGCTTGCTCAAGAATGCTAATCATCTTTTTCTCTGCTTTGAAATCATTCTGATCTGTTTGCGTCAAACTTCCAATCAATTTTGGTTGATTTCGAGCATCTACCGGTGGAACATATGGTGCCTCAACCTTCATCCAGCTTTCAAAGTGGTTAGCCTGAACCCAGTTTCTAAATCTTCCAGACCAACTTGAGAATTCATCTAAGTTCATCAGTTTGGGTGGTTTCTGCATTGTTCCCAATTCATTTTCCATATTAACGTTCTGAATAATGCTTGCTGAACTCTGCGTAGCCGTCAAACCGCTTCCCGCAAACAAGTTATAAAAATCTTGATGTTCCATTTTTAGTGACAAATTTCGAAAAATGTTTAACTTTTTGATTAACAGGTTGTATTTAACGAAAACTTTTAACACAAACTGAGTTTCCAACACTCGATCACGTACGAAATGGACTAAACACTCAAACCATGACTTTTACACTAAAACAGGTCTTATAAGCGAAAACAGATTAGGACCTATGAGCGAAACCACTTAATGTTCATATAAGCGAAACCAGATTATGACCTTATGAGCGAAACCACTTAATGTTCATAAAAGCGATATCAGATAATGGACTTAAGAGCGGAACCACTAAATGTACTTAAGAGCGAAATCACTAAATGGACTTATAAGCGAAACCCTATAAGCGAAATCCCTGAAATGCCCTTATAAGCGAAACCTATAACATGACTAATAAGCGAAACCACTAAGACGAATCCAAATATGTCACTATAAGCGAAACCACAAGAGCGAAACTCCTGAAAATGACACTAAAAGCGAAACCTCTTGAGCGAAACCTCTGAAATGCTTATGCCGTAAAAGCGAAACCTCTTAAGATACCATATAAGCGGAACCTATTCACGAGCAAATTTGGATCACTTTTAAGCTGATTTTAGTTCTGAAAAACTCAAGGGTTTGTTATTAGTCAATTTTACACTATATGTCCAAATCTCAGTCCATTTTGTCTGTCGGAAAGGTCTGAAACTCAAAAAATGCTAGAAAAAGGCTTTGATTCGGGTCAACTAGCTCACAACTGGCTCTGATACCAATTGTTGGACCGTATTTGACAGTCGTGTGAGTCAATCAGAGCTAGCAACTACCGAAAATGCAGCGGAAATACATAATCGGCATGAATCAAAGCAGAAATGGAGTAGAAACAGAAGCAGATCACTTTAAACTGGTTTTCTCATTAATTCTTCAAGAAATATACGGGCAGCAGTTCGGCTACACACTGGACATGAAGGTACAAAATGAGAAAACAACTTGGGTATTTATAGGGGAGGAGGTTTAGCTTATGTGAACATGTCCGTATAAGCGAAACCATCTAGTTGGGGTTTCGCTTATATGTCACATGTCCATAAAAGCGGAACCTCTACATTAAAATCCCAAATTTTCATATTCAACCCCTATACAATACATAATCAACACATCTAGACCCTATACATTCAACAATTAAGACTAAGACGTAGGCTTTAGACATTCGTGCATCAACAAACTCCCCCTTGGATACAGCCGGAGTCTTCAGTCTTATCTTTGGGTCTTCAGAGTTAATTGAACTTTCCTTCTCTAGACTTAGGCTTTTTCAGCAACTTCCTAAGCTTTTCTTTCTCTTTCGCAGGCTCCCCCTTTCATCAATCTTCTGTTCTTTTGGAATCAACATTTGGATTACCAGCAACAAGCTTCCTTTTGCACCAAACTCGACTTCAGACTCCCCCTAAGACTCTGCTATTGGGATCTTAATCTGGAACTTTTACCTGCAAACCTCATACATTTATAAGAATAAACATTTTAAATGTCCAGAATTTATGATCTGGTTCTTTCACAATCCTATAAAGATTTGACTATATAAAGAATCCAAACAACTAAACTTAACACTTTACAATCAAATTTTAAACCTTTTACTTTTCAAAATTATTGTTTAGTGACAAATAAGCAAAATCAGGGTGTTGTTTTCAAAACTTTGATTTTTTTTTAACACTTTTCTGATTAAACACCGTCACACCCAGTTAACCAAGTCCAAATCAATGACCTTGGTCAACTGCTTGGCCTACCAAGTCCAAGTTAATGACCTTGGATGACCGAATTATGAAGTACACAGATATTTCATTCTGAAAATAGTTCAAACGAATGAACTTTTGAACGTTTTGAACTTTCAAACACTTTTAAATTTTACAACACTGTACCAATTATTGTTCTGCATCACCAGCTTACCCAGCCCTCATCAAACACAGACATGATCTGCACTAAGTTTTGATCGTCCGATTCCCAATGTTGGTTGTCGAAAATAAAATGAAAAACTTAAATCTTTTTGGATTTTTAACTGGATAAACTGAAAACTGTACACGCAATCTTTTTGTGAGCGTGTTAGGGGATCATATCAGCTGCCGACGAGATACAAGTACCGTTAAGCTTGATTACATTTTCAATATTAAATAGTTTGCATTGATTGTCGATATACTGATCCATTTTAAATTTTCACACATTTCTCAATCTGTTCAGGATACTGAATTAATGTTTTAAGACTTAAACTTTTATATGTGTCCCACCTCAGAATATACTCCCGTATCCAGATCCCAATATTCAGTCTTACAGGTGAGTTTTAAACACAAATGATATCTGTAATGGGTTAATAAATTATGAAGAATCATGAGAGCTCAGGTCAGAACTGCCGTTCAGCAAAGAGATCATGACTCGACTTTTGGGTGTGTCCCCTTTAGAGGATCTTTTTTACAACAGCATTGCTAAGTAATTTTATTGTCTTATCATATATGCTGAGGGTGATGCTATGTTTCAAGCATATGCGGAAAGTATTATTCGAGGACTAGGTCAGAACCACCGTTCAGCAGAAGTCCCGGAATAATACCCTAGATATCACTGAGTAAACAAACCAAGTATATCAGAAAAAGGAATCTTTCAAACGAAATTTCGGGGGTTACCCATATATCCAAGAGATGTTCCCCACATAAAAGCAAGTAAAATTTATGTTTATATCCCGAACAAATTTACTGAATGTGTAAAAACCTATCGGCATATCATCTACAAGACTGCTTAACATATTTATCATTACATTTCTTTAGCGTACTGCACCTGTCTAGCTGATGTACTATCATTTCCCCTTTTTACACAAACTCATTTTTACTTTTTCAAATGATTTGGTTTTTGATTCGGGTCAACTAGCTCACAACTGGCTCTGATACCAATTGTAGGAGCGTATTTGACAGTCGTGTGAGTCAATCAGAGCTAGCAACTACCGAAAATGCAGCGGAAATACATAATCGACATGAATCAAAGCAGAAATGGAGTAGAAACAGAAGCAGATCACTTTAAACTGGTTTTCTCATTAATTCTTCAAGAAATATACGGGCAGCAGTTCGGCTACACACTGGACATGAAGGTACAAAATGAGAAAACAACTTGTGTATTTATAGGGGAGGAGGTTTAGCTTATGTGAACATGTCCGTATAAGCGAAACCATCTAGTTGGGGTTTCGCTTATATGTCACATGTCCATAAAAGCGGAACCTCTACATTAAAATCCCAAATTTTCATATTCAACCCCTATACAATACATAATCAACACATCTAGACCCTATACATTCAACAATTAAGACTAAGACGTAGGCTTTAGACATTCGTGCATCAACAAAAACCGACCGATCGGCTGAAAGCTAAGAAAAAAACACTAACCATGAAACCAAACCGATAAACGGTTTAGACAGTTTCACGGTTTGTAACCAAACCGTGAACACCGATAAAATAAAATTATATACCTAATAATTGATATTTAGCGTAGAAACGAACAAGTAAACTTACATATTTTGCAGCTGCATCAGTAGATATCCACCCTTTTTTTGCGTCCCAATGAGTTAGTCGCCATGTCTCAAGTTGCCCGGTTGAAGATTCCAAATCTAGTCCACGCTCAATATGATAGCGTATTGTACTTTTTCGAGCCATTTTTGTTATTTATTTTTTGCTGTGCACGTGCCTTAACTTTCTTTTCTGCATTTTCCTTCAAGGACATACAACCAAACAAAAAATAAAATATTAGACCGAATTCATTAATGATTAACAAAATATAGAATATTGTTAAAACATTACCTTGTATTTTGTCACAGACGACATATCACAAAGATATTCCCAGTCTTCTTTGCTAACATTAGAAGGGGGTGTAGTCTTTGCCTTAGTCGGATCTTCCAATTCTCTAATTTGTTTTAAGTCTTCATGCAACTTACTTCTGTAACCTCTCCATGCCTTCGCCAAATAGCTATCAATAACTTTGCAAACCTTTGAGTTCTCCACATCAATTTCAAAAAGTGTCTTCAAGTAACAAATGTAATAAACATAAATAACTCATTAGTAAATATGATATTAAAAATCATATTTAGCTATAAAAAAAACTTACTGTTAGCTTGTGGCGTAATGGCAACCTAACTTCAACCGGTACATGTCTCCATTCTTTATATTGTAAGCTACAATTGTTACGCAAAATGTAGCCACATTCATGCATGAAAGATGAGGCATTTTCACATATTACTTCCATTGCATCAAAATTGAACTCCACTGGCAATTTCTTCTTAACAACCTTCATTGCCTTTCGAGCTCCTTTACCACATGTAATGCCACATTTTCTACATGTCAGACTATCACCAATTTCTTCCTCGGGCTCATAAGTTGTGTCTACAAACAAGAAGAACATTTACATTAACAACACTACTTACAAAAAAAAATTAACATGCTTTTTGTACTTGTCATACCAATAACAATTTCTTTCTCTAGTTCTTGAGATTGCTTTGCATTAATAACCAAGTTTCTTAGAGATGGATATGTGTACAATGCAGTTTACAAAGAGTGAGTTAATGGTTTGCCATATAAAGTTTAGAAGTTGGGGAGTGCATATCATGTTAATTCAATAATATATTAGAACACAAAAAGTAGTGTACGCAATAAGAATAAAAAACAAAGCGATATATAAGCACACAATCACACACCAACACATCGTCCATCGTCTCTAGGTTGCCCCGCTCGGCCACTTTGTCTTCTACCTTGGCCACCTTGACTTGTCATTATGCTCTTTAAGAATATAAAGAAAAAGAAAGTATTTTACACGTCAATATATAATACTAAATTCAACAGTAAAAAAGCTTGTTACTCAAAAGTAACTAAAGCTTATCAAGAAAATCATGCACAAGAGTAATCATCTTCACTATACCATTTGGATCATTAGAATCATGGTCACAATTATGACATAAAGTAAACCCGTTGGTAGGGCTGTGAACGAACCAAATGTTCAGCGAACAGTTCGTGAACCGTTCGGCGGGAAGTTCGTTTATGTTCGTTCGATAAGCTTAACGAACGAACACGAACAAAAAATTTCGTTCGATAAGCTTAACGAACGAACACGAACAAATGTCTCAATCGTTCGACTGCGTTCGTGAACGTTCGGTAATATGTTCGTTTATGTTCGTTCGTGTTCGTTCGTTTATGTCTGTTCGTGTTCGGTTTTTTATGTTTATTTTTCTAAAAGTTTTTAATGTTTTATTAATTTTTTTACTTTCCCCATATGTATTATTTCCCTCTCTCTGACCCTCTCCCTCTTTTGATATCACGCTCCTTCATTCAGCTTATCTCCAATCGATTGAACCCAATATTATACATCCCTTCAATCTTTAAATGGTTATATTTAACTACTTTCGTTGTGTGCAATGTTTAAGATTAACAGTGCGTTTTTTAATTTTCAAAATTAAAGTTCATTTGTGTTCGTTTGCATTCGTGGTTAGTGTTCACGAACTGTTCGTGAACAACCAAAATTCCTTAACGAACGAACACGAACACAAACTTATGTCCGTCATGTGTTCGCGAACAGTTCACGAACATGCAAATTTCCTTAACGAACGAACACGAACATAGCCTTGTTCGTGTTCGTTCGGTTCGTTTATAGCCCTACCCGTTGGAGTTCAAAGTTGTTCGGCAACATTTTAAAATTCTCTTACCCCGTTCATATACTTGGTTGAAACCCGACTCCCATTTTGCACGCATTGATGACCCATATCTAGATAAATAAAACGCAAGAATAGTAAGCAAGTACCTTCTTTTTAGATGCACATATTTCATCTCGTTTATCTGGTCTACTTGAATAACTTGATTCCTCCTCGGTGGAAAATGGCCTAAGCTCCTCATTGTCTTCCAATATAACAACCCTCAAAGAAAAACCGACACCCCCAAATATTTTTCGACACCCTAATATATTTTAAAATATACCAATATGTCCCTAAAAACACCCCATACGAGAAAACGGACCCTGAATACCCTAAATATTAATAAAAATAATTAAAAATCTGATTTTTTAAGTAGAGGCGGGCCGCGTAAACCCCACCCCAACCTTCACGCGGGCCGCGTGAACTTAAAAACTTGGCAAACTCCGGTGCGGCCACGTGGCCCAACACACGGCAAGCCTACTCGATGACCCAGCCCAGCTACACGTTGACCTGGGGTCAACGCGGGCTGCATAGGCCCTGTTCTTGTTTTACGCGGGCAGCGTAGAACCCAAATTCAGGCCCTATATAAGAAAGCCTCGGGATTTCATTTTCCTTCGCTCAAATCTTTTCATTCTCAACGAATTCTCTGATAATAGGCATAATACTCGGGTATTATACCCCCTAAATAGCGAAGTTCTACTCCGTTGTAAGTATTATAACCCCTGGATACGTATTAGATACGCTGCCCGATTGATCTAGGGTTCCGTAATGGCTGTCGTGGTTCTGCTCGACGTAGTCGTTGGAATGCCGTCTCGGGGAGGGTATTACTAATGTTAAAATGGGTTATTATACTAACGCATGTGCATTTGTGTAAATTATAGATTGTCACCAGGAAACCCTTACGGAAAATCTAAGATAGCAATGTGAGTTGATCCACTTTTTGTTAACTGTTTTTACAAAACCTCACTTAATTAATTATATATTAAACAGTTATTGAGTATTTGTAAGAATACAATTATCATGAGTATGTTGGGGTTTTGTAAACAAAATTTGTTACCACCTGGTCAAGGAGTAACATTTCCACAAGTCAGGTTTGACAGTACCATGGATGTTAATTGTGATGTCTTGGAAACAAATATAATTGTGGGATCGCCCTCAATACTGTACAATGGTTTTTATTGAAACTTGATTAAACTAGGATTCACTCACCAGTATTTCCCACTGAAAAATGTTTTTAAAATGCGTTTCAGGTAACAAACTGTGAAAGCCAAATATAAGCCAGCTGGACAGCACTGAAGGCTTGGAAAAGTGGCAATAAAGTTACCTAAAAAGAAATAGATGTTTTTTCTTAAATAAAATAGGATTTATTCCTATGGAAATGTGTGTAATGCAAACTTGGGTTTTATCCCATATGTTTAATACTATGAAAATGTGGTATTTTACTCAGATCAAATATTTCCTAACTACGGTCCTGATGAAAAATTTCGCTGCCAAATTAGACAATACACTATACCACCGAAACTGGCTCGCGGCCGCCCGTTCCCGGGGATCAGGGATCGGGGGTTGCGACAGAAGGTGGTATCAGAGCTAAGCCACTGATTCAGCCACTGATTCAGCCACAGAAGTGTTCTGCTGACATCAAAATTTAATCTGTTAGGAAATAAATTACGGGAGTACCTGCATAATTGTATTTTATTGCTATGTGTTATTTGACTATTTGTTAGTTTACAGTATGAGCTACCAAGGACCATCTGACGCGTACCGTCAATTGTCTGGTTCGCCTAGAAGCGAAGGCACCTCCTCTTCTCAGCTTGCCCTCTCAGGGTACTCTGCTGATACGGAAGAAGGAATATTTGTGTTTAAGGCTCAGTTAGAAGAGCCATTTCCTCAGAAAAAAGAGGGGATGGTTCAGTAGAGGGGCACACGAGCGTAGAAAACGTATGAAAAAGTTACAAGACCAGATGGTACTAGCCGCAGCCAAAAGAGAGACAGATGCCTATGCCCAGGATATGATCAATAGGGGTATAGCCAACATCCACATTCTAGCAACCACTGAGCTAACCCTAATCTAGAACAAATAATAGCACCCCAACCACAACCACCAATCCCTGACCAACCCATGGAGATAGAAAACCAAACCCTGAAAACCAAGTAGAAATGCATGACTTCAATCCGGAAGAAATCCCTAGGGTACCAGCACCAAACCCCCTAGACCCAAATTATGACCCCTGGTGGGACGACAATAGGGACTATGTGCAACGTTACCCGATACATGAAGACATGCCCATGCCAAACGTAGGAGCCTACCTAGGTTTGGATCCTTTAGATCCCTATTTCCACGATGAATATATTAGGGAGAGTTTAGAAGATCCTTACCAATTCCAGGCACCTACACCCCCATATCAGGAACCCGCACCCTAGATTCCGAACCCAGTCCTAGAACCTGCACCCCCAGTGAGTGCAGAAAACGTACAAGAACTTAGGACATTTGGTGAGGAAATTTTAGAGAGTAGTGAACGAATGAGACAGGTGGGAGAGCTACTCGTCTGGAAGTACGACAAGCGCAATATGGATTTCTGGATGAATCCATATCCATAGATGTGATAATGGAGACGGTAATAATAATAATAAAATATGTGTGTACGGATGCCTACTATTTCTAGTGTAATTTTATTTCAGTCGGTATTGTAATTTTTATTTTAGTACTGGTGTGTAATAGATGCATAGTATATGAATAGAGTAAAGTCGCAATGATCGACGCTTTTGGCTAAATTGCGTGTCATGTGATTGACTATATTAAATATTATTTTGTGATATTAATACGGGGTAAATGTTTAAAATTCAGATGGCCGACGAAGGAAATCAAGGAAATCTGAATAACGATAACCAGAGTAACATTAACTTGGTTAATGAGAATCCAAGTGTCAATAACAATGGAAACCAAGTGGATAATAGTGCTATCCAACACATAGTAGTACAAGGAATTATAGATGCAATGCCATTTATTATTCAAACGATTCAAGAAGCGAATAATAAAAGTAAGCATAGCAGTAAGCGACCAACTGAACCAGAAAACAGCGTAAACAATGGACCTGTACTTCAAGTGCCCATTCCCAAAAGAAGAAGAACCATGCCTTATGGTTGTTCTTACAAGGAATTCTGGTCCTGTAAACCAATAGAATTCTCGGGCAATGAAGAACCTATGCAGCTCTACGTTGGATAAAAAAGACTGAGGCAGTTCTGAAAATAAGCAAGTGTGCTGAAGAAGACAAGATAATGTTTGCTTCTAATCTATTTAAGAATTCAGCCTTAGAATGGTGGAACACTATCCTTCAGTCTAGAGGAAGTGATAGGGTTTATAACATGGAATGGGAGGAATTTAAGAATATGATAGAAAGGAAATTCTGCCCTCCCAATGAAAAAGAACAGATAGCAAATAAGTTTTTGAACTTAAGAATGACCGGGGTAGATAGTAAAGCGTACACAAATTTATTCTTTGAATATGCTAGAATCGTACCAACCCTTGCATCACCTGAACCAGTGTTAATCTCCCGTTATATATGGGGATTAATTGGAGAGATTAGACATGTAGTCAAGGCAGCTAGACCTCAAACTATAGAAGAAGCGGTAGAACTAGCAAATACCTTGACAGATGAATTAATCCGTACTAGAGAAGAAGACCAGAGGAGAAACTTAACCCAAAGGCTTACCCAAGAATTCCGTTCTGGGAATTTCAACCGTAGGAATATGGGTTCTACCTCTGCACCATTCTGCAAGGTCTGCAAGAAAAAGCATTCAGGGAGATGCTCCACTCTTTGCAATTTCTACAAGATGCCAGGACACAAGGAAGAAGATTGTAGGAGAAAATCCAGTAATGGATTGTGCTTCAACTATGGAGAAAAATGTCATATCAGGCCAAACTGTCCAAAATTGGCTCCAGCTATGAACAATAAGAACACTAAAAATGCTAGAGAATTTGTTCTAACTGCAGATGAAGCCAAGACGATTCCGGACGTTATAGCCGGTACGTTTTTAGTTAATGATGTTTTTGCTAAAGTATTATTTGACTCTGGTGCAAACCAAAGTTTTATTAATACTTCATTTTGCAAACTTCTAAATCAGTCATTAACTAAACTACCACAAGAATCTCTAGTAGAAACAGCTAATGGAGAAACTGTTAGGATTTCTGAAATCTTGCAGGGAGCAAGAACAGAAATTTTAAACCAAAAGTTTATGGCAAACCTTTATCCCATGAATCTGGCAGGATTTGATGTCGTTTTAGGAATGGATTTGTTAATAGCCAATAAATCCAGTATATTATGTGATCAAAAGTCAATCCAAGTAAATTCACCAAAAGGTAAAACGATCACAATTAAAGGAGATAAACCATCTAGATTCACAAAATTCATCTCTGTGATGAAAACTGCAAGCTATATAAGAAAAGGATCTATAGTGTATTTGATTTCTATAATCACTAACACTAAAGGAAAAGAACTAAAAGATATTCCAGTAGTGTCTTAGTTTTCAGATGTATTTCCAGAAGAATTACTAGGACTACCGCCAGATAGAGAAGTTGAATTTAGAATTCATCTACTACCAGGAACAACACCAATTGCCAAAGCACCCTACCGTTTGGCACCTGCAGAAATGCAGGAACTGAAGAAACAGTTAGATGAATTATTAGAGAAAGGATTTATACAGCCAAGCTCATCGCCATGGGGAGCGCCAATACTGTGTGTTAAAAAGAAGGACGGATCAATGCGTATGTGCATTGACTACCGTGAATTGAACAAGGTCACGATTAAGAATCGGTACCCATTACCAAGAATCGAAGATCTGTTCGACTGTCACACCCCGACCACGTAGAACAACCAGACGTGGCGGAAACGTCGGGGAGTGTTGTAACAGAATTATTGTTTCATAACCATGGCATAAATAAATTCTGTTTTATTGAATAAATGAACTCATTGTTTTGATACAATCAAATAAGTACAACTATGATCTTCTAAGTTTTAAAGTTGCTAAGGCACGAGTCCGTCCTATATGTAGCATGTATCAACAATCATTGCAAAGCAGTTCCTAAAACATGTGTAAAAATAAGTACGTCAGCATAAAAATGCCTGTGAGATACATAGGTTTTGTGAAAATAAGATTCATGACTTATGTTTAAGAAAATGTTTAGTCATGAACCTTGTAGTTTGCTTTGTTTTGTAAATCATTTGAAAAGCAACAAGATCAGATGATACGTATAAGTAAAATAATAGTGTATGGTTAAGTGAATAACGAAATAGAATGTGTTTGTATAAGAGAAGTTGTTTTTGTAAAACAATGTCTTGTGAAAAGTATGTTATTTGTATAAAATGTTATATGTCTCAAATTGAAATAATTCAAATAACGCTACAATATATAATACCATACAAACACTTATATATAGGAAGTACCAGCGGCGTATCCACCATGCTTGTATCATATTACACACGCCTCGTTACTTAATCACTTACTCAAACCAAACCAACAATGTAAGATGTCTATGTTTAAACCAATTGCCAAATGTATTGAATAATATGTCAAAATGTTTATGTGTCCAATGTAATGTGTAACCAATGTGATTTGTATAAATAAATGTAAGATTAAACAAATAACCTTATAGTAGCATATTAAAAGTATACTTTGGATTTGTAAGTAACATATTAAACTATGTTTTGGTTTCATAAATAACATATCAAATTATGCTTTAGATGTGATAAATAACATATATGTTGGTTTTGTACAATATCACACATGGGAGTATATCAAACTATACTTTAACAGTGTGATTTGAGAATTCATTCAGACCTGGTGCATCAAAATACACCTTTGAGACTATAGAAATACCACAAAGGCAATCCCTATTTGGATGGAGCAACAAATTGGTTTCAGACATTCCATGACAACAGGAATGGGGTGTCAAATCCTATAGCGCTATATCATACTAACAATCGGTCTGGTGAACATAAAATAAGTACAATTCAACATTTTATTTTATGTTCTTTGAGAAATCAATGCTTAAATCATAGATAGTCATTCAATTTGTCAATAGATAAGTAATAACATGTATAATCAATTATACTTTTGGAAAACATGAAAGTAACAGATAGGTACACATGCTTCACCCCAAAACAGTTTGGAAAACAGTAAAATAGGGGAACTATGTACTCACATGAGATTGCTCAGAAGTCCTAAGATAGCCACCAAGCAATGCTAGAGATCACAGAATATCAAACGGCACCTAATATAGGTAACTACATTAATAAACCGGACCTAAATCGGAAGATCGGATAGAATGAGGGCTCGTAAACCAAATGAGTATGGGAACTCATGTAGTATGGTTTATTAAAGCCTACATACTAAATGAAACCTAACCTAAGTGCTTGTGACCCATTACGACCCGTTTAGGTAGCTTATGCTACTTTAACGCGTCGTTCGCGTGAAACGCGTTCGGACCGCCTAACTAGTCCTATGACAAGTAATATATGCCTTAACATGTCTAAAATGGTTGTCAAATCAGTTTAGATGTCAAAAGTTATGTTACATATGTTTAAAATGAATTTTGGCATCAAAGGGGTATTTTGGTAATTTACCTAAGGCATATAAACTACTTATCATACAACTAACTAAACGTCGTGACCATAGGGTATAACCTCGGAAGGTTATTCCCTATACTATGGTCACCTAAAGTGCTTGGTCGGATCCTAATGATCGACCAAACGGGTCGGGTTCGAAAGTATAAGCGATTGTTTAGATCGCTTACCTTACGACCCTATATAAGCACTAAACTAAAAGTGACGAGCTAAGCATGTTAAAACATGCTTAACTAAGTTTAGAAAACAGGTTTGGTATCACAACAAACGGTTGTGATACCTAAGAGTAGTTTGGTTACAAAATACGCAAGAATACGTATTCTGACCGAAACTACGGCTCGTCACTGAGCCTAGATAACGTGGTAATCAGTAGGTATAGTCACTAGGGACTATAACCATCGTGATCACGCTCACGTTATGAAGTTCAAACGAACTTCGCATCGACCATAAACTGGTCAATGCAGAAAGTCAAACAAAGTTTGACTTTCGGACTCGAAAAGCAATAAAAGAACGAAGGAACACTTACGAAGGGTCCCCGAATGCTAATCTAGATCAAAATAGCTCAGGTATGAAACAAAGGTTTCAACTTAGAGCACAAATGATCAGATTCTTGTGAGGAATGAAGTGAAATAGGTTGGGTATTTATAGTTTTCGGTCCACCGTTAGGATCGTTTCTTAGAAAAGAGGGAATGATCTAGCCCGTACACTTGTCAAGATGTTATGGTAACTGAAAATGGCCACCATAGGAGTTTAACAAGTGGCACTTGACCTTTAGGAGGGGTTAAAGGCTGTTAACTGCTGTTTAAAAACGATTTGCTGCATCTGACCCAGGCTAGCGCACCGTTACATTAAAGGTGTAGAGGTGCGCTAGGCCTTAGTTTGGCAGATTTACAATTTTGGTCCCTGTCATGAATTCAGCCCATTTTCGACACGTTTAAGGCCCGTTAACCCCATTTCAAAGCTCTAAAATGAAGTTAAAGTATTGGGAACTTAAAACATGCTCAAAAATATCTCGGATGTCGGTTCGTTTAGCCGTACGGTTGTGATGTTCGGTTAATTACGACGGAATGCGCATAAGCGCGAAAAACGATCCAAATGACGCGACGAATGGATTTTTCTCATGCCAAACACTAAAATAAAATATTATAGTGCTTACATAAATTTTTGGATGTCCGGATGTATTCAGAACGTAAGTTATGCGCGAAAATGCAAACTTGTGCACTTTTTGACACTTTTAGTCCCTGAATGACCCAAAAGTTTATTTTAGCACACCGAACCCCTCAAAGCCTATTTCTAAGATATATAAAGGATATATAAGGTGTGTTTAACTTATGGTCATGTTCCAAAATGTTCGTTACAGTTCAAATTGGCATACTTTCGCAGTTTGTCAAGTTTAGTCCCTGTAAGCGAATTAACTTGTTTTTGTCCATACCAAAGCCTTTAAAACTTATTTCTAAGTTATGTAAAGGTTATTTAAGGTATGTTAAGCCTATTTCACTATTCCGGAGTGTTCGTTGGGTTAAACTGGTTATATTTACGCATCAGAGCGCGTATAACCCTCCAGAAAGCGACGTAAAGCTTAAAATCGAACAAGAGTTGATATGTGCAAACGATACACATATTTTTACAAATCCCAAGTATGAAATACAATATTTCATTGGTTTGGCATTTGTTTGATGGTTGAAGTGACACAGGTGTCATAGTCTCCCCTACTTTAGGAAATTTTGTCCCGAATTTTAATTCTAGAGGAAACTTGTGAAGATAACTGTGACGGTTTCGCCTTCTAATAGATCCATTGAACCCTTAAGTAAGACTCTGGGCCATGTTAGGATTCTTAACGAATTTGTTAACCCTCAAAGTGAATTCCTTGTAGCAGTAAAACATGGAATTTTTGAACTACGGACAGAAGAACGTTTCTTATGAAGACTTATCATAGGAAACTTGGTGTGTGATTGAGATCAGAATTGGGAAGTGTAAGATAAAATGACATCGGTCAAGGTCTAAGACTTTTCCCGTATCATTATTCTTGTCACTATAGGTCTTAACACATGACAAAAATTCCTGTGGTTTCTGTGCACTGAATTCCATAATTATGTAGGCCTCCATAATTACGTAATTCCTTGCACAGTCCGCACAGTTCATTTCATAATGTGTAGAGGAAGAATCAATTGAATAAACATGAAGCGACCTGACTAGACCACCAAAGGATCTGTTCAACTAGATCAACGAACGATCTTTTTAACTAGAACAACACATGATCTTCTTAACTAGGCCGTCGTACGATCTCCTTGAATAGACCACTTAAGGGATCTTTTCAATTATATCATCACATGATATTTCTAACCAGATTTTCAAATCAATATGTTTAACTAGACCACCCAAGGGGTCCAATTATAGAATAATACTTTATAACCCAAGGGACTTAGCTACAACGTAGAAGTCCATTAAGGATTTAAGATAGTAACTTTGGATATCCTATTATGAATCTCTCGTATGAGATATGAAAGATTCGATGAGGATTTGGATAGATCACAAAACATACATGAAAACATATAAGCACATAAACACATAATTAGTTAGCTTGATTCTTTAATTTGTTGTCTTTGAGCATGGATAATTAAAGCACATCAGGAATCCAATCCATGGATTTCATTTGGCACTTTAAGTATTTTCAAGGATCCATCTATAAAGATAGAAGGATTTTCAATAAGAGTTTGGCTTTGTTTCTTAAAAGAAACGAGTGTTTAAGGTTCTTGGGGAGATCATAAATATTCATAAAATGACAGAACCATACGAGTAGTTTGTCTTTGGGTTGACATCATAAGATTGTATCCAACGTTCACACAATCGTATCAGTTTTGCAAAAATAAAAACGACGAATTTTTATTTATATTACAACTGACTTGTCTTTAAACATCATAAGATAACAACCAAGGAAATAACAAAACACTAGTTGTTCGCTGCCACATCATTGTTCATGTTTGCCTCATTGATGTTAAACATTCGTCCACGTGCTGGAGGTATGTTAACAAGTCTTGGGCAATTGTTCCTGTAGTGGGTAAGGTCACCACAGTTATAACATGACCCTGGAGGGAACCGTGCTTGAACAGCAGCAGGGTTTGCAGCAGCTTGATTTGCATAACGACAAACATTGATCAAATGTCCCAACCGCCCACAGTGGGTACATTTGTGACACTGCTCTTGCTCTAGATGATGACGGTTGCACTTGTTGCACAAAGGTGCAGTACCAACATAGTTTTGCCTTTTGCGAGGTTGTGCTGGTTGGTTTGGTGCAACCTGTTTGTCTTGAGCAGTTACAGCGCAGTTCTGAGAGGCTTTGCGCTTCTTCTTCTTGGATACCTCAGCATGTTCTTCCTTTGGTTCCACTTGAGCAGTCTTGTCAGATGGTCTTGGGTCGCCTTTTCGAAAAAGCTTTTTCTTTTTGATGTGGGATTCAGTTAGAGTAGCAGACAATTCAATGGCTTGTCTGACAGTAGTAGGGTTGCTGCCAGTAACAATATCCTGAACTAGGTCAGGAAGACCATCAGTATATTTCTCGATCGCCTTATCCACAGGAGTAACCATAGCAGGACACAACAGGCTCAATTCTTCAAAACGGTCAGTATAGGCTCGATGTTCACCACTGTCTTGCTTCAAATCATCAAACTCCCTCTCCAAAGCTCGCAGTTCATGACGAGGGCAAAACTCCTTCATCATAAGAGCCCTAAGCTCAGCCCAAGTCTGTGCTAATGCAACCTCAGCACCGCGGTCTCTCATCACCCCGTTCCACCATGTGAGAGCCCTCTTCTGAAACACACTTGAAGAAAACTCGACCTTGCGATTTTCAGGACACTGAACGTGACGGAAGGTATTCTCAATGCTCTCGAACCACTGAAGAAGCCCAGTTGCTCCCTCAGAACCACTAAACTTGAGTGGTTTAGCCGAGTTGAAACTCTTGAAATTGCATGGAGCATTGTTGTTGTTGATGGCTTGCATCATTTGAGCATAAAGATTTGGGAAGGCAGCAGCCATTTGCTGTGCGATGATTTCCGCCAGTTCAGCATTCGCCATCTGATTGTCACGTCGAGGAGGCATTCTAAAAGAGGGAACATGAAAGGAAACGAGTGAGAGAGTTAGACGAAAAGAATGAGATGAAACAAATCTGATGAAAGCAAGGATAGTGGTCATTTGTTTGTTACTACAAAGCAACAAACTACACACAGTGACTAATCAAAGTAAATGGGTCAAAAATAATGTATCACGAAGACATGCTTGCCTATAAGTGAACACTCATCCCAAGAATTCCCAGGTAAGCACAACTGGTCTCGCGTCTGATGAGATATATACGAAGTGCTTGGCTAGACAGAAAACCCAGAATACAGGCATTCACCCTTCCAGTTTGCACGTGTTCACATTATTTAAAACCCAAAACCTTGACGAGATTTTGAAAACTCGAAGGGGTTCAAAACCATATAACAGAGGGTTCAAAACCTTACAATAGAGGGTTCAAAACCTAGTAATCAATCATTCTAGAACAGATGATTAGTTTTCAAAGCGGTTTTGAAATTTATGTTCTTGTTGTGATTGTCGCCTAAGGATAGGTGACGGTATTGTTTTATGACTAAACGCAAGTAAACTCACGTTAGGTCCTAAGAAGGTTATAGACTAGGTCAAAGCATTACTAATAACCTAATTCCCTATAACCATTGGCTCTGATACCAACTTTTCTGTCACACCCCGACCACGTAGAACAACCAGACGTGGCGGAAACGTCGGGGAGTGTTGTAACAGAATTATTGTTTCATAACCATGGCATAAATAAATTCTGTTTTATTGAATAAATGAACTCATTGTTTTGATACAATCAAATAAGTACAACTATGATCTTCTAAGTTTTAAAGTTGCTAAGGCACGAGTCCGTCCTATATGTAGCATGTATCAACAATCATTGCAAAGCAGTACCTGAAACATGTGTAAAAATAGGTACGTCAGCATAAAAATGCCTGTGAGATACATATGTTTTGTGAAAATAAGATTCATGACTTATGTTTAAGAAAATGTTTAGTCATGAACCTTGTAGTTTGCTTTGTTTTGTAAATCATTTGAAAAGCAATAAGATCAGATGATACGTATAAGTAAAATAATAGTGTATGGTTAAGTGAATAACGAAATAGAATGTGTTTGTATAAGAGAAGTTGTTTTTTTGTAAAACAATGTCTTGTGAAAAGTATGTTATTTGTATAAAATGTTATATGTCTCAAATTGAAATAATTCAAATAACGCTACAATATGTAATACCATACAAACACTTATATATAGGAAGTACCAGCGGCGTATCCACCATGCTTGTATCATATTACACATGCCTCGTTACTTAATCACTTACTCAAACCAAACCAACAATGTAAGATGTCTATGTTTAAACCAATTGCCAAATGTATTGAATAATATGTCAAAATGTTTATGTGTCCAATGTAATGTGTAACCAATGTGATTTGTATAAATAAATGTAAGATTAAACAAATAACCTTATAGTAGCATATTAAAGTATACTTTGGATTTGTAAGTAACATATTAAACTATGTTTTGGTTTCATAAATAACATATCAAAATATGCTTTAGATGTGATAAATAACATATATGTTGGTTTTGTACAATATCACACATGGGAGTATATCAAACTATACTTTAACAGTGTGATTTGAGAATTCATTCAGACCTGGTGCATCAAAATACACCTTTGAGACTATAGAAATACCACAAAGGCAATCCCTATTTGGATGGAGCAACAAATTGGTTTCAGACATTCCATGACAACAGGAATGGGGTGTCAAATCCTATAGCGCTATATCATACTAACAATCGGTCTGGTGAACATAAAATAAGTACAATTCAACATTTTATTTTATGTTCTTTGAGAAATCAATGCTTAAATCATAGATAGTCATTCAATTTGTCAATAGATAAGTAATAACATGTATAATCAATTATACTTTTGGAAAACATGAAAGTAACAGATAGGTACACATGCTTCACCCCAAAACAGTTTGGAAAACAGTAAAATAGGGGAACTATGTACTCACATGAGATTGCTCAGAAGTCCTAAGATAGCCACCAAGCAATGCTAGAGATCACAGAATATCAAACGGCACCTAATATAGGTAACTACATTAATAAACCGGACCTAAATCGGAAGATCGGATAGAATGAGGGCTCGTAAACCAAATGAGTATGGGAACTCATGTAGTATGGTTTATTAAAGCCTACATACTAAATGAAACCTAACCTAAGTGCTTGTGACCCATTACGACCCGTTTAGGTAGCTTATGCTACTTTAACGCGTCGTTCGCGTGAAACGCGTTCGGACCGCCTAACTAGTCCTATGACAAGTAATATATGCCTTAACATGTCTAAAATGGTTGTCAAATCAGTTTAGATGTCAAAAGTTATGTTACATATGTTTAAAATGAATTTTGGCATCAAAGGGGTATTTTGGTAATTTACCTAAGGCATATAAACTACTTATCATACAACTAACTAAACGTCGTGACCATAGGGTATAACCTCGGAAGGTTATTCCCTATACTATGGTCACCTAAAGTGCTTGGTCGGATCCTAATGATCGACCAAACGGGTCGGGTTCGAAAGTATAAGCGATTGTTTAGATCGCTTACCTTACGACCCTATATAAGCACTAAACTAAAAGTGACGAGCTAAGCATGTTAAAACAAGCTTAACTAAGTTTAGAAAACAGGTTTGGTATCACAACAAACGGTTGTGATACCTAAGAGTAGTTTGGTTACAAAATACGCAAGAATACGTATTCTGACCGAAACTACGGCTCGTCACTGAGCCTAGATAACGTGGTAATCAGTAGGTATAGTCACTAGGGACTATAACCATCGTGATCACGCTCACGTTATGAAGTTCAAACGAACTTCGCATCGACCATAAACTGGTCAATGCAGAAAGTCAAACAAAGTTTGACTTTCGGACTCGAAAAGCAATAAAAGAACGAAGGAACACTTACGAAGGGTCCCCGAATGCTAATCTAGATCAAAATAGCTCAGGTATGAAACAAAGGTTTCAACTTAGAGCACAAATGATCAGATTCTTGTGAGGAATGAAGTGAAATGGGTTGGGTATTTATAGTTTTCGGTCCACCGTTAGGATCGTTTCTTAGAAAAGAGGGAATGATCTAGCCCGTACACTTGTCAAGATGTTATGGTAACTGAAAATGGCCACCATAGGAGTTTAACAAGTGGCACTTGACCTTTAGGAGGGGTTAAAGGCTGTTAACTGCTGTTTAAAAACGATTTGCTGCATCTGACCCAGGCTAGCGCACCGTTACATTAAAGGTGTAGAGGTGCGCTAGGCCTTAGTTTGGCAGATTTACAATTTTGGTCCCTGTCATGAATTCAGCCCATTTTCGACATGTTTAAGGCCCGTTAACCCCATTTCAAAGCTCTAAAATGAAGTTAAAGTATTGGGAACTTAAAACATGCTCAAAAATATCTCGGATGTCGGTTCGTTTAGCCGTACGGTTGCGATGTTCGGTTAATTACAACGGAATGCGCATAAGCGTGAAAAACGATCGAAATGACGCGACGAATGGATTTTTCTCATGCCAAACACTAAAATAAAATATTATAGTGCTTACATAAATTTTTGGATGTCCGGATGTATTCAGAACGTAAGTTATGCGCGAAAATGCAAACTTGTGCACTTTTTGACACTTTTAGTCCCTGAATGACCCAAAAGTTTATTTTAGCACACCGAACCCCTCAAAGCCTATTTCTAAGCTTTATAAAGGATATATAAGGTGTGTTTAACTTATGTTCATGTTCCAAAATGTTCGTTACAATTCAAATTGGCATACTTTCGCAGTTTGTCAAGTTTAGTCCCTGTAAGCGAATTAACTTGTTTTTGGCCATACCAAAGCCTTTAAAACTTATTTCTAAGTTATGTATAGGTTATTTAAGGTATGTTAAGCCTATTTCACCATTACGGAGTGTTCGTTGGGTTAAAATGGTTATATTTACGCATCAGAGCGCGTATAACCCTCCAGAAAGCGACGTAAAGCTTAAAATCGAACAAGAGTTGATATGTGCAAACGATACACATATTTTTACAAATCCCAAGTATGAAATACAATATTTCATTGGTTTGGCATTTGTTTGATGGTTGAAGTGACACAGGTGTTACATCGACCAACTGCAAGGAGCTCGATTTTTCTCTAAAATCGATTTAAGATCAGGATATCATCAATTAAAGGTACAGGAAGAGGACATTCCTAAAACCACATTCAGAACAAGGTATGGCCATTAGAAATTTACTGTCATCCCATTTGGTTTAACCAATGCCCCAGCCGCATTTATGGACATGATGAACCGAATATGTAAGCCATATTTTGATAAATTCATAATTGTCTTCATAGATGATTATTTCTAAGAATAAAGAGGATCATGCAAAGAATTTGCACGCACTTTTAAGTTTATTAAGAAAGGAAAAGCTTTATGCTAAGTTTTCAAAGTGTGAATTTTGGTTAGAACAGGTACAGTTTCTTGGACATTTAGTCAATCATGAAGGAATTCATGTGGATCCCACAAAAATCGAGGCAATTACTAAATGGAAGACCCCTGAGTCACCAACCGAGGTTAGAAGTTTCTTAGGATTGGCCGGTTATTATAGAAGATTTATTCAAGATTTTTCTAGAATAGCCATTCCTTTAACTAAGTTAACCTGTAAATCCATTAAGATTGAATGGGGACCAAAACAAGAAGAAGCATTTAGAATTCTTAAGCGAAGATTAACCCATACACCCATACTAGCGTTACCAGAAGGAACTGAAGATTTTGTAGTCTATTGTCACGCCTCTAAACTAGGTTATGGATGTGTGTTGATGCAACGCCAAAATGTTATAGCTTATGCATCTAGACAACTTAAGAATCATGAAGAGAATTATTCAACCCATGATTTAGAATTAGGAGCTATAATTTTTGCCCTTAAGAATTGGAGGCATTACCTTTATGGTAGTAAGTTTACCATATTCACTGATCATAAGAGTTTAAGGTATGTTTTCAGGCAAAAGGAATTGAATATGAGACAAAGACGCTGGATGGAATTGCTTAGTGATTATGATTGTGATATCCAGTATCATGAAGGAAAGGAAAATGTAGTGGCAGATGTTTTAAGTCGAAAGTATCATGAAAAGCCAAAAAGGGTACGTTCTCTTAAATTAACTCTACAAGTAGATTTAAATGATCAAATCAGAAAAGCACGGGAATCAGTAATCAAGGATGATACTGAAAAATTAAAAGGTATGCTTAAGGAATTAGAGCAAGGAACAGATGGAATTTGGAGATTCCATAAGAAGATAACGTGGATACCTAAATTAGGAAACCTACGCCATCGTATATTAGAAGAAGCCCATAAGTCTAAATATACGATGCATCCAGGAAATGATAAGATGTATCAGGATTTAAGAAAGAATTTCTGGTGGATAGGAATGAAAAAGGACATAGCAGCCTATGTTTCTAAATGTTCAACTTGTTCACAAGTTAAAGCTGAACATCAGAAACCCTCAGGATTTCTGCAACAGTTAGAAATGCCAGTATGGAAATGGGAATTAATAACCATAGATTTTGTTACCAAATTACCCAAAACAAGGAAAGGTAATAATATAATCTGGGTGATTGTAGATAGGCTAACCAAGTCAGCTCATTTCCTACCAACGAAAGAAACTTTCAGTATGGAATAGTTAGCTAAATTATATGTAAATGAAATAGTTTCATTACATGGAATACCTTTATCAAATGTTTCTGATAGGGATAGCCGTTTTACCTCTCATTTTTTGTCAAGTTTCCAAAAAGCAATGGGAACCAAGTTAAATCTAAGCACCGTTTATCATCCTCAAACGGACGGACAAAGCGAAAAGACAATTCAAACAATGGAGGACATGCTTAGAGCTTGTGTAATTGATTTCAGAGGTAATTGGGACGACCACTTACCTTTAATAGAAATTTCTTATAATAATAGTTATCACACAAGTATCAATGCTGCAACATTCGAAGCACTTTATGGACGAAAGTGCCGAACCCTAGTCTGTTGGGCAGAAATTGGGGAAAAGCAACTATCTGGACCTGAGATAGTACAAGAAACAACTTACAAGATCATCCAAGTCAAGGAACGACTGAAAGCAGCACGTGACCGACAGAAAAGTTATGCTGATAACCGACGCAAACCATTGGAATTTCAAGTAGGATACAAAGTATTATTGAAGGTCTCTCCTTGGAAAGGAGTAGTAAGATTCATCAAACGAGGAAAGCTAAGTCCTAGGTATATTGGACCTTTTGAGATTATTAGAAGAATAGGACCTGTAGCCTATCAGCTACAACTGCCAGAAGAAATGGCAGGAATACATGATGTATTTCATGTATCAAATCTCAAGAAATGCTTAGCTGATGAATCACTTATAGTACCTCTTAAGGATATAGAGGTAAATGAACAACTTAAGAGATTAGTTCTGGTCAAAGTGAAGTGGGACTCCAAAAGAGGACCTGAGTATACATGGGAGCTTGAATCTGAAATGCAAAGGAAATATCCACACCTATTCCAGTAGATCTCGAGGACGAGCTCTAAAACAAGGTGGGGAGGATAAAACAACCCTCAAAGCAAAACCGACACCCCTGAATATTTTCCGACACCCTAATATATTTTAAAATATCCCAATATGTCCCTAAAAACACCCCATACGAGAAAACTGACCCCCAATACCCTAAAAATTAATAAAAATAATTAAAAATCTGATTTTTTAAGTTGAGGCGGGCCGCGTAAACCCCACCCCAACCTTCACGCGGGCCGCGTGAACTTAAAAACCTGGCAAAGCCCGGTGCGGCCATGTGGCCCAACACACGGCAAGCCTACTCGATGACCCAGCCCAGCTACACGTTGACCTGGGGTGTTCTTGTTTTACGCGGGCCGCGTAGAACACAAATTCAGGCCCTATATAAGAAAGCCTCGGGATTTCATTTTCCTTCACTCAAATCTTTTCATTCTCAATGAATTCTCTGATAATAGGCATAATACTCGGGTATTATACTCCCTAAATAGCGAAGTTTTTCTTCGTTGTAAGTATTATAACCCCTGGATACGTATTAGATACGCTGCCCGATTGATCTACGGTTCCGTAACGGTTGTCGTGGTTCTGCCCGACGTAGTCGTTGGAATGTCGTCTCGGGGAGGGTATTACTAATGTTAAAATGGGTTATTATACTAACGTGTGTGCATTTGTGTAAATTATAAATTGTCAGCAGGAAACCCTTACGGAAAATCTAAGATAGCAATGTGAGTTGATCCACTTTTTGTTAACTGTTTTTACAAAACCTCACTTAATTAATTATATATTAAACAGTTATTGAGTATTAGTAAGAATACAATTATCATGAGTATGTTGAGGTTTTGTATACAAAATTTGTTACCACCTGGTCAAGGAGTAACATTTCCACAAGTCAGGTTTGACAGTACCATGGATGTTAATTGTGATGTCTTGGAAACAAATATAATTGCGGGGTCGCCCTTAATACTGTACAATGGTTTTTATTGAAACTTGATTACACTAGGATTCACTCACCAGTATTTCCCACTGACAAATGTTTTTAACACGCGTTTCAGGTAACAAACTATGAAAGCCAAATAGAAGCCAGCTGGACAGCACTGAAGGCTTGGAAAAGTGGCAATAAAGTTACCTAAAAAGAAATAGATGTTTTTCTTAAATAAAATAGGATTTATTCCTATGGAAATGTGTGTAATGCAAACTTAGGTTTTATCCCATATGTTTAATACTATGAAAATGTGGTATTTTACTCTGATCAAATATTTCCTAACTACGGTCCTGATGAAAATTTCTGCTGCCAAATTAGACAATACACGATACCACCGAAACTGGCTCGCGGCCGCCCGTTCCCAGGGATAAGGGATCGGGGGTTGCGACATCCAAACCCCCCCTCTTTTTACCTTTACTCTTCTCATTTTGTGACATCAGAATTGTACCCTTAAACGGATACGCCTTTTCATCAAGACCCGCTGCTTTCATTTTCGCTTTCTTCTCTTCAATTGTTTTCATTCTTTGTTTCTTGTACACTGTCATTTTCCTTTATTAGTTTCAAATACAAATCTGATTATAATTATTTGACCAGTTCTTTTGTATTTAGCAGTCAAATAACAAAAATTGTAAATAACTATTATTGAAGGGTGTAACAACAAACTGATTAGAGCCAGAGATTTCACTAACAGTGCTTCTGGTTCAGGAAGATGAGATAGTCATGGGTGTAACTCGAAGCTGACTGGAAAGACTGATTTTACTAATAGTGTTTCTGGTTCAGGAAAATGTCATAGTGGAGGGTGTGACTTGGAGCTGATAGGAGAAAGTGATTTTACTAACATTGCTTCTGGTTCAGGCAGATGTGATAGTCAAGGGTGTGACTCAAAGCTGACTGGAGAGAGTGATTTTACTAACAGGGCTTCTGGTTCAGGCAGATGTGATAGTCAAGAATGTGACTCGAAGCTGATTAAAGAAAGTGATTTTACTACCAGTGCTTCTGGTTCAGGCAGATGTGATAGTCAAGGGTGTGACTCAAAGCTGACCGGAGAGAGTGATTTTACTAATAGTGCTTCTTCTGGCTCAGGCGGATGTAATTATCAAAAGTATGACTATCGGCTGACCCGGACGAGTGATTTTACTAACAATGCTTCTAGTTCACCGCTTGATAATGAAGGACACAGAACCCACCCTTCAAGTACCGCTGATGGGAACATCGTCAAAGGTGCCAATGTGTTTGGATAAGCATACGCCACTGCATTTGGAATGGCGCCGCTTGCTCACGTGGCCATGTATAAAGTTTGCGATAGTACATGTCTCGATAGTGCCATTTTAGCAAGTATGGATGCAGCTATAGAAGATGGAGCGGATGTGGTTTCACCCTCACTCAGTGGAGCTTCGGTTCCATTTTATGAGGATGGCATCGTGGTTGGTGCGTTTAGTGTTATTCAAAAAAGAATCTTTGTAAGTTGTTCAGTAGGGAATGCTGGTCCAGTGAACTCATCATTGTCAAATGAGGCACCATGGATTCTCACCGTCGGTGTTAGAACCGTCGATAGAAACATAAGAGCAATTGTTTATCTCAGAAACAAGTACTTGCTTGATGGTGAATCTTTCTTCCATTCAAAAGATTTTCCTCAAGACTATATGCCTCTCGTGTACCCAGGATTGAACGGAGATCAAGATGTAGCGTGGTATGCTCCTGATTCGTTAAAAAACATCAATTTCAAAGGGAAAGTAGTGTTGTGTGATAGAAGCGGTGATATATCTCAGTTAAAAGGTGATTATCTCAGATGAATTATATAGGCTCAAATCTGTGATGAATTCTATTAGGTGTCTCGGATGAAGACAGAATAAAATGATGTTGATGTATCTCGAATGATGAAGACATAATAAAGCTGATGTTGACATATTATCTCAGATTGATGATGGATGTAATATGAATGAAGTAGATTGATTTGATGATGGATGAAAAGATATTTTCTGAAATGAAATAATGTTTGCTTTTTGTATTTATGGTTGATGAATTTGAATTTGATGATGATAAAGATCTGTTAGTGCATATTTCGTGCGTCTGCCACTGTGCGAATAGTTAGATAGAGCGTGTGTTGAATATTGTATAGTATAGAGAAAGTTGGATAGGTTTTGTAATTGTCAAAGCCAATCCGATCGGATAGCACATAGTGTCAGTTGTCTATAAATAGGGGTTGGGGCTCCCATTTGGACAAGCCTTTGGTTCCCAGAGGGGAAATGATGTCCAACTGGTCTCGCAGTGCTGTAAACGTTGAATAATCAATAGAGACCAAATTGAAATTGACTGATCGGTGTCGTATCTATCTTCTACTCCTTTCTTAGTCGTAATAAATGCACCGAACACGTCGTTTTGGGACCAAAGCTCCATCGAACTCACCGGATCCTGAAGTCAGCAGTGGTATCAGAGCTACTGTACTGATTTAATCGATCTAACAGTCGGTTAAATCACCCAAAGCTCATCAATTTTGGGTTAAACGGGTGTTTTGACGTTAAACAGAGAAAATCATCAAAATAAAGGTCAATTCTCGGATGGATTTTGGAATTGAAGACATCATTCTGTTCGAAATTGATTCGCGCACAATCCTGTGAAGTTTCATCATGAAAATCACACAAATAAAGATTCTGGATCGAAAAAACGAGATTCGGAGTGTTCTTGAGTTGTTAGAACATTTCCGATCGGATGACCATCCGACACTTGTCACCATCTTTCTTGAAGGATTGTTGAAGGTTTATATTCTTTCAATCGGATGGCAATCCAATCGGACGACCATCCAATCCATGTCACTATGGGATGTTTGAAAGTTAAGTTGTTGTCAATCGAATGACAATCCGATCGGATGGCCATCCGATTCACAAACACAAGTCGCCTATCGAATGACAATCCGATCGGACCGACACTTGACATTCGACCAGATGATCAAATGCCTAAAAAGAAGAAGGCATTTTTTGATCGCAACGACGAGGAGAGTCTCCAGAAAAAATTTGGTGATTGTCATTTTTTTCGCGTTTTTCTCAACCAAGCTGGGTTGTTCGGGGACACCGTCGGGGGATTCAGTGTACATATTTGATGATGCGATCACGGATTATGGAAATTAGTGGGGTAGTCATGATAATGGTGCAGAATGTTCGTCATTCAGGTTATCTGACTATTTATGGGCCAAAACGTAAAATCCGCAAAGACGAAAAACTGACAATTGTGGCGAATATTGTGATATTCTAGCTTGGTCAAGTTTTTCGGAGAAGAGAATTGAAAACTGAATTCAGTTTGAGGGGGAATTCTGTGATAGAGAAGTCAGAATTTGAAAAAATGAGGGGGAATAAAAATTTCACTGTCGTATGTTGAAATTCCGGTATTTTTGAAATTCGTGACACTGCAACAAGATTCGGGTAGTTTTTGACTTTAGATTGTCAGGGGGAATGTGAATCTGATCGTGGGTGTAAGCTTCCGAGATTAAGATGATCTGAGGTGTTGATATCTAATCGTGGACGAATGCTTCAGAGATCTGAGAGTGATCTTGGGTGAAAGCTTCTGAGATCTAGATTATCCGAGGAGATGAATCTGATTGTAGACGAATGCTTCAGAGATCAGATTACATTACCAGATGATTTGTTTTCAGATGAAGATTTGCTGATTGTGGAGACTACCGTTTACACGAATCTGTCATTCTTATGGTGCGATAACGTGGATCACGGTAAATGGGATATCAGATCTTTAGGGGGAATCACAGATTTGAAGTTAACCAGTGGAGTATTTGAAGTTTCTATCAATTGCCGGTTGAGTTTTTGTACATTCTTAGATCGAGCAGGCAGAATGCGAGATCGTTGTGCTTACTTGTGATATCAAAAACTGAGCTCGGGTGCGGTTAAAGTTGATACAGAGAATGTTGCATTGTTTAGTTTCAAGTTGGTGATTGTTCATGAAGGTTGCAGTTTAGCAAATAAGAGGAGAGTCGTAAACTGTGCAAAAGACCTGAAGATTCATTCCAGGGGGAATTTGTGCTTTACTTTGGCAAAAGCAAACCTAAATAATCAATCGAGGGGGAATTTGGATAGTCAGATTTCAAGATACCTGATTGAAGTTGCAGAAAGGTTAAAGATTACAGAATATTCAAACACGGCTCAAGGTTCTCAAAGTTTTAAAGACGATTCGATAGTTACATCCGAGGGGGAATTTGTTAGTGCATATTTCGCACGTCTGCCACTGTTCGAATAGTTAGATAGAGCGTGTGTTGAATATTGTATAGTATAGAAAAGTTGGATAGGTTTTGTAATTGTCAAAGCCAATCCGATCGGATGGCAATCCGATCGGATAGCACATAGTGTGAGTTGTCTATAAATAGGGGGTTGGGGCTCCCATTTGGACAAGCCTTTAGTTCCCAGAGGGGAAATGTTGTCACACCCCGACCACGTAAAACAACAAGACGTGGCGGAAACGTCGGGGAGTGTTGTAACAGAATCATTGTATCACAACCATAGATAAAATAATTTTGTTTTATTGAATCATTGAAATCTTTGTTCTATTACAAATCAGATAAATACAATATTATCTTTCAAGTTTTAAAGTTGCTAAGGTACGAGTCCATCCTAAGTGTAGCATGCATCAACAATTATCACAAAGCAGTACTTGAAACATGTGTAAAAATAGGTACGTCAACATAAAAATGCCTGTGAGATACATAGGTTTTATTGTAATTAGGATTCATGACTTATAAGTTTAAAGAAAATGTTTTAATAAAAGTTGTCATGATCCTTGTAAAAGGTTTTCTTTTATAAATCATACTAAAATTTATAAGAAATCAGATGATATAAAATAATAATACATAGGAAATTAAATAATTAAGTAAAATGAGTTTGTATAAAATATATTGTTTGAAAAACAATATTTTGATAAAAGATTTATAGTATATATAAAAATATACTTTGGTTTTAAGAAAGTTGAATAAGTAATATATTAAAATATATTTTAGTTCCAAAATCGTTAACCCAAGTGTACTAAATAACGCTACGGTATGTAATGTGATGAAAACACTTATATATAAGAAGTACCAGCGACGTATCTACCATGTTTTCATTATATTACACCCGTCCCGTTATCTAAACACTAATCAAAACGCAATTGTAAAACAAATAGTATATTAAATATACTTTAGTTGTTAAAAATAATAATTTTCAGTAGTATATCAAAAATATACTTTTGATTTATAAACAACATATTAAACTATGCTTTAAATTATATGTTGGTTTTGTACATTATCACATATGAGAGCATATCAAATTATACTTTTGGGAGTATAACTAAATATACAAAAATAATGTGATTTAAGAATTCATTCAGACCTAGTGCATCAAAATACACCTTTGAGACTATAGGGATACCACAAAGGCAATCCCTATTTGGATGGAGAAACAAATTGGTTTCAGACATTCCATGACAACAGGAATGGGGTGTCAAATCCTAAAGCGCTATATCATACTACCAATCGGTCTGGTGAACATAAAATAAGTACAATTCAACAATTAATTTTATAATCTTTGAAAAATCAGAGTTTAGATCTTAAATAATCATTCAGTTTGTAAAAAGATAAGTACAAATATGTATAATCAATTATACTTTTGAAAAAATGAAAATAACATATAGGTACACATACTTCACCCCAAAACAGTTTGAAAACAGTAAAAGAGGGGACTATGTACTCACTTGAGAGTGCTTAGGAGTCTTGAACAACTACCAAGCAAGCTAGAGGGAGCACGGAATCAAACGGCACCTAATATAGGTAACTACATAAATAAATCGGACCTAAATTGGAAGATCGGATAGGATGAGGTCTTGTAAACAAAATGAGTGTGGGATCTCATATGATATGGTTTAACAAGGCCTAGATACTAAAATGAAACCTAACCTAAGTGCTTACGACCCATTACGACCCGTTTAGGTAGCTTACGCTACTTTAACGCGTCGTTCGCGTAAAACGCGTTCGGACCGCCTAACTAGTCCTATGACAAGTATTATATGCCCTAACCTACTTAATTATGTTGCATAATTAGTTAAATGACAAAATTTTGGGTTACATATGCTTAAATATCAATTATGCATAAAAAGGGCATTTTGGTCATTTTCCTAAGGCATATAAACTACCTATCATACAACTATTTAAACGAAGTGACCATAAGGTATAATCTCGGAAGGTTATTCACTATATAACTCTGGTCACCAACCACGTTTGGTCACATCCTAATGATCGACCAAACGGGTCTAGTTCGAAAGTCTAAGTGGTTGTTTAGACCGCTTGACTTTCGACTCTACATAAGCACTAAACCTAAAGTGACTAGCTAAACATGCCAAAACATGTTTAGTTAAGTTAGAAAACAGGTTTGGTATCAAAACAAATGGTTTTGATACCTAAAAGTAGTTTGGTTACAAAATACGCGAGAATACGCATTTTGGCCGAAACTACGACTCGTCACTAAACCTAGATAACGTGGTAATCAGTAGGTATAGTCACTAGGGACTATAACCATCGTGATTACGCTCACGTTATGAAGTTCAAACGAACTTCGCATTGACCATAAACTGGTCAATGCAGAAAGTCAAACGCAGTTTGACTTTCAGACTCGAAAAGCGATAAAAGAACGAAAGAATACTTACAAAGGGTCCAAGCAATTAAATCTTGATCCAAATAGCTCAGGTATGAAGCAAGGGCTTCAACTTAGAGCAGATTAGATCAGATTTGTGTGAATTGCAAGGAATGGAGGTGTGGGTATTTATAGGAAAATCACAACCGTTAGGATCGTTCCTCGATAAACGAGCTTCAATCCTAGCCCTCCATGTGTGCCCCTTGTTTTGTAATACATTGGGTACCCCTAGAATGAGCCCATGGTCTCCAAAATACCATTTGCAAGAGGTAAAATCAGGCAGAACAGCTGGAAACAGGCTGTTAACAATTTTCTGCTGAACTGGGCCTCTCACGCGGGCCGCGTAAGGTTTACATATATCTTACATTTTGAGGTGTTTTTGACATGTTTAAGGCCCGTTAACATCATTTCAAGGCTCTAAAATGATGTTAAAGTATTGGGAACTCAAAACATGCTCAAAAATATCTCGGATGTTGGCTCGTTTGGTCGTATGGTTGCGTTGTTCGGTTAATTACGACGGAAGTCGTAACGAACGCAAAAACGAACCAATTTAAGCGACGAATGAAATTTTATCATGCCAAACATTAAAATAAAATATTTTAATGCTTACATAAAATTTTTGGATGTCCGGATGTATTCAGAACGTAAGATATGCGCGAAAATGCAAACTTGAGCACTTTTTGACGCTTTTAGTCCCTATTGATCAATAAAGTTTATTTTAGCATACCGAACCCCTCAAAGCCTATTTCTATGCTATGTAAAGGATATTTAGGGTATGTTTAACTTATGATCAAGTTCTGGAATGTTCGTTACCATACAAATCGGTATAGTTTCGTAGTTTGACACAATTAGTCCCTGCGATCGAACAAACTTGATTTCAACACACCAAACCATCCAAAACTTATTTCTAAGTTATGTGAAGGTTATTTAAGGTATGTTAAGCCTATTTCACTATTCCGGAGCGTTTGTTGCATTAAACTGGTTATATTTACGCATCAGTTCGCGTATAACCTTCCAGAAAGCGATTTTAAGCTTGAAATCGAACAAGAATTGATATGTGCAAACGACACACATATTTTTACAAATACCAAGTATGAAATACAATATTTCATTGGTTTGGTATCTGTTTGATGGTTGAAGTGACACAGGTGTCACAGTCTCCCCTACTTTAGGAAATTTCGTCCCGAAATTTAATTTTAGAGGAAACTTGTGAAGACAACTGTGATGGTTTCGCTTTCAAATGAATCCCTTGAACCCTAAGTAAAACTCTCGGCCATATTTGGATTCTTAGCGAAATTTTCAACTATCAAAGTGAAGTCCTTGGAGTAACAAAACATGGGGTCTCGAACTACGGACAGAAGAACGTTTCTTATGAAGGCTTATCATAGGAAACCTGTGTGTGCTTAAATTCAGAATTGGGGAGTGTAAGATAAAATGACATCGGTCATGGTCCAGGACTTCCCCCGTATCATTATTCTTGTCACTATAGGTCTTAACACATGACAAAACTTGTTGTGGTTTCTGTGCACTGAATTCCATAATTATGTATGCATCCATAATTACGTAATTCCTTGCACAGTCCGCACAGTTCATTTTATAATGTGTAGGGGAAAAATCAATTGAATAAACATGAAGCAACTTGACTAGACCACCAAAGGATCTTTTTAACTAGATCAACGAACGAGCTTTTTAGCTAGATCAACACATGATCTTCTTAGCTAGACCGTTGTATAATCTTTTTATATAGACCACTTAAGGGATCTTTTCAATTATATCATCACATGATATTCCTAACCAGATTTTCAAATCAATCTGTTTAACTAGACCACTCAAGGGTTCCAATTATAGAATAGTACTTTATAACCCATAGGACTTAACTACAACGTTGAAGTCCATTAAGGATTTAAGATAGTACCTTTGGATATCCTACTATGAATCCCTCATATGAGATATGGAAGATTCTACGAGGATTTGGATGGATCCCATAAAACATATAAGAAAACACATTAGCACATAATCACATAATTAATTAACTTGATCTTTACTTTGTTATCTTTGGACACGGATATTTAAAGCACACCAGGAATCCAATCCGTGGATTCCGTTTGGCACTTTAATCATTTTCAAGAATCTATCTATGGAGATAGAAAGTCTTTAATAGGAATTTAGCTTTGTTTCTTAAAGGAAACGAGCATTTAAGATTCTTGGGGAGATCACAAGTGATCCTAAAAATGACAAAACTACACGAGTAGTTTGTCTTGGTGTTGGCATCATAAGGTTGTATCAAACATTCACACAATCGTATCAGTTTTGAAAAATAAAAATTGAAGCAAACAATTTTATTTATAAAACAACCGAATTGTCTTTAAACGTTAAAGATAATAACCAGAGGAAATAACAAAACACTAATTGTTCACTGCTGCCTCATTGATGTTAAACGCTCGTCCATGCGCTGGAGGTATGTTAACAAGTCTTAGGCAATTGTTTCTGTAGTGAGTAAGGTCACCACAGTTATAACATGACCCTGGTGGGAACTGTGCTTGAACAGCAGCAGGGTTTGCAGCAGCTTGATTTGCATAACGGCAAACATTGATCAAATGTCACAGTGGGTACATTTGTGACATTGATCAAATGTCACAGTGGGTACATTTGTGACATTGCTCTTGCTCCAGATGATGACGGTTGCATTTATTGCACAAGGGTGCGGTACCAGCATAATTTTGCCTTTTGCGAGGTTGTGCTGGCTTGTTTGGTGCAACCTGTTTGTCTTGAGCAGTTATGGCGCAGTTTTGGGAGGCTTTACGCTTCTTCTTCTTGGATACCTCAGCCTGTTATTCCTTTGGTTCAACTTGAGCAATCTTGTCGGATGGTCTTGGGTCGCCCTTCAGAAATAGCTTACCCTTCCTGATATGGGATTCAGTTAGGGTGGCAGACAATTCGATGGCTTGTCTGACAGTAGTAGGGTTGCTGCCAGTGACAATATCCTGAACTAGGTCAGGAAGACCATCAATGTATTTCTCGATCGCCTTATCCACAGGTGTAACCATAGCAGGACATAGCAGGCTCAATTCTTCATAACGGTCAGTGTAGGCACGATGCTCACCACTGTCTTGCTTTAGGTCGTCAAATTCCCTTTCTAAAGCTCTCAATTCATGACGGGGACAAAACTCCCTCATCATAAGAGCCCTAAGCTCAGCTCAAGTCTGTGCTAATGCAATCTCAGCACCATGGTCCCTCATAACTCCATTCCACCATGTGAGAGCCCTCTTCTGAAACACACTGGATGCAAACTCGACCTTCCGATTTTCAAGACACTGAACGTGACGAAATGTACTCTCAATGCTCTCGAACCACTGTAGGAGCCCAATTGCCCCTTCAGAACCACAAAACTTGAGTGGGTTAGCTGAATTGAAGCTTTTGAAATTGCATGGAGTATTCTGGTTATTGTTGGCTTGATTCACTTGAGCAATAATATCGGAAAGTACAGCAGCCATATGTTGTGCCATAATATGTGTCATTTCGACATTTGGGAGCGGATTTTTGCGTCGAGGAGGCATTCTAAAAGGGGAAACAGGAAGGAAAACAAGTGAGAGGATTAGACGAAAAGAATGAGATGAAACAAAGTTGATGAAAGCAAAGATGGTGGTCATTTGTTTGTTACTACAAAGCAACAAACGACACACAGTGATTAATCAAAGTACTATAAATGGGTCAAAATAATGTATCGCGAAGACATGCTCGCCTATAAGTGGACACTCACCCCAAGAGTTCCCAGGTAAGAGTGACTGGTCCGATACTGCGGATTTGTACGAACACTCTAGCCTTAGACAGAAAGCTCAGGGTACAGGCACCCACCCTTCCAGTTTGTACGTATTCACATTATTTAGACCAAACTTTGACGAGATTTTGAAAACTTAGAGGGTTCAAAACCTTATAATCAATCATCCTAGAACAGATGATTAGTTTTCAAAGCGGGATTCGAAATTTGTGTTCTTATTGTGGTTGTCACCTAAAGATAGGCGACGGTATTGTTTAAAAACTAAACACAAGATAACTTGTGTTAGGGTCCTAGGAAGGTTATAGTCTAGGTCAAAGCATTACTAATAACCTAATTCTCTATAACCATTGGCTCTGATACCAACTTTTCTGTCACACCCCGACCATGTAAAACAACAAGACGTGGCGGAAACGTCGGGGAGTGTTGTAACAGAATCATTGTTTCACAACCATGGATAAAATAATTTTGTTTTATTGAATCATTGAAATCTTTGTTCTATTACAAATCAGATAAATACAATATTATCTTTCAAGTTTTAAAATCGCTAAGGCACGAGTCCATCCTAAGTGTAGCATGTATCAACAATTATCACAAAGCAGTACCTGAAACATGTGTAAAAATAGGTACGTCAGCATAAAAATGCCTGTGAAATACATAGGTTTTATTGTAATTAGGATTCATGACTTATAAGTTTAAAGAAAATGTTTTAATAAAAGTAGTCACGATCCTTGTAAAAGTTTTTCTTTTATAAATCATACTAAAATTTATAAGAAATCAGATGATATAAAATAATAATACATAGGAAATTAAATAATTAAGTAAAATGAGTTTGTATAAAATATATTGTTTGAAAAACCATATTTTGATAAAAGATTTATAGTATATATAAAAATATACTTTGGTTTTACGAAAGTTGAATACGTAATATATTAAACTATATTTCAGTTCCAAGATCGTTAACCCAAGTGTACTAAATAACGCTACGGTATGTAATGTGATGAAAACACTTATATATAAGAAGTACCAGCGACGTATCTACCATGTTTTCATCATATTACACCCGTCCTGTTATCTAAACACTAATCATGTTGATGCATGCGTCTGTTGACTTCGTCTTGTATCGTGTCGTGTAATAAAATTGATAAAACAAGTCACACAGTTTGAAATTAACAGGATACAGAGTTGAACAAGCCAGTTCAAACGAAGTGGCCAGTTCAAACGAACTGGACCAGTTCGTACGAACTGGAGATGCTTGTTCAAACGAACTGGAAATAGTATAAATAGGTGACTTGTGATTTTCATTTAGAACTTTGTCATTCTGGTAGCGAAGCTCTGCCGAAGTATCTCCAGGTCTGTAATCATCATCAAATCAATACAAGAGATAGATTAAGTGATTCTAGTGTGTATACAGCTGAAATAACACCGATACGTTTGATTCCGCCTCTCGTATTGGACGAGATCTCTTCTGAACGACTCGTTTGGTCATGCAAACGATCCTACAAGTGGTATCAGAGCTCAGGAGGAAGAGCTCTTGCTATTTCAGCCGATATTCGCCGATAAATTCTGCTTCTACACCTTTCTGTCACATATTTTCATAATTAAAACTGAATTTTATAGATAAAATGGTTTGATTTTGAAATATTTTGCGCGAAATTGTGATTTAGATAATCTGTGAAAGTATCAGACTATAAAACAAAGTTAAACTCAATCAATTTGCATAAAAACCGACCAGTTCGTTTGAGAGTTATTCAATTCACACGAACGGAACTTCAAACTCAGATTTACGACGTTTCAGTGGACGATATTGAACAAATTATACATCATTGTGTTCGGAATTCATAGTAGAACAATACTTGAACATATCAGATGCTAATTCAACCGAAAATGTGATAATATTTGAGAAAATTACATCAGATCATTTGTGTGACAACCCGTAACTTCAAGGTATAAACCGTTCATTTTGGTATCTATTAATTGGACCATATACTTATTACTGTTTGAACCGTAGCCATGTCTCGCTAGTCGACCTAACCTACTCGCGTAACCCAAAACCTTTGAGGTCCAAACCATAACGTCTATATTATATATCTTACACTACTATACTAATATTAGTTGTTAGTAAAAAATAATAATAATAATAATAATAATAATAATAATAATAATAATAATCGAATATATAGGTAATACCATACCAAATGTTACCATCCCAAGTGACTCTTCTCCCCCTCTCATTGAAATGGCAGCCCAGCCAATAAAATTTAAATCCCGATTTAACTCCTGCATTCTCGGCCCAACCTTCCTGGCCCAAAACTTTTGTCTTTCGGCCCAAGCAACATCTAACCGCCAAACTTGATATATATATTGTGCATGAAAGCATATTAGAGGAATAACGAAACTAAAGGAAAAACCCTACCCGCTGTTTTCCTCACCGCCCCTTTACTCGGAACCCCGCATCAAACCATCCGCTATCATCTTCGTCTCCGGAAAGTTCAACCTCCGACGAACACCGGTAAGATCTCTCTCGTCCGTAGTTCTAGTTAATGGACTCGTCGCGGTTTCGGTTCGATGTTAACATCGTTTTATGTCTGTTTTTCGTTATGTACTTGTATGTGTAGATGATAGGTGATTATTCTTGCACATGTTGTTGATGAAGAATAACCTGTACGATGATATATATGTACTTATGTTTGTAGAGGATAGGTAGAGTATGATTTTGCGCATGAAAGTTGTCAAAATATTAGATGCGATTAGGTGTAAACAGTGAAGTATATGATGTTGCATATTACATTGGTAGGGATATTAGATCATGATTGGGAAGTTCGAGCAAAGGACTGAGTATATAGGAGTTCCGACTCGACTCCGTTTAAAGCAAAAAAAAAAACCCGTAACCGAATCTGTGTAATATGTGATATGTGACGGTGTACGTGTATAGAGGCATGAGAACAGGTTCCGTTTCGACTTCGGTTAAAAAACACGAACTCGAATACTATCATGCATGTTGTTTTATTTATGTGATGTCGTTGATATTCTTATATGTGTGTGATTATTTGGTTTTGAACCAAAGTTGTTTAATGGCAGTGGTATTTATAAGTTATGTGAGTATTGACTGTGATTAAAATTGTTATGGGTGTTGTCATACTTATGTGAAGGTTGTTTTGAGTTAGAATGGTTTACATTCCTTTTTGTGCCATAGTGGCATGAATGATGTATCTGATTTAAATGTTAAATAAGGCGGCAAACTAAGGAGGTACATGCTGAATGTCTAACTACTGAAAATCTTTGAAAATAATCGAGTAATATGTTAAGTTGGTAGATGATGTCATGCCATGAAGTGATTACGTGTATATTGTCATGAACCAAATGATGCTGATTTGTTGAAACAATAGTGGTATTATGGCTTTTTAGGATGAGTCTGTTGTGAAATGTTAAACACCCTAAATGAGGAATGGTTTGAATGATATGAAAATATTAGAAATAAATAATTGATAATGATCCAACTTGTTTAAAAATCGACGAATGTCTTATGCGAAATTTTATGTGCATGATCACGAGTAATTTAGTGTGTGTATATGTTTATGCCATTATGATTGATATATATATACATGTGCTTATGTGCTACGCGCTAAATACATGAATACGTGACGTTAATTAAATGCGAATCTAACTAGTTATAATAACAATAATAGGACGTGATTGACCAACCCTGACCTTTAGCTATTTTAAGAGTTCTACCGAGCAAACTAAGGTGAGTTCACACTTTCCACAAGGCATGGGATTCCCAAGGGTTGGGAATGGGTAAAGGATTTGAACTGAAACTGCGTGATCTCCTGGTTTGGAACACGTACACACCCTCTTTATTGAAGGGTGACAACACGAGATAAGGATATAATTGGAACCTGCGTAATCTCCTGGTTTGGGGATTACATACACACCCTCTTTATTGAAGGGTGACAACACAGATACTAGACCAAAACTCTCTATCATGAAGTCCCTCCTTTTATATCGACTTAATCGCCGGGCCAATGGCGAGCGGGTCATTAGTTAGATAGCGCTATTTAGGTTTGACAAGCCTCACACCGTGCCGCAGAGGACGGGCGTGAACTAATGGATCTGGGCACTAGTCAATGATGATAGACATTGACGTCAGGGCACCAACTTACTTTAGTCAGTGGTCGATATGGTAAACAGGTCTAGTGGTTAACATGGGGAAGCCCCCACCAACTATGGATATGTTTGGGAAACAGGGTAAACGGATTAACTTACAACTTACAAATGAACTCCTGGTTTTGAAACAACTTAATCATGAACACCAACTGTGAACTCGCTCAACTTTGTTGTTGATTCGTTGCTACATGCCTTGCAGGTCGTTAGGTACTCATGGAGCTTGCATAGGGAGGCGCAGTCGTTGTGGGACATGGCAGTGTGTGCCATGCTAAGAACATTACTTTATTTCGTACTTAATACTTACATTGGGTTTTACAATTATGCTTCCGCTAAACACTTAACTATGTTTTTTGTTTGAAACACCTTTCATATTGTGTGGTTGATTTTTACTTATTACTTGTTATGTTCAATATGATTGGTGGCTTGATCCTGGTCAGTCACGCCTCCAAGCGGTGATACTCCGCGTGTGGATTTTGGGGGTGTGACAGATTGGTATCAGAGCCATTGGTTATAGTGAACTTGGTTTTAAAAAGGGGGAAACTTTTGGGATAAAACCAGACTATAACCTGAACAGTGCTCAACGATCCACAACGACGCTTCGCTTCACGTGCAAGACTCCACACTATAGGTGATATGATTTATGTTTATATTGCCTACTTGTTAGTTACATAGAACTTTGCTCGTGATATGCTTAGATAAACGTAACAACTATTGTTTGAAAACACTTGTGTGCTTACTCTCTTCTGACATCGCACTTTCGCGAACCTCTCTCACCCATGTTTCCTTTGATGTGACAGTACACATTTGTTTATGACGAAACACACGAACACACACTCGTCACTATAGCAAGATGGCATGGATTGCTTGCTCACCTTATGATGCGTTGATAGTATGCCATAGTCCTTAGGTTTTTGTGATCTTATTACATTGACGACCTCCGTTTGACATCTGAGTTTGAGGAACCATTTGACATGAGTTAGGAGGAACTAAGATGAGCATGCAAATCGCAATATTATTGTGGGTGCACACATAATAATAATGTGGGGTGCATGCGAGTCCCAGTGAGCCTTCACAAGTGGAAAAGGGGTTCCGTTCCGTTATTTGACCGATGTGAAACATAACAAACCTATAGGGGTCATAGCAGTGATTGTCCCCTACTCGAATGTGAACTTTTCAATCATCTCTGGATCCTTTCGAATCTCGATGCTATCGAGTATTACCTGAACACCCATCTGAACACCTAGCGAACCGTGTAGAATGTTAGGTGCTTATACGAACGTCCCTGAGTAGGATGTCGCAGCGTCGAATGATCGATCGATACCTTTCTTTTTCCTCTTCGTTTGCTGGAACTCATGTATTGACGCCTCAGATTCTGAAGTGCGATCACTTCTGCAACACTCCCGCAACATACTGAGTATTACTCGAACCACTTGCAACATCGATGGATAGGAGGATGAGCGTAGCACTTTACCAACCTCAGTACTTTGACGACCCTGATTACCGGCAATGAGCACCAGCGAATTGGCTTCAAACGAATCCTTAACCCTTGTCAGCAACTCATGGGAGTCAACTCTTATGAATCAATCGGGGCATAAGTGAGGACAGCTGATGGTAGTATGGAAGGTGTGACTACCAGCACAGTGAGTAACGCGTTAGGACGTGGCTCAGAATGTGAAAAGATGGACCTTGATGGTGAAGAGTCGTAGAGCTTCATTTCAAACAACAGCATTAGAGGCAACGGTCACGGCAACATCAAGGTTTTTGTAATGGTAACCAACAGTATGGAAAGTGAAGGTGCTTACGGCATGGAGTGGCCAATGTTAAATTCAACGACAATAACCAAGGGAACGACGGCCGTACTGGAAATCCTCGCAACGATTACAACAACACGGGAAATGATGCTCATAGAGGGACATTAGGGATTGGCGTGGGCGATGTCCGGATTATAACAACATGGTGGCCTACGTGTTCTTGGTGACTAATCACTTCGCCGCTGTTCTGCTTAACCCTAATGCTTCTTGGAACCGAACCTGTTTTGGAGACGGCTGATGGCAAGACAATGGAAACCTCGTATGATCGTTGGGATGCAAACTCTACCTTGTGGGACAAGTGTTCGACATCGACCTTTCTTCTGTTGTTCTTGATAGATGTACCCTGTGAAGAGAGAATTGCCAAGGTGGCCTACAGATCGAATCTACCCGAAGAACTCAGTGGAGTTCACAACGTATTCCATGTGTCGAATCTAAAGAAGTGTCTGTCAGATGAAACCCTCATAGTTCCTTTCAAGGAGCTCACCATCGACGATCAGTTGCGATTTGTCGAAGAAGCAGTGGAAATATTGGACCGGGAGGTCAAGATTCTCAAACACCTATTGTTCGAGTTTTGTTGGAACTCCCGTCGTGGCCCAGAGTTTACTTGGGAACGAGAAGACCAAATGAAACACAAATATCCCCAGTTATTCGAGAAAAGCGAAACCACTACTGAGGCTGAAGCTACTGCGGAATTTCGGGACGAAATTCCAAACCAACAGGGGAAGGATGTGACACCCCAGGAAAACCAGGAAACCACGCAACTTAACTAGCTTCCTCAGTAACCACGTTCTAAATTTCGGGACGAAATTTCTTTCAAGTTGGGGATGATGTGACAACCCGTAACTTCAAGGTGTAAACCGTTCATTTTGGTATCTATTAATTGGACCATATACTTATTATTGTTTGAACCGTAGCCATGTCTCGCTAGTCGACCTAACCTACTTGCGTAACCCGAAACCTTTGAGGTCCAAACCATAACGTGTATATTATATATCTTACACTACTATACTAATATTAGTTGTTAGTAAATAAATAATAATAATAATAATAATAATAATAATAATCGAATATATAGGTAATATCATACCAAATGTTACCATCCCAAGTGACTCTTCTCCCCCTCTCATTGAAATGGCAGCCCAGCCAATCAAATTTAAATCCCGATTCAACCTCCGACGAGCACCGGTAAGATCTCTCTCGTCCGTAGTTCTAGTTAATGGACTCGTCGCGGTTTCGGTTCGATGTTAGCATCGTTTTATGTCTGTTTTTCGTTATGTACTTGTATGTGTAGATGATAGGTGATTATTCTTGCACATGTTGTTGATGAAGAATAACCTGTACGATGATATATATGTACTTATGTTTGTAGAGGATAGGTAGAGTATGATTTTGCGCATGAAAGTTGTCAAAATACTAGATGCGATTAGGTGTAAACAGTGAAGTATATGATGTTGCATATTACATTGGTAGGGATATTAGATCATGATTGGGAAGTTCGAGCAAAGGACTGAGTATATAGGAGTTCCGACTCGACTCCGTTTAAAGAAAAAAAAACCCGTAACCGAATCTGTGTAATATGTGATATGTGACGGTGTACGTGTATAGAGGCATGAGAACAGGTTCCGTTTCGACTTCGGTTCAAAAACACGAACTCGAATACTATCATGCATGTTGTTTTATTTATGTGATGTCGTTGATATTCTTATATGTGTGTGATTCTTTGGTTTTGAACCAAAGTTGTTTAATGGCAGTAGTATTTATAAGTTATGAGAGTATTGACTGTGATTAAAATTGTTATGGGTGTTGTCATACTTATGTGAAGGTTGTTTTGAGTTAGAATGGTTTACATTCCTTTTTGTGCCATAGTGGCATGAATGATGTATCTGATTTAAATGTTAAATAAGGCGGCAAACTAAGGAGGTACATGCTGAATGTCTAACTACTGAAAATCTTTGAAAATAATCGAGTAATATGTTAAGTTGGTAGATGATGTCATGCCATGAAGTGATTACGTGTATATTGTCATGAACCAAATGATGCTGATTTGTTGAAACAATAGTGGTATTATGGCTTTTTAGGATGAGTCTGTTGTGAAATGTTAAACACCCTAAATTAGGAATGATTTGAATGATATGAAAATATTAGAAATAAATAATTGATAATGATCCAACTTGTTTAAAAATCGACGAATGTCTTATGCGAAATTTTATGTGCATGATCACGAGTAATTTAGTGTGTGTATATGTTTATGCCATTATGATTGATATATATATACATGTGCTTATGTGCTACGCGCTAAATACATGAATACGTGACGTTAATTAAATGCAAATCTAACTAGTTATAATAACAATAATAGGACGTGATTGACCAACCCTGACCTTTAGCTATTTTAAGAGTTCTACCGAGCAAACTAAGGTGAGTTCACACTTTCCACAAGGCTTGGGATTCCCAAGGGTTGGGAATGGGTAAAGGATTTGAACTGAAACTGTGTGATCTCCGGGTTTGGAACACGTACACACCCTCTTTATTGAAGGGTGACAACACGAGATAAGGATATAATTGGAACCTGCGTAATCTCCTGGTTTGGGGATTACGTACACACCCTCTTTATTGAAGGGTGACAACACAGATACTAGACCAAAACTCTCTATCATGAAGTCCCTCCTTTTATATCGACTTAATCATCGGGCCATTGGCGAGCGGGTCATTAGTTAGATAGCGCTATTTAGGTTTGACAAGCCTCACACTGTGCCGCAGAGGACGGGCATGAACTAATGGATCTGGGCACTAGTCAATGATGATAGACATTGACGTCAGGGCACCAACTTACTTTAGTCAGTGGTCGATATGGTAAACAGGTCTAGTGGTTAACATGGGGAAGCCCCCACCAACTATGGATATGTTTGGGAAACAGGGTAAACGGATTAACTTACAACTTACAAATGAACTCCTGCTTTTGAAATAACTTAATCATGAACACCAACTGTGAACTCGCTCAACTTTGTTGTTGATTCGTTGCTACATGCCTTGTAAGTCGTTAGGTACTCATGGAGCTTGCACAGGGAGGCGCAGTCGTTGTGGGACATGGCAGTGTGTGCCATGCTAAGAACATTACTTTATTTCGTACTTAATACTTACATTGGGTTTTACAATTATGCTTCCGCTAAACACTTAACTAAGTTTTTGGTTTGAAACACCTTTCATATTGTGTGGTTGATTTTTACTTATTACTTGTTATGTTCAATATGATTGGTGGCTTGATCCTGGTCAGTCACGCCTCCAAGCGGTGATACTCCGCGTGTGGATTTTGGGGGTGTGACAATTTGAACTATGGTTTAGTTCGTTTCAGACTTTGAATCTAGTTAGTCTGAAAGGTCACACGGAGTGGCCAGTTCGTATGAAAAAGGATCAGTTTGCGTGGTATTATTAGTTCACTTCGCTTCAAAATCCAGTCTGCATAAGAGTCAAGTCCGTCTGAACTTACCTCGTTTGAACCTTAGATCGTTTAAATCTTAGTTCGTCCGAATCGCTAGTTCGTGTATACTTCAAATCGTTTGAACCTTAGGTCGTCTGAATCACAGTTCGTCTGAAGTCGTCAGTCCGTATGAAAGCTTTTCAGTTCAGTTTGTTTGAACTTCAGTTTGTTTAAGAGATTCAGTTCGTTTGTTCTTCGTTCAGGTCGTCTGAAACATTTGATCAGGTCGTTTGTATAATCACAGTTCGTCTGAGGTTGTTTAGTTCGTTTGAAAAGGTTATCAGTTCGTTTGAAAGGTTCAATTGAATCAAAAAGGGTTGTTGGCCACATAACATCATTACATGTGATCATTTCAGTTCACTATATGTGTTGGTCCAATGAGAATTGAGTGGTGAATCAAAGTGTGTCGGCCATTAATGTTTGCATGTGAAAAGGTTGCGCACTACTCAATTGAAATGAGGTCCAATTAAGAGTATATTGATTGTTCGGTCCAGTAAGATTGTGTTTAGTCTAAGTGTTTGGCAGCCCACTATAAAAACAATTCTCATACCCGAAATACATTGAACGAGTCCGCAAATCTTCGACACGAGTCCTAGATCGATTCAACCGTCATACACCATTACATATTCAGTTCTTTTAAACTGATCATTTGTTTTTGTATTCTCCAGGTGATTCACGAGGTGAACTAGTTCGCATCAAATCAGTTTGTTTCAAACTCAACTAGCTTGAACAGTCAGTTTTGTGAAATTTTGAAAAACGAAACATGGAGAACGAGTTTTATAACGCTTTTGCTAGTCCGATGACTGTTACTCAGAACACGATGCTTGAAAATGAAACTAGAACAACTCAAAAACCGCCTAAGCTTTTGGATATTGATGATTGTAGTGGATGGGCTGAACGATTTGGTAACTGGGTTGAAGCTTATCATTTAGATGCATGGGAACATACTGAAGTTCAATATTTTAGACCAGTTGGTAGCGATCGAGAGAAAATACCAATTAGAGATTTGAGTGCTGAGGAGAAAAAGAAATACAAAGATGAGAAGTTGATGGTTAGTTTGTTGCAGCAGGCGATTAAAGAAGACATCTTGATTTTACTTCAACATAATGGAACTGCACATTCGATATGGACAGAATTAGAAGCAAAGTTTCTTGGTAGTGATGACATGCTTAAGAACAAAAAGTCGTTGATGAAGAAGGAATTCGATTTGTTCTGAGGTTTAAGAAATGAAAGTACCAAGCAGATCATTGAAAGATACTGCAATTTATTGAAAAACAAGAATAGATTGAGTATCAGAAAGGATAAAGATGAGTTGATTGAAAAGTTAGCTGATGCGTTGACACATGATGAGTGGGGCACGTATCTTATGATGTTGAAAAACAAACCGGGTTTTAGTGATCTAACATTGAGTGATTTTATTAAATAGCTTGAAGCTCAAGAAATGGAGCAAAGAGAGATAGCGAGAATGAAGAATTATGATGGAGAGCAAGACATTGGTTTGTACTACAAAAGTGGTATTAATGACAAAACCAAGTTTTTGCCAAAAGTTGAAACTGCTTTCAATACAACGGGATCTTCTGAAAAGCCATCTCAAGGATCAAGTAACAAGATGGGATTTTCTTCATTTCCAACATTTGATCCACACTTTTCTACAACAAAGAGTGGCAAAGTACTTCAATGCAATATTGCTTTAAACCTTGAAAATGATCAGAATTATACCGAGGAAGTTGCTAAAAGCCACATGTCGTTGTTGGTAACTGTGCTTGAATCCTATGGAGGTTTAGTTGCAAGAAAGATTGGAAATCCAATGATAACAAAAGAAGATTACGATCAAATTGATGCTGAAGAGATGGAATTGATGGATATAAAATGGTGCATGGCTAGTGTATTGAGACGAGCTGAAAAGTTTAAAGAAATTACAGGCAGAGATGATTTTCGCGATGCACATGTTTCAGCTTTAGGATTTGATAAGTCTAAAGTTACTTGTTTTCGATGCAGGGAAAAGGGTATTTCAAGAGGGAGTGCACAAATCGTGAAGCAAGTGGAGCTCAAAATCCCTTTGGAAATAATGATTACTATCGAAAAGCGTTATATCATCAAGTTGCTCAACAGACACATCAACAACAACAACCACAAACAGCTCATGGTAGGAAAGAGATTGAAGATTCAAAGAGAGCATGTCTTGGAAATCAAGAAAATGGAAAAGGTTTCAGTTGGGATAAATACATTCCAACAAATAGTAAAGTATGGGTGGCAGAACAAGAAGATGAAAAATTGGCAGAAGGTTTCAGTTGGGACGATTATTGTCCAGACAAAGAATTCCTGAAGAAAGGATTTGTTGCTCAGGTTATTAATGATTATACTAATGATTATTGGTCAGAAAAAGTCAGAAAACGTTTGAATGGTGAAACTGAGAAAAAGAAAGTAGTTGCAGAAGAAGTTCAAGTGAAAATTGTTAAAAAAATTCCAGCATTTGAAATCAAAACAGATGATGAGGTAGTCAAGGTTGCTGGGAAGTGTATGAATTGTGATTCTCTGATAATGCAGAACAATGAATTGCTGCACAACATAAAAAAACTGAAAGAATCATATGATACTTTGAACAGAGAGATAAATAAGTATAAAAAGTCAAGTAGTGAACAAGCTGTAGCAATGAATACACTCAAAGGAGCTTACATGAGACAGCTTAATGATGTCAACTACTACACAGAGAAGTGTGCTGAGCTTGAATTGAAGTTGGCAACACAAAGAATTGAAACTGAAAGAGTTAACAATTTATTAAAAAGTTACTCATGTTCTACTTTTGTTGTTGACAGGATTTATCCCATAGTGGAAAAATTGAAGACATTTGAAGAAGAGAAGACTTCGGAAGAAGAAAAATCTGTGACAAAAGAAGATGATGAAGTGAATACATCTGGTAAGAAATCAAGTGTGGTTTATAACAAATGTCCGCCACCTGTTGAAAATGCATATTCTCCACGAAATGCTAATTCTGAAAGAGTCAAAAAGGCAACGAACTTACAGTGGGAGTCTAAGTCGTCAGATAATTTGCCAGAAAGTATAGATGTCACTTTCACGTCGTCCGATACTGGTCATGAGTCCGAGTTAATAAAAAAGGTGGTCGATCAGGTGTTGGATAAGGATGAAACAGAGGAGTCAATGTCGGAGTCCAAACCAGAGTCAAAGTCTGAGTTCAAATCGTCAAAATCAACAGTCAAAATTGACAAACGGGTTTATGATAATAAGTTTCTGTTATCAAAATCTAATTTGAATGAAGAACCGGTCAAAGTAGCTTATACTTTGAAAGATTCTGAAAATTATATTCTGATGAAGTTTTTCCAATAAGAGGTGTTAAACCGGAAATGATTAAACAGGTTTTTAAACTGACAGAAATTAATATTTCTGAAATAAAAGATGTAAATCTTTCTGAAAAACCTAAACCTTACACCTCAAGAGTTCAACAACGTTTAAACAATAAAAAAGGTTACAGTTCTGGTTCGAGTTTTCAAAAGAAATCAAACCATAACGGTAATTTCAAAAAGAATGGATTAGGTTTTATTCCACCGAAAAATTATAAAAATGAGAAAACTTATAAATCTAAAACTGTTTTTGTTTCAAGAACAAGTGCTGAGAAAGAACAAAAGAGTTCATTCTGGAAGGAGACGAACAAGGAATTCCTTGCAAAGAAGCAAGAAGAGATAAAGAAAAGTGTTATTCAGAAGAAGACCGAGACAAGAACCTGTTTTCAATGTAAAATAGTTGGCCACATTGCCAGAAATTGTCCAAAGATAATACAGACAAAACAGGAAGTCTCTGGTAAACTGAAAGAAAAAGTTGTTGAGAAAACTGAACTTACAACCAGAAAATTTACAGGTTTTGAAAACTCAACTTTTGAGGTTGGTGAATGTTCAAGGAATGTTTTAAAAAGAAAAGAAAACCTGAAAAATAAAAAATGGGTGGTTAAGGGTTCAGGGAATAGTTCTTGTGATGAATCTGATTCCACAAAATCGGAGGAGCCAAAAGTTGTTATGAAAGAAAAGAATTCAGTTCCGATTGTGGATGATGCAAACTTTCCACCACTGCGGGCTGAAAATTTTAAGAAAAAAGTTGGAAAAGTCGAAATCTCAAATCAATTCTATTCTGAAAAGAAAGAATTTGATGTTGAGAAAGTGTTTAATGGAAATGTTAAAAAGATATTTGGTAAAATAGTTGATGGGAAGGTAAAAGGGGTGAAAGAATTTTATGAAACAAAAAGAAGTGTTCAAACCCTTGAAGAAGTTGAGAAGGTTCCACCTAAAGCTGGTCAGGCTTGGGTGTCTGTATTCTTTACTTAAAATCCTGACTTGCCGGAGCCCCCAAGTAGGTAATCGCGGAGCATGAATCGGCATCATTCTTTGTTTATGAAAATTTGTTTTTGTATAAGTATGACTTGCCGGAACTCCCAGGTTGGTGAGTGAGGAGTAGGAATCGGCATTCTGAAAATTCAACCTACATGTGGTATTCGTTGGTAAGCCATGTGGTTGAAAAAGAGTTTGTGATAAAAGTGTTAAAATCAAGGTCATTAGATTGAACTTGATTGGATTATTCTTACAAGTGGTAAATCAGGGACATTAAGTTGTATCTGATTTCCTACAAGTGGTTGAGAAACAATATGATGAGTTTATCCGCTAACCTACAAATGGTTAAAATCAATCAACAAAACTTATTTTCTGGAAAAACCATTTGATTAAAACAAACTTAAGTGTTTTGAGATCACAATGGGAAAATAGTTTGTTGTGAGGGGGAGTTCTGATTGTTTATGCCAAGTGGATGGCGAATTGAAGCAATTCGATATCAGTTGTCAAGTTATCTGTACAGATTATTTTCAAATTTCCTTTAAATGTGTTTGAATTTTAGGGGGAGTAAGAATTTCAGAAAATCCAAAAACATTTGAAAATTTGAAAAAGACAAAAACATGATAAAATCAAAAATCGAGTGTTGTTGTATAAAAGAGGAAATGATAGTACATCAGTGGACTGTCACGACATGCTAAAGAATTGGAAAGTTAAAATGTAATAAACGGTCTCACTGATGATGTGCCAGTAGGTTTTTGCACATTTAGTAGATTGTGACGAGATATAAACCTAAATTTCAAACTTGCTTATATCGTGGGGAAACATCTCTCGGATATATGGGTAACCCCCGAAATCTTGTTTGAAAGGTCCCTCTTTCTGAGATACTAGGTCTTTATGCTCAGTGATATCTGGGGTATTATCCCGGGACTTCTGATTTTGCGGAAGCAATGGCCTAGTCCCCGGAGAGTACTTTCTGCTTGCTTGAAATATAGCGCCGCCCTCAGCAAAAATGATGAAACAATAAAATTGATAATCATTGCTGTTGTAAAAAAGATCCTCTAAAGGGGACCCACCCAAGTCGAACCGTCATCTCTCTGCTGAACGGAAGTTCTGACCTGAGCTCTCACGGTTTCGCAATTTAACCCCTTACAGATATCATCTGTGGTATACTCACCTGTAAGACTGAATATTGGGATCTGGATACGGGAGTATATTCTGAGGTGGGACACGCGATTAAGTTTAAGTACTTAAGATATTAATCTCGTATCTCGAAGCAATTGAACTTTGTGTAAGAATTTAAATGGATCAGTATACTGACAATCTAAGTGAATCGTTTAAAACTAAAAATGTTTAAAGCTTAACGGTGTTGGTGATGTGTCTCATAAACTGATATGATCCTCTTGCACAAGCTCACAAAAATATTGTCTGTAAATATTTCTTTACTGCATTTCTTTACATCAAAAATTTCAAAAAGATTTTAGTGTGTTTTAGCATAAATTTTTGAAAAATTAAAAAAAAATTTCGACAACTGATGTTGGAGAGTTGATTTTCAAAATTCCAAGTGCTAAACTTGATGAACAGGTTTGGGAAAGAATAAATGAAGAAGTTGTGTTTTCAGTGGTTATCAAAGATTAAATCATTTTTGAACTATACCTGGTTTCTAAATTTTGCAAAATTTATGAAACTTATTTTTGGGTAGAGTCATGCAGGATAAACAGGTTCCGATACCAGAGTTAAATGAGTGTCAGGTTACGATCTAAGAACCTGTGGAAAGTGAATTCCAGACTGCGATCCCAGCTTAGTGAGAGGGGGAATCTGAGGACATCAAGAGAGAGTCTGAAGATAGTAGAGACAGATTCGGATTCTGAAGATACTTGTGGAAGGAGCTCAGATATATAGGTTGCAATTGTGGAAGAAAGAGAAAGAGATTGATTGTGGATGCTTACAATGGAGAATTTTTGAAGAAAGTGAGTAGACTGATAAAGACTGAAGGTTTGACAACTGAAGACTCGACACTGAAGACTCGCCAACATTCGAGGGGGAGTCTGTTGGTGCATGCGTCTGTCGACTTCGTCTTGTATCGAGTCGTGAAATAAAATAGATGAAACAAGTCACACAGTTCGAAATTAACAGGATACAGAGGTGAACAAGCCAGTTCAAACGAAGTGGCCAGTTCAAACGAATTGGACCAGTTCGTACGAACTGGAGATGCTCGTTCAAACGGACTGGAAATAGTATAAATAGGTGACTTGTGATTTTCATTTGGAACTTTGTCATTCCGGTAGCGAAGCTCTGCCGAAGTATCTCCAGGTCTGTAATCATCATCAAATCAATACAAGAGATAGATTAAGTGATTCTAGTGTGTATACAGCTGAAATAACACCGATACGTTTGATTCCGCCTCTCGTATTGGACGAGATCTCTTCTGAACGACTCGTTTGGTCGTGCAAACGATCCTACAAATCAAAACCCAATTGTAAAACAAATAGTATATTAAATATACTTTAGTTGTTAAAAATAATAATTTTCAGTAGTATATAAAAAATATACTTTGGATTTATAAGTAACATATTAAACTATGCTTTAAATTATATGTTGGTTTTGTATATTATCACATATGAGAGCATATCAAATTATACTTTTGGGAGTATAACTAAATATACAAAAACAATGTGATTTAAGAATTCATTCAGACCTAGTGCATCAAAACACACCTTTGAGACTATAGGGATACCACAAAGGCAATCCCTATTTGGATGGAGAAACAAATTGATTTCAGACATTCCATGACAACAGGAATGGGGTGTCAAATCCTATAGCGCTATATCATACTACCAATCGGTCTGGTGAACATAAAATAAGTACAATTCAACAATTAATTTTATAATCTTTGAAAAATCAGAGTTTTGATCTTAAATAATCATTCAGTTTGTAAAAAGATAAGTACAAATATGTATAATCAATTTTACTTTTGAAAACATGAAAATAACAGATAGGTACACATGCTTCACCCCAAAACAATTTGAAAACAGTAAAAGAGGGGACTATGTACTCACTTGAGAATGCTTAGGAGTCTTTAACAACTACCAAGCAAGCTAGAGGGAGCACGGAATCAAACGGCACCTAATATAGGTAACTACATAAATAAATCGGACCTAATTCGGAAGATCGGATAGGATGAGGTCTCGTAAACCAAATGAGTGTGGGATCTCATATGATATGGTTTAACAAGGCCTACATACTAAAATGAAACCTAACCTAAGTGCTTACGACCCATTACGACCCGTTTAGGTAGCTTACTCTGCTTTAACGCGTCGTTCGCGTAAAACGCGTTTGGACCGCCTAACTAGTCCTATGACAAGTATTATATGCCCTAACCTACTTAATTATGTTGCATAATTAGTTAAATGACAAAAGTTTGGGTTACATATGCTTAAATATCAATTATGCATAAAAAGGGCATTTTGGTCATTTTCTTAAGGCATATAAACTACCTATCATACAACTATTTAAATGAAGTGACCATAAGGTATAACCTCGGAAGGTTATTCCCTATACAACTCTGGTCACTAACCATGTCTGGTCGGATCCTAATGATCGACCAAACGGGTCTAGTTCGAAAGTCTAAGCGGTTGTTTAGACCGCTTGACTTTTGACTCTACATAAGCACTAAACCTAAACTGACGAGCTAAACATGCTAAAACATGTTTAGTTAACATAGAAAACAGGTTTGGTATCAAAACAAACGGTTTTGATACCTAAAAGTAGTTTGGTTACAAAATACACGAGAATACGCATTTTGGCCGAAACTACGACTCGTCACTAAACCTAGATAATGTGGTAATCAGTAGGTATAGTCACTAGGGACTATAACCATCGTGATTACGCTCACGTTATGAAGTTCAAACGAACTTCGCATTGACCATAAACTAGTCAATGCAGAAAGTCAAACGCAGTTTGACTTTCAGACTCGAAAAGCGATAAAAGAATGAAAGAATACTTACAAAGGGTCCCAGCAATTAAATCTTGATCCAAATAACTCAGGTATGAAGCAAGGGCTTCAACTTAGAGCACATTAGATCAGATTTGTGTGAATTGCAAGGAATGGAGGTGTGGGTATTTATAGGAAAATCATAACCGTTAAGATCGTTTCTCGATAAACGAGCTTCAATCCTAGCCCTTCATGTGTGCCCCTTGTTTTGTAATACCTTGGGTACCCCTAGAATGAGCCCTTGGTCTCCAAAATACCATTTGCAAGAGGTAAAATCAGGCAGAACAGCTGGAAACAGGCTGTTAACAATTTTCTGCTGAACTGGGCCTCTCACGCGGGCCGCGTAAGGTTTACATATATCTTACGCGGGCCGCCTGGCCATCTATTACAGAATTGCATTTTTGGTCCCTGAACTTCAGAATCTTGCATTTTGAGGTGTTTTTGACATGTTTAAGCCCTGTTAACCTCATTTCAAGGCTCTAAAATGATGTTAAACTATTGGGAACTCAAAACATGCTCAAAAATATCTCAGATGTCAGCTCGTTTGGTTGTACGGTTGCGTTGTTCGGTTAATTACGGTGGAAGTCGTAACGATCAATAAAGTTATGTCAGCACTTTTTGACGCTTTTAGTCCCTATTGATCAATAAAGTTTATTTTAGCATACTGAACCCCTCAAAGCCTATTTCTAAGCTATGTAAAGGATATTTTGGGTATTTTTAACTTATGATCAAGTTCCGGAATGTTCGTTACCATACAAATTGGTATAGTTTCGCAGTTTGACACAATTAGTCCCTGCGATCGAACAAACTTGATTTCAACACACCAAACCATCCAAAACTTATTTCTAAGTTATGTGAAGGTTATTTAAGGTATGTTAATCCTATTTCACTATTCCGAAGCGTTTGTTGCATTAAACTGGTTATATTTACGCATCAGTGCGCGTTTAACCTTCTAGAAACCGATTTAAAGCTTGAAATCGAACAAGAATTGATATTTGCAAACGACACACATATTTTTACAAATACCAAGTATGAAATACAATATTTCATTGGTTTGGCATCTGTTTGATGGTTGAAGTGACACAGGTGTCACAAATGCTGTCCAACTGGTCTCGCGGTGCTGTAATCGTTGAATAATCAATAGAGACCAGATTGAAATTGACTGATCTCTGTCATATCTATCTTCTACTCCTTTCTTAGTCGTAATAAATGTACCGAACACGACGTTTCGGGACCGAAGCTCCGTCGAACTCAACGGATCCTGGAGTCAGCAAGATCCGAGATGATGTAATTAACAAAAAGATTTGAATTTGATCAGAGATGCAATTAGAGATGATGGGAGATGATCAGAGATGCAATTAGAGATGATGGGAGATAATGGGAGATGCAATTAGAAATGATGGGAGATAATCAGATATGAAGGCATTCTTCAACAAAAATTCAAATTTCTTGAAGAGCGCGAAGAACACGATGAAGAACCCGAAGAACGCGATGAAGATCTTCAACAAAAATGCACAATTTCTTGAATGTTTGATATCTAAATGGCTCTGATACCAATTGTAAGTCCTGAAAAACGGATCAAACAACGATATCAAACAATCACCAAGGATGGACGGAATCCAAGCTTGATGATATTCAAGAAATCAAGAACAAAAAGAAAGATTGTTGAATTGAATGCTTAAACTTGCATACAAAGTGTTTGTCTAATACAAGTTTCTAAAAAATAAACAACCAACACATGCTCCTGATTTCCATTTACTATTTATAGTAAGGGTTTAGGGAGCATTTCCCCCAAAACCCTAGGCCCATATTCCCCAAAGCCCACTCTAATACCCACCTTCTAGAAGCTTGGTCCATTTAGTAATTATCCTACTAATACATAAACCTTTAGGTAACATGGCCTGACTGTAAGACAGACCAGTCAACGTGAAGAAGCAGTGGGTAAATTCAGGGAAAGGGTAAGAATGTCCAATTTGGAACGGGGCTGCTGGAAAACAAACCCAGGTAGAGGATACTGAATCAGCTTTGAGAGAAGAATCAAAAGGACGAAACATTGTATTTGGTGGAAAACGAGTAAAAAACTGATCAATCTCAGGATTAGTGAATCTACAAAACTCTGAAGAAGGAGTCTTCAGCAACTCTTGACTTTTCGGTGGGCTATCAGAACCGTGATCCTAGTTTGGTGATGATCTAGTGACCATTTTTGTCATGATGATACTGAAGAAGATGAAGGATTAAAAAGAAAGAAAAGGATTTTTGGAGAAGAAGGAGAATACATGATTATGCTCTGGAATGGAGATTATAAAGGATCTTCTGATCTTTAAATAAGTCCTTGATCTTATCTCAGTCCTATATATTAGCAATGATATCCTATGGTGATCAAATCAGTGACGTCATTCTTATCGTAACGACTAGTTGATATCTCAACGGCTAGTCCGCATTGAATGAAAATATGACAGAATAAATTTTGTTAATAATCAGCCATAATTGGGGGCAATTGTTAGGGGTTAATTTTTATAACTATGGATCACTTATCCTTAGACCGGCCTGGATCACTGATCCTTAATAAATGATGCAGGAAGTCTGAGGATCACGGATCCTTATTATTTTACAAGTTTGCTAACAATTGTTCTCTGTATTTTCTCATGATAGTATGCATGTCATGGACGACGTGGACCAAGTCATGGCGAGAATCTTGGTCCATAATCGTTGAAGATGCCACACATGTTCAATTAGCTCAATGTATACTAGCTTGGACATGGTCACCCTACATTTTCGGACTTAGTTGTTATTTCCATTTAAAGGAGATGATCAAGTGTTTAGATAGGCAAATTGTCATTAGCAAAAACATACACACTCTCTCGAATACACACTCACAATTAGCAAACATCCATTGTACCACACTTGATCAACATCCGAAGTTGTAAACGCTTTTGTTCAGTATAGTTGATAGTGATACTTTTCACTATCCGAGGTTTTTTATGCCGGAGATCACATAAGGATGAATGGCTTTTTCCTCGTATAAATCATTGTGTTCATTGTTCTTAATATTACACATTTGATCATACACTTGTTTAACATTCAAGCACACTACCTCACAAAATCAGATTTGGTTACATTATCCTTTGTTTGATTTTTGACCAAAACAATACATAACAAAAGATAAACTATAAATGAATACTAAATACAAAAACATGAACAACAGGCCAATCTATGGCTGCGGATCTTGTTGCTAATATCGTCCACGAGGCGGAATGCATGATCGAACAGGTAACCCCTCACGTTGTCGTCTCTTTTGCGTATCCTCAACCAACTAGTGTAGCATATAAGAAAGTGTGTCGACCATATCACTAAGCGTGTAAACATTAGCTCGTAACTGCAGATATGCAGCTGCTCCCTGGTCAGGACCTGGAACAACGTGATACGGAAACTGAGGCGCCCTAGGCGGTGGTCGCGGCTGCGGAAGCTCTAGAGTGTCAATATCGGGTTCATGCTTTTGGATTCCCCCAGGCTGGGGTGGCGGATATACCGGGTCAAGGTGTGCAGGAAACTGAACTGGCTCATAGGGATCCCGACCCCTGTTTTGAACCGCGTGTTGAGGACAGGGAACATCTTATTAAGTTTCATCCCCCACATCGAGCTCCTACAGAGCCTCGAGGGTTCTATCATTGGCGGTAAGTGCGAGTCCCCGGTCAGGGAATAGCCAAACAAATGGGCTATCACGGTGACGTACACGCCGCTGTACATCTGTCTATGATCCTACCGATGATGTGCGGAGGAAAAATATTGCACCAAACCATGTGCGAGAGCGCACGACCTCTTGTATAAGAGGTAGTAAAAGAAAAATAGATCCCCGCTCATACACCACTCTCGACTCTTCCGACGAGTCGTGATGGAAGTGGCGATCAGCCTGCGTAGATACCTGCAGAGAGTGTTAGTAATAATAATTTAATTATAAGTAATATTAACAATGACAATAAATGTACATGTGGAGCAGGTCAGCAATAGTTGAAACCCTCCCTATGGAGAGCAAGTGGTCCCAAGTGTCCTTTTCTGTAATCAGATCCCAAAACCCTTAAAGCATGGGTTTATCAACCACCACCAGCCCCTATGTATACGTATGTTTCTTAGTTAAATATTTTATTTTAAAGTAATAATTTAATAATACTAGTTTTAATAATAAATGTACATGTGTATAAATATATGTACCGATCTCATCCTATAGGTATAAGCAGCAACGGACTTCAAACTGTAGCATCATAGCATGCTCCACACCAGTTAGACGGAAAGAAACCTCTAGGGAAGGGGGCTACGCCCGGTCCTGTGGCTCCTCTGGCTGGTTGGCCTGACGAGAATGGAACGAGAAGGACAGCAAAAAGTCGACGAGAAGCTCTCTGTAGGTCGGCAAAATAACTCAAAAAAAAAACGATCCCATGACAAATCAATTGGAACAAACTAAGGGGCTCTAGCTGTCTCACCGATGGTCTCAATACACGTCCAGTCGGTCGCATCGTGACCTATGACGTGCATCCTACTAAGCTTGGCGCAATGGCCAACGGCGTCGGTTTAAGGGAGAAAGTCCAAGTATGGGTGACCCAAAAGTGGATCCACCGGCTAAGGCGGCTACTACTGTTATTGCTCCTCGATCTGGTTATCCATCTTGTCGTTCATCATCATCATCATCATCATCATCATCATCATCATCCTGGAAAAACATGATATATAATAATAATAATAATAATAATAATAATAATAATAATAATAACAATAATAATAACAATAATAATAATAATAATATATAATAGTACACGGTATCACGGAATACCCATCACGCGCCATCACGTATCGTTCCACACCCTCCCTAACAATAACAATAACCATAACAGTAACATATAATATATAATAGCCACATATCATTTCATACCCTCCCTTCAAGCCCATTCACACCGTCTAATAGCGTAAACCTAATTAAAAATATCTATAATGTCTATTAACGGGAACAATGTGATTTCATTATCAGGGTTCTAGGGATAGTCATCACTCATCATACTTGTTTACTCATCACATCCAATTACCATTTGACACCTCATTCCATCACGTTTCACTCTATCACACTTGCAATGGTCATAACAATCCATCACACTTATCACACCCAATCACAACATAACACCTCAACATCAAAGTCAAACCCACACACACAACACACACCATCACCAACATAATACTCATCACCATTTCCATCCCCATCACTCGTGATACACCCCTTGCAGCGGTGTATCACGCACCACCCATCACGTGCCATCACGTACCCACCCTGACCATCATCATAATTGATGTTATTTTTAGTGGGAACGCTTTCTTTCTTCTACCACTCCAATAATCCTAAAATGTTTATAAGCACTACATTAATATATTTTTATTTATATCACTTATATTTGCATTTTGCGATTCAAATATGCATATTTTATCACCATTTACAATTTTACATATATCAGTTTCGACGGAAAACATGATGGGTTATTGAATTGTTCTTAAGAGTCTACAAATTTCTCATATGTTAACATAGAATAATTTAATGTCTTTGCAAAAAACTTCAAATACATGTTCGGTAATGTATAAAGTAATTTTAAATTTCAATATATGTGACTTAAAAGAGAAAAAATGAAATACATTTTCCCTTCAAAAAAGAACTGAGTTCACAAGATCCATTAACATGCTAATCAAAACTCTTCTGGGATGCTTTGAAGGGCAGGTCTCCAATGACTCCGGCAATCAACTTTCACGCGATCTGAATTTGCCCTCGTCACGTTTACCGTATCATTCACCGTTGCTTTTAGTGACTTTGAGGCCATGGATCTCGATAATTGTCGATAATTATATCCTTTATCACGATTCTCTTTGTTGTTGTAGCTTTTCTTAATAACTTGTTCCAAATCTCGCCTTTTAATCAAGATTTTCATCCTCACCACCCCACCATCTTCCACCGTTCGAGAAACCAATCCACCACGAACCGCCACCGCCTTAAGAATCTCGAGACTTCTCGTAGCCATTTCGTACTTTCGAATATGATCGTTCTCTGTCTTCTTTATTTTGGCTTTGTTTTGAAAACTTGAAGATAAATATTAATGGATAGACTAACGTTTTGCATGGTTTATATAGGTGAGGATGTAATTAAAAAATAATTAATAAGTATAAACACAGCACATGAGACTATTAGGTGGCTCAAATGAAAGAAGGAGAATGTCAAACACATTACCTGTAACAATAATAAAAAAGTTTATACAAAATTTCCAAAAATGCCCTTACCTGAACGTGGTTGTTTAAAAAGGGTTGGGGGTAATTCGGTCTAATTAAAAAAGTTAGGGCACGCGCTCACCGACGCCACCGGGCACATGGAGGTGCTCTTTGGCGGAGGAATATCATGTGCACAACGCGGTGTGCCGATTATTATTAAATACGTGGTATTTTCATCAACCGGTGGTGGTTAGTTACAAACTTTATTTATATGTTTTTGTCCCACTTGATGTGTAGTCTGACCATCAACCGGTGGTGGTTAGTTACAAACTTTATTTATATGTTTTTGTCCCACTCCATTTAGCACAGCAACCGGTGCGGAACTGGGGTACGGAGATGTAGGTGTACAAGGAACGGTAAAACTCAAAAATTCAAGATACGGGTACAGCAAAGGTAAGGCAAAAAAATATAAAAAAAAGTTAAATATATTAGACAATAGATAAACAAAATAATTTATATGTTTTTAGTACTTGATCAAACAAAATAACAAATAATAAATAACAAAAACTGAAACTTATTTAAAGCGTTTGAAGTATTTTGTTAGCTCAAAATAACATTTAGGGTAAATTACTTTTTGAGTCCCTGTGTTTTATGGTTTTAACCACTTGAGAACAAAAGCAAAAAGTTTAACGACCTGAGTCCCCATAAGCATTTTCTTTAACCATTTGAGTCCAAATTTTTAACATTGTTAGAATATTTTGGTTAAGTATTGTTAAATGACCAAAATACCTTTATAGTTATAAAATAAAAAAATAAAATAAATGCCCTATATTAACACAGACCTTACTCTGTCTTTAACAAACTCAACACTCAGTCTCTCTCTCTCTCTCTCTCTCCAAACAACCACCATCGTAACCATTCTCCGGACTCAAAATAAATTACCTCAGCGTCATCATTCCACCACCGCACCTTAACCACCACTCCACCACCACATCTGCCACCACCATCGTGAACCGTCACAAATCAGCAAAACCTCAAACCCACATTCAAGTTCCCCATGATCAAACACCCCTCACAAATCATCATTCACAAATCTACTTATTTAAAAAGCAGTTCATCCAATTTACATAATTCTCCAAAGCGATTAGTTCGATACCTTTATATTGCCTCTGTTGAACTTTTATAAAAGGACATGCATCATCTGAAACCTTTTTCGCTCAGCTTATCACCCCTAAATTTGAGCCATCTTCTATCTTTATGAGTCATCTTCTTCAAATCAACCCATTCTCAGCATTATATCGACCCGACCCAAGCAATTATCCAGATTAGGGTTACCTTACAAGAGCAGCAACACTTAATTTTACAATCACTGTTTTGAATCAAGATCCTCCGGCGGAAAAGCACCGGCGGCCGGAAACCCACCTCTAACCGCCGCAGCCGCTGCCCAAATGACTGCGGAACAGACGCCATTATCGAAAAATGAAGGTGAATTTGGTAGTAATCATGAAAATGCCATCAAGAAGCAGATGGGTTTTGCTAAGAAAGACATAAAGATTAAAACCCTAATTTGCATTTGGTGTGTTTAACAACTTAAAACCCATAAAGCTTCATACTTTGGGAAAAATAAGAGTGGAGTTTAAAGTGAAATTTGTAGAGTATAAGATGCCTATGAAGATTGAACTGATGATGGGGTATAAAGTAATGAAATCTATAAAGATGAAGAGAGTGTGTTGAATGAATGAATGATCGGAAGTATAAGATGCCAGATGAAGATTGAATGTTGTTATGGTGGTGGTGACGGCGTTAGGTTGGTGATGGTGGTGTGGTTGAGAGAGAAGGGGTAGAGACATGAAGAGAGATAATCAGTGTCTGTTGTGTGTGTGTGAGTGGTTGTGAGATAGTTTATATATTATTAACAATTAATAATAATAATAATAATAATAATAATATGTGGGGTATTTTAGTATTTTAATGAAAATCTAACAGAAAATTCAAACAGAGTTAGAAATTTGGACTCAAATGGTTAAAGAAAATGCTTATGGGGACTCAAGTCGTTAAACTTTTTGGTTTTGAACTCAAGTGGTTAAAACCCATAAAACACAGGGACTCAAAAATTAATTTACCCTAGCATTTAATGAATAAGGCTCGTAAACTGTTTTCTCACTTCTTCTTTCCAATTTAAACCTAATACCAGAACACCTGCTGAACTACTGCCACAACATTCATGTTACCATCTTTCTTCTAGCGAGTAAAACGTCCCCATAATGTTTTGGAGTCGTCCCTAATAACCCGGAAATGTTTTGGATCCGTCCCCATAAACCGGAAACGTTTAGGAAACGTCCCCATGGCGTCCCCGTGACGTTTTCGTCCCCAAAACGTCCCCGGGACGGGTACTCCATGCTTTCGGGCGTCCCTGTGCTTCATAGGTCCCACTTAATGTGTAATCTAACGATTTTACATGTATTAAAGAAATTTCAAAAGATTTTAAATCTATTAAAGAATTTTTAAAATATAAGCAACTAATAATTTTTTTACGCGTGTTACGGTGACTTCAAAACGTAAAGTAACTCGAATTTATACCATCCAATGAAAAGGTTTTATCTCTGGCCCGACTCGTTTCGAAAAAATTACGTTAAAAGATAGAATAGCTGAAAATGTATATAAAAATAAGAACGAAATGTATTACATTTGACACGATACATTTGTGAAAGAAATTTTCGTCGAAATACAAACCAACTTGAATTTATACTAATACTCACATAAAAATAAGCACGTAAGAAAATAATGTTATATAAGTTGAAGAACGGTACGACACGATGCCACATCATTAAAATGTAAAGGAACTCAAATTTACACGTCTAATGAAAATGTATAATTCTAATCCAATTTTTTTTTAACAAAATTTATGTTAAAACGTAGAACAACGGAAAACGTATATAATAATTAGCATGAAAAAAATATTATATTTAACACAACTCATTTCAAAAAAAAAAAATATGACGAAATGTAATTGTAACACCTCGAAAATTCACGTCCTATAATGTGTTGACACGTGTCATATGTTTGAACGTGTGAAAGAATGTTATAAAAGGATTAAAGTTGACAATCATGGAAAGTATGTGAATATACGAGTTCTAAATGTCAACAGTGAATAAATATATTGTACATTAACCCTACACGATGCTCATACCTTCAAACGAATAAATCATGGATCATACGAAGCTAAATATGAAAGAAAGTGAGAGATTACAAACTACAGGGGTTAAATGTGTCAACATGTTTAAGTTATACCTCTGAGTGACCTTTTGACAAACTCGAAGCTTTGTAACTGTTAATTATGCTCACTAGAATGCATGATATAAATTTCATAAAGTTTCGTTATCGTATGAGAAAGTTATGATCAAAATCGTATACAAGGGGTTAAAGCGTCAACGTCGAAGTTTATGACTTTTCGGGTAACAATAAAGTTAACCTAGGACTAAACAAAGTGGGTAAATGTCTTAAAGCCCTTATAAGTCAATTTAGAGGGCTCATTGTGCAAAACAAGACGTGAAAGCGACCTTTAGAAGGACCGGGGACCAAAACTGCAAATAATGGAAAATTGGTTTGGCTAGACAACACATGCTCGCGTAGCGCGAGCACTAACCTATATGCCGTCGCGCTACGTGACGGCCTTATCTGATCAGAATTCTGATTTTGTTGGATTCTTGTCTGCCATAGCCATTGTAACCGCCTTTAACTCGATTTTCCTCATCTTGCTTGACCCCTAAACAACCCCTAGACACTTAGGGACATCTGGAAGTGATCCAAGGCCATGGTTAGACTTGTGTGTCAATGATCCATGAGTTCTTGAGCACTATATAAAGGGCCAAGGTTGCAACCAATTCTTCACACCTTCCTTCAGCATTTCTGATCATTTCTGGAGCTCCAAAGCAGGCTCAAGTGACACTAATCGTGCATAGGACTCTTGTAAGTATGCTTAACCTTTCTTAGTTTAGTTTTTGCTTAGTTTTAGCTTAAAAGTCAAACCGTCGTAATTAACGGTTGACTTAGCGATTAATCATTGATGGTTCAGTGATTAGTCGAATTGAAAGTAGTTATAAGTTGGTAATTATGTGGGTAATAAACCCTTAAAAGGGTTCCCCCTGATTTCCACTCTAACTAGGTCTAATGTCGGGTCAAACTTGTTATTAAAAAGTCAACATAATGCTTATTTTCTAATTTATGCATAATTAGCAATGTAGAACACATACAACCTGTTTGATCATTAATATAACTTGGTAATTAGTATAAGAACATGTCTAAACATGTTCAACCCGACAATTTACTGTTTAGACCCGGTTCGGAACCGAATGTCGCAAAGCTTTGACTTTTGCTTTGACTTCAGTTCTGACCCGTTTAGGCATGTTTTAGAAATGCCTCAGAGCTTTAATTGGACTAGGTTACATGCTAGTATAACCCTCTGTGATTATACACCTTGGTTCGTTAGTTATCCAATTAATATGCATGATTCCGTTTATTGCTCATATGTTGACCATTATGCCCTTTTCACCATAAAACGTGATTTTTGAAAATGTAAAAGAGTAGAAACCTTAGTTACTGAATTATAAACTTGCACCCAAAATTTGACATCAGTTTGAGGTATAGATTGAGAGTTATGCTCATTAGCGTAATTAGAAAGCTTCTTTAGCGATTAAACGGCGTAATTAGCATATAGCCTATTTAAACCTACTTTTTGATATCAAACTTATTACTCACTGATGTAATATATTATTTTGGGATTTTTGAAGATTTTTAATTAATTTTAGGCTGAGCATAACTTATAGTCGTAAGCTTAATCCGGTAATTGTCGGTTTTGCCCTTACGGGCTATAAAATGAGTTTTACATATCTAATTGACTCCAAACCTTTTGCTACTGATTTTAAATGATAAATAAATTATTTTAAGCCTTCTGGAATAATAAAAATATCAGCTTTATGTATAGAACCCGGAAATGGCTTCTAATCGCCTTTTTAAGCGTTTTTAACGCATAGTATGTACTAGAACTATTTTAAACATACAAGGGTTGATACCTACTGATATTTTAGGTAAATTATAATATTTTAACAGTAAGCAAAAGTTGTTAAACTCAGACTTCAGTTTTGAGCTTTTCGGCTTATGTGAAATTACCAAAATGCCCCTACGGTGCATAGTTTGGTTATAATTGATAAATTTCACATATATGCTTTACCCTAGTGTTATAACTTATTAAATTGAGTATTTTTGCTGATTACATCAGACCTGTAACTCAGATTAATACTTAAACTCTTTTATAACCTTGTAAATGACCAAACTAACCCAACGGGGCATAGTTTGTGTTTAAATTCATTTCGGGCATAATAAAAGACATCTTACTGATGTCACAACATATTTGAAGCATATTAACTTGGGAAACCTATATATGGCTCTAATAAGTACCCGTTACGCTTATTACGCGTTCGGTTCGGTTTATGTAACTAGTTTGCATAAATTAGCCGAAACGGGTCAAACCTTATCGGTTTTATCTAAAAATCCAGAATGTGTATGAAATACCCATATTAAGCAAGTCTTCAAACTTGTCGGGTCTAAATCACATTCTATCCGGTCTTCGCTTAATCGTGCGTACGAACCGTATCTTTGAAACTAACCGGTCTAAGCTTAAGCTTAATTAAAGACCCGTTAGGATTCTAATAGGTTATTATAAACCTTCGTTCCAGATTAGGAGGACCAGTAAAAGCTACTTGCATTTGCTTATTGTGATTATTACTTTGCTCAGGTAAATACTTTTAACTTATTTTCCCTATAAGGGCTTGGGTTACGGTATATAAAATACCGCTTGTTCGGGCATTAAATCTTCCATCGTTTGGTGGTTAATTGAATAATTTGATCGGCCCGTTTAAATCGTTTTGTTTACTTAAAGCCTTTGGGGGGTTAATGACCATGTCCCGGATATCCTTGGCATCATTTTACGAAATGGCCACGACCTAAGCGCGGAGTGTAGGCGTACACTCGTCAGTGCATAAATAGTTGATGTGGTGTGTCTATTGATCTTTAACCCGGCACGATCCGGGCTACTGAACGCATAAGGAACATGTAATTCTTTTACAAGATTATATATTTAAATAATTATCCCAAGTTATAAAATGTTTATGCTACGTGCATCCAAATCAATTTTTAATCATTTTTAAAATGAGTCAGTTGATTGTATTTACCAGTGTAAACTGACGTATTTTCCCAAAAAGATTAAATGCAGGTACTAAGCGTAATAGGCTGGATTCTCTCCTTGGCATCAATAAAGAGTCTCGCAAGCTTAAGATGCCTATCGTCTGTTGAACTACTGTTTCCTCTTTTATTTCGATCCATCTGTGGATAAACTTTCAACTGTTTGTGATACACGATATTACAATATTTTATTCGGTTGAAATATATCTTTCAATTGCTTCTGCTGTGCATTTAAATATTGTGTTGTTTGACTATTACGTTGCCAACCACGTCACGATACTCCCCACCAGGCCCACCGGTGACACGTGGAATTCGGGGTGTGACAGGTTGGTATCAGAGCCAACGCTGAGTGAATTAAACACTAGCCTTTTGTGTTTAATCTCAGTTACACAATTGCACATTTGAAAAAACTTTCGAGTCTAGACAAATAACCTAGGACAAATTCTACTTTGTTTTGTTTTGTTTTGTTTTGTCCTTTATTTTATATATTCTTGTCGTTATCTCATGTTGTATTGACAGCATTAATTATGCCTCCAAGATTCTTTCGACGAAGAGGACGAGGCAAGGGGCCAATCACCGCCCCCAATGACGACGAGGCAGGACCTTCGCACATGCGAGCTCCTACCACCACTGCGAGTGCTGACCCTAGAGAAAACCGGAGGAACCTATTTGAACTAGCTAGACGATCTGTATCACACAGTTCAACACCTCCCATTCATAACTCATATGGGCCACATTCGGAAAATGAGCCCGACAACCCTCAACCTTCTTACATACCTCTTCAGCGATCCCTATCGAACCATTCTTTTGGTGACCCTACACCTGTTTTTAGGGGCCGGTTTAACCTGGAAAATTACATGCAAGAACCAGTGGGTTTTAACCCATTGGGGCCAGAGGATCACTACTCCGGCGATCATGCAGAGGATATGGACGAGGACACCGATCCCGTCGAGCCCGCAACCGGAACTCCCAACCATCCCATCGAGGTCTCGGATGGTTCATCTTTTCATGGATCACCCTACCATGGTCCGGACAGTTATCAGGCATGATTTAATCAACACGAGTGGTATTTTACACCCTCGCATCATTCGTCGCCTCATCAGCAGCATGATCCCTCTGAGGATTCACGATTCGTGGCAGTCACGCCACTGCCTCCACCGCCACCAGTTCAGCCGGCACCTCCATAACCGACGAGGCGTAGGAGAACTGGAGCGCGGATGTCCGCGCGAGGAGGAGATTTTCATTTTAGCTATCCTCGACAATCAAGTGGCAGTCATTATCCTCCACTTCAAGAAGATCCACAAATGGGTGGACCCGATTGCACCGCAACCACCACCGATGGGTTTTGATAACCCGATTCCAGTATACACGGGTTCGATGGCGTATAACCCGTTTGAGCAGCCAGCTCACACCAACTATGGATATGCTGAAGCCGACCCATACTTGGTAGTGTCCAATTACAACACCTTTAACCCTGAAGGACAGTATGGAGCTCCTTGGGGAGCAGGGTACCCAACTCATGGGTAGCAGATACCTGCCAGACCTATAAGACGGACACAATCACAGCCGCCATGGTTTTCTCCCCCAGAACGGGAGGAAATTCTTCAGAGACTGGACCAGGTTGAGCGAGACTTCCACCGAGATCGCAGGGAGCGACAAACTTTCTTCCAAGGATTGACAAGCCTAATAAAAGGGAAGAGCAAGAAGGACCATTGAATCCTTCCACTGTTTTTGTAATTTCCTTGTATCATTTGAGCCCATGCGTGGGCCTGTCTTGCTGTATTAACCCCTGCGTGGGTCTATCTTTATGTTAACCCCTACGAGGGTGTGTTGTTTGTTTAAGTCCCTGCGTGGACTAGTATGTTGTTTGACCCCTGCGTGGGTATGTTGCTTTGTTAAAAAGTCCCGTTTAGGGCGACGTGTAACCTATTAATGATTAATGGAATGTTTAATTTATAAATTTCATTCTTGCCATTGTATGCATAAATATATTATATGAAATAAATAAATCAAAATCATTCCTTTTAAAAATAATCTGCCTATTTAAATATTGAATAAGAATCTTAAGAGTGAAACCTAGCCTGAGTGTCATTATAAGACCTGGCCAAGATGGTAAGACCTGTTTAAAAGGTTCAGATCCCAGTTAACATATGAAAACATGTTAACACTCCTGGCAGACGTGATTCGTTAAAATCACACACGTCATTCATATATAAGGATTCTTTAAAAGATTCCAAACCCAACTAAATGATCTCTGAATCATGGGTTTAAATCATCAATTAAGATGATCATATTTTGACCATACATTGGTAATATAGTGCCTACGGGCCTTGCTCATTTCTACATGAGCCAAAAGACAGTGGTAGCTATGACTCCCTGTCCGAAAAAGGTAATGAACTATGTTCTAACCTTAAAAGCCTTGATTCTCTGAAATCATAGCTTATAATTTAAAAATGTCCTTGTGACTAGGCCTTTTGTGCCACTAATAAAACTGTTATTGTTTTATAATTAGGATAAATTGTAATAAAAATCCTAAATAAATATGATTAACAAATTAACCAAATATGGTTTATGTATACCATGGTTAATGAATTGCCATAAAAGACAATTCTATGATAAACTCCCAAATAAACTATTGTTATTGTCTTATGTAACAGTTTAAATAAAAATGGCTGACTCGGATGAAATTAATAGTCACCCAAGGGAGAACAATGATAACGCCCGAATTAATTTAACGGGTGCTGAACTGAAAGCGTTAGTAGACGACGCAGTTACAAAGGCCTTAGAGCGGCAGTACGAAGAATATAGTGGGACTCGAAGTAGGACCCTATCTACACCGCATTCGAAGCCACCTTCCAAGAAGGAAGAACCGAAGAAAGATGATGATCGACTCTCCTCAAACCACCACAGTGCTCCATCTCAACATATTGTACTAAATCAAGAACCCCGTAGTAAGGGTTGCTCCTATAAATACTTTGTTTCATGTAAACCCAGAGATTTCACTGGGGAAAAGGGAGCCATTGACTGCATGACGTGGTTAGATGAGATGGATACAGTAGTGGATATCAGCGGGTGCGCTGAGAGGGATATTGTCAAGTTTGTGTCACAATCTTTTAAAGGCGAGGCTTTAGCCTGGTGGAGATCACTTGTCACACCCCGACCGCGTAAAACAACAAATCGCGGCGGAAACATCGGGGCGTGTTGCAACAGAATTAATTGTTTCATAACCATGGCATACAAAGTTGTATTTTATTTAAAAACAAAGGTGTTACATTGTTTCAAACAGGAAATTTAAAGAGTTCAGAACATAATTAAACATAGTCTATCTTCTTTTAAAGTCTAAGGCACAGGTCCGCCCTAGTATCATGATCAACATCCTATGGAAAAGCACCTGAAAACACATGTGAAAATAGGTACGTCAGCATAAAAATGCCTGTGAGATACATAGGTTTGTGAAAATAGGATTCATGACTTATGTTTAAGAAAAATGTTTAGTCATGAACCTTGTAATTTGCTTTGTCTTGTAAATCATTTGAAAACAATAAGATCAGATGATATGTATAAGTAAATGTCAGGTTAAATAAATAACCATGTAAAATGTGTTTGTATAAGATAAGTTGTTTGTAAATAAATGTCTTGTGAAAAGTATGTTATTTGTATAAAATGTTCTATGTCTCAAACTGAAATGATTCAAATAACGTTACGCCATATAATACCATACAAACACTTATATATAGGAAGTACCAGCGGCGTATCCACCATGCTTGTATCATATTACACACGCATCGTTACTTAATTACTTAATCAAACCAAACCAACCAATGTAAGAAGTCTATGTTTAATTCAATTGTCAAATGTATTGATTAATATGTCAAATGTAAATCATGTCAAATGTCTATGTCAAATATCCATGTCAAATGTCTATGTCAAATATCCATATCAAATGTCTATGTCAAATATCCATGTCAAATGTCTATGTCAAAATGTCATGTATGGCAAGTGAAATGTCTCAAACTAAACCATATGTACAAAAACAAAGTATTGAAGTAAAACTTAGTTTAAATCAAAGCTATGTTTTGTGTAAATGCATGCAACTATTTAATATGAACATTTATGCGGTATTGTGAATATGCATACATCCAAGCCTAGCGACTGTGGTGATAAACCCTTTAAACAAATTAAAGGTCTATCTGTCTTAATGTCAACGAATTCGGTCATTCCTTTTTGTCCCCTTACCCTGGGATGTCCGGAACGGGAGTTGTCAATTCCTATGGTACCACTACCTACTAACGAACGGCATGATCGGTGTTAATGAATGTATTGTCCCATGTAAACAAACCAAATGTCATACCAATATGTAAGCATGTGAAAACAATGCACTAAGTATGTAATCAAATGAACATACATAGCGTGAAATGTCATGTAAAACGATGTACTAAGTAATGCACACAATGGGCACACCTAGCATGAAATGTAATGTAAAACAATGTACTAAGTAATGCACACAATGGGCATACCTAGCATAAAATGTAATGTAAAACAATGTACTAAGTAATGCACACAATGGGCACACCTAGCATGAAATGTAATGTAAAACAATGTACTAAGTAATGCACACAATGGGCACACCTAGCATGAAATGTAATGTAAAACAATGTACTAAGTAATGCACACAATGGGCACACCTAGCATGAAATGTAATGTAAAACAATGTACTAAGTAATGCACACAATGGGCACACCTAGCATGAAATGTAATGTAAAACAATGTACTAAGTAATGCACACAATGGGCACACCTAGCATAAAATGTCATGAAATCATGTACTATAATGTACTAACGAACATAGCAGTATATGATGTGAAAAACAGGAAAGCATGAAAGTAACAAGTAGGCACATGTGTTCCACCCCAAAACAGTTTGGAAAACAGTAAAAGAGGGGTCTATATACTCACTTGAGATTGCTCAGATGTCTAAAGATAATCACCAAGTAATGCTATAGATCTCGGAATCAAACGGCACCTAATATAGGTAACTATGTTAATAACCGGACCTTAATCGGATGATTGGATAGAATGAGGTTTCGTAAACCAAACGAGTGTAGAGACTCGTGTCATTTGGTTTAACAAAGCCTACATGCTAAATGAAACTTAACATAATCGTTTACGACCCATTACGACCCGTTTAGGAAGCTTATGCTACTTTAACGTGTCGTGCGCGTGAAACGCGTTCGGACCGCCTAACTAGCCCTATGACAAGTGTTATATGCCTAAACATGTTACATAATCAGTTATGTGATAAAGGTTTAGGTTACATATGCTTAATTACCAATTATACATGAAAAGGGTATTCTGGTAATTTACCTAAGGCATATAAACTACCTATCATACAACTACTTAAACGATGTGACCATAGGGTATAACCTCGGAAGGTTATTCCCTACCTACTATGGTCACCTAATGTGTTTGGTCGGATCCTAATGATCGACCAAACTGGGTCGGGTTCGAAGGTATAGGCGATTTATTAGATCGCCTACCCTACGACCCTAGACAACGTGGTAATCAGTGGGCATAGTCCCAAAGGACTATGACCAACGTGATTACACTCACGTTGCGAAGTTCAAACGAACTTCGCATTGACCATTACTGGTCAACGCTGAAAGTCAAACAAAGTTTGACTTTCTGACTCGAAAAGCAGTAAAAATAAGGAAAAGAACGAAAGAATACTTACGAAGGGTCCCCGAATGCTAAACTCAATTCGAAAATCTCAGGTATGAAACTAATGTTTCAACTTAGAGTTTCTCAAATCAAATTTCTAGTGATTATGAACAAAGGGGGTGGGGTATTTATAGTTTTCGGTGAACCGTTGAGATCGTTTCATGGAAAACGTGCCATGATCCAATCCGTACACTTGTTGCAAGGTTATGGAAGCTTAATTCCATCCTTATCTAGTGACTAAGCAAGTGAAAACATGTGGTGGAGGATCAAATGGCTGCAACTTGTGATTAAATACACTTAATCTGGTCAGAAGGTGGGAAGCGGCCCGCTTTAGGATCAGCCAAACACAATGCGGGCCGCCTGAGCATGTCAGATCAGAAACAACTTTCAAAAATGACAGTTTAGGTCCCTGCACGTGTTTAAGGCCATTTCCGACACTTCTAAGGCCCGTAAAGCCAAGTTTAAGGCCCTAAAATGTTGCCTAAACATTGTGGACATGAAACATGTTCAAAAATATGTCGGATGATGGTTCGTTTGGTCGTACGAACGCGATGTTCGCTTAATTACGACGGAATGCGCACAAGCGCGAAAAACGATCCAAATGACGCAACGAATGGATTTTTCTTAAGGCGAACACTAAAATATAATGTAGTCATGCTTACATAAATTTTTGGATGTCCAGATGTATTCAGAACGTAAGTTATGCGCGAAAATGCAAACTTGTGCACTTTTTTGACACTTTTAGTCCCTGAATGACCCAAAAGTTTATTTTAGCACACCGAACCCCTCAAAGCCTATTTCTAAGCTATGTAAAGGATATTTAAAGTGTGTTTAACTTATGGTTATGTTCCAGAATGTTCGTTACAGTTCAAATTGACATACTTTCGCAGTTTGTCATATTTAGTCCCTGTAAGCGAATTAACTTGTTTTTGCCATACCAAAGCCTTCAAAACTTATTTCTAAGTTATGTAAAGGTTATTTAAGGTATGTTGAGTATATGTTGATGTTCCGGAGTATTTCTCGCATTAAACTGAGTACGTTTACGCACTAGTTTGCGTATAACTCTCCAGAAAGCGATGTAGAGTTTGAAATTACATAAAAGTCAAAACATGAAAAATGTAAAACATAACAAAACAAACATTGTGATTAAATAACATTGTTTTATTGATAACAGAACTGTTAATAGTGATTACAAGCACAGTTGTTACAGTCTCCCCTACTTGTGGAAATTTCGTCCCGAAATTTATTTAGAGGAAACTCGTGGAAAAAGATGTGGATATTTCGCTTTCATTTGATCTTCGCGTTCCCAAGTAAACTCAGGTCCACGTTTAGCTTCCCAGCGAACTTTGACCAAAGGAATGCGCTTGCGTTTAAGCCACTTGACTTCACGTTCCATGATTTCCACTGGTTTCTCAACAAATTTCAGTGTTTTGCCAACACGAATTTCGTCAAGCGGTATGGAGTAGTTCTCATCAGCTGAACACTTCTTGAGATTGGACACGTGAAAAGCTGGATGAACATTTCCAAGTTCAGGAGGTAACTCAAGTCTGTAGGCTACCTTTCCGATTCTTTCGACGATCTTGAATGGTCCAACGTATCTAGGTGCAAGTTTTCCTTTCTTTCCAAATCTGATCACACCTTTCCAAGGTGAGACCTTAAGTAATACTCGATCACCGACTTGAAATTCCAAGGCTTTGCGTTTTGGGTCCGCGTAAATCTTCTGACGGCTTCTAGCTGCCTGAAGGTTATCACGAACTTTCTTGACCTTGTCAGTTGTCTCTAAAATGAGGGCAGGTCCAGTAAGTTGAGCCTCGCCAATCTCATTCCAGCAGACTGGTGAACGACATTTTCGACCATAGAGAGCTTCGAAAGGAGCCATTTTGATGCTAGTGTGATAACTGTTGTTGTAGGAGAATTCAATCAATTTCAGATGTGAATCCCAGCTACCACCAAAATCGATCACACAAGCTCTTAGCATATCCTCCAGAGTCTGGATTGTTCTCTCAGATTGACCATCCGTTTGCGGATGATAAGCTGTGCTTAGATTAAGTTGGGTCCCCATAGCAGATTGCATGGTTCTCCAAAAATGAGAAGTGAAACGAGCATCTCTGTCAGAAATGATGTTCAAAGGAACACCATGTCGAGCTACAATTTCATCTACATAGATTTGAGCAAGTCTGTCAGTAGGAAAATCCTCACGGATTGGCAAGAAATGTGCTGACTTTGTAAGACGATCAACGACTACCCAGATGGCATCATGACCCTTCTTTGTGCGTGGAAGTTTGGTAACAAGATCCATAGTAATGTTTTCCCATTTCCAAACTGGGATCTCTGGTTGTTCCAATAAACCAGAAGGACGCTGATGTTCAGCCTTAACCTTAAGACAAGTAAGGCATTTGGATACGTATAAGGCAATGTCTTTCTTCATACCAGGCCACCAATAATGAATACGAAGATCCTTATACATTTTATCTGAGCCCGGATGAATAGAATAACGAGACTTATGGGCTTCATCCATAAGCAAGGTACGAAGATCATCCTGGCTTGGGACCCACAAACGGTCCATGAAGTAATATGATCCATTGTCCTTCAGTTCCAAAGCAGGTGTTATGTGGTAAGGAAATTCCTTATCCATCAAACCTTGTGAAACACAAGATTGTTGAGCTTGAGCAATGCGTGCTTGAATATCGGATCGAGCTTGAATAACAGACTGAACACGTACACAATGAAGTTTAGTACGTTCCTTACGACTCAATGCATCAGCCACGACATTCGCCTTACCAGGATGGTAGCGAATTTCGCAATCATAGTCGTTTAAGAGCTCAACCCAACGTCGCTGTCTCATGTTGAGTTCTTTCTGGTTGAAGATATGCTGAAGACTTTTGTGGTCTGTGAAAACCACACATTTTGTACCGTACAAATAATGTCTCCAGATCTTGAGAGCAAAGACAACTGCACCTAACTCAAGATCATGAGTGGTGTAGTTCTTCTCATGTATCTTCAATTGTCTTGATGCATAGGCTATGACTTTGTTCCTTTGCATCAGAACACAGCCAAGACCCAATTTAGATGCATCACAATACACGACAAAATCATCATCAACCTCAGGCAATGATAGAACAGGCGCATCGCAAAGCTTCTGCTTCAGGTGTTGAAAAGCTTCCTCTTGTTTGAATCCCCAATAAAATGGCATTTTCTTCTGAGTTAGAGCAGTTAGAGGAACTGCAATCTTTGAGAAGTTTTCTATGAAGCGGCGATAATAACCCGCTAGACCAAGAAAAGAACGAACTTCAGTAGGAGTAGTAGGTGTATCCCAATCCTTAATCGCACTGATCTTGGAGGGATCTACATGAATACCTCGTTCGTTGATAACATGCCCCAAAAATTGAACTTCTTTAAGCCAAAATTCGCACTTGGAGAATTTTGCGAAAAGTTGTTCTTTCTTTAGGAGTTCAAGAGTAAGACGAAGATGTTGCTCGTGATCAGCTCGCGTCTTAGAGTAAATCAAGATATCGTCAATAAAAACAATGACGAACTGATCCAAATAAGGTTTGCAGACCCTATTCATTAAGTCCATGAAAACAGCCGGAGCATTAGTCAAACCGAATGGCATGACTGTGAATTCATAATGCCCATAACGAGTACGGAACGCTGTCTTCGGAATGTCTTCTTCTTGCACCCGAAGTTGATGATATCCAGATCGCAGATCAATCTTTGAAAAATAAGAAGCGCCTTGTAACTGATCAAAGAGATCGTCTATGCGAGGTAGAGGATATCGGTTCTTGATGGTAAGCTTGTTAAGCTCACGATAATCGATACACATCCTAAAGGATCCATCCTTCTTCTTTACAAAAAGAACGGGAGCACCCCAAGGTGAAAAACTAGGACGTATAAAACCTTTGTCAGAGAGCTCCTGAAGCTGTTTGGACAACTCTTGCATCTCAGACGGTGCAAGACGATATGGAGCTCTGGCAATGGGATTTGCACCAGGTACGAGATCAATACGGAACTCGACTTGGCGTGCTGGAGGTAGACCAGGTAAATCTTCAGGGAACACTTCAGAATAATCCCGAACGACAGGAATATCTGAAATAGACTTACCCTTGCCTTTATCTTCTGTAACATGTGCTAAGAAAGCCACATAGTTCTTCTGCAGATACTTCCGAGCTTTAAAGCAAGACATGAGTTTGAGACCACCGGTAGGCTTCTCACCTTGAACCTGCAGGATCTCGCCTGTCGAAAGCGGCACACGAACAATCTTCTTAGAACAAACTATCTCTGCGTGATGCTTGGATAACCAATCCATTCCCACAATGACGTCGAAGCTTCCAAGTTGCATAGGCGCGAGGTCAATAGGAAAAAGATGGTCGTTAAGATTCAACTGGCAGTTGCGTAGAACAGAATCAAGAATAATGGGTTCACCACTAGCAACTTCTACTGTCAAAGATTTGCCTAGTTTCGTTCTAGACACGCGAAGCATTTGCTCAAAAGATAATGACACGAAACTCTTATCGGCACCGGAATCGAAAAGAACAGATGCAGGCTGATTATTAATAAAGAACGTACCGTTCACCACATTATCGTCAGCCTGTGCCTCTTGGGCATTCATGTTAAAAACTCGGCCTCGAGCCGGAGCCGGATTCTGGTTCTGGTTCTGGTTCTGGTTGGCTAGCCTTGGGCACCGATTCCTATAGTGGGTCAGATCCCCACAATTGTAACAAGCACCTGGTGGGTATTGTGGTCTTGCAGCTTGACCCTGTTGCTGAGCAACTTGTTGAGCCGGGTTCTGAACCACGGGATTCTGAGCAGATCGACAAACATTGGCGAGATGGCCTGATTTCCCACAGTTAGTACAGAAACGGCATGGAAATTGCGGCTGGTGGTGACTGTTGCATCTATTGCACAAAGGTGCATTCCCTGTATAGGGTTTCTTCGCTGGAAGCTGTGCGGGTTGGTTGAGAGCTGCCTGATTAGCTTGGGCAGTGATAGCAAAATTTTGGGAAGCCTTACGCTTCCTTGACCTCTTCGAAGAACCAGAGTTCTTTCCATTCAAGTTTTGACCTTTCTTGCTATCTTCCTTGTCAGCCGACTGCTTCTTGCCCTTGTCACCCTTCCGGTGTAACTTGTTCTTCCGGACCTGCGACTCAGTCAGCGTCGCTGATAACTCGATCGCCTGACGGAGTGTGGCCGGTTCACTACCAGTAAGAATGTCTTGTACCGAGTCAGGTAGGCCGTCGATGTATCTCTCGATAGCCTTGTCAAGTGGGGTAACCATAGTCGGGCAAAGCAAACTCAACTCTTCAAACCGATCAGTATAAGCCCTATGCTCACCACTATCTTGCTTCAAAACATCAAACTCTTTCTCCAACGCTCGCTGCTCATGACGAGGACAGAATTCCCTCATCATAAGGGCTCTAAGTTCAGCCCATGTCTGTGCGAGAGCAACTTCTGCACCTTGGTCCCTCATAACCCCGTTCCACCATGTCAAAGCCCTCTTCTGAAACACGCTCGAGGAGAACTCGACTTTGCGATTTTCGAGACACTGCACGTGGCGAAAAGTATTCTCTATGCTCTCAAACCACTGAAGAAGCCCAGTTGCCCCTTCAGAACCACTAAACTTGAGTGGTTTAGCCTGATTAAAATCCTTGTATTTGCACGGACCATTGTTGTTGTTGTTGGCTTGTTGCCATTGAGCAAAGAGATTTGGGAATTGAGCAGCCATCCGCTGCGCAATAATTTCTGCCAGCTCGGCAGTAGCTATCTGATTTTCGCGTCGAGGAGGCATTCTAAAAGAGGAAAACATGAAAAGAAACGAGTGAGATGATTGGATGAAGAGAATGAGATGATAAAAACAAGAATTGCAAACAGCAAAGATGGTGGTCATTCGTCCGTATCACAAAGCAAACAAACGACTCACAGTGACTAATCAAAGTAAATGGGTCAAAAATAATGTATAATGAAGACATGCTCGCCTATAAGTGAACACTCACTCCAAGAATTCCCAGGTAAGCACAACTGGTCTCGCGTCTGGTTGAGATGTATACGAAGTGCTTGCCTAGACAGAAAACCCAGAATACAGGCATTCACCCTTCCAGTTTGCACATGTTCACATTATTTAAAACCCAAAACGTTTGACGGGATTTTTGAAAATTAGAAGGCACAAGGCCAAAAACCAATACTGAAAAGGGTTCAAAACCATATAACAGAGGGTTCAAAACCTTGTAATAAATCATTCAAAAACAGATGATTGTTTTTCAAAAATCGATTCGGAAAATTTGGTTCTTGTTTTGATAATCACCTAAGGATAGGTGATATACATGTTTTAAGATCTAAACACAAGATAACTCGTGTTAGGTTCCTAGAAAAGTTATAGTCTAGGTCAAAGCATTACTAATAACCTAATTCCCTATAACCATTGGCTCTGATACCAACTCTTCTGTCACACCCCGACCGCGTAAAACAACAAATCGCGGCGGAAACATCGGGGCGTGTTGCAACAGAATTAATTGTTTCATAACCATGGCATACAAAGTTGTATTTTATTTAAAAACAAAGGTGTTACATTGTTTCAAACAGGAAATTTAAAGAGTTCAGAACATAATTAAACATAGTCTATCTTCTTTTAAAGTCTAAGGCACAGGTCCGCCCTAGTATCATGATCAACATCCTATGGAAAAGCACCTGAAAACACATGTGAAAATAGGTACGTCAGCATAAAAATGCCTGTGAGATACATAGGTTTGTGAAAATAGGATTCATGACTTATGTTTAAGAAAAATGTTTAGTCATGAACCTTGTAATTTGCTTTGTCTTGTAAATCATTTGAAAACAATAAGATCAGATGATATGTATAAGTAAATGTCAGGTTAAATAAATAACCATGTAAAAATGTGTTTGTATAAGATAAGTTGTTTGTAAATAAATGTCTTGTGAAAAGTATGTTATTTGTATAAAATGTTCTATGTCTCAAACTGAAATGATTCAAATAACGTTACGCCATATAATACCATACAAACACTTATATATAGGAAGTACCAGCGGCGTATCCACCATGCTTGTATCATATTACACACGCATCGTTACTTAATCACTTAATCAAACCAAACCAACCAATGTAAGAAGTCTATGTTTAATTCAATTGTCAAATGTATTGATTAATATGTCAAATGTAAATCATGTCAAATGTCTATGTCAAATATCCATGTCAAATGTCTATGTCAAATATCCATATCAAATGTCTATGTCAAATATCCATGTCAAATGTCTATGTCAAAATGTCATGTATGGCAAGTGAAATGTCTCAAACTAAACCATATGTACAAAAACAAAGTATTGAAGTAAAACTTAGTTTAAATCAAAGCTATGTTTTGTGTAAATGCATGCAACTATTTAATATGAACATTTATGCGGTATTGTGAATATGCATACATCCAAGCCTGGCGACTGTGGTGATAAACCCTTTAAACAAATTAAAGGTCTATCTGTCTTAATGTCAACGAATTCGGTCATTCCTTTCTGTCCCCTTACCCTGGGATGTCCGGAACGGGAGTTGTCAATTCCTATGGTACCACTACCTACTAACGAACGGCATGATCGGTGTTAATGAATGTATTGTCCCATGTAAACAAACCAAATGTCATACCAATATGTAAGCATGTGAAAACAATGCACTAAGTATGTAATCAAATGAACATACATAGCGTGAAATGTCATGTAAAACGATGTACTAAGTAATGCACACAATGGGCACACCTAGCATGAAATGTAATGTAAAACAATGTACTAAGTAATGCACACAATGGGCATACCTAGCATAAAATGTAATGTAAAACAATGTACTAAGTAATGCACACAATGGGCACACCTAGCATGAAATGTAATGTAAAACAATGTACTAAGTAATGCACACAATGGGCACACCTAGCATGAAATGTAATGTAAAACAATGTACTAAGTAATGCACACAATGGGCACACCTAGCATGAAATGTAATGTAAAACAATGTACTAAGTAATGCACACAATGGGCACACCTAGCATAAAATGTCATGAAATCATGTACTATAATGTACTAACGAACATAGCAGTATATGATGTGAAAAACAGGAAAGCATGAAAGTAACAAGTAGGCACATGTGTTCCACCCCAAAACAGTTTGGAAAACAATAAAAGAGGGGTCTATGTACTCACTTGAGATTGCTCAGATGTCTAAAGATAATCACCAAGTAATGCTATAGATCTCGGAATCAAACGGCACCTAATATAGGTAACTATGTTAATAACCGGACCTTAATCGGATGATTGGATAGAATGAGGTTTCGTAAACCAAACGAGTGTAGAGACTCGTGTCATTTGGTTTAACAAAGCCTACATGCTAAATGAAACTTAACATAATCGTTTACGACCCATTACGACCCGTTTAGGAAGCTTATGCTACTTTAACGTGTCGTGCGCGTGAAACGCGTTCGGACCGCCTAACTAGCCCTATGACAAGTGTTATATGCCTAAACATGTTACATAATCAGTTATGTGATAAAGGTTTAGGTTACATATGCTTAATTACCAATTATACATGAAAAGGGTATTCTGGTAATTTACCTAAGGCATATAAACTACCTATCATACAACTACTTAAACGATGTGACCATAGGGTATAACCTCGGAAGGTTATTCCCTACCTACTATGGTCACCTAATGTGTTTGGTCGGATCCTAATGATCGACCAAACTGGGTCGGGTTCGAAGGTATAGGCGATTTATTAGATCGCCTACCCTACGACCCTAGACAACGTGGTAATCAGTGGGCATAGTCCCAAAGGACTATGACCAACGTGATTACACTCACGTTGCGAAGTTCAAACGAACTTCGCATTGACCATTACTGGTCAACGCTGAAAGTCAAACAAAGTTTGACTTTCTGACTCGAAAAGCAGTAAAAATAAGGAAAAGAACGAAAGAATACTTACGAAGGGTCCCCGAATGCTAAACTCAATTCGAAAATCTCAGGTATGAAACTAATGTTTCAACTTAGAGTTTCTCAAATCAAATTTCTAGTGATTATGAACAAAGGGGGGTGGGGTATTTATAGTTTTCGGTGAACCGTTGAGATCGTTTCATGGAAAACGTGCCATGATCCAATCCGTACACTTGTTGCAAGGTTATGGAAGCTTAATTCCATCCTTATCTAGTGACTAAGCAAGTGAAAACATGTGGTGGAGGATCAAATGGCTGCAACTTGTGATTAAATACACTTAATCTGGTCAGAAGGTGGGAAGCGGCCCGCTTTAGGATCAGCCAAACACAATGCGGGCCGCCTGAGCATGTCAGATCAGAAACAACTTTCAAAAATGACAGTTTAGGTCCCTGCACGTGTTTAAGGCCATTTCCGACACTTCTAAGGCCCGTAAAGCCAAGTTTAAGGCCCTAAAATGTTGCCTAAACATTGTGGACATGAAACATGTTCAAAAATATGTCGGATGATGGTTCGTTTGGTCGTACGAACGCGATGTTCGCTTAATTACGACGGAATGCGCACAAGCGCGAAAAACGATCCAAATGACGCAACGAATGGATTTTTCTTAAGGCGAACACTAAAATATAATGTAGTCATGCTTACATAAATTTTTGGATGTCCAGATGTATTCAGAACGTAAGTTATGCGCGAAAATGCAAACTTGTGCACTTTTTTGACACTTTTAGTCCCTGAATGACCCAAAAGTTTATTTTAGCACACCGAACCCCTCAAAGCCTATTTCTAAGCTATGTAAAGGATATTTAAGGTGTGGTTAACTTATGGTTATGTTCCAGAATGTTCGTTACAGTTCAAATTGACATACTTTCGCAGTTTGTCATATTTAGTCCCAGTAAGCGAATTAACTTGTTTTTGCCATACCAAAGCCTTCAAAACTTATTTCTAAGTTATGTAAAGGTTATTTAAGGTATGTTGAGTATATGTTGATGTTCCGGAGTATTTCTCGCATTAAACTGAGTACGTTTACGCACTAGTTTGCGTATAACTCTCCAGAAAGCGATGTAGAGTTTGAAATTACATAAAAGTCAAAACATGAAAAATGTAAAACATAACAAAACAAACATTGTGATTAAATAACATTGTTTTATTGATAACAGAACTGTTAATAGTGATTACAAGCACAGTTGTTACATCACTGATTCAAGCCACTGGGAAGATCCCATTGTACAACATGTCTTGGGAACAATTCGTTGCCCTCATCAGGGAGAACTACTGCCCTCAGCATGAGGTTGAGAAGATAGATTCTGATTTTCTATCATTGGTTATGCAGAACCTAGATTGCCAAGCTTACCTCACGAGCTTTAATACAATGTCGAGGTTGGTTCCGTATTTGGTGACCCCGGAACCCAAACGAATAGCTCGTTTCATTGGGGGTTTAGCCCCCGAGACAAATCTCTGTCTCTCACTCTGGACGCGGTTAGACAAAGATCGCTGAGGAACAAAGATGCTGAGAAAAGAAAACGTGAAGATGATAATTCACGCAAGTCAAACAAGAAGCACCGAGGAAACGGTTACAACAAGAGGGGGTTTGAGTCAAAGAAGGATGGGCATCAGTCTGGTGATAAGCCCAAGTGCAAGATTTGCAAGAAACAGCACTTTGGAAAGTGCAGACTCGAATCGAACTCGCAGACTCAGTCAAGAACCTTTGCTTGCGGGATATGCAAGTCCAAGGAACAGAAGACCTTGGATTGCAAAAAGCTGAAGGATGCAACGTGCTACCGTTGCAATGAAAAGGGGCACATTAAGACCAACTGCCCGAAATATGCAAAGAAAGACGACGAAGGAAAGAAGACAAATGCTAGAGTCTTCAGAATGGATGCAAAGGAAGCGGTTCTAGACGACAATGTGATTACAGGTACTTTCCTTGTAAATGATGTCTATGCAAAAGTACTTTTTGATTCAGGCGCTGATAAGTCTTTCGTAGATAATAAGTTTTGCAAATTGCTGAATTTACCTGTCAAAACCTTAAGAGTAAATTATGAGGTGGAGTTAGCAGATGGCACCATAGAAATCGTCTCAACTGTGTTAGATGGATGTGTTATATCCATTAAGAACCACTCTTTTCCTCTGTCCCTACTTCCATTTAAGTTAGCCGGTTTTGACATAGTTTTGGGTATGGACTGGTTATCTCATAACCAGGCCCAAATTGTCTGCAACAAAAAGCAAGTGGTGATTAAGACTCCGTCTGGTGAATCACTTACCATTCGGGGAGATACCCAGTATGGACTGCCTGAGCAAGTGTGTGACAACTCGAGTTTTCAAGATTCCATTTTCGCATTAATTGCATGTTAATTGCTTAAGTTGTTTGTTTTCACGACTTGTTGTTCACAAATGTACACGTTTGTAATATGTTAACTAGTATTGTGATTTATATGGTTTATATGGCGTGCATTATGTGTGGTATACAATATATGTGTATTCTGTATTAATAAAACATGCTTTATATAATTAATAATGTTGCCCCTACCCTCCCCCACGAAAACCCACTTGGATGAAAACACTTTAGTGTTTTCGGCACAAAGTGGGCAGCCGAAAACAACATATGGGCTCCGGCCCTGTAGCTATCGAATATAAGATTTTTCTTAATCTGGGCACGAATTCGATAACACACTAAACCCTAATCACTCCCTTTCCTTTGTCACCGTGCGACGGCAAGACTGAGATATCAAAGCTCTTTGCGTATTTGTTGTTCATCCCGCCTGGTTAGCAATCAACTGTGGTTAGTTATCTGTTTGGCTTCATCAGATTTATCGTTGTCGATTATTATGTGTTAACTGTGATTGTGAAACATTATGAACGTAAGACTAGATGATCGTTATGTATATCTATTGTCTGCAACTGCCATGTTTATTGGATAATATGATCGAACATGTGTGCCTGTTGATGATGATCTGCTGGTTGATTTTTATCATGACCTCACAATGATTTGGTAATATTATTGACTGTTTCGATTAGGGATATGACCGAATGATTGAATGATGTATCTTGTAAGATAGGTATGTGATCTACTGAATATTATTTATTGCCAACATGTGACCTGCTGAAAGATTATAGGAATATGTGAAAATCATCATGCACACAAGCCTTGTCGGCCACTATAAAAGAACAACATATATATATATATTATCGACATGCTGCCATGCTTATTAGATGATATGATTATTAGTGTTTGATAATAATGATGAGATTATGTATTCGGATGCATATCTGACCGAATGGGTCATGTATGATGATTTGTCTTTATCCAAAACCCCTTCACGTGAGTATTGTTGACCTATAACTTTTCATTAAATGTGCATGAAAATTATGGGACCATGAATTATGAATTGTCTATGGAACTGACATATACATGTGACTTTCTGACACACACTTTATTGAATGTTGGCTATCAATTTTTCATTTAATATTCCAATTGGGCCGAAACACCAGTGGACTATTACCACTCTATTTTTGTAAGTTAGAATTATATGGGGTTGGGCTGCACCATTGGGTATGACCGAGATAAAATGAGATTTGGGGAGGTTAACTGTTGCATGTTTTGTGAGGTGTGGACTTGTAATGTGTACGGGTGAATGAATCAACTATCCACTATGTGAATATGTGATGATAATATACTGGTATGTTGTATGAGCAGAACAAGATATTTGCTATATGGTAATCGGTAAATGAAAACTGTACATGAATGCGTGGTTTTCTATGTGTGAATACGTGATTTATTGTGTGCAATACGTGACTCACATGATTACGTAACTGATATCGATTGGTAACCACGATAGGGTTTGGATGACCAACTGGGAACTGGTAAAGTAAATTAACAATCCAAGCAAACCAAGGTGAGTTCACACTTTTACTAAGGCATGGGATTCCCAGGGTATGGGAATGGGGATTGAAGGAAGGAGATTTGAATAGATACTTGTACTTACACTGTTACTAGACTATCTACCATCGTCCTCGGATGCGCAGGATACATACGTAAAACCTACGTATACTTGTACTCATCACTGTCCTCAGGTTGCGAAGGACACTCACGTAAAACCTACGTGAACTTATACTCACTACTGCCTCGGTTGTGTCAGGCACTTACTTAAAACCTACGTAAACAAGAACATGCTACTGTCTTCCGGAGTCAGGAAGGACACTTACGTAAAACCTACGTAAACCCCCCGAGTACCCCTGTCCTCGGTTGTGAAGGACACTTACGTAAAACCTACGTAAACTTTGTACGTACTACTGTTCTCGGTAAGAAGAACACTTATGGTTACAAATTGTCTAGTGTATATGCAAACATGGGAAGCCCCCACTAATAGAACACACTATCGGCCTAGTAGCGCCACATGTTTCGAAGCAAACTTACTATTACGAACTTACTTACTGTGAACTCGCTCAACTAGTTGTTGACTCTCTGTTACATGCCTTGCAGGACCATAGGTACTCTTGGAGCTTGCACGGGAGGCGCAGTCGTTGTGGAACATGGATCGAGGATGCTACGTTAAAACATTTAGACATTTGAACTTATTACTTGCATTGGGTTACAAATATGCTTCCGACACTTAATATGTTTTGTTTGAACACCTTTCATATCGTTTGGTTTAAATTACATTTATCACATATTATGTTTGATATGATTGGTGGCTTGATCCTGGTCAGTCACGCCTCCAAGCGGTGATACTCCGCGTGTGGATTTTGGGGGTGTGACAGATTGGTATCAGAGCCATTGGTTATAGAGAACTCGGTTTTAATAAGGGGAAAACGTTTTTATTAAAGCCAGACTATAACCAGTACAGTGCTCAACGATCCACAACGACGTCTCGCTCCACGTGCAAGACTCAACATTCTAGGTAATATGGTATTTGTTTTATTGCCTACTTGCTAGAATTACATAGAACTTTGCTCATAGTATGCTTAGATATACATAACCCCTATTGCTTGAGAACACTTGTGTGCTTACACTCTTCTGTCATCGCACTTTCGCGAACCTCTCTCACTCATGTTCTCCTTGATATCAAGATCATGAGCGGACACGTTAACCTAACTCAAGCCCAGTTGGCAGCTTCGATCACTGAACAAGTTACTGCAACACTCGCAGCTGCTCAGGCAGGAGGTGTAACCTGCCATCACCACTTACTCTAGGATCTTTAGATCCTACTTTCGTAAACCGACACTTGTGCTTAATTTTGTTTACTCTTACACACACGACAAGTCAACACGCTCAGCCACATGTATGCACATTCAAGACGTTCATGGACTGTCGTCCTAATACTTTCAGTGGCACTGAAGGAGCCGCTGGACTCCTCCATTGGTTTGAAAAGCTCGAATCGGTTTTCAAGATGTGTGAATGCCCTGAGGCTCGTAGGGTGAAGTACGCCACTTGTACTCTCGAAGGCGCTGCGCTAACTTGGTGGAACGCGCAAGTTAGATGCTGGGGCTGGCGGCTGCTAATGCCACCCCATGGAATGATTTTAAGGAACTGATCAAACGTGAATACTGTAGTCGTGATGACATCCACAAGCTGGAAGTGGAGTTCTTTAACCTGAAGATGACGGGGTCAGAGGTAGAAGCGTACACGAAACGATCCAACGAACAGGCAGTGTTATGCCCAACTTTGGTGGATCCTCCCATCAAGCGCATTGAGCTGTACCTCAAAGGCTTAATACCAGAGATTCCAAAGTCATGTGACTTCTGCTAACCTTGCTACTATTTAAGATGTTACTCGTCTTCCTCATCGTCTCACAGATCAGACAGTGGAACAGAACAGGCTGCCTAAGCGTATCGGTGCTACTACCACTATTACTACCTCTGCTACTCCCGGTGACAACAAACGAAAGTGGGATGGAACCTCTAGCAAGGGTTCGACTTCAGTTCAGTCCCAGGCATAACAGCGAAAGATCAATGACTACCAGAGTCCGGGTCAGCAGTCTTCTGGTAGTCAAGGGCTGGGTGGATATCGAGGAAATCACCCAAAGTGCAATAGATGCAACAAACACCACAGTGGTCAGTGCAACAAGGGTCGTTGTCAGAGGTGTCTCAAGATGGGGCATGGAGCCAAAGATTGTAGAAGCTCACGTCCTGCAAACCAGAACCGACAACAGCAGTCACAAGCTCCACAGAATCAGCAGCAACGGTAGGGTAACAAGGGATGCTATCAGTGTGGTGCTGAAGGTCACTTCAAGAGACACTGCCCACAGTTGAACCAGAACCAGAATCAGAACCACAACCAAGGAAACGGGAACAATAGTGTAGACAACAACGGGGGTGATAACGACGGCAATGGTGCCAGGGGTCGACTGTTCCTGATTGGTCAGGATGATGCTAGGAATGACCCCAACGTTGTGATGGTTTCGACATCGTTATTGTTATGGATTGGTTACGTCAACATCGAGCAGAGATTCTTTGCAAAGAAAAGATCGTCCGCATTCCTCGTGCTGGTTAAGAACCTTTGGTAATTCATGGTGACAAGCTCCTGGAGCAGCACCCATAGCTCGAGTACCTTATCGCTTAACTCCAACTGAACTGGAAGAACTGTCTAAGCAATTGCAAGAACTCTTGGAAAAGGGTTTCATACGTCCTAGCTCTTCGCCTTGGGGAGCTCCAGTATTATTTGTGAAGAAGAAGGACGGTACCTTCCGCATGTGTATTGATTACCGCGAACTGAACAAGGTGACGGTGAAGAATCGCTATCCTCTTCCACGCATCGATGACTTATTCGACCAGTTGCAAGGGTCGGGCTATTACTCGAAGATTGACCTGAGGTCAGGCTATAATCAATTGAGAGTCCGGGATGAGGACGTCTCCAAAACAACATTTAGAACTCGTTACGGCCATTATGAGTTTCTAGTCATGCCATTCGGGCTAACAAACGCGCCTACGGTATTCATGGATCTTATGAACATGGTGTGCAAACCTTATCTTGACAAGTTTGTTATTGTTTTCATTGACGACATCCTGATCTATTCGAAGAGTCAGGAGGAACACGAGCATCATTTACGACTTATTTTGGAACTCCTTCGAACGGAACAGCTATACGCCAAGTTTTCAAAATGCGACTTCTGGCTTCGTGAAGTCCACTTCCTAGGCCACGTGGTAAACAAGGATGGGATTCATGTCGATCCATCCAAGGTAGATTCGATCAAGAACTGGCCTGCACCTCGTACACCAACCGAAATTCGCCAATTCTTGGGTTTGGCGGGATACTACAGAAGGTTCATCAAAGACTTCTCAAAGATTGCACAGCCGCTTACACTACTGACACAGAAAGGTGTTGCTTACCGTTGGGGTAATACACAGGAAACAGCGTTTCAGCACTTAGAGGATAGATTTTGTAGCGTACCTATCCTCTCATTGCCTGAAGGCACGGACGATTTTGTAGTCTACTGCGACGCATCTATTCAGGGTCTTGGATGTGTGTTGATGCAACGGGATAGAGTCATTGCTTATGCTTCGCGCCAACTTAAGATCCACGAACGGAATTACACTACACATGATTTAGAGCTGAGAGCTGTTGTTTTTGCGCTCAAGATATGGCGACATTACCTGTATGGCACTAAGTGCACCATCTACACCGATCACAGGGGTCTCGAACATATCTTCAAACAGAAAGAGTTGAACATGCGACAACGTCGATGGGTCGAATTACTGAACGATTACGAATGTGCCATAAAGTACCATCCGGGCAAAGCCAATGTGGTGGCCGACGCCCTTAGTCGAAAGGATAATACACCTAGGCGTCTACGAGCGTTGCAACTTACTATTCAGTCTAGTCTTCCTTCTCAGATACGAGATGCTCAGGTAGAAGCATTGAAACCAGAAAACGTCAGGACTGAAGCCCTACGCGGCTCAAGGCAACGGTTAGAACAAAAGGCAGACGGCGCTTACTATGTGACATGACGCATTTGGGTCCCACTCTATGGCAACTTACGCGAGCTTGTAATGGATGAAGCTCATAAGTCTCGCTACTCAGTACATCCTGGTTCGGATAAGATGTACCACGACTTGAGAACTACATATTGGTGGCCTAGCATGAAGGCTCACATAGCAACTTACGTCAGCAAGTGTTTGATTTGTGCGAGAGTCAAAGCCGAATATCAGAAACTTTCAGGCCCACTCCAACAACCTGAGATACCACAATGGAAATGGGAGCAAATTTCCATGGATTTTGTTACTGGCCTGCCTAGATCTCAACGTGGGAATGATACTATTTGGGTAATCGTGGATCGACTCACTAAGTCTACACACTTCCTGGCTATTAAGGAAACAGACAAGTTCTCTACCTTAACAGACATCTACTTAAAAGAAGTGGTTTCAAGGCACGGGGTGCCAACCTCTATTATCTCAGATCGAGACGCACGTTTTACTTCAGAACTGTGGCAAGCCATGCACAAATCTTTTGGCTCTCGTTTAGACATGAGCACAGCTTATCACCCTCAGACGGATGGGCAGTCTGAGCGCACTATTCAAACTTTAGAAGACATGCTTCGTGCATGTGTAATCGATTTCGGCAACGGCTGAGAAAAACATCTCCCATTAGGGGAGTTCTCGTGCAACAACAGCTACCACACCAGCATTAAAGCCGCTCCATTCGAGGCATTGTACGGGCGTAAATGTCGGTCACCTCTTTGTTGGGCAGAGGTGGGTGATAGTCAAATCACAGGTCCAGAAATGGTAGTTGATACTACTGAAAAGATTGCTCAAATACGACAACGCATGGCGGCAGCTCGTGACCGTCAGAAAGCATACGCCGATAAAGACAGGAAACTACTCGAATTCCAGGTTGGGAATCGAGTGCTACTTAAAGTTTCACCCTGGAAGGGTGTGGTTCGTTTTGGCAAACGAGGCAAGCTCAATCCGCGATATGTCGGACCATTCAAAATTATTGAAAAGATAGGCAGGGTAGCCTACAGATTGAACTTACCAGCTGAAATCAGTGCAGTTCACAACGTCTTTCACGTGTCGAATCTGAAGAAGTGTCTGTCAGATGAGACCCTCATAGTTCCTTTGAAGAAGCTCACTATCGACGAACAGTTGCGATTCGTCGAGGAACCAGTTGAAATCACGGACCGGGATGTCAAGGTCCTCAAGCACACCAGAATACCTCTTGTTCGAGTTCGTTGGAACTCCCGTCGTGGCCCAGAGTTCACCTGGGAACGAGAAGATCAAATAAAACTCAAGTATCCCCAGTTATTCGGAAACAGTACAACCACTACTGAGGCTGAAGCTACTACAGAATTTCGGGACGAAATTCCAAATCAACGGGGGGATGATGTGACACCCCAGGAAAACCAGTAAACTACACAACACAACTAGCTTCCTCAGTAACCACGTACTAAATTTCGGGAAGAAATTTCTTTCAAGTTGGGGATAATGTGACAACTCGAGTTTTCAAGATTCCATTTTCGCATTAATTGCATGTTAATTGCTTAAGTTGTTTGTTTTCACGACTTGTTGTTCACAAATGTACACGTTTGTAATATGTTAACTAGTATTGTGATTTATATGGTTTATATGGCGTGCATTATGTGTGGTATACAGTATATGTGTATTCTGTATTAATAAAACATGCTTTATATAATTAATAATGTTGCCCCTACCCTCCCCCACGAAAACCCACTTGGATGAAAACACTTTAGTGTTTTCGGCACAAAGTGGGCAGCCGAAAACAACATATGGGCTCCGGCCCAGTAGCTATCGAATATAAGATTTTTCTTAATCTGGGCACGAATTCGATAACACACTAAACCCTAATCACTCCCTTTCCTTTGTCACCGTGCGACGGCAAGACTGAGATATCAAAGCTCTTTGCGTATTTGTTGTTCATCCCGCCTGGTTAGCAATCAACTGTGGTTAGTTATCTGTTTGGCTTCATCAGATTTATCGTTGTCGATTATTATGTGTTAACTGTGATTGTGAAACATTATGAACGTAAGACTAGATGATCGTTATGTATATCTATTGTCTGCAACTGCCATGTTTATTGGATAATATGATCGAACATGTGTGCCTGTTGATGATGATCTGCTGGTTGATTTTTATCATGACCTCACAATGATTTGGTAATATTATTGACTGTTTCGATTAGGTATATGACCGAATGATTGAATGATGTATCTTGTAAGATAGGTATGTGATCTACTGAATATTATTTATTGCCAACATGTGACCTGCTGAAATATTATAGGAATATGTGAAAATCATCATGCACACAAGCCTTGTCGGCCACTATAAAAGAACAACATATATATATATATATTATCGACATGCTGCCATGCTTATTAGATGATATGATTATTAGTGTTTGATAATAATGATGAGATTATGTATTCGGATGCATATCTGACCGAATGGGTCATGTATGATGATTTGTCTTTATCCAAAACCCCTTCACGTGAGTATTGTTGACCTATAACTTTTCATTAAATGTGCATGAAAATTATGGGACCATGAATTATGAATTGTCTATGGAACTGACATATACATGTGACTTTCTGACACACACTTTATTGAATGTTGGCTATCAATTTTTCATTTAATATTCCAATTGGGCCGAAACACCAGTGGACTATTACCACTCTATTTTTGTAAGTTAGAATTATATGGGGTTGGGCTGCACCATTGGGTATGACCGAGATAAAATGAGATTTGGGGAGGTTAACTGTTGCATGTTTTGTGAGGTGTGGACTTGTAATGTGTACGGGTGAATGAATCAACTATCCACTATGTGAATATGTGATGATAATATACTGGTATGTTGTATGAGCAGAACAAGATATTTGCTATATGGTAATCGGTAAATGAAAACTGTACATGAATGCGTGGTTTTCTATGTGTGAATACGTGATTTATTGTGTGCAATACGTGACTCACATGATTACGTAACTGATATCGATTGGTAACCACGATAGGGTTTGGATGACCAACTGGGAACTGGTAAAGTAAATTAACAATCCAAGCAAACCAAGGTGAGTTCACACTTTTACTAAGGCATGGGATTCCCAGGGTATGGGAATGGGGATTGAAGGAAGGAGATTTGAATAGATACTTGTACTTACACTGTTACTAGACTATCTACCATCGTCCTCGGATGCGCAGGATACATACGTAAAACCTACGTATACTTGTACTCATCACTGTCCTCAGGTTGCGAAGGACACTCGCGTAAAACCTACGTGAACTTATACTCAGTACTGCCTCGGTTGTGTCAGGCACTTACGTAAAACCTACGTAAACAAGAACATGCTACTGTCTTCCGGAGTCAGGAAGGACACTTACGTAAAACCTACGTAAACCCCCGCGTACCCCTGTCCTCGGTTGTGAAGGACACTTACGTAAAACCTACGTAAACTTTGTACGTACTACTGTTCTCGGTAAGAAGAACACTTATGGTTACAAATAGTCTAGTGTATATGCAAACATGGGAAGCCCCCACTAATAGAACACACTATCGGCCTAGTAGCGCCACATGTTTCGAAGCAAACTTACTATTACGAACTTACTTACTGTGAACTCGCTCAACTAGTTGTTGACTCTCTGTTACATGCCTTGCAGGACCATAGGTACTCTTGGAGCTTGCACGGGAGGCGCAGTCGTTGTGGAACATGGATCGAGGATGCTACGTTAAAACATTTAGACATTTGAACTTATTACTTGCATTGGGTTACAAATATGCTTCCGCTAGATACTTAATATGTTTTGTTTGAACACCTTTCATATCGTTTGGTTTAAATTACATTTATCACATATTATGTTTGATATGATTGGTGGCTTGATCCTGGTCAGTCACGCCTCTAAGCGGTGATACTCCGCGTGTGGATTTTGGGGGTGTGACAAAGTGACTATGCTCAAGGCCTCCAAGTGTTTAAAGAAGGGTTGTGTCATCTACATGGCACAAGTGATTATTGATGAGCCTAAACCAAAGATAGAAGACATCCTCGTCATTTCTGAATACCCAGAAGTTTTTCCTGAAGAACTACCTGGTTTACCACCAGATAGACAAGTCGAGTTCAGAATTGACATCATCCCTGGAGCAGCACCAGTTGCTAGAGCACCTTATAGGTTGGCGCCAACGGAAATGAAGGAATTAAGAACGCAACTAGATGAATTGCTAGCCAAAGGTTTCATTATCTCGGGGGGAGCACCAGTCTTGTTTGTCAAGAAGAAGGATGGATCGATGCGTCTGTGCATCGATTACCGTGAACTTAATAAGGTCACAATAAAGAATAGGTATCCTTTGCCCAGGATCGACGATTTGTTCGATCAATTGCAAGGGGCAAGTTATTTCTCGAAGATTGACTTAAGGTCAGGCTACCACCAACTGAAGGTTAGAGATGAAGACGTACACAAAACTGCATTTAGGACTCGTTATGGTCATTACGAGTTCCTAGTGATGCCTTTTGGGCTCACTAATGCACCAGCCGCGTTCATGGATCTCATGAATCGCGTTTGCAAGCCTTACTTAGACAAATTCGTCATTGTTTTCATCGACGACATTCTTATCTACTCGAAGAACCAAGCTGACCATGAGAAACACCTTCGCTGTATTCTTAAACTCCTACATCATGAGAAGCTCTATAACAAATTCTCTAAGTGTGAATTTTGTCTTCGAGAAGTCCAATTCCTTGGACACGTGGTTAGTGAGCATGGTATCCAAGTGGATCCCGCTAAAGTTGAAGCTGTCATGAACTGGCAAGAGCCAAAGACGCCTACAGAGATTCGTAGCTTCCTGGGATTGGCAGGATATTACAGGCGTTTCATCGAAAATTTTTCAAGGATTGCTGCACCCCTAACTTCGTTGACTCGTAAGAAAGTGAAGTTAGATTGGGGTCCTAAGCAACAAGAATCCTTTGATATCCTTAAACAGAAGTTGAGCAACGCTCCTGTATTGACGTTGCCGGATGGAATAGAAGAATTCGTGGTATACTGCGATGCATCACACACTGGCATGGGGTGTGTGCTTATGCAGAAAGGCAAGGTTATTGCCTATACTTCAAGACAGTTAAAGGTGCATGAAAAGAATTACACTACCCACGACTTGGAATTGAGTGCCGTTGTATTCGCACTAAAACTATGGAGGCATTACTTGTATGGTATCGAGTGTGTGATCTATTCTGATCACAAGAGCCTCCAGCACCTATTTAATCAGAAGGATTTAAACATGAGGCAGCGCCGATGGATGGAGACGTCGATTGATTATGATTGTGAAATCCGATACCATCCAGGCAAGGCAAATGTGGTTGCTGATGCCTTGAGTCGAAAGGAAAGGGTGAAACCCATCCGAATCAATGCCAAGAGCATTGAAATAAAGAACAGTTTGACTGAAAGGTTGTTAGCTGCACAGAAGGAAGCTGTGTTGGAAGCTAACTATCCTAACGAAAAGCTAGGAGTAACTGAGGAGCAGTTATCTCTTGGCAAGGATGGAATTCTGAGATTGAATGGACGAATATGGGTTCCAATTTATGGAGGACTTTGGGATGTTAATCTCCAGGAAGCCCATAGTTCCAAATATTCCGTTCATCCTGGAGCTGATAAGATGTACCAGGATCTAAGGGCCAACTATTGGTGGATAGGCTTGAAGAAGTCTGTAGCTACCTATGTAGCTAAATGCTTGACGTGTGCGCAAGTCAAAGCAGAACATCAAAAGCCGTCAGGTTTGCTACAACAGCCTGAACTTCCTACGTGGAAGTGGGAAATGGTAACTATGGATTTTATCACCAAGTTACCTAAAACAAGGAAAGGAAATGATACGATATGGGTGATCGTAGATAGACTGACTAAGTCAGCACATTTCTTACCCATCAAGGAGACTTATAGCTCCGACATGTTAGCCCAACTGTATGTAGATAAGATTGTAGCTTTACATGGCATACCTATGTCTATTATCTTCGACAGAGATACTAGATACACATCCCATTTTTGGAAAAGCTTCCAACAATCTTTGGGCACGCGCTTAAATTTCAGTACGGCTTACCACCCTCAGACTGACGGACAGAGTGAGCGTACCATCCAGACATTGGACGACATGCTACGTGCATTTGTAATCGATTTAGGTGGTAGTTGGGATAACCACCTGCCGTTAATCGAATTCTCCTACAACAATAGCTACCATACCAGCATTAAGGTTGCGCCTTTTGAGGCCTAATACGGTAGAAAGTGTAGAACGCTCGTTTGTTGGGCGGAAGTTGGAGATGTCCAATTATCAGGACCAGAGATAGTCTTTGAAACAACGGACAAGATTGTCCAGATTCGCGACCGTCTCAAAGCTGCCCGAGATAGGCAGAAGAGCTACGCAGATCCAAAGCGTAAAGCTATGAAATTCGAAGTAGGTGACAAAGTGTTACTTAAAGTATCACCCTGGAAAGGGGTGATGCGATTTGGTAAGAAAGGTAAGCTAAGCCCGAGATACATAGGACCTTTCGAGGTCATCGAACGTGTCGGGTCAGTTGCCTATAAGTTAAACCTACCTGAAGAGCTCAGTAGTATACATAATGTATTCGACATCTGCAATCTGAAGAAGTGTTTCGCTGATGAATCACTAGTCATACCACACACAGATGTGCATATAGATGAGAGCTTGAAATTTGTAGAAAAACCATTGTCGATTGAAGATCGACAGGTTAAGAAGCTTCGAAGGAAGCATGTGCCTATTGTAAAGGTCAAATGGGATGCCCGTAGAGGTCCCGAGTATACGTGGGAGGTTGAGTCCACGATGAAAGAAAAGTACCCTTATTTATTTTAGTAAATCTCGAGGTTGAGATTTCTTTTAAGGGGGTGAGGATGTAACACCTCGAAAATTCACGTCCTATAATGTGTTGACACGTGTCATATGTTTGAACGTGTGAAAGAATGTTATAAAAGGATTAAAGTTGACAAACATGGAAAGTATGTGAATATACGAGTTCTAAATGTCAACAGTGAATAAATATATTGTACATTAACCCTACATGATGCTCATACCTTCAAACGAATAAATCATGGAACATACGAAGCTAAATATGAAAGAAAGTGAGAGATTACAAACTACAGGGGTTAAATGTGTCAACATGTTTAAGTTATACCTCTGAGTGACCTTTTGACAAACCTGAAACTTTGTAACTGTTAATTATGCTCACTAGAATGCATGATACAAATTTCATAAAGTTTCGTTATCGTATGAGAAAGTTATGATCAAAATCGTATACAAGGGGTTAAAGCGTCAACGTCGAAGTGTATGACTTTTCGGGTAACAATAAAGTTAACCGAGGACTAAACAAAGTGGGTAAATGTCTTAAAGCCCTTATAAGTCAATTTAGAGGGCTCATTGTGCAAAACAAGACGTGAAAGCGACCTTTAGAAGGACCGGGGACCAAAACTGCAAATAATGGAAAATTGGTTTGGCTGGACAACACATGCTCGCGTAGCGCGAGCACTAACCTATATGCCGTCGCGCTACGCGACGGCCTTATCTGATCAGAATTCTGATTTTGTTGGATTCTTGTCTACAATAGCCCTTGTAACCGCCTTTAACTCGATTTTCCTCATCTTGCTTGACCCCTAAACAACCCCTAGACACTTAGGGACATCTGGAAGTGATCCAAGGCCATGGTTAGACTTGTGTGTCAATGATCCATGAGTTCTTGAGCACTATATAAAGGGCCAAGGTTGTAACCAATTCTTCACACCTTCCTTCAGCATTTCTGATCATTTCTGGAGCTCCAAAGCAAGCTCAAGTGATCACTAATCGTGCATAGGACTCTTGTAAGTATGCTTAACCTTTCTTAGTTAAGTTTTTGCTTAGTTTTAGCTTAAAAGTCAAACCGTCGTAATTAACGGTTGACTTAGTGATTAATCATTGATGGTTCAGTGATTAGTCGAATTGAAAGTAGTTATAAGTTGGTAATTATGTGGGTAATAAACCCTTAAAAGGGTTCCCCCTGATTTCCACTCTAACTAGGTCTAATGTCGGGTCAAACTTGTTATTAAAAAGTCAACAGAATGCTTATTTTCTAATTTATGCATAATTAGCAATGTAGAACACATACAACCTGTTTGATCATTAATATAACTTGGTAATTAGTATAAGAACATGTCTAAACATGTTCAACCCGACAATTTACTGTTTAGAACCGGTTCGGAACCGAATGTCGCAAAGCTTTGACTTTTGCTTTGACTTCAGTTCTTACCCGTTTAGGCATGTTTTAGAAATGCCTCAGAGCTTTAATTGGACTAGGTTACATGCTAGTATAACCCTCTGTGATTATACACCTTGGTTCATTAGTTATCCAATTAATATGCATGATTCCGTTAATTGCTCATATGTTGACTCGTTATGCCCTTTTCACCATAAAACGTGATTTTTGAAAATGTAAAAGAGTAGAAACCTTAGTTACTGAATTATAAACTTGCACCCAAAATTTGACATCAGTTTGAGGTATAGATTGAGAGTTATGCTCATTAGCGTAATTAGAAAGCTTCTTTAGCGATTAAACGGCGTAATTAGCATATAGCCTATTTAAACCTACTTTTTGATATCAAACTTATTACCCACTGATGTAATATATTATTTTGGGATTTTTGAAGATTTTTAATTAATTTTAGGCTGAGCATAACTTATAGTCGTAAGCTTAATCCGGTAATTGTCGGTTTTGCCCTCACGGGCTATAAAATGAGTTTTACATATCTAATTGACTCCAAACCTTTTGCTAATGATTTTAAATGATAAATAATTTATTTTAAGCCTTCTGGACAAATAAAAATAGCAGCTTTAAGTATAGAACCTGGAAATGGCTTCTAATCGTCTTTTTAAGCGTTTTTAACGCATAATATGTACTAGAACTATTTTAAACATACAAGGGTTGATACCTACTGATATTTTAGGTAAATTATAATATTTTAACAGTAAGCAAAAGTTGTTAAACTCAGACTTCAGTTTTTAGCTTTTCGGCTTATGTGAAATTACCAAAATGCCCCTACGGTGCATAGTTTGGTTATAATTGATAAATTTCACATATATGCTTTACCCTACTGTTATAACTTATTAAATTGAGTATTTTTGCTGATTACATCAGACCTGTAACTCAGATTAATACTTAAACTCTTTTATAACCTTGTAAATGACCAAACTACCCCTACGGGGCATAGTTTGTGTTTAAATTCGTTTCGGGCATAATAAAAGACTTCTTACTGATGTCACAACATATTTGAAGCATATTAACTTAGGAAACTTGTATATGGCTCTAATAAGTACCCGTTACGCTTATTACGCGTTCGGTTTGGTTTATGTAACTAGTTTGCATAAATTAGCCGAAACGGGTCAAACCTTATCGGTTTTATCTCAAAATCCAGAATGTGTATGAAATACCCATATTAAGCAAGTCTTCAAACTTGTCGGGTCTAAATCACATTCTATCCGGTCTTCGCTTAATCGTGCGTACGAACCATATCTTTGAAACTAACCGGTCTAAGCTTAAGCTTAATTAAAGACCCGTTATGATTCTAATAGGTTATTATAAACCTTCGTTCCAGATTAGGAGGACCAGTGAAAGCTACTTGCATTTGCTTATTGTGATTATTACTTTGCTCAGGTAAATACTTTTAACTTATTTTCCCTATAAGGGCTTGGGTTACGGTATATAAAATACCGCTTGGTCGGGCATTAAATCTTCCATCGTTTGATGGTTAATTGAATAATTTGATCGGCCCGTTTAAATCGTTTTGTTTACTTAAAGCCTTTGGGGGGTTAATGACCATGTCCCGGATATCCTTGGCATCATTTTACGAAATGGCCACGACCTAAGCGCGGAGTGTAGGCGTACACTCGTCAGTTCATAAATAGTTGATGTGGTGTGTCTATTGATCTTTAACCCGGCACGATCCGGGCTACTGAACGCATAAGGAACATGTAATTCTTTTACAAGATTATATATTTAAATAATTATCCCAAGTTATAAAATGTTTATGCCACGTGCATCCAAATCAATTTTTAATCATTTTTAAAATGAGTCAGTTGATTGTATTTACCAGTGTAAACTGACATATTTTCCCAAAAAGATTAAATGCAGGTACTTAGTGTAATAGGCTAGATTCTCTCCTTAGCATCAATAAAGAGTCTCGCAAGCTTAAGATGCCTATCGTCTGTTGAACTACTGTTTCCTATTTTATTTCAATCCGTCTGTGGATAAACTTTCAACTGTTTGTGATACACGATATTACAATATTTTATTCGGTTGAAATATATCTTTCAATTGCTTCCGCTGTGCATTTAAATATTGTGTTGTTTGACTATTACGTTGCCAACCACGTCACGATACTCCCCACCGGGCCCACCGGTGACACGTGGAATTCGGGGTGTGACAGTAATCAACTTTAATTTATACCGATATATACATAAAAACATACACGCAAAACTCAATTATAAAGTGTTTAGAAAGTTGAAGGGTTTTAAGTGTAATGCTGGTAATTAATTGTATTTGAAAAGACATAAAATAAGAAATTTTTTATTGTAGATGCCACTTGCAATTGTAGTATATTATATTATAATATAATAAATAAGTTTATATAAAAATAATCAATAGTATAAATGTAGTTATAAATATTGCAATACATACATACATAGAGGGGTACGATCAAATATAAAGTTTATTTTGCCTAAGTAGAATGAAAAGGAATCTTAATCATATATTTTTCAAATCAATGGTTAAGATGAAAGTGTAGGAGAAAGGAGGAGTGCAAGGGTATCTTGGGAAAATCCTATTTATGGACTTTCTATCTCCACATGCAAGGCATATGCATATTCTATCCCCATTTTTTAAACGTTCATAACTATGTTAGACGATATTATTTTTTCATAAAAAATTCACCGTAAAATCGAGCATTTTTTTATCTTTAATTTGAGTACCATATTGATATATAAAATATGAAGACTAAAAAAATCCACTAAAATGTGTTGTATAACATTTTTTTATATTGATTAGTACTATATTTTTGTGCTAATTTTTTTGTACTGGATTTTTTTGTCTTAATTTTTTTTTTCTCAATTTTTTGTGCTGGGTTTTTTTATACTACATTTTTTTGCTAAATTTTTTCGTGCTATATTTTTTTGTACTATGTTTTTTAGTGCTATATTTTTTTACTATATTTTTTGTGCTATATTTTTTTGTACTGGATTTTTTTTGCTAGATTTTTTTTGTACGAGATTTTTTTTGTTGTATTTTTAAAAAACAAAAGGGGTGCCACATGTCATTTTCACTACTATTTATAAGGATCAAAATGCCCTTTTTTCTTACTTTTTTGGAGTGCCACATATCATCATCACAATCCTTCTTAGGCTACTTAGGTAAAATCCAATTTTTAGTGGATCATTCCCCGTACACACAACCACAAATAGTAATTAAGGAAATACATGTAGGCTAGGCTGTATAGCAACTGTTGGTGCATAAATGTCTGTTAACTTCGTCTTTGTCGAGTCTAATGTCTAGATAGGATAAACCAGTGCTCAGTAGGTTAGAAATTAGGTTTTATATGTTTAGTGGGCATTTCACATGAAATAGGTGATGTGTCTATTTCGTACGAAATGAGGAGTTTTCATTTCGCATGAAATGGTTTTGCCATTTCGTACGAAATGACCATTCCGTATGAAACTGTTTCGTGCGGAATGACTGGTCTATAAATACCTGAGCCTGGTTCATCATTTGTAACGATTCGGATTTCAGAGCCGAGGTGCTGCCAAACTGTCAACTGATCTATAAAGCTTTGATATCAATAAAAACAAGATAATTAGGGAGAATCAAGCTGTAATCAAGTTCGTATCATTGATTCCGCCTTTGATATGGATTAAAACTCTTCTGAACGACTCGTTTAGGTCGCACAACGATCCAACAAGTGGTATCAGAGCTCAGGAGGAAGAGTTCATACCGATTCAGCTTGTTTTCACCGGATTTTCTAACTTTTACTCATTCTTCTTCACAATTTTCAAAATTTAACGGTTAAAATGGCTTGAATTTCACATATATCACGTAAAACACAGTTTTAACAAATCCTTGAAAGAATTGGACTTAAAATCGACCTAAAACCAGATCAATTTGACAAAATTGTGACCGATATGATGATGTCAGCATCATTTCGTACGAATTGAGAAGTTCATTTCGCACGAAATCAACAGTTCATTTCGCACGGAATCTACATTGTGATCGTCATTTCGCACGGAATCAACATCCTGATCGTCATTTGCACGGAATCAACCTTGTGGACTTCATTTCGTACGAAATAAACATCCATTTCGTACCAGAGGACTATATCGTTTGAAGAGTGTGATTTCGTTTGACTATTCTGCACGAAATAGTCATTTCGCTTGAAAGATTATCATTTCGCACCAAGTTGGCTTTTCGTTTGAAAGTCATTTCGCATGAAGATCATTTCGCTTGAGACTCATTTCGTTTGAAGATTGATTCATTTCGCTTGAATCCATTTCGTTTGAAAAAAAAATTCTAAGTGTTTGTTGATTGTTTCAGGTACGTCAAGATGGAGGACGATTTTCTCAATCCTTTCAGTAATGTGTTTGCTTACACTAGCAGTTCAGGAGATGGCACAACCAGCAACACAAATGAAAATGTAACAAATCCGAGTCCGAATAAAACTATTGCTGATTCTTTGAGTGTTGATAATGCTTACGGCACCTACAACAAACCGCCCAAGCTAATGGCCATAGAGGATTACAATAGATGGGCTAGTAGATTTGAGGAATGGCTACAGGCATTTGCATACCTAAATTGGAAGAGTTTGAAAAATGGTTTTGACATTGGAAGAACTGATTTTGAGAACTTAGCCGATACTGAACAAGATAGGTTCATTGCAGAACAGAAATGCATCGCTTTACTACATCAATCAGTGAGGGATGACATTATATCATTGATTGAATATAAAGATTCAAGAGATCTGTGGGAGAAATTAAAGATGAAATGTGTGAGTGGTGCTGAGATTATTAAAAACAAGAAAAAATTGTTAAGAAAAGAATTCGATCTGTTTTGATGTCTGAAAAATGAGTATGTGTCAAAGATGATAGAAAGATTTAGTCACTTAAAGTTGGAAATTGCAAGATATGGAATTGTGTATACTCAGGAAGAATTGGTTGACAAGTTGTTTGACTCACTACCTGATGATAAAGATTGGCAGTATTTTGCTTTAATGTTGAAGAACACAGTGAAGTCGGCTGATCTGACAGTTGATTTGCTAATTGAAAGGTTGGAAAGTCATGAATTGGAGATCAGGAAAACGAACAAAGTCAACAACTCCTCGTATTAGAAAAATGTTGACTTATATTATCGTGGAAGTATGACTCCTAAAACTGTGTCCCCGAAGACTGCCTTCTCAGCAGAAAATTCAAACATGACAAATCAAGAAAGTCCAAGCAGTGGTTATCATGGAGGATCATCCTCAACTTCTCCAAGTCAATCAGTTGCGAAAAATTTGTTCCAGTGCAATATTGCCGTTGATCTCAAAAATGCGCAAAACTTCAGTGAAGAATCCGCCAAGCAACAAATGGTGTTTTTGGCATCCGTCTTGGAATCTTATGAGAGCCTTGTTGCTGGAAAGATTGGAAACACCAACCTCACCAAGGAGGATTATGATCAAATAGACCTTGAAGAGATGGAGTTAATTGATATAAGATGGTGTATGGCAAGTGCGGTCAGAAGGGCTCAGAGATTCATGGAGATAACAGGCAGACACTCCATTGGCGGACCTTCAACAAAGCTAGGTTTTGATAAATCGAAGGTCACATGCTTTAAATGCAAACAAAAGGGGCATTTTAAAAGAGAATGTCGAAATGCAGCCGTTGATGAAACAGCCAACCCTTTCCGTGAAGATTATTACAAAAGAGCCATCTATCATCAAAACAAAGCAGAATCTCCCAGAGTGAAGTAGATAGAAGATGCACCCAAAGAAAAGTCGAGAGCATTAGCTGTTATCCATGACGATGATGGATATGATTGGAGTGACGTGGTGCCGGAAGAAGATGCAGTGGGATATGCCTTCATGGCAAACATTGTTCCCTTCAAAGATACACGAACAGAAGAAGTAAAGTATGTCAACAGGAAAATGTTAGCTCAAATGATGAAAGACAAACATTATCATGCATGGAAAGAAGCAAAAAGCGTGAAAAGATGGGACGCTAACCGAGAATGCTATTTGGATCCTAAGGGAAATATACTTGTGGAACCATCAACACTTCTTGTCGAGACTATGATCGAGCAAATAGCAGAAGAGGAAGAAGCAAGACAGAGAATGTGGTGGGGAAGTAATGAAGAAGAAAAAGAAAAGGAGCTACAGTCGAAAAAGATCGATGATGGGATAATCGACACGACGAAAGATTTCACAGCAGAAAATCTGAAGAAAATGGCTGATAAAGTTCTTGCAGCAAAAGAGTTAGAGGTAGACACTAAGTCCAAGACTGAGTTAAAGAGCAAGATCAGTTGTAATGATTCAGCATATGAGTCAGGTAAGACTGATAAAGCCAAAAGTGAAAGTGACTGCAAAAATTGCATGAAAGACTGCAAGGTTTGTAGTACACATGCTTACCTCAGTGGTAAAAAGACTGAAGAACTGACAGAAAGAGTCAGAGAAGTTGAAAATCAGATCTTAAGTCGTGACAAATTGGTAAAAGCTTCAAATGATCGAATAAAAGAATTAACTGATAAACTTGAAAATTATAAAATTGACGTAGACCGAATCAGGAAAGAAGATGAAAAATTAATTCATGAAAACTGTCAAATGTTGGAAAATTATGAGAAGTTAAAAAGAACGACGAAAAATTCTGATGAAAGAAATGATAAAACAGTCAAATAAAATCTCCAACTGACAGGAGTACTTCAGTCAAAAGAGAGGCAAATCAACCAACAATTGGATGATATTGCTAATCTGAAGCTTCAGGTTCAGGAATCTAAGATTGAAAATGAACGCATCAATCTGAAGCTCAACAGTTATAACTCCAAAAGTTTTGTTCTTCAACACATTGTTCCTAAACCAATCGGGAAGAACAAAGCTGGCGAAGATGTTTATTCGGACGGAACTGGGGTTGGGTATCATCAGGTTCCACCGCCAGTATTAAATAATTTCTCAAAGAAAAAATCTGGGTTGGTTAATGATAATGAAACAAATGAGGTCAAACTTCCAGAATCAATCGACGTCACATTCACTTCATCATCCGATGAAGACAGTGTTCAGTCCAAAGTTGTTAAAAGCATGGTTGAAAGTATTTTGAAATCTGAAAGTGACTCAACTTAGGATGAAGAATGTTTCTTGGACAAATATATTCCGAAATCAACATCCAAAAACAACTTAAGTGAAGAACCTAATCTTGTGATGTACAAGATGTCGGAATCGGATAAGTTGTATTCGGATTTTGCATTTCCTTTGGAAAATGTGAATGTTGACAAGTTGAAAAGTGTGTTTAAGTTGGTTGAAATTGATGTGTCTGAGATTGAAGGTTTGAAAAGTTCCAAAGAGCAATTAAACTTTGAAAAAGATAAAGATTACTACAAAAAACCTGTTGTACCGCCGCGTTTTTCTAACAACAATCAAAACAAATGGTCGGGTAGTTATAAGGGTGGTAAGAATTATCAAAGAAGGAACTTTCAAAACAAAAAGTTTGTTGAGAAAAAGGTGTTTGTAAAAAACTCGAGTTCTCATTCTGAGCAAGAATCTGAGATTTTTTCAAAATCAAATGAAGAATTTTTTGAAGAAAAGGCTTCACAGCCTCAGACTGAAGGCACAAGTCGGGTAGCTGACACCCGTACATGCTTTAAGTGCAACAAAGTTGGACACATTGCACGAAAGTGCACCAACTTAAAGCCTAAGTCTGAAGTTGTTGAGAGTCAGAAAAAGAAAGTTGATGTAAAAGGCAAAGCTCCAATGATTGTTGAGAAGAAAGTTTTGAAAAATGAAAACACCAAGTTCAAAACTGAATCCGTAAAGAATGTGGTAACTAAAACTGACAAATTTTACAAATGGGTTGCTTCGCCTCAACAAGCATGGAAACCAAAATCAGTTGAAAAGAAATCAAGTTCTCCAAAAACAAAGGTTTCTGAGACGGAAAAACAATCATCCTCTACCACTCCGGTAAAGATGAATGTTCCTGTGGATTACTATGAGAAACTTGAGAAACATGAGTCTACTGCTTTTGAAAAGAAGTATGTACCAAAGAAAGACCAATCATCTGGTCAACCTCCTAAAAATGATTTCTTTTTATACAATGAGGTTGAGATTGGGTCTGAAGAGAGCTTAAAGATGAATGACAAAAATTTTCCGCCACTTTACACTGCTAAAACTCACATCAAAGTCAAGCTACCTGAGTCAAAAGAGGCTTGGGTGGCATCAAAATCTAACTAAGTATTTGTGATATGTGCAGGAGCCTCCAAGATCCGTTTCACGTTGGATTATGGATAGTGGAGCTTCTCGGCACATGACGGGGAAGAAGACCCTATTGTACGATGTTCGAGGGTTTAATGGAGGATATGTGGGATTTGCAGGCAATCAAGGTGGTCAAATAGTTGGTGAAGGAACTCTATCTAATGGTATTCTTACGTTTGAAAGAGTAAACTACATCGCCGAGCTTGAAAACAATCTTCTGAGCATTTCTCAGATCTGTGATCGTATGTATACAACGCACTTTACAGATAAGGAATGTTTGATATTGAAACCAGGATTTGTTGTTCCCGAAGAATGGGTTATCATGAAAGCACCTAGAGTCAATGATCTGTACGTGTTGGACATAAGTGTAGCAACTACTACCACGGGTCAGGCTCACTGTTTTATATCAAGAGCAACAGAAAAAGAATCACAACTGTGGCATCGAAAGATGGGCCACATTCACCTGCGAAAAATGAATCACCTGGTGCATAACGACTTAGTAATTGGTGTTCATGTGAAAGGTTTTCATCTTGAGGGGGAGTACATTAGCTGTATCAAAGGCAAGCAAAAGAAGAAATCTCACCCTGGGAAGAAGGTTAATTCAGTCTCAAGACCGTTAGAGAGACTTCATATGGATCTTTTTGGTCCAGTGAACGTCAAAAGCATAACTGTTGATCTCTATTGTCTAGTTGTAACAGACGACTACTCGAGATTTTCGTGGGTATCATTTCTGAAGACAAAAGATGAGACATTTGAAAGTTTGATGACGTTGTGAAGAAAAATTGAAAACTTGTACCAAACTCGAATCAGAAGAATCAGGAGTGACAACGGTACAGAGTTTATGAACAACAAGATGGAAGAGTATTATGATGAGAGTGGTATATTGCAAGAATTTAGTGCTCCATACACTCCACAACAAAATGGAGTAGCTGAAAGAAAGAACAGGACGCTAATTGAAACGGCTAGGACGATGCTTGCTGATTCCAAACTACCTGTCAACTTTTGGGCAGAAGCAGTATCAGCCGCTTGCTATACACTCAACCGGGTTCTTACAGTGAAGAAATTCAAAAAGACATGTTTCGAGCTGATCAACAACCGCAAACCGAACCTGAAGTATCTGGAACCGTTTGGGTCTCCCTGTACTGTTCTAGAACCTTATGGTAATTTTGGCCCAAAGAGCATAGAAGGAATTTTCGTGGGATATGCAAGTCCATTGAAAAGAGTCTTTGTTCCAAGCTTGAAGCGGATCATCGAAGCACATAATGTTGAGTGTCAAAGTTATACCATGCCACCTCAGAATCCCGGCGACTCATGGCGTTTCAATTACGATACTCTGTGGAATTCATTCGACATAGAAGAAGAAACAAATTTCTTTGACGAGTTGGATATTCTGAGAGAATATGAAGCATCACAAGAAAGATTCCCAGCTGAATCATCTAGACGTCAATATCGAGCTTCCAATGACGATGAAGTCGGTCCTAGTAATGCTGGAGAACATGACGATATTCAACAAACTCTTGACAATCAGACGGCAGTCAACGATAATCTAGAATCTAATGATAGGCCTATATTCGATCGTGGTGATTCAGATTCTGAGGGGGAGCAGATCCAGATTTCAAGTCAAACAATTCCAGTCAGTGAAGAAGGTGCAAATTAGAATGTCACAAATTTGGAAGGCGAGGTGATGCCGAGAACTCTTTCGTACCATCTAGAAGAGCTGATTATTGGAGAATTACAATTAGGCGTTCGCACTAGACGTCAAATTGACCAAGGCTTTATTTGTTTTTATTCTACAGTTGCTCCGTTACAAACTGAGTTTTCACTTAGTTGTTTTATTTCGCAGATTGAGCCGCGAACATATAAGGAAGCACTAACTGATGATTCTTGGGTCAACGCGATGCAAGAGGAGCTAAGTCTTGAGAAGTTGGGAGTGTGGAAATTGGTAGACTTGCCTGATGGTCATAGGAAGATAAACACCAAGTGGGTGTTCAAGTGCAAGAGGGATGATCAAGGGGTTATTATTCGTAACAAAGCTCGGCTCATAGTCCAGGGCTTTAGTCAGCAGGAGGGTATAGATTTCACCGAAGTATATGCTCCCGTTGCTAGACTTGAAGCGATCAGAATCTTCCTAGCATTTGCATCTTGGAAAGATTTTAAAGTTTATCAGCTATATGTTAAATCGGCTTTTCTCTATGGTAAGGTAAAAGAGGAGGTATATGTCAGACAGCCACCGGGCTTCACCGATCCAATCCACAAAGACAAGGTCTATTTACTGGATAAAGCGCTATATGGTTTACACCAGGCCCCGAGAGCCTGGTACGAGACATTGTCTCAACATCTGCTTGCCAACAGCTTCATCCGTGGAAAAGTGGATGACACCCTCTTCACCAAAGAAGTCGACGGACATATTCTGATAGTTCAAATATACGTGGACGACATCATATTTGGGTCAACAAATGAAAATCTGTGCAAAGACTTTGAAAGAGTTATGAAGCGAAAATTAGAAATGTCATCGATGGGTGAGATGAAATTCTTCTTGGGACTTCAGGTTGATCAACTGCCTAAGGGAATTTTCATATATCAGACGAAGTATGTTCATGATATCTTAGAGAAATTTGGGATGTCCGGGACTACTCCAGCTTCCACCCCGTTAGCAACTAACCATGGGATAAATCCTGATCTCACCGGAGAGAAGGTAGATAAAACGTTATATCGTTCCATGATCGGATCGTTGATGTACTTGACAGCTTCTAGACCCGATATCATGTATCCAACCTGCCTCGCAGCGAGATTTCAGTCTAACCCCAGAGCTTCGCATATGGTGATTGTGAAACGGATATTACGCTACCTGAAAGGAACTCCATCACTGGGGTTGTGGTATCCAAGAGAAGGAGATTTCACGCTCGAAGGGTATTCTGATTCTGATTTTGGATGCTGCAAAGTTAACGCTAAGTCAACAACAGCGGGGTGCCAGTTTTTCGGATCACGATTGGTCACCTGGCAATGCCAGAAGCAGACCTCTGTCGCTTTATCCACATGTGAAGCCGAGTATGTATCTGCTAGCAGCTGCTGCTCTCAGATCTTGTGGATCCAGCAACAGATGAGAGACTACGGTTTGCAATTTCTTAACACCCCTATCTTTGTTGATAATGAGGCAGCGATAAACATAACAAAAAATCCTGTTCATCACACTAAAACGAAACACATTGAAATTCGTCATCACTTCATCCGAGACTGTTTCGAGAAGAAGTTGATACGAATTGAGAAAATCCACACTGACGAACAAAAAGTTGATTTACATACCAAAGCGTTTGATAAAACTCGTTTTCAATATCTTTTAAAATTGAATGGTATGAAGCTTTTATCGGTGTTGGAGGAGATTCTTGGCATAGATGAAGGTACCACTGTAGATGATGTTGAGAAGCAATCTGCAATGGTTTGTCGATTTTTTACTTGTTTTGGTATTTAGGGGGAGGTAGGTTATATATTCAGAAAATACAAAAACAGTAAAATTTTTCTAAAACCCAAAAAAAAACATGAGATATTTCAAAATCGAAAACCGAAAAAGAGCTTGTGTATAACGGGAAAATGATAGTACATCAGCTTGACAGTTACGGTATGCTAAAGAAATGTAAAGTTTAAAAGTGTTAAACAATCTCGCTGATGATATGCCGGTAGGTTTTTACACATTTAGTAGGTTTGTTCGGGATATAAACCTAAATCACAACTTGCTCTTTACGTGGGGAACATCTCTCGGATATATGGGTAACCCCCGAAATCTTGTTTGAAAGGCTCTATTTCTGACATACTAGGTCTTTGTACGTGGTAATATCTGGGGTATTATACCTGGACTTCTGATTTTACGAGAGCAATAGCCTAGTCCTCGTATAATACTTTGCACAGCTTTAATCATAAAGCCCGCCCTCAGCATAAAAAAGGATGAAACATTGAAAAATGCTAATCATGTGCTGTTGTAAAAGAAGATCCCCAAAGGGGACCCACCTAAAGTTGAGCCATCATCTCTCTGATTTTGTGGAAGCAATAGCTTGAGCTCTCATGGCCTCAACACTTAACCTCTTACAGATATTACTAGTGTTCACTCACCTGTAAGACTGAATATAGTGGTCTGGATACGGGAGTATATTCTGAGGTGGTACACGCGTATAAGCTAAGTCTTCTAAAACATTAAATTCATATCCTGAACAGATTGAAATTTGTGTGAAAATTTAAGAGGATCAGTATATCGACAATCTAAGCGAATTGTTTAATTCTGAGTATGAAATCAAAGCTTAACGGTACTTGTGACTTGTCGGTAGCTGATATGATTCCCTAACACGCTCACCAAAAATATGTTTGTAAATAGTTTACATTTACTGCATTTCATTTCTGTTTAGCATTCTAGTATAGAAACTTTATTCAAAATCCAAAAAGATTTTACATTTCTACTTTATTTTTCCGACAAACCAAAGTGGAAAGCTGATCTTCTGACTCGAAGTTTGAAAAAGATGCAGGAAGTTTCTGAGCTGGACAGAAGAGTTGGGAGCTTATCATGTTAAATTTGTGAAATATGAAAAGTCAAAACAAGTTTATTAAGTTGAAACTTGTAATTTTCAGAAAAAAAAAATGTTTTGAACTATGTTGAACAAAAGTCAGGTTTGCTTCGTTTCAGATCAACCAAGGTCATTAAGTTGGACTTGGTAGACAAATTAAGTGCCTAGGGTCATTAACTTGGACCTAGATACTTAAGTGGATTACTAAAAACTGATAAAAACAACAAATGAAGTAAAAAAGGAGAATAGATTATAATGTCAAAATTTCTGAGAAGCAGGGAACAGGTTTGATCCTGTGAAAGCAGCAAAGCGAGATCCCCGTGGCTAAAGTTTGAACAAAGTTTGAACCTGAATTCTATCCTAGCTTATTGAAAGGGAGAGTCAGATGCAGATTCTGGATCAACATTCAAAGGGGAGTTTGAAGGTTGTCAAAGTCAAGTTTGAGTGCTAGCAGCTGATGCTGATAGAGTTTGAAGGATGCTTACAGTGTCAAATTGGTAAGAAAGAAAAGATTGATCAAGACTGAAGACTCGATGCCAAAGACTTCGTCAACATCCAAGGGGGAGTCTGTTGGTGCATTAATGTCTGTTAACTTCGTCTTTGTCGAGTCTAATGTCTAGATATGATAAAGCAGTGCTCAATAGGTTAGAAATTAGGTTTTATATGTTTAGTGGGCATTTCGCACGAAATAGGTGATGTGTCTATTTTGTACGAAATGAGGAGTTTCCATTTCGCACGAAATGGTTTTGCCATTTCGTACGAAATGACCATTCCTTATGAAACTGTTTCGTGCGGAATGACTGGTCTATAAATACCTGAGCCTGGTTCATCATTTGTAACGATACGGATTTCAGAGCCGAGGTGCTGCCAAACTGTCAACTGATCTGTAAAGCTTTGATATCAATAAAAACAAGATAATTTGGGAGAATCAAGCTGTAATCAAGTTCGTATCATTGATTCCGCCTTTGATATGGATTAAAACTCTTCTGGACGACTCGATTAGGTCGCACAACGATCCAACAGCAACTATTGAAATGAAAATGTTCTAATGAATAATTAGCACCGTTCACAATTAGATTTGTTAGTATATATAATGTGTAATAAATAATTTCAAAATATAAGTAATGTGTAATATATAGAGAGGGATGCGTTTGTTTCAAAACAAAAATTATGCTAACAACGGTAAAATACGGTAAAATGTAATAATAATATTATTTTACGTAGTACATAAGAAAAATATGTGTTACATTACCGTCATGTGTATCAAATTGAAAACAATTAATACAAATGTCTTATTTCATTCTGAGATAATATATTGTTGGCTATGAAATCAACCATCTACAAAGAGATATTTTATGAATGATGTTAATTTAGTCCTTCATGAAACATCAAAACTAAACATTATACCTAATATTTTTTTATACAACTTACTAGCCAATTGCCACGGTGTTCTTAAAACTTTTTATTAACATGTTCATTATATTTCCATCTTTAAATAAAATTTTGAATTATCAATAATAATAAAAAGAATGGATGAAATCTTGCAACAAGCCAGTGAAAGGTACAGAAGGGTAAACAGGATGATCTATGATATTTGAATCCTACATTTAAGAATCATATGATTTGCATCCTTAACCTATTGCTTCTAATACATGTGTGACAAATCCTATGTAATTATTGTGTTTTAGGTAAGTCTAGATCATGTCAATGGGATCAGTTGAAGTTAGTATGTATTATATGTTTTTTTAGCCATATATGATATTATATTTTTCAGGGCCGGCCCTGAGAATTCATGTACCCTGTTCGAGCTCGAAAAACGTGCCCTTAGATCTTAACTAAATAAAAAATTTAAACTAATTTTTTCATACAACTTTGAACCGTTGACAAAAATATAGCATTCGATAAACAATGCAATTGGAATCGGCCCTAAATATAATCGACAAAGTTTGTATCAAATTAAGTTAATGCCTAAATAAGGTTCGTTTGCAGCCCTATATACGAGTAAACGAAATTATATATCTTGGAACAACTTAGATATTTTAAGGTTTAATCAATCAAAAGGAGATAATAAATATTTTTTATATTAAATCAAGTGTAATAGACATTCACATTGACAACTGATGGCATATGTATATTGGAATCGGCCCTATTGTTCTATATTTAATTTTCATATAAAGCACTAAATCAGCAAGTGAAAGAAGTAAATAAAAAATAGATGGGATGATATTTGCTAACCTTTATGGATTGATCCTTATCCTACACCGATTGCCAGAAGCACTGAAGCAATGATGATGATGAATGATCGAGAACAACCCAGAGCCTGCGACCTTTCAGTTTCTGTTCTCTTTTTGCCCCCCACACTTTTTTTTAATTAGTTTTTAGAAAAAAATTGGTATTGGGCTCACTAACCTAATGGGCTAAATAGTTTAAACAATATGATTTTTTAAGTGGGCCTATCTTAATATATTTTTGGTTATACCCTATTAAAATTTTTTTTTTTACATATATAATATCGGATTTTTTTTAAAAATTACGTGCCCTACGAAATCACGGGCCCTGTTCGGTTGTCCTCCCCGCCCTCCTTCAGGGCCGGCTCTGATATTTTTTAACTCTTTAAATGGAAATTAAATTGAAATAGAGGGTAAGCGGACAATAAGTTACGCCGCCACCCGTTTTTTTTATTGAAAACCAAGTCTCTTAAAACCACATTCATAGATCTTGAGATTATAAAATTATTATGCATCACCTTTTGGATTCGTCTAAATAGATCCACAGCCACTGGCGTATGGCAACCAACAGTATTAAAAGTAAATGAGATAAATACGTTTTGGTTGTCAAGACACGTTTTCTGGTGTTTGATCAGTTTGTCCGAAACAACTTAATTTTAAGGTAGCCTGGCCACCGTAAAACTGATTGTTGAATTCCACCATCTTCATAAAAGGAAGATGGGGCATTTGAATCTTCTAGTTAGAATTCCATTTAGTTTAAAACATTCCTCTTATTTGTGGAAGGTTTGTTGAATTCGGCCAACCAAAGAATATGAAGGAATTCAAACCATTCCATTCCGATTCCTTCTTATTTTATAACAACAAAAAAGGAATTCAATCATTCATCCAATTCTTATTTCTATAGATTTTATGAATTAAAGAGTTCCTAGTTTAATGTTGTACACCTCATTTCCATGTGCATGGTGGCGTCGGTAAGCGCGTGCCTTTGGTGTTACACTGTGATATAATTAGACCGAAATACCTATAACACTTTTTAAACATCTTACAGGTAATATTTGACATTCTCCTTCTTTCATTGAGCCACATAATAGTCTAAGTTGAGTTTACATTTTTTATTCAATTTTTATATACATCTTCACCTATATAAACCGCATGCTATTTATTAGTCTCTCCATAGATATTTATTTCCCAATCATCAAAACCAAAATAAAGAAGACAAAGGGTGATCCTATTCAAAGGCAATAAACTATCAAATGGCTACGAAAAGTCTCGAGATTCTTAAGGCTGTGGCTGTTCGAGGTGGAATGGTTTCTCGAACGGTGGAAGATGGTGGGGTGTTGAGGATGAAAATCTTGATTAAAAGGCGAGATTTGGAGCAAGTTATTAAGAATAGCGATGGCAATAAAGAGAATCATATTAAAGGGTTTAATCATAGAAAGTTATCGAGATCATTAGCGTCAAAGTCACTAAAAGCACTGGTGAATGATACGGTGAAGGTGAAGAGAGTGAATTTTGATCAAGTGAACGTTGATTGCAGGAGGCATTGGAAACCTGCCCTTCAAAGTATCCCGGAAGAGTTTTGATTGTTATATTTGGTTAACATCTTAATAATACTATGAACTCAATAGTGTAGGGTTTCTTTTGATTCAATTATTTTTTGAAGGGAAAATGTATTTCATTAATTTTTTCTCTTTTGACTCCCATATATCAAAATTTTAATGTCACTTTATAAGTCACTGCCTCTATAGTTTATTTTAATTCTCAAAAACATATATTATAATGTTGTCGTTCCTATCAACGGTTAATATTTCCGACCAATATTGACTCCGACACAACCGTTAATCATATGATTTTGGAAGCACATACCAGTCAAAAAATGGATAATCGTACATTCATATTAGAATAATCAAGTTCATACGAATAAAAACTGAAATAACACAACTATTTTGTTCATATGAATCACAAGTTGTAGGACAGTAAGTAATACTAGCTTGGAAGACAACTATTAGCTTATGTTGCAATGCGTAAGTACAAAACTAGATATCAGTTTCTTATCACTTCTCCGTTGTTGCACTTTTCAATAAATGTTGGTTAAGATAAATAGTATCATATACATGAAAATCGAGAATACTAAATCGCTATATCAATAGATACCCGCAAACAGCGAAATTCCTTAAGGACAACTCCTTTCATTGGAGCCGGAGTCAAAATTTTGCAATTTAAACTGGAACGAGTTGACGCCACCTCGCGCGTTGCGGCGAGATGTTGATTATGAATATTTTAAGTATCTTTATGTAAATGTGAAAATCCGATGGCGAGTTGTTGATCATGAATATTTTAAGTATCTTTATATAAATGCGAAAATCCGATTCAAATTTGACACTTTAGGCACAATCCAAATTAACCAACATTGTTTTACTTAATCATTAACCTAAGCATAACTTTATAAAATATGTTTGAATCGATCTAACAAAGTGTAAAAAATATGTTTTAAAAATCTTAACGCTATATACCTCATTATATGCAAAGTCAAACAGAAAAATAAAGATAATCATTGTAATGGTACATAATTTATCGGTGTGATCGGAACAGTAACTATATTTGTGATTCATGAAGTATCAACGATACCTTTACATTAGGAGTAGATGGTAATGACACTACAACACTTATTTACAGCCATTTCCCATAAGAAGTCCAGCGTCCCAAACATACACAAACATAACTGGGCCTATTCCTGTGCTAATAAGCCTAATAATATGGTAGTCCTTATTTATAGTCACTGCCCATTAGTTCACTTTGACAAACACCATTGGGCCTATTCCTTCATACCTCAGATTGTTCATCAAAAATGAGGTTACCCAAAAGGTTTGTACGTAGCAAAAATCACCAAGCTCCCTAATAACTTGATCATAGAATCTGTAGAATGATGCAGATTTACAAAACTAATCGAATGATACTTCAGAAAAAGAAAAAAAATTATAACAGTACTAAATTGATATACTAAAATAACCCCAATAGTGTACTTTTCCCTCAACTTGATAATGTACAAATAGTTGTGATATTCATTTATCGAAACCTTGTGTGATTTTGCAAAACTTGCATATCTTTCCACCCCTGAAAACATTTATCAAAATGTAAAACGGTAAAAAGTGGGGGTTATGAACTCACCTTAGCATTCCTGTGCAAAGCTAGCTTAGTGTGATTCCGTAGCGCCGTTCCAAGAACGTGAATTAGCTAGCGTGCAACTACGACATTCCTACGAAGAAATACTTATGAGTTCTCTAAATAAACGTAGCTAAACTACCTGTCCGAGCTCTACCGAGTTGTAAATAAAACGTCTCTATGAAGGTGTTAATACTGTGAGTGAAATAACCGAACTATGGTTATTTGATCCCATTGATAATCGGGATGAAACTAATTCTCAAAAACAACTTAGTTTTCGAGTGTTTTAGAAAATATATACATTTATGGACATAATCACACACACACACACACATATATATATATATGTGTGTGTGTGTGTGTGTATACGAAGTCGTATTAATCGTCACGAATAGAATGCGTAGATCAATAATGGTACGTATTCGAATTGTCGTATATGATTCAGTTATATCCCGTTGTAGTTTTCGTATGATGGAATCAAATAATATATATTAGAAAACTTGACATTTGAAATGAATATAAACAGATATATTCTTTTGATAAGGATACTCAGACTCAAGACGATCGAAATAATATAAATAATTATATTGTGACATCTGTGCTTGTAAGGATACGCAGATAGACGACACAAGCTCTTAGAATTCCAAATCGGTGATCGCGTTCTACTCAAGGTTTCACCTTGGAATGGTGTGATTAGATTTGGAAAGAAAGGAAAACTTGCACCTGGATATGTTGGACCATTCAAGATCTTTGAAAGAATCGGAAAAGTAGCCTACAGACTTGAGTTACCTCCTGAACTTGGAAACGTTTATCCAACCTTCCACGTGTCCAATCTTAAAAAGTGTTTAGCTGATGTGAACCTCCACATACCACTTAATGAAATTCGTGTTGATGACACGATGCACTTTGTTGAGAAGCCTGTGGAAATAATGGACCGTGAAGTCAAGAAACTCAAACACAAGCGCATACCTATCGTCAAAGTTTGCTGGGAATCTAAACGTGGACCATAATTTACTTGGGAACATGAAGATAAAATGAAGGCAAAATATCCACATCTATTCTCACAAGTTTCCATTAAACAAATTTCGAGACGAAATTTCCTAAAGTAGGGGAGACTGTGACATATGTGCTTGTAATCATTGTACAAACTCTGAATAGTTCAATTATCAATAAAACAATGTGATTTGATCCCAATATTTGTTTATTTATGTTTGACATTTTGCACATTTTTATTTTGTTCGATTTCAAACTCTATATCGCTTTCTAGAAAGTTATACGCAAACTGATGCGTAAACGTAATCAGTTTAATGCGACAAACACTCCAGAACACCAACATAAGCTTAACATACCTTAAATAACCTTTACATAACTTATAAATAAGTTTTGAAGGGTTTGGTATGGCAAAATCAAGTTTATTCGCTCATAGGGACTATTTGCGACAAACTATGAAAATCTGCCGATTTGTATAGTAACGTACACTCCGGTACATGATCATAAGTTAAACATACCATAAATATCCTTTATATAGCTTAGAAATAGGCTTTTAGGGGTTCGGTATGCGAAAATAAACTTATTTGATCAAACAGGGACTAAAAGCGTCAAAAAGTGCATAAGTTTGCATTTATGCGCATATCTTACGTTCTGAACATATCCGGACATCCAAAAATTTTTGTAATCATTAAAATATTTTATTTTAGTGATTGGAATGCTAAAATACCATTCGTCGCGTAATTTGGATCGTTTTTCACGTCCGTTCGTGTTTCGTCATAATTAACTGAACAATGAGGCCATACGACCAAACGAACCGACATCCGAGATGTTTTCAAGCATATTTCATGTTCCCTATACTTTGACATCATTATTGAGCCTTGAAAATGGGTTAACGGGGCTTAAACGTGTCAAAAATCAGCTTAAATGCATGCAGGGACTAAAACTGTAATTTTTAAAACTATTGTTGAACTGCAGGTCGCTTGCGGGGCGAGTAAGACTGGGCTAAGTCTTACGCGGGGCGCGACAGCCCCTATTTGGGCCGAAAAATTGATTTCAGCAAACAGCAGCTGTTCCTTGGGTTTTAAACATTGTTTTAACACTCTATGGGCTTGTTTTTTAGCTCCCATGGTATCCTAAACTATGTGCCACAAGTTTATGGCCAAGATCAATCCTAAGAAACACATGGAATGATCTCAATGGAGCTTGATTTTCTATATAAACCTATCAATTTTCCATTCAAACTTGCTCATTCATTCCATTTCTTCTCTAATCTGCTTTGGAGCTATCCCTTATTGGTTGAAGGCTCTATTCATCAGTTTTCTTGTTCTTGATCCAAGCTTGGACCCTTTGTAAGTCTCCTTCATGCTTGGTTATGCATTTCAAGCATGAAAGTCAAACAGTGTTTGACTTTCTGCTTTGACCATGGTTTGGTCAACACAAAGTTCGTTTGAACTTTGCAACGTGAGCGTAATCACGATGGTTATAGTCCCTTGTGACAATACCTACTGATTACCACGTTGAGTAGCCATAGTGACGAGTCAAAGTTTCGGTCAAAATACGTATTTATGCGTATTTTGCAATGAAGCTATTTTCGGGTATCAAAACACTTTGTTTTGATATCAAACCTGTTTTCTAACTTAGTTAAACATGTTTTAACATGTTTAACTCGTCACTTTTAGTCTAGTGCTTATATACGGTCGTAAGTTAAGCGGTCTAAACAACCGCTTAGGCCTTCGAACCCGACCCGTTTGGTCGATTATTAGGATCCAACCAAACATATTTTGTGACCATAGTTGTATAGGGAATAACCTTCCGAGGTTATACCCTATGGTCACTTCGTTTAGTTAGTTGTATGATAGGTAATTTATATGCCTTAGGAAAATGACCAAAATGCCCTTTTTACGCATAATCTCATTTTAAGCATATGTAACCTAAATTTTGACATCTAAACTGATTATGCAATGTTATTAAACATGTTAAGGCATATAATACTTGTCATAGGGCTAGTTAGACAGACTGAACGCGCTTTTGCGCGAACGACACGTTAAAGTAGCGTAAACTACCTTAACGAGTCGTAACGGGTCATAAGCACTTAGGATAGGTTCCGATTTAGAATATAGGCGTTGTTTAAACCATATTATATGAGTTCCAACACTCATTTGGTTTACGAGACCTCATTTTATCCGATCTTCCGATTTAGGTCCGGTTTACTAACATAGTTACCTATATTAGGTGCCGTTTGATTCCGTGACCTTTTAAGCGTTGTTTGATTGTTATTTCAAGACTACTAAGCAATATTAAGTGAGTACATAGTCCCCTCTTTTACCTTTTTCAAATATTTTGGGGTGATACACATGTGCCTACTTGTTATTTTCGTGTTTTTCGTGCTTTCATGACATATACTTGCTATGTTCATTAGTACGCATATAGTACATGATTTCCATTATGCTTTGCTACGTATGTTTACTTAGCATGCTAGCGCATTGATTTCATAAAATTTTTTGTTACATATGTTTACTTAGCATATGGACGCATTCTTTTACCTTACATTTCTACTATGTATGTTTACTTAGCATGCTAGCACATTGATTTCATAAACATTTCTGCTTTATATGTTTACTTAGCATACTTAGTACATTATTTTCACATAACATGCTTACATTTGGTTTGTTTAACGAAACTAAAATACGTTCATTAACACTGATCATGCCGCTCGGTAGTATGTAGTGGTACCATAGGAATTGACAACTCCCATTCCTGGAATCCTAGGTTTGTTTGGACGTAAGGAATGACAGAATCCGATATACATAATTGATAAACCTTTAACTTGTTAAGGGTTTGTCCGTCAGTCGCAAGGCTTGAATGTATGTGATAAACATTACCACATAAATGTTTGTATCAGTAAAGCATTGATTTTGCAAAACATAACTTTGAACTTAAACTATGATTTATTCAAATACAATTGTTTTGTACATTTTATCTATAGGGTTGAGTAAATACTTTTTATTCACCATACATACATTTGATTACACATTGACATAATACATATGGTTTGAGTAGATACTTTTTACTTGCCATACATAGTGTTATGGGTGAAATTCTGAGCTCATATCCTGGATAATATCTTAAATTATATCTTGCTTGTATGATATATGTTCATGTCCGGGATGCTGATTCAGGATATTGGTAACATCCTGAATGGTATCCTGAGGATTACTAACGGATTATGTGCAGGAGTACGAGTCCAAGCTGGTAACGTTCATGAGGACCCTTTCCCCGGAAGACTCGGTCTAAGTCGTTCAAAGGAAGACGTTGAAGCCGCTTTACTCGGTCCATAACGTTAACTATTGAATATTCGGAAGCATCCCCCATTTATAGGAATTTTTGTTTATGTTTCATAGCTATAAATAATTGGATAAATCAGATCGAATAGGACACAACAACACTCACTGCTCTCTCACACCTTACTCTCTCGCAACTTTCACTTTCACGAAAAGCATTGTAACACTTAGCGATCTGATCAATATCCTGCACTGTATCCTGACGTTTAAAGCAATAAGAAGAACAAGGCAGCTGCGATTGTCAGCTCCCGAGGTTTTGTGCCGACGATCTAGATTGATCAAGGGCTTTCCTCGTATATCTCGTGTCACCCCCTTTACTTTTTGCTCATAGTTTGATCGCAGATACAACTCAATATCCTGAGCCGTATCCTGAAAATTGCTTTTACAAACAACTTAATCAGCATATTTTCAACACACTTTCTTAGCACACTACCTCACTTAACTAATTTGATCTCTTAATTGCTTCGGTAATTTTTGACCAAAATAATTTGGCGCCCACCGTGGGGCAAGTGGTGCTATCTTTACTAAAAACTTTTGTGAAATCGTTACTTGGTTTTCTATTCTCAAAACTTTTTGCCACACTATTTACAATGGCCTCGAGATCAAACATGAGCTCCTCCACCGTGTCTGCTACAACTTCTGCTACTACTGGTTCGGTGCTTCCACCGCCTCCTCCAAGGATGCAAGCTTCTTCACAACCTCAGGATATTATCCCTACTCGGAGCACTCAGGGATCTGGTCCTGTTTTGGCTTCTAATGATGAAATTCTAACCTTATTTGGTAGTGTACAGGAACAGATGAGGCAGCAACAGGAAACAAACCAAATGCGGATGAGAGAAATACAACTCTTGAAATCCAGCTCAAGGTGGCCCGCTGAGGATATTGTCACTCCCTTACAACCCAGAATTTTGAACTTCAGTTCGTCCGTATATACTGAGGATAACAGGGGAAATATTATGCCTAGCCATTCTCAGAACCATACTCCTGAAATACCCTCCTCAGTCAGGATGTCAACTGTGAGGAGCTCAGGATATGCTTCAGGATATGGCCAGAATCCTCAGACCGGTAACGTGTCAAATAATAATAATACTCTTGCTACTAACAATAGTGGATCTTTGCAGGATGCATGTATGACGTCAACATTTACTAGGGAGCTCCAGAAATTAAAGGACATGATATCCAGTGTACCTGGGGTGGTCCAGCCAATTACGAAAATGTCGCAAGACAGCCACAGGATATCTCGGTTTGCATATCCTATTTGTGATGCTGAAATCCCAAAAAGATTTCAAACCCCCCAACACGAAGCTCTATGACGGAACTACGGATCCTGAAGAGCATATTGCCCAGTATAGGGAAAGAATGTAGATTAACCCTATCCCTCTGGAGCTCAAGGAAGCATGCCTATGCAAGGGTTTTGGTTCTACCTTAACAGGATCAGCCTTGAAATGGCTCTTAAATGTTCCTCCTCATTCGATTACATCATTTGTTCACCTAGTGAATTTATTTAATAGTCAATTTTCTTGTAGTCGAAGTTTTGAAAAACTAACAAGTGATCTCTACAGGATAACTCAAGGACCTCAGGAATCATTAAGAGATTATGTGAACAAGTTTAGCCGAGAATCCTTAGATATTCCACATCTTGATGTTACAACAGCTGTGCAGGCTTTCAAGATAGGGCTGCAAAAAGATTCTCAATTTTACCAAGATCTTGTAATGAACCCATGCAGGAACTTGGATGAAGCTCGAAACAGGGCCGTAAGATATATTCGACTGGAGGATGACAAAAAGATGCAAGAGAGGATGAACTCGTCCACCACTTATGAGTCAATTAATAGGAAATCAGAATCCTCGTTTAAACCATATCTCTCTAAGCCGTATGGCAGAAATGACAACAAGAAAGTGAATGTTGTTGAAGACGAGGATCCTGAAGAGTATCTTGAATTATCTGAATATTGCTTTTCTGTTAACATACCTGAATTAATGTATGCTATGCAGGGTTTAGGAGACAAAGCCAGGTGGTCTCGAAAGAATCAACAAAAAGCTGATTGGAAGGATAAGTCCAAATGGTGTTCCTTCCGTGAAGATTTCGGACATGTAACTGAGGATTGCATTACCCTATGAAAAGAAATAAGTTATCTTCTAAGCAAGGGATATCTGAAGGATCTCCTAGGAAGAAAGAAGAATAAGGGTCAGGATACTGAGAAGGATCCTGAACGAGCAGCGTCACCTCCTGCGGATGCCAAGGTAATCAACTTTATTTCGGGAGGATCCGACATTTGTGGGACTTCGTATTCTGCGTCCAAGAGACATGCAAAGGAAGCTAAGGCCGAAAGGGGAGATAAACCAGCCAGGATGACTACCCTCACAACTGATAAAGTGATCACATTCGACAGTGATGACAGGGATACTGTCCAGGATCCTCACCATGATGCTCTGGTAATAACATTATATGTGGCTAACCATTTTGTACGCAGGATATTGGTGGATAATGGCAGCTCCGTCAACATAATCCAACTAGAAACTTTGAAAAGAATGAATGTATCTCCACGGGGATATCACTTCGAAATCCACCGTGCTTGTTGGGTTCAGTGGAGAGGCTAGGAACACAGTGGGAGAGATAAAGTTACCAGTATATGTTGAAGGGGTCAACTTAATACAACGTTTCTATGTGATGGACTCCATATCCTGCTATAACATCATACTGGGTAGGCCATGGATCCATGATATGAAAGCTGTGCCATCAACTTATCATCAATACATCAAGATCTCTACCCCTTGGGGGGTTGTCAAGGTTGATAGTGATCAGCAGGAGGCAAAGGAATGTTACTCATCCTCAATGAAATCCTCAACCAAACCTAATGCAGCATAGCAATTAAAGATGCGGGCCCAGGATATCATGGAGGCTTCAGAGCAGGATATGAAGAAAATTATCCTGGATCAGGATAATCCGGATATCTCGGTGCTCGTAGGAACCAATATCCCTCAGGATATTGAAGAACAGTTAACTAACTTTTTGAAGTGCAGGATGTCGACATTCACGTGGAAGCACGAGGATATGACAGGAATTTCCAAAGATATTATAACACATAAGATCGGTATTGACATATCATTCAAACCTGTCCAACAAAAGAGGAGGAAGTTTGCTCCGGAGCGAAATATGATCATTCAGGAAGAAGTAGAGAGGCTATTGAAATCTAAAATGATCAGAGAAGTCAAGTTTCCAAGATGGCTAGCAAATGTAGTCGTGGTACAAAAGAAAAATGGGAAATGGAGAGTTTGTGTAGATTACCCAGACTTGAATAAAGCTTGTCCCAAAGACCCATTTCCTCTTCCCATATTGATGCAATGGTGGATGCTAATGCCAGCCATGAGATGTTAACCTTCATGGATGCATCCTCAGGATTTCAGCAGATTCAAATGGAACCTTCAGACCAAGAGGATACTGCCTTCATGACACCAACAGGTATTTATTGTTATACTACTATGCCTTTTGGTTTGAAAAATGCAAGTGCAACATACTAGAGGTTGGTGAACATGATGTTTAAAGACAAGCTGGGGGACACCATGGAGGTATACATCGACGTTATTGTGCTAAAATCTAAGAAGGCTGAGGATCACCTCTAGGATATTAAGGGAGCATTTGATATCCTGGATCAGTATAACATGAAACTAAATCCTGCTAAGTGCCATTTCGGAGTGGGGGCAGGAAAGTTTCTAGGGTATATGGTGACTAAAAGAGGAATAGAGGCAAGCCCATAGCAGATTAAAGCTATATTGGATATCAAATCACCTTCAAATATGAAGGATGTCCAACGGTTAACAAGACGAGTAGCAGCATTAAACAGATTTATTTCAAGATCCTCGGAAAAGTGCAAGGAATTTTATGATATCCTGAAGAAAAACAAGAAGTTCGAATGGAAAGAGAAGCATGAAGCAGCCCTGTAGGATTTGAAGCAGTATCTTTCAACTGCACCTCTATTGATGAAGCCTGAAAATGGCGAACCACTGTCCCTATACCTCGCAGTATCAGGGAATGATGCAAGTGCCGTCCTTATAAAGGATCATGAAGGTCAGCAATATCCTGTCTATTATGTTAGTAAAAGTTTATTAGATGTTGAAACTAGATATTCTCATTTAGAAAAATTAATATTGGGTCTAGTTATGGCATCGACAAAGCTTAGACATTACTTTGAGACACATAGGATTCATGTTAAAACCAATTATCCTGTTAAAAATGTGCTTAGGAAACCTGAGATGTCAGGCAGGATGGCTAAGTGGTCAGTGAAATTAAGTGCTTATGACTTAGTATATGAACCTAGAAATGCCATAAAATCACAGGCTCTAGCTGACTTTGTGGCTGATTTCAGTAGTGATATTCAGGATGAAGTAGACCTAGAAGTCAAACAATTGGGAGAATCCTATGGTTCCTGGACATTGTACACTGATGGAGCATCTAATGTTAGGGGAGTAGGATTAGGAATACTACTAAAATCGCCATAGGGGGACATATTACCCCAGGCTAATAAGGTGTGAATTTCCTGCTACTAATAATGAAGCAGAATATGAGGCTTTAATTGCAGGATTAGAGTTGGCTAAAAATATGAATATCAAGAATTTGCAAGTATATTTTGACTCCTTGTTAATCACTAATCATTTTAATGGATCATATGCAGTTAAAGGTGAGAAGTTAATCGAGTACCTCGATATTCTCAAAAAATTAGCAGGATATTTCGATGTTTTTACACTTGAACAGGTACCAAGAGAAGATAATGCTGAAGCGGATGCCTTGGCAAACTTAGGATCATCAGTCAAGATACCAGAGGGAACCCAAATACCGATACTTCATATCTTGTATCCTGCTGTGGATCCCTTCAAAGCTCAGGATAAGGAGGTAACAAGCATCCAGGATCCTGATAAGGATACTGAATCCTGGATGGCTCCAATCATAAGATATCTCAAGGAAGGACACATCCCTAGAGACGAAAACCCTAAGGCATTTAGGATGAAGGTATCACGATTCACTATTATAAATAATGTTTTGTACAAGAAATCTCTTGCAGGACCATACCTGAGATGCTTGGAGGATCCTGAAACTACGGAAGTGCTTCAGCATATACATGAAGGGGATTGTGGTAACCACACTGGGGGCAGGTCATTATTCTCAAAATTATTAAGAACAGGATACTATTGGCCGACAATGAAAAAAGATGCTACAGAATATGCTCGAAGATGTGATGCATGTCAAAGGCACAGTAACATACTACACCAACCAGCTGAACCACTATATCCTATAGCTTCCCCTTGGCCATTCATGAAATGGGGGATGGACATAGTAGGGAAATTACCAAAAGCTCCAGGAGGAAAAGTCTTTATGCTGGCAATGACTGATTATTTCTCTAAGTGGGTTGAAGCTGAAGCATTTGTGTTAGGGGTGGATTTCTAAATGATCAGTGATCCTCATTTACTGTTGGGTTTAGTGATCCTCAATTCTGTCTGAAGTAGTGATCCTCAGAAGTGTTGCAGGATCAGGATCATGGATCATCATAAGGATCCTTGTACTAACGATTGTCTATCTTGAATTCGAAATTGTTTTGCAGGAGTATCAACTTGGACTTGGTCTTGGCGATATTCCTGGAGTATATTCTATGTTTATTCCGCACGTGCTTGGCCAGAAGTGGACGTTATGGAGTCGTGGAGGACTTGCACAATTTGCGGAATGTTAGTTAGTGTAGATATTTTCCATTTTTAAAGGGGCAGCGAGCTAATTAGAAAACACTTGGCTATTTTTGGCTACACACACACTCTTACAACTGCTCTTATTCGCTCTCGTTAACTCACTTGGCGATTACACACTTTTTGACACAACACACTATAGTGATCCTTGTACTTAGCTCGCTATCATCCGAAGTTGTATTACATTTCTTGTTTAATTTGAGTTGGTGATCGGTAGTTTCCATCACCCGAGGTTTTTTATGCCGGAGATCATTCATTGATCAAGGGCTTTTTCCTCGTATAAATCTTCGTGTCACTTGTTCATTACATTTCATAGTGATCCTTATTATTGTTCATCAATTCAAGCATCATACCTCACAACAGAAAGTTTGGTTACATTGTCATTGCTTGATTTTTGACCAAAACAGTTTGGCGCCCACCGTGGGGCTATTGGTGCTTCATTCCTAGAAAGATTCGTATTTTCGTGCTCATTTCGGTTCGTTACAACCAAGCAGATGGCTTCCTCAGCGAAGAATACTTCAAGTTTGATGCCCTCATTCAGTTCTTCCCAAGGAGTTCCTCCTTTGCCTCCACCACCTTCTGGATCCCAGAAGAATGCTGAGAATGCTGCGAAGAAACCAACCCCCATTTTCCAAAAACCACCAACTTCTTCTATTTCAACTAATCCTACTACTAATGATCTTTACACTCTGATTTTGCAGATGAGGAATCATGCACAAGAGCAGGACAAAACCAATGAAAGGATCCTCCGGGAGATCGATGAGATCAAGAAACAGAAGAAATCAGTGGAGGATCACTCCCCTCTGATGCCAAGATCGCTGAACTTCGATACTCCAACCATAACTTCCCAACACTTAGCAGTTCCGGATGTGCAATACTTGGGTGAATTACCAGGAAGGCGTTATGGAACAACAACAATGAGTCAGGCATTTGGCTCTCACTTCCAGCCTCAAGGATCCTCTTCTCAACCATTAGGATCCTCTTCTCAGCATTAGGGATACTTCACGTCAGGAGGATATATGGGAATGCATGCAGTCCAAGGATCCTCCCAGGTCCACGGATCCTCCCAGGTCCAAGGATCCTCCCAGGTTCAAGGATCCTCCCAGGTCCAAGGATCCTCCCAGGTCCAAGGATCCTCCCAGGTCCAAGGATCCTCCCAGGTTCAAGGATCCTCCCAGGTCCAAGGATCCTACCAGGTCCAAGGATCCTCCCAGGTCCAAGGATCCTTCCCGGTCCAGGGATCCTCCCTTTTCCCAGGATGCTCTCTGGTTCTAGGATCCTTTCAGGTTCTGGGATCATCTCAACTTCAAGGATCCAACGTCTTTCAGGATCAAGGATTCTTGAGAAGAATGCAGCCTCAGAGCTCGGATGTTCATCAAGGAGATTTCATACCAATGCAAACCATTGCTTCATCTGGTCCTTCAATCATACCAGAATCCCGTCAATATGGATACACACCCGGGATCCCAAACACGAATCCTGTGGGAGGTAACACTTTTAATAACTCATATAACACTAACCTTGGCTTAATGCAGGACACAGGTATCAATCAGGCTATGGCCAGGGAGTAACAGAAGCTCAAGGATATAATATCCAGTGTACCAGGAGTGGTTAAACCCATTCCTGAGATTGCAGATGGTAGCCATAGGATATCTCGTTTTGCACCACCTTTATGTGATGCTGAGATACCTAAAAGATTACAGATACCATCCATGAAACTGTATGATGGTTCAACGGATCCAGAGGAGCATGTAGCTCAATACAGAGAGAGGATGGAGATCAATCCAATTCCTGAAAGGTTAAAAGAAGCATGTCTATGCAAGGGATTTGGATCCACACTCACAGGATCTGCTCTTAAATGGCTGCTAAGTCTTCCCCCTTACTCTATTACTTCATTTGCTAATCTAGTTAATTTGTTTAATAGTCAATTTTCTTGTAGTAGAAAGTTTGAACGATTAACTAGTGATCTATATAGGGTAACACAAGGTCAAAATGAATCACTTAGAGATTACATCACTAAGTTTAGTAAAGAATCCTTGGATATTCCTAACTTGGACATTGCTACGGCTGTAGAAGCCTTTAAAATGGGATTACTTAGGGATTCATTATTCTATGATGATCTTGTAATGACACCTTACAGAAATCTTGATGAAGTAAGAACCAGGGCCCTTAGGTTCACCCGCCTAGAGGATGACAAAAGGACCCAGGATAGATTAGCAGGATCCTCAAAATAGGAGAAACAAGGATCCTACTTCAGGAACAACAAATCCAAGTCCTACAACAGATCTGATAACCAGAATGTGCATGCAGTGGAACAAGAAGAGGATGATGAGGATTATCCTCCTATTTCTGAATACTGTTTTTCTGTTGATAACAATGAACTAATCCTTGCAATGCAGAATCTAGGTGAGAAAGCTAGGTGGCCAAGGAAGAGTGATAAACCAGCTGCTACAAAGGATAAGTCCAAGTGGTGTGCATATCAAGAGGATTTTGGGCATCTCACTGAAGAGTGTATTGCACTGAGAAAGGAAATTGGTTACTTGTTGAGCAAGGGGCATTTGAAGGAACTCTTGGGTCGAAAGAAGTCAAGGATCCCGGAAAGGGCTCCTGCTCCTCCAGCAGATGCACAAGTCATAAATTTCATATCCGGTGGATCAGACATCTGTGGTACATCCTTTTCAGCAGCAAAGAGACACGCTAAGGAAACCAAGATGGATAGTGGAGACAGACCCGTTCGGACCTCCGTTGTCACCCAGGATAAAGTCATAACTTTTGATGAGGATGATCGTGTTGATGTCCAGGATCCTCATCATGATGGTCTTGTAATTACATTGTTTATTTCTAACCACTTTGTTCGCAAGATCCTTATAGATGGAGGAAGCTCTGTGAACATTATCCAGCTTGATGTCCTCAAGAAAATGAATATCCCGGAGTCTGATATTATCCCAAGATCCTCAGTGCTTGTGGGATTCAGTGGAGAAACTAAGAATACATTGGGGGACATCAAACTCCCAATCTATATTGAAGGATTGCATTCTTATCAAAAGTTTTGTGTTATTGATTGCTTATAATGTTGTAATGTTATCCTTGGCAGGCCATGGATACATGACATGAAGGCAGTCCCATCCACCTATCATCAATGTGTAAAGCTTCCAAGTCCTTGGGGAGTGGTGAAAATTGAGAGTGATCAACAAGAAGCTAAAAATTGTTATACCTCATCAATGAAGCCAGCCTCAAGACCAAGGGAGCAATAGCAATTAAAGTATCCTTCAAGAGATGTCTTGGAGGCGAGAGAACAGGATTTGAAAGAAATCCTCATGGATCCTGAGTCCAAGATCTTCATAGGATCCGGGATCCTTAGCGACATTGAACAGGAGCTAGTATCCTTCCTCAAAAGAAGGAAAACCACCTTTTCCTGGAAACATGAGGATATGACAGGTATATCTAAGGATATAATTACTCATAAACTTGGCATTGACAGGTCATTCAAGCCAATTCATTAAAAGAGGAGGAAGTTTGCACCTGAAAGGAATGCTATTATCCAGGAAGAGGTAGATAAGCTACTTCGGGCAGGTATGATAAGAGAGGTTAAGTATCCAAGATGGTTAGCCAATGTGGTTGTTGTTCAAAAGAAAAATGGAAAGTGGAGGGTATGTGTCGATTTTACGGATTTAAACAAGGCATGTCCCAAGGATCCTTTCCCATTACCCCACATTGACTCCATGGTGGATGCTACCGCGGGTCATGAGTTGTTGACTTTTATGGATGCTTCATCTGGATTTCAACAAATTCAGATGGAACCATCTGATCAAGAGGATACAGCCTTTATGACCCCAACTAGTATATACTGTTATATTGCTATGCCATTTGGATTAAGGAATGCAGGTGCTACTTATCAAAGGCTAGTCAATATGATGTTCAAGGAACAAATTAGACACACTATGGAAGTCTATATAGATGACATGGTGGTCAAGTCCAAGAAAGCTGAGGATCAGCTTAAAGACTTGGAGGAAGCATTCAATATCCTTGATAAATATAATATGAAACTTAATCCTTCTAAGTGTCATTTTGGTGTGAAGGCAGGTAAATTCTTAGGATATATGGTAACAAAGAGGGGCATTGAAGCAAGTCCAGAGCAGATCAATGCTATTGTGAATATCAAATCTCCTGCCAATGCTAAGGATGTGCAAAGATTAACAGGCAGGATCGCAGCCTTGAACAGATTCATATCTAAATCCTCAGAAAAATGCAAAGAATTCTATGATATCCTGAGGAAGAACAAGAAATTTGAATGGACCAAGAAGCATGAAAGTGCCCTTAAAGCTCTTAAGGATTACCTATCCTCAGCCCCAGCCTTGATGAAACCAGAAAAAGGAGATGTGTTATCCTTATACTTGGCAGTATCCTCAAAAGCAGTAAGTGCGGTCCTTGTTAAGGATCACCAAGGTACACAACATCCTGTCTATTATGTAAGTAAGAGTTTACTTGATGCTGAATCCAGGTATTCACACTTAGAAAAACTTATCCTTGCATTAATTATGGCATCTACTAAATTAAGACATTATTTTGAGACTCATATCATTATTGTTAAGACTAATTTTCCGATTAAGAATGTCCTCAGGAGACCTGAAATGTCAGGAAGGATGGCTAAGTGGGCAGTAAAGCTGAGTGCATATGATATAAGATATGAACCAAGGACTGCCATCAAATCCCAAGCCTTAGCTGACTTTGTGGCAGATTTTAGTAGTGATTTGCAAAAGGAGGCTGAACTAGAAGTCCAACAGCTTGAAGAAACCAAGGATCCTTGGATACTGTTCACTGATGGATCCTCCAATGTAAACGGAACAGGGCTTGGAATACTACTAAAATCGCCACAGGGGGATATAATACCCCACTCCATAGCTTGTGAATTTCAAACTACCAACAATGAGGCTGAGTATGAAGCCTTGATAGCTGGTTTGCAAATTGAAATTAGAGATAAGGGTTAGAGAGCATTTAAATTCGTGCGTTTCCTTCTTTAAATCCTCATTCGAAGACTTGATCAGGTATTTCTCTTTCCTTTCTCTCTTCATCTTCTTTCTCTGCTCCTTCTTTCTTCACCTTCTTCATAATCAAGATGATGCTAAGATCCTCACCGGCTAAGGATCACAAGAAGGACAGCCCCTTGAAAAGCCAGGGGATCATAAAAGATTCTGCAAAAGAACGATGCTGCTTCACTGATCCACAGATAGACAGAATCCGACGTTGCTTTCCGGCAAACACCGTTTTCAAACCATTTGATCCCACCGTTCTAAGTGACTACATTTCTGAAACTTGGGTAGCTTTCCCGGTCACTCCTTTCACAATAGGATACTCGTATCCTTTCCCTGAATTCACCCAGTCTTTCTTCTCCCTTACCGGCATCTCCTACATTCAAGCTATGCCAATGATCTGGAGGGTTTTATATACCCTTGAAAGGATCATTGAGCAAGAAGGAATTGCTCTGGGAATGTCGGAGTTGGCAGAGATTTATGACCTCGTAACATTTGGATCCCACCGATATCTACTCAAGCATAAACTCGGTGAAGAACACCCCATCTTCAAAGCCACTAAGAATGATACCAACTGGAAACGGCGATTCTTCTTTGTCAGAAGGGATTCTATCTCTGATGGAAAGGATCTGCCTAGAAAATGGACCACTCATGGTAGGATAGAGGATCCTGAGAAGGATCACCAGATGACCATGTTTTTGTTTAAGGATCACTAACGTACTTTTGTTCCTTTTTTGCAGCTGTTAGGGGAGGATTTTCTAACAATTAGTGATCCTTACTTGTTATCCTAATTAATGATCCTTACTTCTGTGACAGATAGTGATCCTCAGAAGAGCTTCAGGATCAGGATCATGGATCACCTTAAGGATCCTCATACTAACGATTGTTTGTTTGTGTTTCATATTATTTTGCAGGAGTAACACGCTTGACTTGGTCTTGGCAACGTTACTATGGAATATTCCACGGGTATTTCGCACACGTTTGACTGGAAATGGACGTTGTGGAGAACGTGGGAGCTTGGCACAAAAGTCGGATAGTTTGTTAGCGTAGTTAACTTCTATTTTTAAAGGGGTGACGAGCTAGTAATTAGAACACTTAGCCATTTTCTGCTACACACACTCTCGTACAATCGCACTCTTGAAGCTTTCGGCAAACACTTAACAGTTTTCATTCACTTTTATACACTTCACCATAGTGATCCTTGTACCTAGCTCGTTACTATCCGAAGTTGTAAACATTTATTGATTTATTTAAGCTTGGTGATCGGTAGTTTCCATCACCCGGGGTTTTTTGTGCCGGAGATCAACTCTTGATCAAGGGCTTTTTCCCCGTATAAATCCTTGTGTCATTTGTGCAATTTACATTGAAGTGATTCTTATCATTGTTCTATATTTAAAGCATCATTCCCCGTAACAGAGAGTTTGGTTGCATTATCCTCATCAGATTTTTTGACCAAAACAGTTTGGCGCCCACCGTGGGGCAATTGGTGCTTCATTCCTAAGAAGTTTTTCTGTTAGTGATCATTCCGGTTCATTGCATACAAATACATGGCTTCATCATTGAAGAATACCTCTACTGCAATGTCTGCGGTTAATTCATCTCAGGGCATTCCACCTTTGCCTCCACCACCTTCTGGACCTCAGAAAAATGCCGAGAAGAAACCAACTCCCATTTTCTCCAAACCTCCAACTTCTTCTGCTTCTTACACTCCCACTACTAGTGACATGTTTACTTTGATTTTATGGATGAAGGATCATATACAGCAACAGGATAAGACCAATGAAAGGATTCTCAAAGAAATCGGAGATCTCAAGAAACAAAAGAAAACGGCAGAGGATCATTTCCCACTGATGCCCAGATCTTTGAATTTTGATACTCCGGTGATTACTTCTCAGCCATCAGTGGTTCCAGATGTTCAATATGTGGGTGGACCAAAAGGAGTGCACTACGGAGCAACAACAGTGACCCAGGCATCAGGTTCATATTTCCAGCCAGCAGGATCCTATCCTCAGCATATGGGATCCTTCATGAATTCAGGAGGATATTCAGGAGCCCAGCAGATTCAAGGATCCTCCTTTGTTCCAGGACCGTCCCAGGTTCAAGGATCCTCCTTTGTTCCAGGATCGTCCCAGGTTCAAGGATCATCCTTTGTTCCAAGATCATCCCAGGTTCAAGGATCCTCCTTTGTTCCAGGATCATTCCAGGTTCAAGGATCCTCCTTTGTTCCAGGATCATCCCAGATTCAAGGATCCTCCTTTGTTCCAGGATTATCCCAGGTTCAAGGATCCTCCTTTGTTCCAGGATCATCCCAGGTTCAAGGATCCTCCTTTGTTCCAGGATCGTCCCAGTTTCAGGGATCCTTCCAGATGCCAGGATCCTTGAGGAGTTTGCAAACAGGAAGTTCAGATGTCCATCAGGGAGATTTTATTCCGATGCAGACCATTGCTTCTACTGGTCCTTCGATCATTCCAGAGCCCCAACAATATGGATTAACATCCATTCTTCCTAATTTGAATCCAATGGGAGGTAACACTTTTAATAATTCTTATACTACTAACCATGGCCTTATGCAGGATCCAGGTATCAACCATGCCATGGCCAGAGAGTTGCAAAAGTTGAAGGATATGATATCAAGTGTTCCAGGAGTGGTCAAACCTATCCCAGAGATTGCAGATGGGAGCCACAGGATATCTCGTTTTGCACCACCAATCTGTGATGCTGAGATAGCCAAGAGGTTCCATGTGCCAACCATGAAGCTGTATGATGGTTCGACGGATCCTGAAGAACACATAGCACAATACAGGGAGAGGATGGAGATCAATCCAATCCCAGAAAGGTTAAAGGAAGAATGCCTGTGCAAAGGATTCGGATCCACTCTTACTGGATCAGCTCTCAAATGGCTGCTAAGTCTTCCCCCCTACTCTATTACCTCATTTGCTAATCTAGTTAACCTATTTAATAATCAGTTTTCTTGTAGTAGAAAATTTGAACGATTAACTAGTGATCTATATAGGATAACCCAGGGTCATAATGAATCATTAAGGGATTACATTACCAAATTCAGTAAAGAATCCTTAGACATTCCCAACTTGGATATAGCCACGGCTGTTGAGGCCTTCAAAATGGGATTGCTTAGGGATTCATTGTTCTATGATGATCTTGTTATGACACCATGCAGGAACCTAGATGAGGTAAGAACCCGGGCCCTTAGGTTCATCCGGCTAGAGGATGACAAAAGGATCCAGGAGAGGTTAGCATGATCCTCAAAGCAAGATAAGCAAGGATCCTCATTCAGGAACAACAAGTTCAGATCCTTTAACAGATCTGATAACCAGAACGTGCATGCTGTTGATCAGGAAGAGGATGATGAGGATTATCCTCCAATCTCTGAATATTGTTTTTCTATTGATAACAATGAACTAATCCTTGCGATGCAGAATCTAGGTGATAAAGCCAGATGGCCCAGAAAAAATGACAGACCAGCTGCAACCAAAGATAAATCAAAGTGGTGTGCATACCATGAAGATTTTGGGCATCTTACAGAAGAATGCATTGCACTAAGAAAGGAAATTGGATACTTGTTGAGCAAGGGGCATCTAAAAGAATTGTTGGGTAGAAAAAAGTCAAGGACTCAGGATCCTGAAAGGATCCCTGAGAAGGCTCCGGCCCCTCCAGCAGATGCACAAGTAATAAACTTTATTTCTGGAGGATCAGACATTTGTGGCACATCCTTCTCAGCAGCTAAAAGGCATGCAAAGGAAACTAAAATGGATAATGGAGAAAGACCCGTTCGAACATCAAGTGTCTCCGAAGGAAAAGTCATAACGTTTGATGAGGATGATCGTGTTGATATCCAGGATCCTCATCACGATGGTGTAGTTATTACTCTTTTCATTTCTAACCATTTTGTCCGCAGGATCCTTATAGACGGAGGAAGCTCAGTGAACATTATCCAGCTTGATGTTCTAAAGAAGATGGGTATCCCTGAATTTGATATCATACCAAGATCCTCCGTGCTCGTGGGATTTAGTGGCGAAACTAAGAATACCCTGGGGGACATTAATCTCCCAATATACATCGAAGGCCTACATTCTTATAAAAAATTTTGTGTTATTGACTGTTTATCTTGTTGTAATGTTATCCTTGGCAGGCCCTGGATACATGATATGAAGGCAGTCCCATCTACTTACCATCAATGTGTGAAGCTCCCTAGTCCTTGGGGAATAGTCAAGATTGATAGTGATCAGCAGGAGGCTAAGAATTGCTATACTTCATCGATGAAACCAGCCTCGAAGTCAAGGGAGCAATAGCAATCAAAGTATCCTCCAAGGGATGTCTTGGAGGCAAGAGAGCAGGATGTGGTAGAAATCCTCATGGATCCTCATGATCCTGAATCCAAAATCTATATCGGATCAGGGATCCTTGGCGATATGAAGGAAGACCTCATATCCTTCCTCAAAAGGAGAAAGACTACCTTTGCATGGAAACACGAAGACATGACAGGTATATCTAAAGATGTAATCACTCACAAACTTGGCATTGATAGGTCCTTCAAACCAATCCATCAAAGGAGAAGAAAGTTTGCACCGGAAAGAAATGCCATTATCCAGGAAGAGGTAGAGAAATTGCTCCGGGCAGGTATGATTAGAGAGGTCAAGTATCCAAGATGGTTGGCCAATGTGGTTGTTGTTCAAAAGAAAAACGGAAAGTGGAGGGTATGTGTCGATTTTACCGATTTAAATAAGGCATGTCCCAAGGATCCTTTCCCATTACCCCACATTGACTCCATGGTGGATGCAACTGCGGGTCATGAACTGTTAACTTTTATGGATGCTTCATCTGGATTTCAACAAATCCAAATGGAACCATCCAATCAAGAGGATACAGCCTTCATGACTCCAACTGGTATATACTGCTATATTGCTATGCCGTTCGGACTAAGAAATGCAGGTGCAACTTATCAAAGGCTGGTGAATATGATGTTCAAGGATCAGATTGGAAAACTATGGAGGTTTACATAGACGATATGGTGGTAAAATCAATAAAGGCTGAGGATCACCTAAGAGACTTGGAGGAAGCATTCAATATCCTTGATAAATATAATATGAAACTTAATCCTTCAAATTGTCACTTTGGTGTTAAAGCAGGCAAATTCTTAGGATACATGGTGACCAAGAGAGGCATTGAAGCCAGTCCAGAACAAATCAAAGCAATAGTGAACATCAAATCTCCGGCCAACGCTAAGGATGTTCAAAGGCTAACTGGCAGGATAGCAGCTTTGAACAAATTTATATCCAAATCCTCAGAGAAGTGCAAAGAATTCTATGATATCCTAAGGAAGAACAAGAAATTTGAGTGGACTGAGAAGCATGAAAATGCCTTAAGAGCTCTCAAAGATTACCTATCCTCAGCCCCGGCCTTGATGAAACCAGAAAAAGGCGATGTGCTATCCTTGTATCTTGCAGTATCCTCAAAAGCAGTAAGTGCGGTCCTTGTTAAGGATCATGAAGGTACACAACATCCTGTCTATTATGTAAGTAAAAGTTTACTTGATGCCGAATCCAGGTATTCACACCTTGAAAAGCTTATTCTTGCATTAATTATGGCATCTACTAAGTTGAGACATTATTTTGAAACTCATGTTATTGTTGTTAAAACTAATTTTCCAATTAAGAATGTCCTCAGGAAACCAGAGATGTCAGGAAGGATGGCTAAGTGGGCAGTGAAGCTTAGTGCCTATGATATAAGATATGAGCCTAGGACAGCCATCAAATCCCAAGCATTAGCTGACTTTGTGGCTGATTTCAGTAGTGATTTACAAAAAGAAGCTGAGTTAGAAGTCCAGCAGCTAGAGGAGACCAAGGATCCTTGGATACTCTATACTGATGGATCCTCAAATGTCAAAGGCACAGGGCTTGGAATACTACTAAAATCGCCACAGGGGGACATAATACCCCACTCTATAGCTTGTGAGTTCCAAACCACTAATAATGAGGCTGAATATGAAGCCTTAATTGCTGGTTTGCAAATTGCTAAGCATATGGGGATCAGGTATCTTGAGGTACATGTAGATTCATTCTTAATTACAAACCACTTTAATGGATCCTATGCTGTTAAAGGTGAAAAGCTAACCAAATATTTAGAGATAGTCAAAGAATTGGCACTCTCCTTTGTTTCCTTTAGTTTGACACAGGTACCAAGGGAAGAAAATACAGAAGCTGATGCATTGGCTAAGTTAGGATCATCTTTGAAGATCCCGGAGGATATCAAGATCCATATTATCCATATCCTGACCCCGGCTATCGACGATCATGTGGCTATGGAGATAGGGAAGAATTCTGCAATTATCCCTAGTGAGGATACTCAATCCCATTCAGGATCAGGATCATGGATTTCACCAATCATGAGATACTTACAACATGGAGAGATTCCTACAGGAGAAAACCCTAGGGCTTTCAAAATTAAGGTATCTAAATTCACAATTTTAAATAATATGTTGTATAGACGATCTCTTGCAGGACCATACTTAAGATGCATTGAGGATCCTGAAATCCAAGAAGTTTTAAAAGACTTCCATGAAGGAGATTGTGGAAACCACACTGGGGGCAGGGCATTATTCTCAAGGATCCTGAGGACAGGATACTACTGGCCAACTAAGAAGAGAGATGCTGTGGAGTATGCTAAGAGATGTGATCCTTGTCAGAGACACAGCAATAACCTTCATCAACCAGCCGAATTTTTGCATCCTATATCCTCCTCTTGGCCATTTATGAGATGGGGTATGGATATAGTTGGTAAGCTCCCTAAGGCACCTGGTGGAAAAGTATTCATGCTTGCTATGACTGATTACTTCTCCAAGTGGATAGAGGCTGAAGCTTTTGCCCAAGTCAGAGAAAATGAAGTTATATCCTTCATTAAAAGAAATACTATAACTAGATTCGGTATTCCTTCTGAAATTATATGTGATAATGGTTCCCAATTCATTGGGGGCAGAACTACTAACTTTTGTGACAGCTGGGGGATTAAGATGATAACATCAACACCAGTCCACCCACAAGCTAATGGTCAAGCAGAATCATCCAACAAGATCATCATCAACAATTTGAAGAAGAAGCTTGGATCCAAGAAAGGGAAATGGGCAGAAGAACTACCTTATGTGCTTTGGGCTGATAGGACAACCCCTAAGAATGCTACTGGTCAAACGCCATTCTCTTTGGTATTTGGGGCAGAATCAGTGATCCCAACAGAAATGGTGGTTCCAACTGCTAGAACAAGTACCCGTGATCCTGAGGAAAATGATGAGAACTTGGCTCAAGACCTGGATACTATTGAAGAAATCAGGGATCTGGCTAGGATAAGGATGGCCAGTTATCAACAAAGAATGGCTGGTGCTTACAACAAAAATGTCAGGATCAGGAAGTTTCAAGTTGGAGATATGGTATTAAGGAAAGCATTTCAGAATACCACCAATCCTGCTGATGGAAAATTGGCTCCAAAATGGGAGGGCCCTTATTTGATTGAAGCTGAAGCAGGAAAGGGGGCATATAGATTGCAAACCATGGAAGGTGATTTGCTACCAAGAGCTTGGAATGCTGTCCACTTGAAGAAATATTTCATGTGAGCAGGATCCTCATCGCACAGATGATCCTTACATTGGAGTAATCCTTAAAGGATCCTTAAAGTATCGGTGATCCTTACTTTGGTAATATCCTAATCTTGAACTATTTCATTTCTTTATTTTCTCATATAAGGATAAGGATCATGTGTCCTTTATCCATCTCTCACGTGATTTTAAGTTTTGAAAGTTCAGGTATCCTTAGCAAAATATTGGTTATCTGCAGAAGCAATCCGTTCCTTGGGTTTAACCCCAGTTATTTGGGCTTGACCCCAGTTCCGCCTGTAGCGCATGATGATCCTGGTATAGTTCAAGGCAGTGGGACCAGTACTCGCTTTAGGGGCTGATAATTCCATTGTACTGGCTATACCTAGGATCCTACGTATAATGGTAGACGTACCATACATCCATTCCTAAGGTTTCTAACGTTTTCGCGTTAGCTAAAGTTTTGACATTTTCATGTCACTAAGTTTGGATAGTCGCCAGTTAGGGCCATACTCCAGTTTACATACGATCCTTGGGCTTGTCCCCCGTTATCCTTGGGCTTGTCCCCAGTTATCCTTGGGCTTGTCCCCAGTTGCTAACTCTTATCTTATATTGGCTTAGTCCCAAGTTATGCTCTATTTCAGGTCCTTGAAGATAAACAACTAGGGATCCTTGATCCTTACTTCTCTCTAAGGTTTATCTTATAGTTATCCTTATTATGGATAGGATCCTAACTTGGATCCTCAGGTATGATCCTTAACTATTTTTAATTCTATTCATTGTTTATTTGAATAACCCTTAAAATTTGACAACTAAACTTGTGATCCTTAAAATATATTACTTTTTGGGATTCTTTAACTACAGGATATTTGATCATGGATTATGTCCTAAATATTTTCAACCTGACTTGTTCAAAATTGTTTATTCAATAAGTGTACATCAAAACAATTGAGAATTAAAGAGACAAAAAGGATAACAATACAAGATAAACGACAAAAGATTAAGGTTTTATTTATTAACAAAAGATTAACCCTTAAAAGGTTGTCAAAATTACCTACCCCGAGCATCTACCACCAATACGTGGCCCGTCCGCTGGGGTAGGTAAAGGGTGTCCATGATAATAGGTTCAAAAGTAGTGCAGGAATATAAAGGCGGCAGGATCACAATGGCTTCATCCCCCAAACAGAGGATCCCTCCACCATTTGCAATCCTACCTATTGTCCAAAGGATCATACATGATCCTTAATCCTAAAAACTATTGTTCAGTACAAACCATCAAATTGTTCAACAAAACAACCATCAAACTAAAAAAAAATTGGGCTCCGGCTATGTCTAGAAGTTTCCATCATCGCCCAATCATGCAGCCTAAACCTTCCCTGCATCACCACCTCCGGCTCCACTTGCTTCACCACCTTCAACCTTGCCTCCAGCCTCGATTGCCAAAACCTCCTCAGCCTCTTCATCATCTTCAAGATCAGCCAACCTTGCTTTCCAGTCCTCAACATCCCAGCTGCTTCTGTCGAAGTTAGGATCTTGAGCTTCCTGGGCCATCTTTAGTTTTGTCTGATACATTGTGATGGCAGCAGAAACCTTTGCACCTTCTATGAGATCATGCTTTTCATAGTCAAGGTCGATCAGAAGTTTAGCCGTCTTAGTCTTGGCATCCTGGAGCTCCTTCTGAAGATCAGAAATTTTGAGGTCCTTTAGCAATGCAACCTGCTGGAGGTCGGCAATCTTCCTATCTTGATCCTCAACGTGGCCAACATAATCCTCAATCTCAGTGAATTTCTGCAAAGGGGATAAAAGATAAGGTCAGGATCAAGTGATCCTCAAATCAGCAGGATAGATCAGCAGGATATGTCAGCAGGATATACTAGCAGAGACAGTGATCCTTACATCGTTAAAGTACTCGAGGAATTGGTGGCGGATCAGAGGCAGACCCTGCAGATCCTCAGCCTCGGAGGCCTTTCTCTTCTTGATTCCCTTTCCTTTGAGGGGTGCCTTGGGGACTGAAGCTGTTGGGCTGGTAGGAGCCTTTCTTTTGGAGGATCTGACGGTGGTGAGATCGGTGACATTGAACTTTGAAGCAGACTTGGTGGATTTTCCAGCACCTACACAACCAAAACAAGATAAGTATCTTTACTTCACTAATATTTTACTATTTATTTAAATTTTTAAACAAAGATACTTACTTGACATCGTGACAGATCCTGAGGATACCTCTTGAGAATCCTGGGTGGTTGTCTTGAAAGTTCTTGTTTCAGGATCAAGTCTCTTGAAAGTGTCGAGTCTCTCTTTGGCAGCAGGAGACAGTCTGAGGTGTGAAACGGTGATAGCTGCATAACAAGAAAGCAAAAGTATATAAGTGATCCTTATATCAAAAGAAAGTTCTCTGGTGATCCTTCTCAGGATCCTCCACCCTACCATGGGTAGCCCATTTCTTGGGTAGATCCTTTCCGCCATCGATAGAATCTCTCTTGACGAAAAAGAAACGCCGCTTCCAGTTAGCATCATTCTTGGTAGCTTTGAAGATCGGGTGTTCCTCACTAGGTTTACGTTTAAACAAATAACGATGAGAACCAAAGGTAGTAAGATCATACAGCTCTCCCAGCTATGACATTCCTAGGTCTATCCCTTCCTGCTCGATGATCCTTTCAAGGGTATACAAAACCCTCCATATCATCGGCATGGCTTGGATATAAGAGATGCCGGTTAGGGAAAAGAAAGATTGGGTGAAGGCTGGAAAAGGATATGTATAGCCTATGGTGAATGGAGTGACAGGAAAAGCAACCCAGTTGTCGGAAATATGATCACTCAGGGCATTGGGATCAAAAGACTTAAACACGGTGTTCGCCGGGAAGCAGTGGCGGATCCTATCAATCTGTGCATCGTTGAAACAACAGCGTTCTTTTATGGAATCTTCGATGATCCCCTGGCTTTTCAGTGGGCTGTTTTTCGGGTGATCCTTAGCTGGGGAGTTCCGAAGCAACATCTTTGATAGAATGATGGGAAGAGACAGAAAACAGAGCAAAAGAAGGAAGAAGATGAAGAGAGAATACCTGTTTATCTTCGGATGCAGTTATAAAGGGAGTATCTCTGAAATTTAAATGCGAACGATCATATCTCTATCTCCTATTTATAATCATGATTGTGCAGGGTTGTCACTTCTGTGACGTCATAGTTGCAACGGATAGTTCTACAACAACGGCTATATTTACGATAGTTAGTTGCGGATAAGATCAAGAAAATATAATACGCTCATTTTACATATCACTCCTTATATTTTGGGGGCAATTGTTAGGGGAGGATTTTCTAACAATTAGTGATCCTTACTTGTTATCCTAATTAATGATCCTTACTTCTGTGACAGATAGTGATCCTCTGAAGAGCTTCAGGATCAGGATCATGGATCACCTTAAGGATCCTGATACAAACGATTGTTTGTTTGTGTTTCGTATTATTTTGCAGGAGTAACAAGCTTGACTTGGTCTTGGCAACGTTACTATGGAATATTCCACAGGTATTTCGCACACGTTTGACTGGAAATGGACGTTGTGGAGAACGTGGGAGCTTGGCACAAAAGTCGGATAGTTTGTTAGCGTAGTTAACTTCTATTTTTAAAGGGGTGACGAGCTAGTAATTAGAACACTTAGCCATTTTCAGCTACACACACTCTCGTACAATCGCATTCTTGAAGCTTTCGGCAAACACTTAACAGTTTTCATTCACTTTTATACACTTCACCATAGTGATCCTTGTACCTAGCTCGTTACTATCTGAAGTTGTAAACATTTATTGATTTATTTAAGCTTGGTGATCGGTAGTTTCCATCACCCGGGGTTTTTTGTGCCGGAGATCAACTCTTGATCAAGGGCTTTTTCCCCGTATAAATCCTTGTGTCGTTTGTGCAATTTACATTGAAGTGATTCTTATCATTGTTCTATATTTAAAGCATCATTCCCCGTAACAGAGAGTTTGGTTGCATTATCCTCATCAGATTTTTTGACCAAAACAGCAGCTATTACTGTCGCACACCTCATCACAAAACCTGCAACAAAGGAAAGGCTTGCCGCTTTCCAGAGACTTGATCCTGCAAGAAGATCATTTAAAGCAAACACCCAGGATTCTCAAGAAGTATCCTCAGGTTCTGTCACTATGTCGAGTAAGTATCCTGTTTTTTGCATAATTAAATGTTTAAATAAATAGCTAAATAGAAATAGGATAAGGATACTTATCTGTTTTGGGTGTGTAGGTGCTGGGAAATCTTCAAAATCTGCCTCCAAATTCAGTGTCACTGATCTTGACACTGTCCGATCCTCAAAGAAAAAGTCTGCTGCTAGCCCCTCTGTCATAGTCCCCAAGGCGACCACTTCAAAGGGAAGAGGTGGAAAGAAAAGGAAGACCTCTGAAGCTGACAACCTAGAAGGCTTGCCTCTGATCCGCCATCAGTTCCTCGAGTACTTTGCTGATGTAAGGATCACTGACTTAGTTTGATTATCCTGCTCATTTGAGGATCACGTGATCCTGAACTTTGCATTGTCTTCTTTGTAGAAATTTGCTGAAATTAAGGACTATGTTGGGAACGTCGAAGAGCTTGAGGAGAAATACTCCGATCTCCAAAAAGTGGCGGTGCTCAAGGATCACAAGATTGCCTCCCTCGAAAAGGACCTCAATGATGCCAAAACTCAGATGGTTGCAGCTCAGATCAATGCTGATTATGAGAAGCACGAGATCACGGAGGATGCTAAAGTCTCCACTGCCATTGCCATGTACAAGACCAAGTTGCAGATGGCCTAAGAAGCTCAGGATCCTAGCTTTGACAGGAGCAACTAGGACATGGAGGGCTAGAAGGCTAGGCTGGATGAGTTGGAGGATGAAGAAGAGGCTGAAGAGGTTCTGGCAATCGAGGCTGGTGGCAGTGGCAAGGATCATGTGAAGGACACTGGAGCTGGAGGAGATGGCGATGCAGCGAAGGTGTAGGCTGCATGAATGGGCGATGATGGACACTTCTAGACATAGCCGGAGCCCATTTTTTAAGTTTGGTTGTTTGGTTATGATGTTTTTTGTTGAACAATGATGGGTTGTATTTGAATAATAGTAATTAGGGCTAAGGATCATGGATCCTTTGAACAATAGGTAGGATTACAAATGGTGGAGGGATCCTCTGTTTGGGGGATGAAGCCATTGTGATCCTGCCGTCTTTTGATTCCTGCACTTTCTAGACCTATGAACAATGGACACCCTTTGCCAACCCATGTGGACGGGCCACGTTTTGCTGGTAGAAACGTGGGTTGGCAATTTTAACAACCTTAAAGGGTTCAACGTTTTGTGAATAAAATAACTTTAACTTTTTGGCTATTTCCCGTGTTGCTATCCTTGTTAGTACTTTACTTTCCAGTTGTTGTGATATTCATTTTGTCTAAACTTATCAAGTAAAGGAAAAATTTAATAAATATCCTCAAAAATTTTAGGATATGATCAAGGATCACATATCCTATAGTCGATAAGTTTTGAAAAGTTATATAGTTTAAGGATCACAAGTTCAGTTGTCAAAGGATAAGGGTTATTCAGATGAATAATGAATAAAATCAAAATAGTTAAGGATCATACCTGAGAATCCAAGTTAGGATCCTAACCTTTAACACTTATTATCAAGATAATCCAAAAGACAAACCTTAGTAGAAGGTAAGGATCAAGGATCCTTGGCCACTTATCTCCAAAAACCTAAAACATGATACAACTTGGGACTAAGCCAATATAAGATACGAGTTAGCAACTGGGGACAAGCCCAACAATTCTGGGGACAAGCCCAATATACTGGGGACAAGCCCAAAGGATAACTGGGGACAAGCCCAAAGGATAACTGGGGACAAGCCCAAAGGATCGTGTGTAAACTGGAGTATGGACCTCACTGGCGACTATCCAAACTTAGTGACATGAAAATGCCAAAACCTTAGCTAACGTGAAAACATTAGAAACCTTAGGAACGGATGTATGGTACGTCTACCATTATACGTAGGATCCTGAATATAGCCAGTACAATGAAATTATCAGCCCCTAAAGCGAGTACTGGTCCCATTGCCATGAACTCTACCAGGATCATCGTGCGCTACTGGCGAAACTGGGGACAGGCCCAAACTGGGTTCAAGCCCAAATAACTGGGGTCAAGCCCAAATAACTGGGGTCAAGCCTAAATAACTGGATACTTCTGTGGATACTCAGTCCTTAGTTAAGGATACCTGAACCTTCAAAACTCAGAATCAAGTGAAAGGAGGATAAAGGATGCAGGATCCTTATCCTTATATAAGAGAATAAAAGAATGAAATAGTTTGAGATTAGAATGTTACCAAAATGAGGATCATCTACTCTGTAAGGATCCTTCAAGGATACTTGTCAAGTGAGGATCATGGATCCTTGTCACATAAAATATTTCTTCAAATGGACAGCATTCCAAGCTCTTGGTAGCAAATCACCTTCCATTATTAGTAATCGATATGCCCCCTTTCCTGCTTCAGCTTCAATCAAATAGGGGCCTTCCCATTTTGGTGCCAACTTTCCATCAGCAGGATTGGTGGTATTCTGAAATGCTTTCCTTAAAACCATATCACCAACTTGGAATTTCCTGATCCTGACATTTTTGTTGTAGGCTCCAGCCATCTTTTGTTGATAACTAGCCATCCTTATCCTTGCCAAATCCCTGATTTCTTCTATAGTATCCAAGTCTTGAACCAAGTTTTCAGCATTCTCTTTAGGATCACGAATGCTTGTTCTTGCAGTTGGAACCACCATCTCTGTAGGGATCACTGATTCTGCCCCAAATACCAAAGAAAATGGAGTTTGGCCTGTAGCATTCTTGGGAGTTGTCCTATCAGCCCAAAGCACATAAGGTAGTTCTTCTACCCATTTTCCTTTCTTGGATCCAAGCTTCTTCTTCAAATTGTTGATGATGATCTTGTTGGATGATTCTGCCTGACCATTAGCTTGTGGGTGGACTGGTGTTGATGTTATCATCTTAATCCCCCAGCTGTCACAGAAGTTAGTAGTTCTATTCCCAATAAATTGGGATCTATTATCACAAACAATTTCAGAAGGGATACCAAATCTAGTAATAATGTTTCTTTTAATAAAGGATATAACTTCCTTTTCTCTGACTTGAGCAAAGGCTTCAGCCTCTATCCACTTGGAGAAGTAATCAGTCATAGCAAGCATGAATACTTTTCCACCAGGTGCCTTAGGAAGCTTACCAACTATATCCATTCCCCACCTCGTAAATGGCCAAGAAGAGGATATAGGATGCAAAAGTTCTGCTGGTTGGTGAAGGATATTACTGTGTCTTTGACAAGGATCACACTTCTTGGCATACTCCACAACATCCTTCTTTATAGTGGGCAAATAGTATCCTGTCCTCAGGATCCTTGAGAATAATGCCCTGCCCCCAGTGTGGTTTCCACAACCTCCTTCATGGAAATCTTTTAGGACTTCTTGGATTTCAGGATCCTCAATGCATCTTAGATATGGTCCTGCAAGAGATCGTTTATACAACATATTATTCAATATTGTAAATTGAGATACCTTAATTTTGAAAGCCCTAGGGTTTTCTCCTGTAGGAATCTCTCCATGTTGTATGTATCTTATGATTGGGAGTATCCATGATCCTGGATGAGATTGAGTATTATCACTAGGGATGATTGCAGAATCCTCTCCTATCTCCATAGCTACATGATCCTCAATAGCAGGGGTCAGGATATGGATAATAGGAATCCTTATATCTTCCGGGATCTTCAAGGATGATCCTAGATTAGCTAATGCATCAACCTCTGCATTCTCTTCCCTTGGTACTTGTGTTAAACTAAAGGAAACAAAAGAGAGTGCCAATTCTTTGACTATCTCCAAATATTTGATTAGCTTTTCACCTTTAACAGCATAGGATCCATTAAAGTGATTAGTGATTAATAATGAATCTACATGTACCTCAAGATACCTGATCCTCATATGCTTAGCAATTTGCAAACCAGCTATCAAGGCTTCATACTCAGCCTCATTGTTGGTAGTTTGAAATTCACAAGCTATGGAGTGGGGTATTATGTCCCCCTGTGGCGATTTTAGTAGTATTCCAAGTCCTGTTCCTTTTACATTGGAGGCTCCATCAGTGAATAATATCCAAGGATCCTTGGTTTCTTCAAGCTGTTGGACTTCTAACTCAGCCTCCTTTTCAAATCACTACTAAAATCTGCCACAAAGTCAGCTAAGGCTTGGGATTTGATGGCAGTCCTTGGTTCATATCTTATATCATATGCACTTAGCTTCACTGCCCACTTAGCCATCCTTCCTTCGTGATCCTTAACAAGGACCGCACTTACTGCTTTTGAGGATACTGCTAGGTATAAGGATAATACATCTCCCTTTTCTGGTTTCATCAAGGCAGGGGCTGAGGATAGGTAATCCTTAAGAGATTTGAGGGCACTTTCATGCTTCTCAGTCCATTAAAATTTCTTGTTCTTCCTCAGGATGTCATAGAATTCCTTGCACTTTTCTGAGGATTTGGATATGAACCTGTTCAAGGCTGCGATCCTGCCTGTCAATCTTTGCACATCCTTAGCATTGGCAGGAGATTTGATATTCATAATAGCCTTGATTTGCTCTAGACTTGCTTCAATCCCCCTCTTTGTCACCATATAGCCTAAGAATTTACCTGCCTTAGCACCAAAATGACACTTGGAAGGATTTAGTTTCATATTAAATTTATCAAGGATATTGAATGCTTCCTCCAAGTCTTTTAGGTGATCCTCAGCTTTCTTGGACTTAACCACCATGTCATCAATATAAACTTCCATAGTGTGTCCAATTTGTTCCTTGAACATCATATTGACTAGCCTTTGATAAGTAGCACCTGCATTCCTTAGTCCAAATGGCATAGCAATATAACAGTATATACCAGTTGGGGTCATAAAGGCTGTATCCTCTTGATCAGATGGTTCCATCTAAATTTGTTGAAATCCAGATGAAGCATCCATAAAAGTCAACAACTCATGACCCGCGGTAGCATCCACCATGGAGTCAATGTGGGGTAATGGGAAAGGATCCTTGGGACATGCCTTGTTTAAATCAGTAAAATTGACACATACCCTCCACTTTCCATTTTTCTTTTGAACAACAACCACATTGGCTAACCATCTTGGATACTTAACCTCTCTTATCATACCTGCCCGAAGTAGTTTATCTACCTCTTCCTGGATAATTGCATTCCTTTCAGGTGCAAACTTCCTCCTCTTTTGATGTATAGGCTTGAATGACCTGTCAATGCCAAGTTTATGAGAAATTATATCCTTAGATATACCTGTCACGTCTTCATGTTTCCAGGCAAAGGTGGATTTCCTCCTCTTAAGGAAGAATGCTAGATTCTGCTCGATTTCGCTAAGGATCCCTGACCCTATGAAGATCCTAGATTCAGGATCATCAGGATCCATGAGGATTTCTTTCATATCCTGCTCTCTTGCCTCCAAGACATCTCTTGAAGGATACTTTAATTGCTATTGCTCCCTTGGTCTTGAGGCTGGCTTCATTGATGAGGTATAGCAATTCTTAGCTTCTTGTTGATCACTCTCAATTTTCACTACTCCCCAAGGACTTGGAAGCTTTACACATTGATGATAGGTGGATGGAACTGCCTTCATATCATGTATCCATGGCCTGCCAAGGATAACATTGCAACAAGATAAGAAATCTATAACACAAAATTTTTGATAAGAATGCAATCCTTCAATATAGATTGGGAGTTTGATGTGCCCCAATGTGTTTTTGGTTTCCCCACTAAATCCCACAAGTACTGAGGATCTTGGGACAATATCAGACTCCGGTATATTCATCTTCTTGAGGACATCAAGCTGAATGATGTTCACACAGCTTCCTCCATCTATAAGGATCATGCGAACAAAGTGGTTAGAAATAAACAATGTAATTACAAGACCATCATGATGAGGATCCTGGATATCAACACGATCATCCTCATCAAAGGTTATGAGTTTATCCTGGGTAACAACGGAGGTCCCAACGGGTCTGTCTCCATTATCCATCTTGGTTTCCTTAGCATGTCTTTTTGCTGCTGAAAAGGAGGTACCACAAATGTCTGATCCGCCGGATATGAAGTTTATGAGTTTTGCATCTGCTGGAGGAGCAGGAGCCCTTTCCGGGATCCTTTCAGGATCCTGGATCCTTGACTTTTTTCGTCCCAAAAGTTCCTTCAAATGCCCCTTGCTCAACAAGTAACCAATTTCCTTTCTTAGTGCAATACACTCCTCGGTGAGATGCCCAAAATCCTCATGATATGCACACCACTTGAACTTATCCTTTGTAGCAGCCGGTTTATCACTTTTCCTTGGCCACCTAGCTTTCTCACCTAGATTCTGCATTGCAAGGATTAGTTCATTGTTATCAACAGAAAAACAGTATTCAGAAATAGGAGGATAATCCTCATCATCCTCTTCTTGTTCCACCGCATGCACGTTCTGGTTATCAGACTTATTGTAGGATTTGGATTTGTTGTTCCTGAAGTAGGATCCTTGTTTCTCCTATTTTGAGGATCCTGTCAACCTATCCTGGATCCTTTTGTCATCCTCTAGGCGGATGAACCTAAGGGCCCTGGTTCTTACTTCATCAAGATTTCTGCAAGGTGTCATCATAAGATCATCATAGAATAATGAATCCCTAAGCAATCCCATTTTAAAGGCTTCTACAGCCGTAGCAATATCCAAGTTAGGAATATCTAAGGATTCTTTACTAAACTTAGTGATGTAATCTCTAAGTGATTCATTTTGACCTTGAGTTACCCTATATAAATCACTAGTTAATCGTTCAAATTTTCTACTACAAGAGAATTGACTATTAAACAAGTTAACTAGATTAGCAAATGAAGTAATAGAGTAAGGGGGAAGAAGCCGCCATTTAAGAGCAGATCCTATGAGTGTGGATCCAAATCCCTTGCATAGACATGCTTCTTTTAACCTTTCAGGAATTTGATTGATCTCCATCCTCTCCCTGTATTGAGCTACATGCTCCTCTGGATCCGTTGAACCATCATACAGTTTCATGGATGGTATCTGGGATCTTTTGGGTATCTCAGCATCACATAAGGGTGGTGCAAAATGAGATATCCTATGGCTACCGTCTGCAATTTCAAGAATGGGTTTAACCACTCCTGTAACACTGGATATCATATCCTTGAGCTTCTGTAACTCCCTGGCCATAGCCTGATTGATACATGTATCCTGCATTAAGCCATGGTTAGTGTTATATGAATTATTAAAAGTGTTACCTCTCACAGGATTCGTGTTTGGAATTCCAGATGTGTATCCATATTGGCGGCATTCTGGTATGATCGAAGGACCAGATGAAGCAATGGTTTGTATTGGTATGAAGTCTCCTTGATGAACATCCGAGCTCTGAGGCTGCATACTTCTCAAGAATCCTTGATCCTCAAAGACGTTGGATCCTTGAAGTTGAGATGATCCTTGAACCTGAAAGGATCCTGGAACCAGAGAGGATCCTAGGACATGGGAGGATCCTTGGACCTGGGAGGATCCTTGACCCTGGGAGGATCCTTGGACCTGGGAGGATCCTTGGACTTAGGAGGATCCTTGACCCTGGGAGGATCCTTGAACTACATGCATTCCCAAATATCCTCCTGATGTGAAGTATCCTTGATGCTGAAAAGAGGATCCCAATGGTTGAGAAGAGGATCCTTGAGGCTGGAAGTGAGAGCCAAATGCCTAACTCATAGTTGCTGTTCCATAACGCCTTCCTGGTAATTCACCCAAGTATTGCACGTACGGAGCTGCTGAGTGCTGGGAAGTTATGACTGGAGTGTCGAAGTTCAGCGACCTTAGCATCAGAGGAGAGTGATCCTCCACTGATTTCTTCTGTTTCTTGATATCGCCAATCTCTTGGAGGATCCGTTCATTGGTTTTATCCTGCTCTTGCATGCGATCCCTCATCTGCAAAATCAGATTAAAAAGATCATTAGTAGTAGGATTAGTGGAAACAGAAGAAGTTGGTGGTTTTGTGAAAATGGGGGTTTGTCTCTTCGCAGCATTCTCAGCATTCTTCTGGGATCTAGAAGGTGGTGGAGGCAAAGGAGGAACACCTTGTGAAGAACTGATTGTCGGCATAGAACTTGATGAATCTTTGTTGAGGAAGCCATCTGCTTGGTTGTAATGAACCGAAATGACCACAAAAGTATGAATTTTCTTAGGAATGAAGCACCAATTGCCCCACGATGGGCGCCAAACTGTTTTGGTCAAAAAATCAAGCAATGATAATGCAACCAAACTTTCTGTTGTGAGGTACGATGCTTGAATCAATGAACAACACTAAGGATCACTCTGAAATGTAATGAACAAGTGACACAAAGATTTATACGAGGAAAAAGCCCTTGATCAATGAATGATCTCCGGCATAAAAAACCTCGGGTGATGGAAACTACCGATCACCAACTCAGATTAAACAAGAAATGTATTACAACTTCGGATGATAGCGAGCAAATTACAAGGATCACTATAGTGTAACGTGCAAAAAAGTGTGTAATCGCCAAGTGAATTGTCAAGAGCTGGTGAGAGCAGTTGCAAGTGTGTGTGTTTAGCCAAAAATAGCCAAGTGTTTCTATTTAGCTCGCTATCCCGTTTAAAAATGGAAAATATCTAAGCTAACAAACATTTCGCAATTGATGCAAGTCCTCCACGACCTCCACGACGTCCATTTCAGCCATGCACGTGTGGAATAAATATGGAATATGCTCCAGGAATATCGCCAAGACCAAGTCCAAGCTTGTACTCCTGCAAAACAACATCATATTCAAAGCAGACAATCGTTAGCATAAGGATCCTTACGATGATCCATGATCCTGATCCTGCAATACTTCCGAGGATCACTAATTCAGACAGAATTGAGGATCACTAAATCATTGGGAAATCCTCCCCTAACAATACCTATGGCAAGATCTATCCTCCGAGATCCTGAGAAGAATCCTGAAGCTTTGTGCCAAGATTTGGACACTGTAGACGAAACAAGGGATGCAGCAAGGCTAAAGATGGCAGCATATCAACAAAGGATATCTAGAGCATATAACAAGAATATAAGGACTAGAAGATTTCAAGTTGGTATTAAGAAAGGCTTTTCAAAATACCACTAATCCTGCCGATGGAAAGTTAGCCCCAAAGTGGGAAGGACCATATGAGGTTGAATCAGAATCAGGAAAAGGAGCATACCGACTCAGGAGTATGGAAGGGGATATGCTACCAAGATCCTAGAATGCAATACACTTAAAGCTCTATTTCAAGTAAGAATAGAATTTAATTTCTATCTCAGAATGGTATGTATTCTACATCTTTTAAATATATTTGAATTTGTTTATTATCTTGAACCCAATACTGACTTAAGCATCCGAGGGGTGTTAGCCAAGCTAACACCCACCTTAGTTTAAGATTGTTTTGCAGAATATGCCTCAGGATATAGCTCCAGGATATACGCTCAGGATATCTCGAAGGATTAGAGGATTGGCCCCCTCTCTCACGTATAAAGGATTCTAATCCCTTCAAAGGTTTAAAGGTGTTGTGGGCTAATTTCTGAGCTCATATCCTGATAAATATCTTGGCTTATATCCTGATTAAATAATATCTGTTCATATCCGGGGTGCAGATTCAGGGTATTGGTAACATCCTGAATGGTATCCTCAGGATCACTAACGGATTATGTGCAGGTACGTGGGCTGGAAGCTAGCAACGTTCACAAAGACTTATTCTGCGGAAGACTCGGTCCAAACCGTTCAAAAAAAAGACGTTGAAGCCTTATTACTCGGTCTACAACGTTCGTGATGGAATATTCGGAGCATCCCATATTTATAGGGATATTTGTTTGTATTTCGTTACTATAAATAGGAGGAACACCAGATCGAATAGGACACAACAATTTCACTGCAATCACACTCACTACACACTAACACTTGTTCTTTCGCAATTTGTACTCTCACACGAATTCATTGTAACACTTAGCGATCTGGTTGATATCCTGCACTGTATCCTGAAGTTTAAAGCAATAAGAAGAACAAGGCAGCTGCGATTGTCAGCTCCCGAGGTTTTATGCCGGCGATCTAGATTGATCAAGGGCTTTCCTCGTACATCTCGTGTCATTTCCTTTACTTTTTGCTTATTATTTGCTCACTGTTTGATCGCAGATACAGCTCAATATCCTGAGCCGTATCCTGAATACTGATTTTCTAAATAACTCGACAAGCATATTTTCCATAAACTTTTTAGCACACTACCTCACATTACTAATTTGATCACTAAATTGCCTCGGTAATTTTTGACCAAAACAATTTGGCGCCCACCGTGGGGCAAGTGGTGCTCTCTTTACTAAAAATTTTTGTTAAATCGCTAATCGGTTTTTTATTTTCAAAACTTTTTGCTACATTGTCCACAATGGCCTCACGATCAAACATGAGTTCCTCTACTATGTCTGCTACGACTTCTGCTACTACAGGTTCGGTGCTTCCACCACCTCCTCCAAGAATGCCAGCCTCTACACGACCTCAGGATATTATCCCTACTCGCACTGTTCAAGAATCTGCCCCTATTTTAGCATCTAACGACGAAATTTTAACCTTGTTTGGAAGTGTGCAGGAACAAATGAGGCAGCAGCAGGAAACAAACCAAATGCTTTTAAGGGAAATACAACTCCTGAAGTCTGGCTCGAGCAGATCCGCTGAGGATATTGTCACTCCATTACAACCCAGAGCTTTGAACTTCAGTTCAGCCGTGTATACAGAGGATAACAGGGGGAATATTGTGCCCAGCCTTCCTCAGAATCATACTCCTGAAATACCCTCCTCGGTCAGGATATCGACCATAAGGAGCTCAGGATATGCTTCAGGATATGGGCAGAATCCTCCAGCGAGTAACATATTAAATAATAATAATACTCATGCTACTAACAATAGTGGATCCTTGTAGGATACAGGTGTGACGTCAGCACTTACCAGGGAACTTCAAAAGTTGAAGGACATGATATCAAGTGTACCCGGGGTGGTCCAGCCAATCCCGGAAGTGTCTCAAGATAGCCATAAGATATCTCGCTTTGCATATCCTATCTGTGATGCTGAGATTCCAAAGAGGTTCCAAACCCCCAACATGAAGCTTTACGACGGAACGACGGATCCTGAGGAGCATATTGCTCAGTATAGGGAGAGGATGGAGATCAACCCTATCCCTCCGGATCTCAAGGAAGCATGCTTGTGCAAGGGTTTTGGTTCAACCTTGACAGGATCAGCTTTGAAGTGGCTCTTGAATGTTCCCCCACATTCAATTACATCTTTTGCTCATTTAGTAAATTTATTCAATAGTCAGTTTTCTTGTAGTAGGAGCTTTGAAAAATTAACAAGTGATCTCTACAGGATAACGCAGGGGCCTCAGGAATCCCTTAGGGATTATGTGAACAAGTTTAGCCGAGAATCACTAGACATTCCTTATCTTGATGTTGCAACAGCTGTGCAAGCTTTCAAGATGGGGTTGCAAAAGGATTCTCAATTCTACCAAGACCTTGTAATGAACCCATGCAGGAACTTGGATGAAGCTCGGAACAGGGCCCTAAGATACATTCGATTGGAAGATGACAGAAAGATGCAAGAAAGGATGAACTCATCCAACACTTATGAGTCAACTAACAGGAAGTCGGAATCCTCATTCAAGTCGTATCGGTCCAAGCCATATGGCAGGAATGAGAACAAGAGAGTGAATGCTGTTGATGATGAGGATCCTGAAGAATATCCTGAATTATCTGAATATTGCTTTTCTGTTAACATTCCTGAATTGATATATGCCATGCAGGGTCTAGGGGACAAGGCAAGATGGCCTCGGAAGAATCAACAAAAAGCGGATTGGAAAGACAAATCAAAATGGTGTGCTTTCCACGAAGATTTCGGACATATGACCGAGGATTGCATTGCTTTGAGGAAAGAGATAAGCTATCTTCTAAGCAAGGGATATTTGAAAGATCTCTTGGGAAGAAAGAAGAATAAGGGTCAGGATACTGAGAAGGATCCTGAGCGAGCAGCCTCACCTCCCGCGGATGCCAAGATAATCAACTTCATTTCGGGAGGATCCGACATTTGTGGGACTTCGTATTCGGCAGCAAAGAGACGTGCAAAAGAAGCTAAGGCCGAAAGGGGAGACAAACCTGTCAGGATGACTACACTCACAACTGACAAAGTGATCACATTTGATGCCGATGACAGGGATACTGTCCAGGATCCTCACCATGATGCTCTGGTAATAACGTTATATGTGGCTAACCATTTTGTACGCATGATATTGGTTGATAATGGCAGCTCCGTCAACATAATCCAACTAGAGACGCTTAAAAGAATGAATGTATCTCCAATGGATATCACTTCGAAGTCCACCGTGCTTGTTGGGTTGAGTGGAGAGGCCAGAAACACAGTAGGAGAAATAAAGTTGCCGGTGTACATTGAAGGAGTCAACTCGATACAACGTTTCTGTGTAATGGACTCTCTATCCTGCTATAACATTATATTGGGAAGACCGTGGATTCACGATATGAAAGCCGTGCCATCAACATATCACCAATGCATCAAAATACCTACCCCCTGGGGAGTTGTTAAAGTTGATAGCGATCAGCAGGAGGCGAAAGAATGCTACTCATCCTCAATGAAATCCTCAACTAAACCTAGTGCAGCATAGCAATTAAAGACGCGGGCCCAGGATATTGTGGAGGATCCGGAGCAGGATGTGAAGAAAATTGTCCTGAATCAGGATAATCCCGATATTTCGGTGCTCGTGGGAACCAATATCCCTCAGGATATTGAAGAACAATTAATTAACTTTTTAAAATGCAGGATGTCGACGTTTGCATGGAAGCATGAGGATATGACAGGCATATCCAAAGATATTATTACTCACAAGCTTGGAATTGATAAATCATTCAAGCCCGTGCAACAAAAAAGAAGAAAGTTTGCTCCTGAACGCAATACAATTATTCAAGAAGAAGTTGAAAGATTGTTGAAGTCCAAAATGATTAGAGAAGTCAAATTCCCAAGGTGGCTAGCAAACGTGGTAGTGGTACAGAAGAAGAACGGAAAATGGAGAGTCTGTGTGGATTACACAGACTTGAATAAAGCTTGTCCTAAAGACCCATTTCCTCTTCCCCATATTGATGCGATGGTAGATGCCACTGCTGGGCATGAAATGCTGACTTTCATGGATGCATCCTCAGGATTTCAACAGATCCAAATGGAGCCTTCTGACCAGGAGGATATTGCCTTCATGACACCAACAGGTATTTATTGTTACACAGCTATGCCTTTTGGTTTGAAAAATGCAGGTGCAACATACCAAAGATTGGTAAACATGATGTTCAAAGACAAACTGGGGGACACCATGGAAGTGTACATTGACGATATGGTAGTAAAGTCAAAGAAAGCTCAGGATCACCTCCAGGATATTAAAGGAGCGTTTGATATCCTGGATCAGTATAATATGAAGCTGAATCCTGCTAAGTGCCATTTTGGAGTGGGGGAAGGAAAATTTCTAGGATATATGGTGACCAAAAGAGGAATAGAAGCAAGCCCGGAGCAGATCAAAGCCATCTTGGATATTAAATCACCCTCAAATATGAAAGATGTTCAACGATTAACGGGGCGAGTGGCAGCATTAAACAGATTTATCTCAAGATCCTCAGAGAAATGCAAAGATTTTTATGATATCCTGAAGAAGAACAAAAAATTCGAGTGGGGTGAGAAGCACGAAGCGGCCCTACGGGAGTTAAAGCAATATCTTTCAACCGCACCTCTACTAATGAAGCCTGAGAATGGTGAACCATTATCCCTATACCTCGCGGTATCGGGGAACGCTGTAAGTGCCGTCCTTGTAAAGGACCATGAAGGTCAGCAATATCCTGTTTATTATGTTAGCAAAAGTTTGTTAGATGCTGAAACTAGGTATTCTCACTTAGAAAAATTAATACTAGCATCAGTCATGGCATCAACAAAACTTAGACATTATTTTGAGACTCATAGGATTCATGTTAAAACAAATTATCCTGTCAAGAATGTGCTTAGAAAACCAGAGATGTCAGGTAGGATGGCTAAGTGGTCGGTAAAGCTAAGTGCCTATGATTTAGTATATGAACCTAGGAATGCCATAAAGTCTCAGGCTTTAGCTGACTTTGTGGCTGATTTTAGTAGTGACATTCAGGATGAGGCAGACCTAGAAGTTCAACAATTAGGAGAATCCTCAGGATCCTGGACATTATATACTGATGGTGCATCTAATATAAGAGGAGTAGGATTGGGAATACTACTAAAATCGCCACAGGGGGATATATTACCCCAGGCTATTAGGTGTGAATTTCCTGCTACCAATAATGAGGCAGAATATGAAGCTTTAATTGCAGGATTAGAGTTGGCTAAGAATATGAGTATAAAAAATTTACAAGCATATGTTGACTCTTTGTTAATTACTAACCATTTTAATGGATCATATGCAGTTAAGGGTGAGAAATTGACTGAATATCTTGATATTCTCAAAAAATTAGCAGGATATTTCGATGTTTTTACACTTGAACAGGTACCAAGAGAGGATAATGCTGAAGCGGATGCCTTAGCAAATCTGGGATCATCAATCAGGATACCGGAAGGGACCCAAGTACCAATAATACATGTCTTATATCCTGCAACTAATCCTCAGGGTAAAGAAGTAGCGGATATTCGGGATCCTGGAGTGGAATATCCTGAACAGGATCCTAAATCCTGGACAACTCCAATTCTGAAATATCTTAAAGATGGTCACATCCCCGAAAATGAAAATCCTAAGGCATTTAGGATGAAGGTATCACGGTTCACTATTATAAATAATATTCTATACGAGAAATCTCTTGCAGGACCATATTTAAGGTGCTTGGAGGATCATGAAGCCAAAGAAGTACTTCAGGATATACATGAAGGGGACTGTGGTAATCACACTGGGGGCAGATCATTATTCTCGAAAGTATTGAGGACAGGATACTTTTGGCCAACAATGAGAAAAGATGCTGCAGAATATGCTCGAAGATGTGATGCATGTCAAAGGCATAGTAACATACTACATCAACCAGCTGAACCACTATATCCTGTAGTTTCCCCTTGGCCATTCATGAAGTGGGGGATGGATATAGTAGGGAAGTTACCAAAGGCTCCGGGAGGAAAAGTATTTATGTTAGCAATGACGGATTATTTCTCTAAGTGGGTCGAGGCTGAAGCATTCGTTCAAGTAAGAGACCAAGAAGTAGTATCCTTCATAAAAAGGAATATCCTGACTAGGTTTGGAGTACCAGCTGAGATCATTTGTGATAATGGGTCTCAGTTTATAAGCAAAAGGACTACTGACTTTTGCAAGAGTTGGGGAATCAAAATGATCACATCTACTCCGGTACATCCTCAAGCGAATGGACAAGCCGAATCCTCGAACAAGATAATAGTCAATAACTTAAAGAAGAGACTTGGAGCCAAAAAAGGAAGATGGGCGGAGGAGTTACCCTTTGTTTTGTGGGCTGACAGGACAACGGTGAAGAGTGCAACTGGCCAAACCCCGTTTTCCTTGGTATTTGGAGCAGAGGCAATGATTCCAACAGAAATGACGATACCTACTGCAAGATCTATGCTACAGGATCCTGAACAGAATCCTGAAGTCTTATGTCAGGATCTGGATACTATAGATGAAAAAAGAGATGCAGCAAGGCTGAGGATAGCAGCATATCAACAAAGAATATCCAGAGCATACAATAAGAACATAAGGACTAGAAGATTTCGAGTTGGTGATTGGGTGCTGAGAAAGGCTTTTCAAAATACCACTAATCCTGCCGATGGCAAGCTAGCTCCGAAATGGGAAGGACCTTATGAAATCGAGTCAGAAGCAGGGAAAGGAGCATATCGACTCAGGAATGTGGAAGGGGATATGCTACCAAGATCCTGGAATGCAATACATTTGAAGCTCTATTTCAAGTAAGAGTAGAATTTATTTTCTATCTCGGAATGGTATGTGTTCTATCTCTTTAAAATATATTTGTTTATTATCTTGAACCCAATACTGACTTAAGCATCGGAGGGGTGTTAGCCAAGCTAACACCCACCTTAGTTTAGAACTGTTTTGCAGGATATGTTTCAGGATATAGCTCCAAGATATATACTCAGGATAAGTCGAAAGATTAGAGGATTGGCCCCCTCTCTCACGATCAAGGGATCTTGATCCCTTCAAAGGTTTAAAGGTATTCACCTTTCTTTCGAATTGGGTTTAAACACCTCGCCTGGAGCGCAAGTTATCTAGGTGTAGTTCAAGGTAGCGGGACCAGTTCATGTAAAAGTGGCTGACAATTTCGTTACTGTTGGCTATATCCTGGATCCAAAAGGTATATGAGGATTGATCACCCTCTCTCACGAAAGAGTATTTTCATACTCTCAAAGGTTTAAAGGTTTTCACCTTTCTAAGTCAAGGAGTTTATACACTCTCGCCTGTAGCGCATGAAATTCAGGGTTCATCCCCAGATATGAGGGTTTATCCCCAATATGCTAAGGATTCTTTTCAGGATATCAGGGGTTCTGCCCTTGGGCATTCGGAATTCATTCGAGTCAAAAGGTAAATACATTTGTGTCTTTGTCAAACGCAGGGGACACACATTATTCTAATTCAAAGGATGGATCCAAGTTTATAAGTATGCACTGGGGACAAATTTATGATAAAGGATTGGAACTGATTCTCTAAGAATCTCTGGTATGATCTCTCCTTTTTATTTGGACAATTTATGGGTTATATTTCAATATCCTTTTCAAGATATCTTTCAGGATATCCCCCAGGATACATTTATGATATATGTTCAAACCAAACAATTTTCACAAGTAAAATTTGTATGTTAATGACAACAATAATAAAGTCAAAAGGGTAGTCATATTATTAACATGCCAAAAGGTGTGCTCTTAGTTTCACCTCAAAACAGGGCCCATCCACTAAGAGCACTAAAGTTCATTACCATATTTACCCAACAGTTGAAGGATTCATCTCAAACCGAGACCCGTCCACCTTCAACTGTTGTATTGTTCAAAAAGCATGCAGGAAATGTAAATTGTTTAGATGCAGGAAAGTAAAGTGCGGAAAAGTAAATTGTTTTTGGGACTATAAACCAACATTCAAATTCAAAAAGGTGGGCTCTGGCCTTGGCACGTATATCCGTCATCGCCCACCTAAATGCCCTCACACAGCGGCATCGCCTCCAACCTTCTCAGACTTCTCTGCTCCAGCATTTTTACCAGCATCCTGCGCAGCATCCTGACCAATGTCCATCTCAGCATCACCTCCAGCATCCTTCTTCTCTCCAGCTTGGACCACTACATCCGTTGACTTGGAAGACTCACCGGCTTCAGCAGGAAGTGGCACAGCTTTGCCTCCGAGTTCCTTCAACTTGGCCTCCCAGGATTCAACTGGCCAAGATGGACAAACAAGGCCTGTCTCCTTGGCCTCGTAGGCCATCTTGATGCGTGCTTGTAGCAGGGAGACGATAGCAGAAGCCTTGACTCCCTCTCGAAAGCTGATTAAGGCCTGATCATGGTCCATTTGAACACTGGCAAGTTTGACCTCAGCATCTTGGGTGACCTTCTTTAGCAAGCTCTCATAGTGCCGGCTCTTTGCTTCGGCGATAGCACCTTGGTCGGCAACGGTGCTCTCAAGCTGCTTGATCCTGGCTTCATGAAGTGCCACAGTACCAAAAGCGTCATTGTACAAGTGGAGCAAATGCTGGAGGCCCTGTACATTGATCACAGGTATGGGGTTAGAATATATGCTGACTAAGACGTCCTACCAGGGTATCCTGTTAGGATATACGTGCAGGATATATGTGCAGGATATACATGAAGGATATGCGGCAGGATATTACCTTGTTGAGGAAGGATGTCATTGGCTCTAAGGAGTCGGAGAAGCTGAGCTCATCATAGGAGAACCCTTCAGAGCCTGGAGCACTGACCTCAAGGCCCTTTCTCTTTTTCGCTGCGGAAGCACGGGTTCTCGGATTGGTCTTAGGAGCCGGGAGTGGCTTGGAGCTGGTGGTAGCAGGAGTCTCCTTCTTGACTATGGCTGGAGTTGGGTAACTATCAAGTTCATCCAGGTCTAGATAAACTGGGACTTTGCTGGAATCTGCACACAGGGAGTAAATTCTAAATCCCTCCTATAAATAACAGGTAAGAAGCATATGTGTGCAGGATATCTTGCAGGATCCTTACCAGACATGTTGGCACTTGAAAGAGGACTTGGAGTTGGTGGAGAAGGATTGAAACTTCTTTCTGCCTCTGGGAGAAGTCTAATGGCGTCTATTCTTTCTTGGGAATTAGCAAGAGGAGGAGCAATCTTCCTGAAATCAGCTGCACAATAAAGAAGATAAATTAGTTCAGGATATGGAACAGGATAAGCGACAGGATCATTCTTAAACCCTAAATCCTACCCTTTCTCAACCATTGTACCGGATATTCCGTCCCACCAGGGATTGAGTCCCTTTTTACAAAGAAAAACTTGGATTGCCAACCATCCTCGTTCCTGGTGGCACGAAGTATCAATGGGTCACCGGAAGTAGAATAAAACAGAAATCTACATGATCCGTGGCATCTAAGCTTGTAAGCCAGGGGGAGATCATGGATGGAAAGATCAGGAATGTGGTTTCTCTTGATCTGGTCAAGAACAGATAAAACACGCCAGAGCATTGGCATTGTTTGGCTAAAAGAGATTTTTGTGATCTTAAAGAATTCGGTAATGAAGTCCGGAAAGGGGAATCGTAGCCCTAGGGTAAAAGGGAAAGCACTAAAGCATATCCACTCGTTGGCTAACATATCTGACCGGATTTCACGGTCAAACGGTCTGAATACGGTTCCTTCCGGGAAGATACCGGAGGATTTTAAGGCTGACAGGTGGGCACTATCAAAGGTACATGCTTCCTTCTCCGGTTCTTGGAGAAGGTTTTGTTGGTAGAACGAAGGGGCCGAGTCACCTGAACTGGATCTTGTTTGGCGCGGCATTTGATCGACTGAATTTTTCGCCGGAGAGAAAAGATGAAGATAAGTATGAAAGATAGAGAGAAAATGTACCTTTTCCTTGTCGATTATGATTAAAAAAGAAGATGAGGATGAGAAGATATAGGGTATGATGAGTAGATATAGGCTGGGTAGTTGCAAACGGTCACATCACAGGTCTTATCTCTTAAATGCCTCGGTATGCGTAAAAAATGTAACCGTTAGTAATGAGGATACTAAACGGTAACATTTTTGGGGACAATTGTTGTGGGCTAATTTCTGTCGTATCCTGATAAATATCTTGGCTTATATCCTGATTAAATAATATCTGTTCATATCCGGGGTGCAGATTCAGGGTATTGGTAACATCCTGAATGGTATCCTCAGGATCACTAACGGATTATGTGCAGGTACGTGGGCTGGAAGCTAGCAACGTTCACAAAGACTTATTCTGCGGAAGACTCGGTCCAAACCGTTCAAAAAAAGACGTTGAAGCCTTATTACTCGGTCTACAACGTTCGTGATGGAATATTCGGAGCATCCCATATTTATAGGGATATTTGTTTGTATTTCGTTACTATAAATAGGAGGAACACCAGATCTAATAGGACACAACAATTTCACTGCAATCACACTCACTACACACTAACACTTGTTCTTTCGCAATTTGTACTCTCACACGAATTCATTGTAACACTTAGCGATCTGGTTGATATCCTGCACTGTATCCTGAAGTTTAAAGCAATAAGAAGAACAAGGCAGCTGCGATTGTCAGCTCCCGAGGTTTTATGCCGGCGATCTAGATTGATCAAGGGCTTTCCTCGTACATCTCGTGTCATTTCCTTTACTTTTTGCTTATTATTTGCTCACTGTTTGATCGCAGATACAACTCAATATCCTGAGCCGTATCCTGAATACTGATTTTCTAAATAACTCGACAAGCATATTTTCCATAAACTTTTTAGCACACTACCTCACATTACTAATTTGATTACTAAATTGCCTCGGTAATTTTTGACCAAAACAAAAGGTATTCACCTTTCTTACGAATTGGGTTTAAACACCCCGTCTGGAGCGCAAGTTATCTAGGGATAGTTCAAGGTAGCGGGACCAGTTCATGTAAAAGTGGCTGACAATTTCGTTACTATTGGCTATATCCTGGATCCTAAAGGTATATGAGGATTGATCACCCTCTCTCACGAAAGGGTATTTTCATACTCTCTAAGGTTTAAAGGTTTTCACCTTTCTAAGTCTTGGAGTTTATACACTCTCGCCTGTAGCGCATGAAAATCAGGGTTTATCCCCAGGATATTAAGGGTTTATCCCCAGGATATTAAGGGTTTATCCTAGGATATTAAGGGTTTGCCCTAGGATATTCAGGATTTATCTACAAAAAGGCTAAAGTATGACTATGTTGAACACATGGGACATACATTATACAATTTAAAGGATGGATCCAAACTTATAAGTGTGCACTGGGACATTCCTATAATTGAAGATTGGAATTGACTCTCTGGGAATATTTGGTATGGTCTCTCCTTTTTATTTGGATAACTTGAGTTTTATAAATTATGAGGCAATATCCTGAGTAGGATATCTCTCAAGATATTCTTACAATGTGTTCCCAAAGATGTCCAAACTAAACTATTTTCATAAGTAAGATTTATGCAGTAAAAAGGTATAACAACAGAAATAAAGCCAAAAGAAGGTTATATTATTAACATATCAAAAGTTATGCTTTTGGTTTCACCTCAAACCGAGGCCTATCCGCCAAAAGCACGATTAGTTTTTTGCCATATTTACGCAACGGTTGAAGGTTTCGTCTCAAAACGAGACCCATCCGCCTCCAACCGTTGCATCATTCAAAACAGATTATACTAATTGATGACCAATGGCTTCATCCTGAAATGACCCATCCACCTTTGCTCATCATATTGTTCTAGTACAGGAAATGTAAATTGTTTAACGACAGGAAAAGTAAATTGTTTAAACGATCACAACCATCAAATTTAAAAAAGTGGGCTCTGGCCTAGGCATCAACATCCATCATCGCCCACTTGAATGCCCTCACACAACGGCATCTTCACCAGCCTTCTCCGTCTTCTCGGCCCAAGCATCCTGAGCAGCATCCTCGCCAGCATCTGTCCCAGCATCCTTCTTTTCTCCAGCCTTGTCCACCGGCTCTGCTGACTTAGAGGATTCGCCAGCCTCAGCAGGAAGTGGCACAGCCTTGACCCCAAGTTCCTTTAGCTTTGCCACCCAGGAATCAACCGGCCAGGTTGGGCATTCAAGACCTGTCTCCTTGGCCTCGTAAGCCATTTTGATGCGGGCTTGTAGCAGAGAGACAATGGCTGAGTTCTTGATCCCTTCCCGGAAAGAGACCATGGCATGTTCATGCTCCACCTGAACGGCAGCCAGCTTTTTCTCAGCATCCTGAGTAACCTTCTTCAATTTGTCCTCATAATGTCGGGTCTTGACTTCAGCAATGGCCCCTTGGTCGGCAACGGTGGTCTCAAGCTGTTTGATCCTGGCCTCCTGGAACTTGTTAGTGCTACAAGCGTCGGTGTAAAGATGAAGCAGATGCTGGAGGCCCTGTACGTCAAAATTCAGGTATAAATCAAAATATAATAACCAGGATATCCTGTCAGGATATCTTATCAGGATATGTGTGCAGGATGTAGTCACAGGATATTACCTTGTTGAGGAAGGATGTCATCGGTTCTAAGGAATCAGTGAAGCTGAGTTCTTCATATGAGAACCCCTCAGGACCTGGAGTGCTGACCTCAGAACCTTTCCTCTTCTTGGAGGTGGAAGCACGGGTTCTCGGAGTAGGCTTGGGAGCCGGGAGCGGCTTGGAGCTGGTAATAGCAGGAGTTTCTTTCTTGACATCGACTGGAGTAGGGTAGCTATCAAGCTCATCAAGGTCCAGGAAGACTGGAACTTTGCTGGAGTCTTCATATAGGGAGTGAAATTCTTTCCTAAATATATCAAATAAAAACATGTATGGAGGATATCGTGCAGGATCATTACCAGACATGTTTGCACTGGAAAGAGGGCTTGGAGATGGTGGAGACGGATTAAAACTTCTTTCAGCCTCTGGGAGGAGTCTGATAGCGTCAATTCTCTTCTATGAGTCAGCTAGGGGAGGTGCAGGCTTCCTGAAATCGGCTGTGTATAAGAAAATAAAAAAAATTAGTACAAGATATGAAACAGGATATAAGGGAGGATCATCCTTAAACCCTAAATCCTACCCTTTCTCAACCACTTCACCGGATATTCCATTCCACCAGGGATTGAATCTCTTTTTACAAAGAAGAACTTGGATTGCCATTTCTCCTCATTCCTGGTGGCACGAAGTATCAGTGGATCGCCGGAGGTAGAATAGAACAAGAATCTATAGGAACCATGGCATCTAAGCCGATATGCTAAGGGGAGGTCATGAACGGAAAGGTCAGGAATATGATTTTTCTTGATCTGATCAAGAACGGACAAGACTCGCCAGAGCATTGGCATTGTTTGGCTAAAACAGATTTTCGTGGTTTTAAAGAAATCAGTGATGAAATCGGGAAAGGGAAACTGCAATCCTAAGGTAAAGGGTGTCACACCCCAACCGATGGCAGAATCATCGGGGCATGGCACTGAGCGAAACAGATTGTCCAGAATTTTCCATAACAATTATCATTACCATTCAATTTAAGTAACATGTCCCATACCATGTCTCAAACAGTAAACAAATTATTACAGATAAAACTAGGCAAATAATTCTGTTCCGACAACTCAGATTTAAATAGAGCAATTGTTTATCTGCTTCTAGAGACCCTTGATTCAATTACTACAGACAACTATTTGTTGGGATAGTGAAATGAAGCACGTTAGTTATCGACATAGATCCATCGATACCAATGACTGCGGGTTGACTGCCAAATGCAGTTCGCAATACATGATTACCACTGTAATCCATGCAAGTAATTGTCCTTAACAACCCCCGCGAACGGGTGCTGAGTCCAAACTATAGTACTATCGTTGCTAAGGCAGGTAGACAGTATTCCATGTGTAAACATAACAAACAAGCATTCATAAGCCACGTATAACATGCATTAACGGCTAGCGTTCAAATAGTATAGAGTAGTGTGTTTGATGTGATTTGAATATCTTTGTAACGTATGTAACACCCAAAAGTGCATAAAGCAAAAAGGGTTCGAGTATACACACAGCGGTTGATGGATTGAAGGGAGCACTTAGCGGGTAAGGTTAGCCTAAATAGATTCGATAGCACAGCGATAAGTGACGCATAAAACGATACAAAGTGTGAATGGGTCGGATAGCAGTTCGGTCGGATGGTAATCCGATCGGACGGCTAATCGTGCGGATAACAATCCATTCGGATGGTCATCCGATCGGATGGTAGTCCGGTCGGATGACAATTCGAGTGGATTGTTTCTTCCTATGAGATGAATGTGTTTGTGTATGATGGCTTGTCTTTTGAAGTTTTTGTTGAAGCATTTTGAAAATATTGAAGTATCTCTATCCTTCAAGTCGGTCGATCGGACGGTCAATCGTGTGGATAACAATCCGTTCGGATTGTCATTCGGTCAGACGGTAGTCCGGTCGGACGGCGACCTTAGTGATGAGGTTACATTGTGGAAACATTTCATAACAGAAGAGTCACTCGGTCGGATGCCCATTCGACCGGGTGGCAACCCTATTAATGAACAATTTGAAAATTGTTTAAGTCTTTAAAGTCCTAGTATCTCATGATCCGAAGAGTAATCCGGTCGGATGGTAGTCCGATCGGATGGCAATTCGTTCGATACTCAAACTTCAGATAGAGTTAATGAGGTGTGGGACCCAAGGTGTTATTCGTTCGGATAGCAATCCGTTCGGATGGTCATCCGGTCGGACAGCATTCCGTTCTGATTGTTCCTTTCGTTCTACACTTGGTTGTTTTGGTTGTTTGTCGTTTTATCGAGGCGCTTTGACATCGTGTTAGCCAATAGAACTCCGTTTTGACCCGCGTGACCAAACCGACCAGGAATCACCCTTGTTCGGCCGGTTACCGGCTCAAGACGGTTGTTCTTGTTTAACCCGAAATCGGTGGTCTCGTGAGTAGAATCCAGATCTTGGACTAGTATAACACTAAGAGTGAGTAGGAGACTAGAACAGAGTCCGATTCTATCGGTTTTGAGTGTAAAAGAGTTGAAAGAAAGTTAGAAACCATCTTTCAATCCTTTTCCACCATGTTTATGTTGAGATCTCTACGAGATCTTTGTGTATTTATGTGGAAATCGGTTAGATCTAGGTTGTTCTTGGTGGATTGAAGTCAAAACATGAAGTTCTTCAAGAACACATGATGACGTCATCCTATAACACCCGAAATCTAGTGATTTCACGGTTAAAAGTTAAGATTCAAAAGATAGAAAGGTGTAGGAGTGCGTGTAGGTCAAGAAAGTACAAGATTTAGGAAGAGATCTTACCAGGATTGAGAGAAATCGGAGAAAAGGTGAGGAACATAAGCTGGTCGGACAGAGGTTTCCAAAAGTAGAAAGGTTTGAGAGTGACATGGGTATTTATAGGATTCCAAAAGGGGAAAGTGTTGTCCGGTCGGATGGCACACCGCCCGGATGACTATCCGGTCGGATAACATCTCGGTCGGATGGCACCTGACTCATGGACAAGTGGCTATTCGGTCGGATGGCTATCCGGCCGGATGGCACTTGGTTCGAGTGTTTGACGCGACGATTTTTGCTGATTCAGTTTCGATTGCGAGTGATGCGAATGCGATAGAGTTTCCTATTCAAATTACTTTTAATCCCAACCACTCATATCTCGCAATATCCCTTCTCCACTAATTATAGTTCGATTGTGATTCGAGTTTCGATGTCGATTGAGTTCGATTGCATTTCGAGTTCGATTGCGTTTCGATTGATTATAACATAAATGAACATGCACAAGTAACACATAAGGCACACACACGTATAACAATAACTAATATGCGTATTTCGAGTTGCGATTCGATGTCGATTTGATTAGCATAGTTTGATTATCGATTAATTAACTTTATCGCATTGTTACTTCCTATAGTTCACACTCGTAGGTCGATTGAATAGCGAAATTCATACATCGATTATTGTGATTATTGACACTTACTCCACATAATAGCTAAAATGAAAGAACTCTATTATTAGTCGGTTGCGCAAAATCGGTCGTTGACTTTGACCTTGACTTTGACTTTGACTTCTCGAAAACACGGGGTGTTACAGCCTCCCCTTGTTTAGGGAATTTCGTCCCGAAATTAGGCTGGAAGTTGTACAACACCGTGAATTACCTTGGAGAACTTTCTCTTTCTAGACATTCTCTTTAAATAATTGCGGGTACTTCGCCTTCATGTCGCTTTCGAGTTCCCAAGTGAACTCTACGCCTCGTTTGCCTTCCCATCGGACTTTCATAATAGGAATGCGCGAGCGCCTGACTTGCTTGGTTTCGCGGTCCATGATTTCGACAGGCTTCTCCACGAAGTGTAGTGTTTTGTTCACTTGCAGTTCATCGAGAGGTACAATTAGGTCATGCTCAGCCAGACACTTTCGGAGGTTCGAAACGTGGAAAGTCGGGTGGACATTACTAAGTTCTTCCGGTAGTTCAAGTCTGTAGGCGACTTTTCCGATCCTTTCCAGAATCTTAAAAGGTCCAACATATCGAGGCGCGAGCTTCCCTTTCTTGCCGAATCGGACCACACCCTTCCAAGGTGATACCTTTAGGAGTACGTAGTCGCCAACGTCAAATTCAAGGGGCTTGCGTCGTCTATCGGCATAACTTTTCTGTCGATTCCGAGCTTTTACCAGGTTGTCTCGAATTTGGAAAATTTTGTCTGTCGTTTCTTGTAGTAGCTCAGGACCAGTTAATTGCAAATGACCGATCTCGTGCCACATAATAGGCGATCGACATCTTCTTCCGTATAAAGCCTCGAATGGTGCCATTTGAATGCTGGAATGATAACTGTTGTTATATGAGAATTCGACTAACGGCATGTATTTATCCCAATTTCCACCGAAGTCTATGACACACGAACGGAGCATGTCTTCAAGAGTACGAATCATTCTTTCAGTCTGACCGTCAGTTTGAGGGTGGAAAGCGGTACTTAGATTGAGCGATATACCGAGTGCCGTTTGAAATGTTTCCCACAGTCGCGAGGTAAACCGAGCATCACGATCAGAGATGATGTCACGAGGCGTCCCATGATTACAAATGATCTCATCGGTGTAGATTCGGGCTAATCGTTCTTGTTAGGAAACTTTATTTGTAAGTATTGAAGAAAAACACAATCAACTGGATCTATGAAGAGATCACAGTCCTGAAGATCACGAACTAGAAAAAGAAGATCAGATGGGACAACCGGAATACATAGCATCTACTTCAAAGAATCATAAGTTGATCAAGAGCTTAATTGGATTATCAGAAAAGGTCATTTCTGATGGATCTGATGATATTTCTGATGAAATATCATCAGTATCTGACGATTCTGATCATCAAGGATTTTCTGATGATGTGTTCATCAGAATTTCTGATGAAGTGGTTTATCAGAATTTCTGATGAAATAACCCACTTGTCTGAAATTGGCTCTGTCCTGCCACACTTACCGAAGCAAGTTGACATTAAATGATATCATGATGAAAAAGGCAACTTGAACGTTGGAATCAATGAATATGTCAATTGGCTACTTTTTGCAGGAATTATTGTATAAATAAACTATTGTTTATTCATACACGCCGTCTATAAATAGAAGGCTCAACCAGGAGAAGCAAAGTGAGTTTGAAGCTTAGCATTCACACATACATCAAAACTCCATTGCTCTCTCCCCCCCCCCCCCCACAGAATTCAAGATTCGTTTGTATTAGATAATAATCTTACAATCACCTTGTAAACCATTTTTGTTTCAAAGTGATATAAACTTGATAATTCTGTAGGTCTTGTTTCTTGAAAGTCTGGTTTCCATTTCCGCACATCTTTTTCACATCTACTGAAATCACTTGCCATATTACGTGAAAAGAAGTTGTTTTGAGCCAGAACTGGGCCTAATAATTGGTATCAGAGCAGATTGAATAAACTATTTTCAAACGATCAATCGCTCATCTTCTTTTCTCAATGTATGGCCAGCTTTCAATCCTGGAATAATGCTTTTAACATTGGTTCTATGTCTAAACCTCCGACTCTGGTCAGAGAAGAATACCCCCAGTGGAAAATCAGGATGGTCAATTTCCTTAATGGTCATGACCGAGCTCTGTTTCAATCCATTGAAAGGGGTCCACATACACCAATGACTGATATACCTGCTATTCCAGCAACTGACCAATCACCAGCAATCCCTGCCTCCCGCGCTCCTAAAAGTGAAATAAACTGGAGTCCGGAAGACAAGGAACTGGTGGCTGGGGATGAATAGGGCTAAGTCACTTTTAATTATGGCCATCCCCAATGACATATTTTCACAAGTTGATGCTTGTGCATCAGCTAAGGAAATATGGGATCAGTTGGAAAACCTTTGTGAAGGAGGAGAAAGGATGAGAAGAAACAAGAGAACAAATAATGTCTCATCTTATGAAAGGTTTAAAAGTTTGCCAAATGAAAGGTTAAATGATACATATCAAAGATTTACAAAACTTTTAAACGAGCTAAAGAAATTTGGTATAACAAAATCAAACGATGAAAGAAACATAAAATTTCTTGATTCCCTGCCTAGAGAATGGAGAAGTCTAACCATGACTTTATCATCAACCTTAGAACTAGGAAACATGAGTCTTCATGACTTGTACAGCATCTTGATCCCCAGAGAGGAAGAAATATTTGAAGAAACCATTCAAAGAGGGGGATCTTTAGCTCTAATCTCCAACTCACAAAGATCAACAACAACAAATGATCCACAACCTTCAAACAGTCAAAATCTTGAAACTTCTGATGCATCATCAGACTTTTCAGCTTTTGCTGAAGCAATAGCACTGCTCACCAAAACATTTGAGCAAAGGTTGAGGGGAGGTAACCAGAGATACCGGAGGAGTGACAAAGGAAGGATGGATGGAAGATCTAAAGAAGAGTTTAGATCTAAGGATAAAGGGAAGGCTGAAGTTGTGTGTTACAAGTGCAAGCAAAGAGGCCACTATGCATCAAAATGCAAGACCAAAAAGCTGAAGGATGTTGCCTATTATGAGAAAAAGCTTGAAGAAGCAAAGAAGCAGCAACAAGTAAGCTTAATTGCTGGAACAGATACATGGTTATCTGATGATTCTTCTGATGATGAAGAAGAAGAGTTGGCAAATTTTTGCCTCATGGCACTCTCTGAAGGACTATCAGAAACTTCAGAACATAAGGTAAATTTAGAAAATCTTGATCTTGAACACAAACTAAACAAGCTCATGTCAGATTTTCTAAATCTGCAAGAAAAACATCAATCAGATATTAGAAAATCTGATGAGTTGCAAAGGACTTTGAATAAAATCATTCTTGAAAACCAACATCTTATAGAGGACAGTTTAGATCAAAGAGCAAAAATTGAGTTTTATGAAAATGAAAGAAAAGATCTTTACAAAAAAATCAATGACAAAGAAATCAACGTAAGAGGTTTTCAACAGGCTAAAGAATTCATAAATTTTATTGAGTCCACACCAAAGAACAAAGGAGAGGGTTTAGGCTATACAAGTGCTACAAGACCAAATAGAAATAAACCCACTATCTTTGTAAAAGTAACTCATCAGATTTCTGATAATTTAGTATCAGAATCTGAATCTGAATCTTGCAAATCAATCTGTTCTGAATATTCTTTTGACAAACCAAACTTCAAAACAAGGAAGAGTGAATGCAGTCAAGAATCTGTAAAAACTCCAGAAGCAGTTCACTCATCTTTTCAAAATTATCCAATCATTCCATCACAAGAGAAACTATCAGAAAATTCTGATAACTCTTGTATGTGTGTTGACATACTGAAGCTTGTCCAACACCATCTTCAAAAGAAAAATGTAAAATATGTTAATGGCTCAGCATATAACAGAGTTTCTGATGCAAAACCAAGAAGAAATAAAAATAAAATGTTTCAAATTTCATCAGAAACAGTACCCAAGCATGCCTGGGTACCAAAAACCCTCTAATCATTTCATTTCAGGACCATCATGTGCAACAGATCTGGTACTGCGACTCAGGAAGCTCCAAGCACATGACTGGGGACAGGAGCTTACTCAGCAACTTTGTTTCAAAGCTGGGTAGAATGGTAAACTTTGGAAATGGTGTGAAAGGAAGGATCATGGGATATGGTTGCATAGAATATGGATGTTTGACCATAGAGAAAGTAGCCTATGTTGAAGGCTTAAAGTATATTTTGCTGAGTTGTGGTCAATTATGTGACAAAGGTTTTCAAGTAACCTTTTTACCAGAAAAATGCTTGTTAATAGGTATAGATGATAACAAAATTTATTTAAATGATAAAAGGATAAGAAAATCAATTTACTATTTTGACTTCAAAGAAGAAAGTGAACATCCAAAACTGTGTTTATTCTCAAAACATAACAAGGGTAGTAGTTGGTTATGGCACAAAAGGCTTGCTCATTTAAATTTCAAAAACATAAGCAAATTAGCAAGCAAAGGTCTGGTAAAAGGATTACCTTTGATATCCTCAAAGAAGGATAAAATTTGTGAAGCATGTGAAATGGGAAAATCCAAAAGAAGCTCACACAAATCAATTTCTGAGTCTTCTATTTCACAAAATTTGGAACTGTTACAGATGGATTTGTGTGGACCCATAAGTACAGAAAGTTTTTCTGGAAAGAAATACAAACTAGTAATAGTGGATGATTTCTCCAAGGCACAACAAAACACCATACAACATTATAAATGGAAGAATACCAAGTATAAAATTTTTGCATACATTTGGTTGTAGATGTTTTATTTTTAATGATTTTGAAAGCCTTGAAAATTTTGACAGAAAAGCAGAAAAAGGCATTTTTCTTGGTTACTCTTTGTCCTCAAAAGCATACAGAGTTTTTATTCTCAACACCAGGACCATCAGAGAAAGTTTGTATGTCTCATTTGATGACTCATCAGAAACAGAGGTTTCTGATGAGTACATACAAGAAATAAACTTTTCTGATAAACAAGAAAATTATGAACATCTCTTTGAAATATTAAATGAAGATTTCCTAGAACATAATAATGCCTACAAAAATAAATCAAAAGATTATTCATGTTTTAACCCTGCAGATCAAGTATGTAGTACATCAGAAATCCAGATTTCTGATACTTTTCAGACAAATGTAGCACCTGATCAGGGGGAAACTTCAAATCCATCAGAACCAACAACATTTCACAACAAGTTAAGATGGATCAAAGGACATGTTCATTCTGACATCATAGGCAATCCTGCAGATGGTGTCAAAACAAGATCTGCCACAGCACATGAGTGTGCATTCTCTGGGTTCTTAAGCAAGATAGAACCCAAATCTGTCAAGGAAGCTCTAAATGATCCAGACTGGATTCAAGCCATGCAAGAAGAGCTTGATCAATTTGAAAGGAGCAAGGTATGGGATCTGGTACCCAAGCCAAATGACAAATCTATCATAGGCTCAAAATGGGTGTTCAGGAACAAATCTGATGAGAACGGCATAATCACCAGGAACAAAGCAAGGTTAGTGGTCAAGGGTTACTGTCAACAAGAAGGTATTGATTATGACGAAACTTTTGCACCAGTAGCTAGATTAGAAGCTGTAAGAATTTTTCTTGCTTATGCTGCATCTAAGGACTTAAAAGTTTATCAAATGGATGTAAAATCAGCTTTTCTGAATGGTAAAATTGAGGAAGAAGTTTATGTGCATCAACCAGAAGGCTTTGTTGATCCAAAATTTCAAAATCATGTTTATAGATTAAACAAAGCCTTGTATGGGTTGAAGCAAGCTCCTAGAGCCTGGTATGAAACCTTATCAAACTTCTTACTCAATTCTGGATTTACCAAAGGAACTATTGACACCACTCTTTTTCTCAAAACACACAAAGGTCACACTTTGCTGGTCCAGATATATGTTGATGACATTATATTTGGATCAACAAATGAAAAATTTTGTGACAAATTTCAAAAATTGATGACCAGCCACTTTGAAATGAGTATGATGGGTGAGTTAACCTTTTTCTTAGGATTACAGGTAAAACAAAGAATTGATGGAATATTTTTGAGTCAATCAAAATATGTGAAAACAATTCTACAAAAATACTCACTTGAAAACTGCTCTGTTTCAAAAACTCCCATGGCAACAGGGAACAAGTTAGATTCTGATAAAAATGGTATAAGTGTTGATATTAAAACCTATAGAGGGATGATAGGATCACTGCTTTATTTAACTGCAAGCAGACCAGATATCATGTTTGCAACATGTTTTCTGGCCAGATATCAATGTGATCCTAAAGAATCCCATCTGAAAGCTGTAAAAAGGGTTTTTAAATATCTCAAAGGCACATCAGAAATTGGTCTCTTGTATCCAAAGGATACAAACCTTGAATTAATTGCATACACAGATGCAGATTATGCAGGGTGCAAAATTGACAGGAAAAGCACATCTGGTGCCTGTCAACTTTTGGGAGAAAAATTGGTATGTTGGGCGAGCAAGAAACAAAACTGTGTTGCCACATCAACAGCAGAATCGGAGTATGTAGCAGCAGCAAGTTGCTGTTCACAAGTGCTGTGGATGCAAACTCAACTGAAATATTATGGAGTAACTCTGACAAAAATTCCAATTCTATGTGACTCAAAGAGTGCCATTGCAATAACTGAAAATCATGTTCATCACTCAAGAACCAAACACATAGATGTCAGATACCACTTCAAAAAAGATCATGTGGAGAAAGGTAACATTGAAATGTATTTTGTCCCAACAGAAAATCAAATTGCTGATATCTTTACAAAACCTCTTGATGAAAAGAGACACAATTTTTTAATCAGCAAACTAGGCATGGTTAATCTAAATGATGAAGATTTCTCAGAAAACTCAAAAACACAAATTGAAAACGAACTTGTTGAAAATCAAAATTCTGATATTCATAGAACAAATCAACTAGTTTCTGATAAAGAAATTCATCAATCTGATGGAACACAAGAAAATCTGATGAACTATCAATAAATGATAGTTTATCAGATATTCTGAAGAAATATCAGAATATCTGGTAAAAGCACCAGAAGTTCTGATATAAAATCAGAAATTATGTTTGAAACATCAGGATAATTTGTAAAAATACATCCTCATGCACATTCCAAATATTGTAATTATTTATTTTTGGTGTATTTTTTTGTTTTGTTTTGTTATTTAAAAAAAAAACAAAAAGGGGGAAAAGTAACATGCATACTGATGAAGTTCCATACAGCTGTAATAATCAACCGTCTCATTTTCTTTTCAGATTATTGAATTTCATTTTTTTTGCATGTAACGTCATTTCTTCATAAGGAACTTAAATGTGACATGTAGGCACTAGAATCATTAGGAGCTATGAAAATAGATGCCTAGTCATTAAATGCTTACTCACACATGGGGTTTGATAGATTGTCAAAATCACTGTTACACTCACTGTTACATTCACTGGGATAGATATCTTCTTAATTGAAGAGAAAAAGGTTGGCTGTTAACATCACTTTCACCTATAAATATTAACAACCTGAAAAGAACATTTGTAACAAAAACCAGCTCTTCAAAAGCCTTTCAACAGTATTTTTTCCTTATAAAAAATGGGTCGCCCAAAATTGATGAAAGCCATTCAATTTCCTCTTCCGTTTCACAGACTTCACAATCTTAGATTAAGATCCAACTTGGAAGGACCTGCATGGGAGGACTGCAGGTTTGTGTACAATATGATCATGCGAAGTCCTCTAGGCTTTGCTGTGTCATCACATGTCACCATATATCCAGAACTTCTCCAAGAGTTCTGGTGGAATTCTCAAATCATTTTTGGTGGTACTTCTATGTGGATTGAAAGTGAGGTTATGGGAGTAAAAATTACTCTAAAAGAAGAAACAATCAGAAATGTCCTCAAACTGGGTAATAATCATGAAATCCAACTTCCGGAAAAATCAAATGTGCAACAAACCTTGACTGAAATGGGCTATCACACACTCAACTCGTCAAGGGCCATTAGCAAGTCTGGTTTTATACCACCTTTCTAGTTTTTGGTAACACAGCTAAGTGTCTGCTTTTCCAAGAAAATTGGACACTTCAATGAGCTGTCGAATAGGATGATGGAAGTGGTGCATGCTGTGATACAAGAAAAACCGTTCAACTATGCTAAGTTTCTAATGAGAGACCTAGAAGCAAACATCCACGACCGTCAACCCTTTCTGATTTACCCTCGATTTGTTACCAAGGTGATCACTAGTCAGCTGGGCTTTGGGGGAGTGAGAAGCTGCTATTCAAGAACTGAGCTGGTACTTCAAGAAAACATTAGTGAAGCCACCTTGACGCCATCAACAAATCACACCGGACGAGTAACCAGTCTTTGGTTATATGTGAAGTGCATGTTCAATGTGTTAGAGGAGGAGGAGTAGTTTTCTTTGTTTTATGTTTTGTTTTCGTTTAACATGTTTGTTTTATGTTTTCTTTCAACAGGTTTGTTTTAATTTTTTTTTGATAAATAGATCTAGGGGGAACAAACACAACTTGACTGATGAAAGCAAAGAAAATCTGGTGAATTACACATAAATACTGACAGAAGTTAGTAGAACTCATAATCTGATGATCAATCAGAAAAATTGATCATTCACCAGAAAACTGTGAAAATTCTGATAACAAATCAGAAAATCATATTTTGTTTTGAAACACCAGAAAGTTTAACATATCATCAGAAAAACAATTCTTTTAATCAGATTTAATTGAATTTATAAAAATTCAAATTTTTAAGAAAAAATTTCTTTCTAAATTTTTTTTCTGAGGACTGGAACAAGCTATATAAACAATATACCTCTGGTATATCAGAACAAAGGTGTGGAGTTCAGAACTGCAAGACTATAATGTAAGTAAAATCTCAGAACTCTACTTATTCCCTCTCATCTCAAAAAAAAAATTATGATATATATATATATATATATCATTATGAGAAATATCTGGGGAAACACACAAAGGGTTTCGATTGGACCTTTTAAAAAGGGGTCCCACATAGAGAAAAGGTGCAAGTTGGAAACTAGTGTTTATCTGCAAAGTCTTTGAAGTCTCTAAATATCTTTAAAAAGATATACATTAAATTAGAGATAAATCAAAGGTTTTTCAAAAACGGTTGTCTCCTTAAAGGATTAAAACATCTTAAAGGTGTCATTAATCACCCTGAACTCAAACAACCCACGACAAACACTCAAAAATCTCTGTCGCTACACCCTATAAATACCTCATTCAAAAAACAGAGTCTTTCTTCTTCAACCTTCAAATTCAAAACCCTAAAACCCTTTTCCAAACACAAAAACCCAAATTTTCAATGGCTGCTGTCAACATCAACATACCTCAAGTTAAACACTCAGTTTCTTTCATCACTGAAGATGAATTTCTTCCATTAAAGAGCAACAATGAAGCAATGAATGATAACATCGAAGAATATGATATGAAGTGTCAAATTCTCATTGAATTTCTAACAAGATGCCCGTTAGCTCAAGCTCTTACAAAGACCAGAGAGGTACCACAAGAAATCATACAACAAGTTGTAAAAACTCTCAAAATCTCAAGTCAAACTTTGAAAAGTCACCAGAAAGAGCACATGTATGGGGAAATATCTTCATTAAAATTTCACCAGAAACGATAAGGGAATGTTTAGAGCTACCCTTACATCAAAACTTTGAAAAGTCACCAGAAAGAGAAGATATGTTCTCACAACTTGATGCTGTAATGGGATACAAAACAAAGATTTCAACAATCAATAAATTCAAGAGAAACAAGCTACCTGCCTTCTGGCAAGTCTTAATGGAAATTCTGAACAAGTATCTATCGTCAAAGATTGGAGGTACAGATCAGATAAATATGAACATTCTAACAATCATGTTCAGTCTAATTAATGGATTGAACATTGATTATGGAGCAGAAATATTTATTCTGATCAGGAGATCAATTCTGACCAAAGATGGTAGAATAGATTCACATCTACCCTTTCCAAGATTTCTATCTATCATAATTTCTGATGCTTTTCTGAAAAGAAACATGGCTATACCAGCATCAGAAAATATGTGGAAGATAGAAATTATGAAACCTTGGAATGCTGCAGGGTCTTGGAAGTCAGATTATGATGTACCTGCTCTGACAGAAAAAATAATGAGTATAATACCAGAAGAATCACCATACAGAGCAGAATACCTGAAAATGTTGAACAAAAAGTCAGAAAGAAAAGGAGTTTTTGAACAAGTGTTTCCTATGGAGCATGATGCACAGGAGTCTAGCACACCAAGAATGGAACAGCAGGATGAATCTGATCCTCATCTAGCTGATAAAGATATAGATTTGAATCCTGTGGCTGAAGAACATCATGCTGAAGCCTCACACATTGGAGAAACAGGTGCACAACAGTCAAAAATAAACATATTTTATGATTCTGATGAATCAATTCAAGGAAAACATGAAATCTTACTTAGAGAAACTATTTCTTCAAAACAAGATGTGAGTAAAACAAAAGACTCATTTTCTGAATCAGTTTCTGAGGAGGAAAATGTAGTAACAACAGGTGGAGATCAGCCTGCTGATCAAGGAAACCTGGATGAGAAAACAAAAAGTTTCTCAACAACTCATGGAGAACCTGAAAAGGTTCAAGGATATGAGGAAACCCAGAACTTGAATTTGTTTCAATTTTCTGGTGAGGATATAAGGAATTTGGATTCATCCAATCCTTTTAAACTTAAAACAGCAGAGAATGTGTTTTCTGCTGGTGGTAGAAGAGAAACATCTGTTGTTTTTCCAATTTCCCAAGAACATCAGTCTATGTTACCTAAACAATTTCAAAAAGAACCTGAAGATGAAGCTGCTACTGTGAAAACAGCAACAGAAGAAAAACTTGATCTAATACTAGAAGAAATCAGAAATCAAAAGTCAGAGATCAAGTTCTTGTCAGAAACTGTCAAAGCTGTGCAGAAGCAAACTGAAGACAATACTGCAACTCTCAACAAATTGCAAAAATCATCAGAAAACAAAGAAAGCTCATCAGAAATTGAGAAAGCTATCAAGGAACTGAATGATATCAAGAAAAAGATGGCTGAGGGTGCAACTGCAGGAGAAAGCTCAAGTTCACGGAAGCTTCTTGAAGAAATACAGTTCCTCAGAGCCAACAACAGCAGCATGACTGAGGCTTTTGAGAAACTATTGATGGAATTAGATGCACAAAGAAATCAAGAAAATCAAGAGATACAGAAAATGAAGAAACAAGAGGAAACAGATACTCAAGCTCTTACTAATGTTCATCTGTTAGTTAAGAGATTGCAGTATAATGTTGCCAGACTAGCAAATATTGATCTTCATGAACTGAAAGCCCCAATTCCACAAGAAAGACAAGCAAGAAGATCAGAAACTTCTCAACAACAACCAGAAATTGTTCAACAAGATCAAACCAAACCAACAGAAACCTCAACAGCTCAAAAACAGAAGCAACCCATGGGTCCACCTCAAGATAAACAGAAGATACTCATGGGTCCTCCACCAAATGTCTCAAAGCCAGACACTTCAAGGTTACAACCAAAAGATCATGTTCCAGTACAATCAGTTTCTACAACCATCACAGGAGAAACAGAGCTGAGTATACTAATGGATATAAAAGAAAAGAGAAGAATGGAACATGAAGTGACTTCCTCAAAAAGGACAAGAAAAGAAATGATAGAAGATTCAGAAGGGAACATCAGAGAAATGGAAGTACTAAAAGGTGATTTACACACTATTATGTACCCTGAAGAACATCTAAAGAATTACTATTGGAAAGGTCCAAAAGACAACCCAAAGAGATCACTCTCTCCAATAAGCAAAGGTATTGTTGAAAACAGAAACAATGGAGGTTGGGTAATTTTGCACAAACACTTGACCAATCCAATAGTATCAATTGAAAGAATTGATACAATGACCACTGGAGGAGGTATCCTAGGCAATGAACCACAAAACAAGTATACCTTGATCAGAAAAGACAACAGTCAACAAAAGGTTACTGATGCAGATCTGGCTGATGATATTCACCCATTGGGAATAGTCAAAATAAAGAATATCATTGATGAAATGAAAGGTAATTCAGTTATAATCAGAAGAGCCCTTGAAAGTCTCAAAAGTGCAGGAGCAAAGTTATACAAAAGGGCTGCACTGGCAGACTTTGATCTATGTATCAATTTTGAGTACAGCAACAAAGTGCTAATACCACCTCCAAACACTTCAATTCCAGCTGAAATTGCTTCTAAACCATTAAGAACTGGAGCAATCTTTGATCAACCAGAAATGAGTGTAGTCTTCAAAGATGCTAATAAAGAGAAAGCTCTGTTCAGAATCAGTGATATATGCAGGTATTCAAATCAAACTCTGAAATATATAAAAAACTGCATGAATGAAAAACAAGAGCAACTACAAGGGAAGGGAAAGAACAATGAAAAGCTGAGAAAAACAATTGAAGAGTGCATTGATAATTGGATGGAAGCAAGAGGATGGTATAAAGAAATGTACAAAGAAACTCAAAAGGCAATTGACTACAAGAAAAGGCTGAAACCTGGAGACAAATACAGAAGTGGAGTGAAGATCAACTAATGATTTAATAAGATTAAATTTCCTGTTTATGAACAATATTTTATCAATGTCTGATTTAAGTTGGTTTGACTATGTTCAATGTTTCTGAACTTAGTTGTTTTTGAATTTTTCTTTTAAAGAAAGTTGTTTATGTTTGATATAGAGGTAGTTCTTTTTCTTACAATACTTAGGGGGAAACTGTTAGGAAACTTTATTTGTAAGTATTGAAGAAAAACACAATCAACTAGATCTATGAAGAGATCACAGTCCTGAAGATCACGAACTAGAAAAAGAAGATCAGATGGGACAACCGGAATACATAGCATCTACTTCAAAGAATCACAAGTTGATCAAGAGCTGAATTGGATTATCAGAAAAGGTCATTTCTGATGGATCTGATGATATTTCTGATGAAATATCATCAGTATCTGACGATTCTGATCATCAAGGATTTTCTGATGATGTGTTCATCAGAATTTCTGATGAAGTGGTTTCTCAGAATTTCTAATGAAATAACCCACTTGTCTGAAATTGGCTCTGTCCTGCCACACTTACCGAAGCAAGTTGACATTAAATGATATCATGATGAAAAAGGCAACTTGAACGTTGGAATCAATGAATATGTCAATTGGCTACTTTTTCCTGGAATTATTGTATGAATAAACTATTGTTTATTCATACAAGCCGTCTATAAATAGAAGGCTCAACCAGGAGAAGCAAAGTGAGTTTGAAGCTTAGCATTCACACATACATCAAAACTCCATTGCTCTCTCCCCCCACAGAATTCAAGATTCGTTTGTATTAGATAATAATCTTACAATCACCTTGTAAACCATTTTTGTTTCAAAGTGATATAAACTTGATAATTCTGTAGGTCTTGTTTCTTGAAAGTCTGATTTCCATTTCCGCACATCTTTTTCACATCTACTGAAATCACTTGCCATATTACGTGAAAAGAAGTTGTTTTGAGCCTGAACTGGGCCTAATAGTTCTACCTTGTAGTCTTCCCGTATTAGCAAAAAGTGAGCTGATTTAGTCAAACGGTCAACCACAACCCAAATGCTGTCGTGACCTGATGACGTGTGTGGTAGCTTTGTTATAAAGACTATAGCTATACTCTCCCACTTCCAAATGGGGATCGGTGGTTGTTCGAGTAAGCCAGAGGGTCTTTGATGTTCAGCCTTGACTCTCGCACAGGTCAGGCATTTTCCAACATAGAGAGCAATATCCCTTTTCATGCCCGGCCACCAGTACTTATAGCGAAGGTCCTGGTACATTTTGTCGGCTCCGGGATGAATAGAATACCGGGATTTGTGGGCTTCGTCCATCAAGATCTGTCGCAAATTGGTCCGTTTGGGTATCCAAATTTGGTCCAAAAAGTGGAATATCCCACTCGACTTGCTCACAAGCTGGGCTCCATCGTTGTAGATTCTTTCTTTCTTCAGAGTGCGTTCGTTAAAACACGCGTGCTGAGCTTCGCGGATGAGGGATTCGAGATCGTATTGGGCTTGAACATTACGGGTGCTAAGCAGATAGCTCCGTCTGCTGAGTGCGTCGGCAACAACATTTGCCTTGCCTGGGTGATAACGAATCTCACAGTCGTAATCGTTGAGAAGTTCTACCCATCGGCGTTGACGCATATTAAGTTCCTTCTGATTAAAGATATGTTGTAGGCTCCTATGATCGGTGAAGATCGTACACTTGGTTCCATACAGGTAGTGTCGCCAAATCTTTAATGCAAAAACAACTGCGCCTAGCTCGAGGTCATGGGTTGTATAGTTCTTCTCGTGGATTTTGAGCTGGCGAAATGCGTAAGCTATAACCTTGTCCCGCTGCATAAGGACACAACCAAGACCAAGGTTGGAAGCATCACAATAGACAATGAAATCGTTGTTTTCGTCGGGCAATGTGAGAATGGGAGCATTGCAAAGCATGTGCTTAAGGGTTTTGAAAGCAGACTCTTGTTTGGTTCCCCAAACAAAAGGTTTGTCTTTATGCGTGAGAGCGGTAAGTGGTACAGCGATCTTTGAGAACCCTTCGATAAATCGTCGATAATAACCCGGCAATCCGAGAAAAGAACGGACTTCGGACGGGTTCTTAGGCATAACCCAACTCTTAACTGCTTCAATCTTCGTCGGATCGACATGAATACCTTGACTATTGACGATGTGACCCAGAAACTAAACCTCCTCCAGCCAGAATTCACACTTGGAGAACTTGGCGTAGAGTTGGTTCCCCTGGAGTAACTCGAGAACCAAACGTAGATGTTGCACGTGTTCGGCTTTCGAATTGGAATAGATCAAAACATCTTCGATAAACACGATGACGAAACGGTCCAGATATGGCTTACACACGCGATTCATCAGATCCATGAAAACCGCGGGTGCGTTGGTTAAACCAAAAGGCATAACAACGAACTCGTAGTGGCCGTAGCGAGTGCGAAAAGCGGTTTTAGGTATATCCACTTCTTGAATACGTAGCTGGTGATAGCCTGAACGTAGATCGATCTTCGAGAAACATGTAGCACCTTGTAGCTGATCAAACAAATCATCGATGCGAGGTAGAGGATAGCAGTTCTTGATAGTTAGCTTATTCAATTCCCGATAGTCGATGCACATCCTGAACGACCCATCCTTCTTTTTGACAAAAAGGACCGGCGCGCCCCAAGGAGAGGTGCTCGGCGAATGAAGCCTTTCTCAAGTAATTCCTGGAGTTGGTTTGAAAGTTCACGCATTTCAGACGGCGCGAGTCGATAAGGAGCTTTGGAAATAGGGTTGGCTCCAGGAATAAGGTCGATACGAAAGTCGATATCACGACTTGGCGGTAATCCGGGAAGATCCTCTGGAAAATCATTAGGAAATTCTCGAACCACAGGAACGTCTTTCACTTCCTTCTTCTCTTTCTTTTCCTTCTCCGCACCACAATGTTAGCCAAGAAAGCCCTGTATTCCTTGCGGAGATACTTGCTAGCTTGAACACATGACATGAGCTTGAGACCTTTCAAAGCAGTATCACCGTAAACACACAATAAATCACCATTCGCAAGCGAGAATCGGATCATCTTGTCGAAGCACATAACTTCAGCATGGTTTTCGCGAAGAAAGTCCATGCCTACTATGACGTCAAAACTTCCGAGTTGAATCGGAATAAGGTCGATTGGGAAGATGTGATTGTTGAGCTCTAGAGTACAATCACGAAGTACAGAATTAACGGCGACATTTCTTCCGGTAGCGACTTCAACATCGAACGTCAAGGAGAGATGAGAGCGCTTACGACTAAGGAGTTTCTCGAATTCGAACGACACAAAGCAATTATCTTCTCCAGTATCAAACAAACAGGAAGCATAAATACCATTCACAAGGAACGTACCATTGACCACGTTGTTTTCGGCTTGGGCTTGACGCACGTTGATGTTGAAAGTTCTGGCGCGTGCGGCCTGTTGTTGCTGCTGCTGTTGCTGGTGTTGCTGCTGCTGGGGCTCTTGTTTCACAACCCTGTTTGGGCACATGTTGGCGAAATGGTTAGGATCGCCACATGCGAAGCAGGCTCTGGCGTTGACCGTGGGTGCCGGAGTAGCTTGTTGACCCTGAGGGGCGGTGAGTAGAGCTTGATGAGTAGGAGCTTGTCGAACACGGCAGTTGGTAGTAAAATGGCCGTACATATTACAATGAGTACAAAAACGGCAAGCAATGGCAGTTGGGTGGTGGTAGGTACAAGTAGGGCAGAGCGGGTGTGGCCCAGTGTATGCACGCTTTGCAGGCGGTGCATTTGCCACATGCGCCGCTACTTGACGCTGTTGGGCTGGTACAGCTTGAATCGGTGCAGCAGTGATCGCACAGTTCTTGTTGCTGGAGCTGTTCTTTCTCTTGTTCTTTCTCTTGTTGCTCGATGAGGTGGTGGTTTCAGCAGTTGGTGCGGCGGTGGTAGCTTGATGCAGGTGCTTCGAAGTTTTATCCCAGACACCAGCCTTGACCCTCTCGTCGTTGATCTCATCGGCCAGTAGGTAAGTCTCTTCCATCGCCTTAGTTTTAGCCGCTTGCACGAAATCTGCGACACAGTCGGGCAAGGCTCGGATGTACTTCTTGATTGTGATCTCCGGAGTCTTGACTTAGTCAGGGCAGATGATGCTGAGCTGCTTGAAGCGAGCAGTGAGTGCAGCATTGTCACCTTCATGTTGATGTATGTGCCAAAATTCATCCTCTAGCTTTTGACGCTCATGAGGAGGGCAGAATTCCTCTAGCATGACTTCTTTGAGCTCATCCCATAACAGGACATAGGCTGCATCGTTCCCTCGCTTGTTTCTCTCGACCGTCCACCAGTCTAGTGCACGGGACTGGAAAACGCCGGTAGCATTCAGAGTACGGAGGTCATCGGGGCAACCACTCTGTCGTAGAGTAACCTCAATGGAATCAAACCATTGGAATAGTGCAGTAGGACCTCCCTCGCCAGTGAATTCTTTTGGCCCACATGACTTGAATTGCTTAAAATTGAAGGCTTTGGTGGTAGCTTTAGGAGCTTCGGTCCTTGACTCCTCGGATGATTTGCTAATGTTCTCGTAGACATCACTTACGGCCTTCGCTACCTGCTTGGCGTGATAGCAGCAAGGCGTTTGTCTCTCTTCTCTTGACGAGAAAGTGAGTGACGGGATCCAGATGACATTTTCTGCAACAGACATCATCACAGGACTCAACACATTGTATTCGAATCTCACCCCACACGTCTACTACTTACTAAAGCTCAGGAACACAGTCATGTAACTATGCATACACATAACCACATATTTGCATAAACACAGAAGCACATAATTACGTAGAACAAAGAATCACATAGGCACATAAGCACATAAGCACATAGGCACATAAACACATAAACACATAACTCACCTAAGCACATATTCTACGTTTATCCACCTTCTTATGATTATACGTGTTCCTTTATCATTTAAGAGGTAGTCAGAATACATAAACCTATCATTCAAAGTCTGCGAGTGTTCGAATATAGCATTCGCGTTAGTATATCGATTCGTGTAGTATAAGCGTATAACGTAGTGCGAGTCGTGTGTGTTAATCGAAGTGAAAGCGAAAATCGAGTAAATCTCCAAAATTTAAACACATAAACAGGTAATCCCACAAAATTAACGAATCATCAGAGTCAGCAATTGCTGGCTCAGAATCGAAACACATAAAATTCGAGATATAGATTGTCTGCGGCTAGTAGACTTCAGCTACCCAAAGTGGTTCGTCTATTCACAAGGATTTGGTGTGCACATTTGACCTTCAGGATTATGCTTTTGCCTCGATTCTTGGGCGTTTGGCACATATCTTGTTAGTCATATTGTGACTTCAGGTCTTGAAGTCCGTCGAAACTTTGGTGGGAGCTTTGTAAAATGAGCGGAACGAGTAGTTAAGGTTAGGGTTTCACCCCTAGCTTAACAGTTTCATACCTGTTTTAAATAAAATAGAGGAGATTATTCATCAAAATTTGGATTTCACTCCTGATTTGGCATAATTCTCCTCGCTTGTAGATAAAATACGGGTTGTTTGAGCAACTTTAGTCAAGAGTTTGCGGTTTTCACACCTAATCTCGGCTTTATCGCCTGTTCATAATTGAAGATTCGAGTGCAGTGATAGTGTAGCATAAGCGAGAATAGTGAGAAATAAGCACGTACATAATCCCTACTGGATGGGATGTACTCAAGTTGGTCTGTTGGTTCCTAACTATAGACTAGGTATCTAAGACATCGACCCGGACTAGGTCGTGTCTTGCCTAATTCCCTATAGTTATGGCTCTGATACCAATCTGTCACACCCCAACCGATGGCGGAATCATCGGGGCATGGCACTGAGCGAAACAGATTGTCCAGAAGTTTCCATAACAATTATCATTACCATTCAATTTAAGTAACATGTCCCATACCATGTCTCAAACAGTAAACAAATTATTACAGATAAAACTAGGCAAATAATTCTGTTCCGACAACTCAGATTTAAATAGAGCAATTGTTTATCTGCTTCTAGAGACCCTTGATTCAATTACTACAGACAACTATTTGTTGGGCTCTAAAGCTTTATTCTAGCTTCGGTTTCCTACCAGATGTGCATCCTAAGCACCTGTCACGTACGTTAAAATAAAGTCAATACATAAAATGTAAAGGTGAGCATACAAGTTTGATAATAACATATAGAGTTCGAATTCGTTTACGCATAACCAGCACGTACACATAGTGAAATGAAGCACGTTAGTTATCGACATAGATCCATCGATACCAATGAATGCGGGTTGACTGCCAAATGCAGTTCGCAATACATGATTACCACCGTAATCCATGCAAGTAATTGTCCTTAACAACCCCCGTGAAGGGGTGCTGAGTCCAAACTATAGTACTATCATTGCTAAGGCAGGTAGACAACATTCTATGTGTAAACATAACAAACAAGCATTCATAAGCCACGTATAACATGCATTAACGGTTAGCGTTCAAATAGTATAGAGTAGTGTGTTTGATGTGATTTAAATAGTTGTAACGTATGTAACACCCAAAAGTGCATAAAGCAAAAAGGGTTCGAGTATACTCACAGCGGTTGATGGATTGAAGGGAGCGCTTAGCGAGTAAGGTTAGCCTGAATAGATTCGATAGCACAGCGATAAGTGACGCATAAAACGATACAAAGTGTGAATGGGTCGGATAGCAGTTCGGTCGGATGGTAATCTGATCGGACGGCTAATCGTGCGGATAACAATCTGTTCGGATGGTCATCAGGTTAGACGGTAGTCCGGTCGGATGACTATTCAAGTGGATTGTTTCTTCCTATAAGATGAATGTGTTTGTTATTATGGCTTGTCTTTTGAAGTTTTCATTGTAGCATTTTGAAAATATTGAAGTGTCTCTATCCTTCAAGTCGGTCGATCGGATGGTCAATCGTGCGGATAACAATCCGTTCGGATTGTCATTCGGTCGGACGGTAGTCCGGTCGGACGGCGACCTTAGTGATGAGGTTACTTTGTGGAAACATTTCATAACAGAAGAGTCACTCGGTCGGATGCCCATTCGACCGGGTGGCAACCCTGTTAATGAACATGTTGAAATTTTTTTATGTCTTTAAAGTCCTAGTATCTCATGATCCGAAGAGTAATCCGGTCGGATGGTAGTCCGATCGGATGGCAATTCGTTCGATACTCAAACTTCAGATAGAGTTAATGAGGTGTGGGACCCAAGGTGTTATTCGTTCGGACAGCAATCCGTTGGGATGGTCATCCGGTTGGACGGTAGTCCGGTTGGACGGTAGTTCGGTCGGACAACATTCCGTTCTGATTGTTCCTTTCGTTCTACACTTGGTTGTTTTGGTTGTTTGTCGTTTTATCGGGGCGCTTTGACATCGTGTTAGCCAATAGAACTCCGTTTTGACCCGCGTGACCAAACCGACCAGGAATCACCCTTGTTCGGCCGGTTACCGGCTCAAGACAGTTGTTCTTGTTTAACCCGAAATCGGTGGTCTCGTGAGTAGAATCCAGATCTTGGACTAATACAACACTAAGAGTGAGTAGGAGACTAGAACAGAGTCCGATTCTATCGATTTTGAGTGTTTTGAGTGTAAAAGAGTTGAAAGAAAGTTAGAAACCATCTTTCAATCCTTTTCCACCATGTTTATGTTGAGATCTCTGCGAGATCTTTATGTATTTGTGTGGAAATCGGTTAGATCTAGGTTGTTCTTGGTGGATTGAAGTCAAAACATGAAGTTCTTCAAGAACACATGATGACGTCATCCTAGAACACCCGAAATCTAGTGATTTCACGGTTAAAAGTTAAGATTCAAAAGATAGAAAGGTGTAGGAGTGCGTGTAGGTCAAGAAATACAAGAATTAGGAAGATATCTTACCGGGATTGAGAGAAATCGGAGAAAAGGTGAGGAACACGAGCTGGTCGGATAGAGGTTTCCAAAAGTAGAAAGGTTTGAGAGTGACATGGGTATTTATAGGATTCCAAAAGGGGAAAGTGTTGTCCGGTCGGATGGCACACCGCCCGGATGACTATCCGGTCGGATGACATCTCGGTCGGATGGCACCTGACTCATGGACAAGTGGCTATCCGGTCGGATGGCTATCCGGCCGGATGGCACTTGGTTTGAGTGTTTGACACGACGATTTTTGCTGATTCGGTTTCGATTGCGAGTGATGAGAATGCGATAGAGTTTCCAATTCAAATTACTTTTAATCCCAACCACTCATATCTCGCACTATCCCTTCTCCACTAATTATCATAGTTCGATTGTGATTCGAGTTTCGATGTCGATTGAGTTCAATTGCATTTCGAGTTCGATTGCGTTTCGATTGATTATAACATAAATGAACATGCACAAGTAACACATAAGGCACACACACACGTATAACAATAACTAATATGCATATTTTGAGTTGCGATTCGATGTCGATTTGATTAGCATAGTTTGATTATCGATTAATTAACTTTATCGCATTGCTAAAATGAAAGAACTCTATTATTAGTCGGTTGCGCGAAATCGGTCGTTGACTTTGACCTTGACTTTGACTTCTCGAAAACATGGGGTGTTACAAAGGGAAAGGCATTGAAACATAACCACTCGTCGGAAACCATGTCTGACCGGATTTCCCGGTCAAAAGGCCGGAACACCATCCATTCCGGGAAGATGCCGGAGGATTTGAGAGCCGACAAGTGGGCACTATCGAAGGAGCATATCTCTTTCTCCGGTTCTTGAAGAAGATTCTGGTTCATGAACGAGGGAGCAGAGTCACCGGAGCTCGATCTTGTTTGTTTCATGGTGCCTGAATACTGAACAGAATAAAGGAGAAAGATGGGATTAAGAGATAAATTTTTACCTTTTTTTTTCTTCGGTAAAGGTTAAAAGAAGATGAGGATGAGAAGTTATAGGGAGGTAATGAGTAATTATAGACTAAGCGGTTACAAGCTGTCACATCAAGGTCCAATCTCTTAATTGCCTCGTTATTCATAAAAAATATAACCGTTAGTGCCAGGATACTAAACGGTAACATTTTTTGGGGACAATTGTTATGGGTGAAATTCTGAGCTCATATCCTGGATAATATCTTAAATTATATCTTGCTTGTATGATATATGTTCATGTCCGGGATGCTGATTCAGGATATTGGTAACATCCTAAATGGTATCTTGAGGATTACTAACGGATTATGTGCAGGAGTACGAGTCCAAGCCGGTAACGTTCATGAGGACCCTTTCCCCGGAAGACTCGGTCTAAGTCGTTCAAAGGAAGACGTTGAAGCCGTTTTACTCGGTCCATAACGTTAACTGTGGAATATTCGGAAGCATCCCCCATTTATAGGAATTTTTGTTTATGTTTCATAGCTATAAATAATTGGATAAATCAGATCGAATAGGACACAACAACACTTACTGCTCTATCACACCTTACTCTCTCTCAACTTTCACTTTCACGAAAAGCATTGTAACACTTAGCGATCTGATCAATATCCTGCACTGTATCCTGACGTTTAAAGCAATAAGAAGAACAAGGCAGCTGCGATTGTCAGCTCCCGAGGTTTTGTGCCGGCGATCTAGATTGATCAAGGGCTTTCCTCGTATATCTCGTGTCACCCCCTTTACTTTTTGCTCATAGTTTGATCACAGACACAACTCAATATCCTGAGCCGTATCCTGAAAATTGCTTTAACAAACAACTTAATCAGCATATTTTCAACACACTTTCTTAGCACACTACCTCACTTAACTAATTTGATCACTTAATTGCTTCGGTAATTTTTTACCAAAACACATAACATTTGATTATACAAGACATGATTTACATTTGACATTAGACATTGTTCACACATAAACATTTTGACATTGGTTTAAACAAGACATTTTGGGTGGTTATTTGGCAAGTGATTTAAATAACGAGGCGTGTGTAATATGATAAAAGCATGGTGGATACGCCGTTGGTACTTCCTATATATAAGTGCTTTTATGATATTACATATCGTAGCGTTATCTAAACCACTTCAATTTATACAAAGACATGATACATTATTTACATGACATTGTTTTACAAAAGACATTCTATACAAATCCATTTTTACTTGGTTATTCATTTAACCATGCATTATTCTTTTATATCATATGATTTTCTTATCGATTTTCGTATGATTTATAAAAGAAAACATTTTCATATGGTTCATGACTACTTTTGTTAAACATTTCTTTTAACTTACAAGTCATGATTCCTGCATCAACAAAACCTATGTATCTCACAGACATTTTTATGCTGACGTACCTATTTTCACATGTGTTTTCAGGAGCTAATGCATGATATGGATCGTGACACACTTAGGCGGACTCGGGCATTAGTGACTTAAAAGATGCAAGAATAGTTTAATTTATGTTATGTTTCCCTTGTTTTAAGACAATGTAATCACTTTTATTTTAAATAAAATGAAACTTTAATTACCATGGTTGTGAAACAATAATTCTGTCACTACACTCCCCGACGTTTCCGCCGCGGTTTGTTGTTTTACGCGGTCGGGGTGTGACATATATTTATCTCATATGATTTCTTTTATAAAGATATTCGAAATTATTCGAATTATCGATGTTTTGAAACATACATAATCATATTCATTTTGTATAAGAAATCGGGTTTCGATGTTTCTAAACGTTGGAAATAAATATAATTAATTATGTTTATTTTATAGAAATCCTCGAGTTTCGTTAGGTAATAAGTCACGAAAATAAATATATCCGTATATGGATTTTAAATAAAAAACTCGGATTTTTCAACAAGTGTTGTTTTGATAACAATATACGTTTCGTAAACCAAGTTTTTAACGAAAATCGGGCAGAGTTTCCTCTGTTTTGGAATAACCAGACAATAAAAAGTTGTCGTATTTTCTCAAAGCTCAACAATAATTCAATCACTTCAAACAATATATACTAAATTTTTATGAAATACGACAAAATAAAATGTAACTAATCATTAATCGATTCGGGTCGAGCTCGGTCACGTAACTATCTAAAATCTAAAACTCTATCAAACTAACTAAATTTCGCGTCGTATAAAGGTTACCCGGTCTGGTTTCGACCGCGATTAACTGCTGTTGACTGAGTTTGACTCGGATGTTGACCAAGTCGAATGAGGTTGACCGCCGTTGACTTATGTTGACCCGAACCTGAATCGAAAATATGGGTCAGAACCGAGTTAAATCTGAATTATGTTTTACCGGATTCGAAACGTAACCGAACCTGAACCGAACCAAGTCTTGAGCGAGTGAACCGGGTAGACCGTTGACCCGTTGTGCCGTGACCCGAACAAATCTATCTCGAAGCTATTTCTGACCCGAAACCACTGATGTGCTCGATAAACGTTACAGTCCCAAGACTGAACCACTACCTTCACCACCGTCACTGCTGTTTACCGACGGTCGGAGCTCGTCTCCGCCTTCCGTATCCACCACCCCTGAAAGAACCAATCGATCGGGAAATCCTGGGGATCTAAAGGAGCTGTGATGGAATAGAACAAGGAGACAACAAAAAAAAGACTTACCGGAGTGGAATACCACCGCCGTCACCGATGTCACACCTCGACCCGCAGGGGAAAGGTACGGGGCATGATGATTGTCCATAGCTTATGACACTATTATAAGTTTAATATTTAAAGTCACCAAATTTAATTTATCACAAATAACATAGAATTCAAATATAAATGCCAATTTACAATGTCCAATAAATAAAAGCAACATATCATAGCCGGTTTATTACTAAGGCAATCCTACATGTCTTCAACTCAAGATCCGTCACCCTTGTGAACCTGTATCACGCGTAAAAGAGTTTTGGGTCAACAAACATGTTGGTGAATATATTCGGTTTTTTATTTAAAAGCATTTTTGCTTTATTAATTTTAGAAAATCTTATTTTATAACATGCGTTATCAAATGTGAAACTAGTTCTTTCAATATAATAAGAATTCAACACATAACTCATAAACAACACAAACAGAACAATATTAGTAACCATAGACACATAGAGATTCAAGCCCCGAAAAGAGAATTTGCGAAACAATGATGGCGATACCGAGTTCGACCCATGGCCGTGAGGAACCGGTCAGCCAGGTGGATCCACGCGAAACCTGTGACACAAAGCGAGTAACACATAGATGCATGTATAGAGAAACAATAGAAATTAGCAACAAGTGACACATAGAAACACATCGAATAGCATGTTATCAATTTAAATAATAAATTTGAAATCAAGCACGAGATACACCCCAAAAAGAGTTAATGGCAAAAAGGGGAAAAGAGTCGAATCTACTCACTAGTTGCGAAGAAACAATCCACGAGAATTACCGCACGAGCATACGAGGTGAGTTAAATGACCAAAACGCCCTAAATTGGATATAAAAAATATATTCTAAATTAAAAGGAACGATATAATGGGTCTAGCGATTCAGGTTCTTGATTTGGGGACCTTTGTAACAAATACTTTTTTTAAATATATATAAATGAGAACATATATATTTATATATTGATTCGTAACATCATTATTCGATTTTATCGTTTTCGAAAGTCTTAGGGGCTGTTTGGTAGCCTCTTAATGGCCATTCAGATGCTACCTCTTAATGGTTTAAAACCTTTGAATGAATAAGATGTAACCTCAAGTCTGAATGGTTAAGAGGTAACCTCTGAATGGTAAATCATCACATGTCACATTCTTCTACCTTCTCATTGGTAAAATTTTTAATGGTTCCATTAAGAGGTAGCCTCTTAATAACCAGAGGCTACCAAGCAACCCCTTACACTTGGTATATGTTGTTACCTTTTTGTGGTTATTATTTCTAACAAAAATCTAAATGACTATCCACTAATTTTGTAACCATTTGGAAATCATAATAAATAAAATATTATTGTTGTCACAAGAATTATTTTCGTAATAACAATTTAGTCATTTTTTAGAGAAAATATTATAACTAGTTTTTCAATTTAATCAAATTATATAGTATGATCAATTCGTAGATTAAACATGAATTTTGTTGTTAAAATTCCACATCTAACGAATAACTGAAAATTTCAGATTATGTAGTTTGGGATATAATTTTCTCATGAACTATTATTTTTCCCATAATCTATAAATTAATATAATTTGCTAATATTCATAATAAATCCATAACAAGTTTGGAAATTCCCAAAATTTACATGAACTAATTTAATATGATATAGAACAGTAGGGTAAATTCAGTTTCACTAAAATAGGTGTCTAAGATCAAAAGCCCCAATTTCAAGAACTCAAGAACCCTAGTTTATCAAGGAATTAAATCCGAATCCCTAAAGTCTACAAATGCAGAAATTGATTATTGATATTTGTAGACCATGAAAAATAAATAAGTTTAGGCTTTGGAATCACCTGAAAAGGTTGAGAATTGAAGGAGATATCGTCCGAACAAGTTACGAGCCCTAGATTGTTCTTCGATGAATTCGCGATGTAGATGTGATGAAATGGAGAAATTCCAATGGGGTTTTACTTGGTTTTCGCAGAAGATTGAAATGATACTAGTTTTAGGGGTTTTGGTTCACGAATTTGTTAACCTCAAATTGGGTTTGTGAAGAAATTTAATAGTGTCTCAATGGTGTTTAATTAGGATTAATTGGTAGCAATTATAGTGTATTATGGCCCATGAAACGATATATATTCAAGTCATCCACGTTACCATGTTTTTTGGAACTGACTTGATGGTTGATCAACATGAAATGACATCATAAAAGCTGGTTCGAATGGTGGTTCTTCGTTGGTAGCATAGGTACGTGAAGAAAGAAGAATGCAGCTTGAGTTTGGGTTCTGTAGTTAAAGCATACGATACCGGATTAAACACCAGTTGCATGGTAGCTCAGTTGGTTTGCGTGCTTCCAGTTGAACAAAGGGACACGGGTTTGAAACCCGCTGTCAACCGTTTTTATTCTTTTATTTAAGAGTAAAATGCACGGATAGTCCCTGTGGTTTTGCAAAATAACACCTATAGTCCCCAACTTTTGGAAATTACACCGGTGCTCCCTATGGTTTGATAGTTTGTTACTCGGATAGTCCCTGGAGTGGATGACAGTTAGTTTTCTCCGTTAAGTGGATGTGAAATGACAATTTTACCCTTCATCTTCTCCACTCTATAACCCAGCCCCACCCACCCCCACATTTCTCTCTGTTTCCCCACCATTAATCACCAACCACCACCGCCTCTATCACCACTCCGCACCACCGTCATCACCATTAATGCCTCTGTCACCACTCCCCACCACCACTGCCGCCATCCCCTTCCACCACTCCCCAACTATTTATTCAGCTTACCAAGATTGTCTAGATTGTATCTTCAAGATAACAAACTAATCGGTCAACTTCGAAATAGTTATCCCTCGAATCTTGTTTATTTGGATGTTTCGATTAATGGGCTTTCAGGTGAGCTGCCTGATTTCTTTCACACCTTTTTAAATTTGACTTATTTTGTAGCTTATTCGAATAATTTTGTTGGTGGGTTACCCTTTTCACTTGTAAATTCCGGAAGTATTTCTAGGTTGATATTAAGAAACAATTATTTTTCTGGTTTAATTGATCTTAATTGTTCGTTGATGATAAACCTCGTCTTTTTTGATTTGGCTATTAACAAGTTTTCAGGAGGGATTCCTGATAATGTTCCCGCTTGTTCATCGTTAAAAACCATATATCTTGATGGGAATAAGCTCACGGGTTGAATCCCGGAAAGCTTTAAAAGATTTAACTCTTTATCTCTTCTTTCCATCTCAAGCTTGAACTTGGAAAACCTTTCTGTTTCACTCTAAATTCTCCAACAATGCCAAAATCTTACCACTTTGGTCCTTACACGTAGCTTTGTCAACAAAGAAATGCCATCCATTGCTAACCTACGATTTAAATTGTTCAAGAATCTTATGGGAAGTGGTGGAAGGGGATGGCGGCAGTGGTGGTGGGGAGTGGTGACAGAGGCGGTGGTGGTGATGACGATGGTGGGGAGTGGTGGCAGTGGTGGTTGGTGGTGGGGGTGGGTTATAGAGTGGAGAAGAAGGGTAAATTTGTCATTTCACATCCACTTAACTGAGAAAACTAACCGTCATCCACTTCAGGGAATATCCGAGTAACAAACTATCAAACCACAGGGAGCACCAGTGTAATTTCCAAAAGTTAGGGACTATGGTGTTATTTTACAAAACCACAGGGACTATCCGTGCATTTTACTCTTTATTTAATAACATCTGTTTGTTCAAGTCAAAGGAAAACAGATCCTGATTCTTAACAAGTGATGTTGCAGTCCAGTTGGTTTATTAGGTTATTTGTTAAATTGTTGATCGCGGGTTCGATTATTGTTGTTTCCACATTTTTTTATTCCTTTTATAATTCAGAATATTTCGGTTTGTCCCCGCCAACTTAGTTAACCAGATTTTATTATAAACACTAACTTAACTAGATTTACTAACCTAGTTAGTCAACTTGCTCTATTTTATAGTTTACATTAATTACAAAAGTAACCCCTTAACTTATAGCTTTGATATTTTGACGGTTTTAATCCTTTTATGTTAAAAACTTGTTTTAACCACCAATTTTAACGTAGTCAATTATTTCCCTTATAACTATTAACCGAGTTTGCCGAGTCTCGCTTATAAACTTCAACTTTTATTTCGGTTTTAATCCAACGCAAAACGTGATGGCTTAATTTAATGGTATAATATTAAACTTAATAAAAATTATTAAAAATTCTAATTTTTTATTTACTTGAAAAGGGTTCGGTTTTGAAATCCGGGTCTGATTTTGGAGGTCTGATTTTGACGGATGTTACAACCGAACCCACCACCACCACTACTGCTGCCGATACCCAAACACCACCGTCTCCATCAACACACCCCCCTTCCTACTACTTGTGGAGTCTTTGATGTTTACTCTCGTACCAACACATCATCTTCGTCACTGGCGGGTCGCCGAGAAGACGACCGGAACTAAGAGAGAAAGAACCGGGTTGTCGGATGGTTGTTAGGCTGCTCGGGAGGTTTAGGGGTGTGGTGTATGGCTTGCCCGAGAAGCTCGTTGGAACTCCGATCAGACGAGAGAGAGATGGGGTATGGGTGGGAGAGAGAGAGAGAGAGAGAGAGAGAGAGACGGAGGAGGAGAGGTGTGGGTGCTCGTCGGAGAGAAAGAAACGAGGAAAGGTGTGTGCGACGGCCGGCACCGGTCGCCGGAATTGGCAGAGAAAGAAGAGAGTAGATAGGGCACTGTGTATGTGTGCGTGTTTTAGTTCTAGGGTTTCAATTGAAGTGGAAGAGTATAATGCCCCTTTTATACTAGGGTTATATTAAGTGGGTTGAGCAAGACTCGTTAACGAGTTTTGAGCGGCCCAATAAAAATTTTGAAGCCTGTTTCTTGAACTCTATTGTCGTGAATTGTCCTAAAATAAAATCTTAGAGTCGAAACGTTTAAAAATTACACCGGATATCGATATTTGACGCATATGATTGTCGTCGCGTTAAAATCGCGTAAACCGCGTAGTTTGTCGTTTCTAATATGTTTTTGATCCGGTTTCAACTGTGAGCATTAAAATTTGAAAGTGAAGCTAAATATATCAAAATATTTCAGTTTTTAAGTTAACACGTGCATCTGATGCTTCCTTTTCTTTTCCGGTGCGTTCCTACAGTCGCGTTTTCGTTCACGTTTGCGCTTTGTGCCGTTCGAAAGCATGATGTTTTCACAGAACCACATTCCTAAGTATAAGTTATACGTAAAAACTTCGTATTTGTTGGCGTGGTCAGTATTTTGCACGGTGTCAGTTCGTTTTCGTTTATCGTTCCGCGGATTTCTCTAGAAATCACCATACGCGCACTGTAACGTCTGATAAGCGTTCCTAGGCCTTCCAATAGCCTAATTAAGCTAATTCGTGTCTTAAACACTATTTTTTATTGCCTAAACGTCTGTTAATCACATAATTAGAAGCCGTTAATTACCGGTTGTAACATTCTCCCCCTGTTGCAAAAATTTCGTCCTCGAAATTTAGACTATGTTAACTCCTCAGAGTTGTGTCGTTCCTAGGTAAGTCCGAATAATACCAAAGTGAATAACCGTGTAATCGAATCAAGACTTACTCGGATTACGTGAGTGTAAAGACATTCTGCATCATTAAGCACCTAACGGTTCAACTGAGTTTGTTGGCCCATGTAATCAAACCTAGAAGAACAGATGATACTCAAAGACAAAACTGGTTATCAACAGTTAATCCATAATAAGCATACATGTTCTAAGTTCCCTCCAATGGCAGTGCTTCTATCAGCTTATTATTCTAAGGACTGATCTTCTAAACAACTGTTCATCTAAGCCCTGCTAGGTATAAAAACTAAGAAGACCTAACAACTGTTGTTTGTCAAAGAACTGATGAAGACTAAGCACTGCTGTCACACCCCCAAATTCCACATGCGGAGTATTACCGCAGGAGGCGTGACATAACCAGGATCAAGCCACCAATCATATTGAACAACGAATTAAAGTAAATATAAAACCAACCACAATATAATTGGTGTCCAAAACAAATTAACTAAGTCCAAGTTATCAGCGGAAGCATAAAGTGTAAAACCAAAACATAAGTTAAAAGTTCAAATGTTTAACATGGAACTCAACATTCCATGTCCCACAACGACCTCTCCTTCTCATGCAAGCTCCAAATAAACACCTAACGACCTGCAAGGCATATAGTAACGAATCAACAACAAAGTTGAGCGAGTTCACAGTTGGCTATTCATTTTTGAGTTGTTCCAAAACCATAAGTTCATTCGAAAACCATGAGTTAACCAATTCCTTGTTTCCCAAACCAAAACCAGTGGGTCTACCCCATGTTAACCACTAGACCCGTTACCATATCGACAACTGACTGGAGTCATGTTTATGTGCCCTACGTCAATGTCTATCATCATTGACTAAGTGCCCAGATCCATTAGTCCACTCCCGTCCTTTACGGCACGATGTGAGGCTTGTCAAACCTAATAGCGCTATTTAACAAATGACCCGCTCGCCATTGGCCCGATGATTAAGTAAATATAAAAATGAGGGACTTCATGACAGAGTTTTATCTAGTAAGTTATATGTTGTCATCCTTCCTACGGAGGATGGAGGTATGTAATCTACCCAAGGAGAATACGAAGGTTTAATGTTGTCATCCTTCCCATGGAGGATGGAGGTACATATTCTACCTAAGGAGAATATGCAGGTTCCGTTTTAGTTTCTTAACCCATTCCCAAACCACCGGGAATCCCATGCCTTGTAGAAAGTGTGAACTCACCTTAGATTAGCTCAGCAGATACACGAAAAGGTCACTTGAGCTATATGTGGTCAACCACGTCCTAACATGGTTACCATACAAGTCAGGTCTAGGTTCAAGTAGTGCACATAGGTTTACACGTAAACTAACAGGTTACGAACACGTAATGATCATGGCAAAAACATAGGATCACATTCAACACGTTAACAGACAAGTATACATCATAACCAAACTTGTGCGACTCAAATGATTGGGCTCGCACAAGTTCAATGGCCCAACAATCTTGTGCGATTCAACAGTTGAAGCCCAATAATATTCGGCCCAACCTGTTGTGCGTCCAGCACAACTTGTGCGACTCACAACGGGTTGTGCGACTGAAATGAACCCGGCCCAATAACATAAGCAACCCAACATTCACACGGCCCAAACAAACAAACAGGAAATCAACTTGTGCGGTCTATTTATCTTGTGCGATCCGGAACAGCTTGTGCGATTGGATATTGGGCTGTTAGCCCAACATCACAACATAATTTAACATACTGTGTGGCCCAAGGTATTGTGTGATTGACATATCTTGTGCGATTGAAAGACCCTAACACGTTTTTAAAAAAAAGTCGCAGCGGAAGTTTATGCCATAAAATTTCTTTCCTTATAAATACCTTGACATACTTAAAATTTCATTTTAACATAACTCTTTCGCAGAAAGTCATCAATCGACTCATTTACAATTAAAAACATAACATTAGTTTACTACATTACATACACCAATGTTCCCGTACAATCTGTCTTATGACTCGGTCCTCGATCTCCATTCCTTGATGATCCTCGTGACTCGTACTATCTGCGCTCACCACATAAAACATAACATTAGTATGCATTATAAACATACAAGATTTATTCACATTTACTTTTCATTCCGTTAACTCTTTACATCCCAGCTTTCCATCTGATCATACAATCCGTGATGAGACTTCTATGCTATTCATGCGTTACACTTCATTCACCAGGCATGCTATTATTATCGTTAGTACTCAATTTCATTGAATGCATGCGTACATACTTTCATACATACTTATACATATGCCTACGATCACACATAACTACCTACATACATACGTACCTACATACATACGTACATGCCTACATACATACCCATTACATGCCTTCACACAAACCTACATACGTGCATACATTCGTACATACTCACTTGCATACATATACATACACATACTACCTACATACACACCTACATACATACATACATTCATATCTTCATGCATGCCTACATACGTGCATACGCTCATATATACCTAATTGCATCAATTCAAACATACATTCATTCACACATACAACTTATATTTATACATAAATACCTTCATACGTATATACACTTCCTAAAACAAGGAATAAATTAGTCATTCTTAGCTTATAAGCGTTTAAAAACGGTCTAAACAGTTTCGCGTTGCATATACGAATTAAATATAATTTTTTCAACATTCTGGTGCACGTGGCATCGCGCGACGGCCTATTTCCTTCGCCGTCGCGTCACGCCACCACCCCATTTTAACGGAATGTTCGCAGTTGTTGCTGCATATTCCCAGCATAACTCAATTTTACGGAAACGAGCATAATTTTCTCGTTTCTGATCCGTTTTACCCGATTCTTTTTCCTACGTGATCGTAATTTAATTCTCCATCACATGGAGTTAACATCCGACATCCGGATTAATAAAATTCTAGACTTTTAATCTATCGACTTATCACTTTTTTACAAAGTTTTGACCCGTTCATGCATTTATCGAAATAATCCGTTTATTTGACCTCAATTTCTCATGAGCCCTATAATTTCAACGTTGTTTATCGTAAAAGATTAAATTCTTGGATGTCTTGCATGCTCTTAACCCATTTACACTAAAAAGCTTATTTTGACCCGCTATGGGTATTTACGCATTAAATGGTCTATGACATACAACACCATACTCTCCACCTTCACACTTGACCAAAACATTACTCTAATCGATTAGCTTGTTCGCAAATGACTTTTAAGGTCGTTTGCCCGATATACCTATCAAGGGCATTTTTGCCAACTTTGCTCCATCCTTTACAACAAAGGACTTCATTGCATCTTTAACGAATCCTACTACTTGACTACAACTCTAATCACACATGCCTTGCTCGGATCAAAGTGAAGATCCGTTTAATACTTCATCCACTAAATTGTTAGATGATAGCAATGAAATCCTTTTGCTATTCATTCTGTGAATTCATAATACTTTACTAAACAATTCATTACGATTTGTGTTACATATTAGTGATGATATGCATGCTACTTATTGCACTATAACTCTATGATGAACACAATCTGTGAAAAACGTGTGATTTGGATAACTATGAGACTGATAAGTATTGTTACCCACGGTAGGGTTGGTTGATTAACTTGGATAACAGGTAACTTAACAAACCGAGCAAACGAAGGTGAGTTCACTGCTCTTTTTCCAAGCATGCATCCCGGGGAGGGATATCGGGTAACGTTCCGGGGAGGAATGTCAGGTTATTGGGATGTTGGTTATTACACTCATTTCTATCATTAAAACCCCTTACATCTACTGATTAGTTGCCGGGGAGGCAACGAGGTTATTAGTTGATAGCGCTATTAGGTTTGGCACCCTCACACCGTACCGCGGAGGATGGGCGTGAACTAATTACCTTAACCACTTGACCAATGTTTTGATAGAGACATTGGGGTTAGGCAAATAAATCTAGTATCCATCTGCGGTAACCGAGTTAATAACAACATCAAATCAAATCATTGAACTTTTTTAAACTCATATCTGGTAACTACACGCGTTAACAAAACTTTGAACTCACCAGTGTCGTCTGACACACTTGTCTGCATGCTTGCAGGTCGTTAGATTCTTGATATGGACTTGCTATCTGGGAGTGTTGGAGTGGTCATGGGTCGAGACTCTTGGATACTTGTTTCATTGATTATGAACACATGTTTTGAAACATTTGATTTACAGTTTACATTATGCTTCTGCTGAACATCTACTTTGGTTTAACTTATGATTTGGATTTATATTTTGAAATGAATGGAATGTTTTATTTAATTATTATGCGTAGTTCAATGTGATTGGTGGCTTGGATTCCTGGTATGTCACACGCCTAGCGGGGGTTACCGCATGTGGTATTTTGGGGGTGTGACAGTTTGGTATCAGAGCCACTGGTTATAGTGAACTAGGTTTTAAAACGTTTTTATAAAACCACACTATAACCGAACAACTTCGAAAATCGACCATGACACTCAGCTCCAGATTGCAAGGTTCGTCTTCTGTTTACTTTATGCATTACTTGTTTAGTAGTCACACACTCACAGCTTGCATGAAACGACATACTAGATACTATGGTGATTCGATAGTGTGACAATACTCTTCGACTTTTGTGATTCGTAATCCTGTAATACCTTTTGTTTTGCTACTTGAATGCGGGGGAAACTTTTAGCGCAAGTTAAGATGCACTGACATGAGCATGCAAATTACCTTATTATTATGGGTGCACACATAATAACAATGTGAGGTGCATGTAAGTCCCAGTGAGGCTTAACGAGTGTGAGAAGGGTTCTGCCCTATTGTGTGTAAACTTGGTATTTTGTAGATTTCAATGTGAGACTTGACTCTTACCACATCTCAACTCTTAAATTTGTTCCATCTCCTTATATAGAATCATGAGTGGACGAGGTCATGGACGTGGTCACATCGCGATGACCCAAGCTGAGCTGACAAACTTAATCAACACATGTGTGGCCGAGGCTTTGGCAGCCTACCAAGCTGGTACGAAATGTGCCGAATACTCTTTAATCTTGTGTCGCGTACACAACTCTTATCCATGTGTTGTATTTTCTTTCTTCCATTAGGTCAGCCAGCGCATCAGAACAATCCACTTGCCTGCACATTCAAGACATTCATGGATTGTGTTGGTGCATATGTCTGTTGACTTCGTCTTGTATCGAGTCTTGTAATAGATTAGATAGATCAGGGCACGTTATACGAGAAAAACGAGAAATATGTAGGTTATGGCCATTTCGCACGAAATAGGAATGGAACATGTCCATTTCGTACGAATTGGAACTGGTCAACTCGCATGATTCCATTCCATGCGAATTGGGCAGCCTATATATAAGTGCTTTGTTCATTTCATTTAAAAACGTGTTGGATTCCGGTAGCGAAGCTCTGCCGAAGTGTCTCCAGCATTGTAAAACGATTTGATATCAATACAAGAGACAATTAAAGTGAATCTAAGTGTAATTCAGCTGAAACAACACCGATATGTCTGTTTCCGCCTTTCGTATTGGACAAGATCTCTTCTGAACGACTCGTTGGGTCACACAAATGATCCTACAAGTGGTATCAGAGCTCAGGAGGAAGAGTTCTTACCATTTTCAGCTTGATTTCATCAACAATTTCTGTTTTCTACTCACTTTCTTCACATTTTCAAAATTAATCAAAATTTTACAGATAAAATGACTTGATTTTTACATATAACGCGCGAAACACTGTTTTAACAAATCCTTGAAAGAATCAGACCTTAAATCGACCTAAAACTTGATCAATTTTGTCAAAAATTGTCCGATTGTGTAACATCAGCACCAATTCGCACGAATTGGTCATCAGATCGTTTGAATTTTGCTCCAGTTCGCTTGGAAATTATCCAATTCGCACGAATTGGTATCCTAGTTCGCATCAAAGTGTTAATTAGTTTGAATTATACCTCCATTTCGTACAAATTGAACTTTAGGTACCCCAGTTCGCGTGAAAGATAGTCAGTTCGTTTGTAATTACAAGTTCGCTTGAGATTTGATTCCAGTTCATTTCAAAGATCATCCATTTCGTTTGAAAGTCTAAATTTGTGAAACTTTTGATAACCGAATCATGGAGAACGAATTCTACATTGCATTTGCTACCCCGATCACTATGACTCAGAATGCGATGTTAGAAAATGAAACGGGCACCATGCAAAAACTGCCTAAGCTTATGAGTATTGAGGAGTATAGTGGATGGGCGGAACGTTTTGAAAATTAGGTTCAAACAAATTACTTAGATGCATGGGAATGTATTGAATGTCGATATATTAGACCGGTTAAAGACAACAGAGAGAAGGTTGATATTAAAGATCTAAGTGTTGATGAGAAAAAGAAATACAAGAGTGAAAAGATGATGGTTAGTCTCTTACAGCAAGCTGTTAAGGAAGAAATCTTGATTTTACTACAACACAACGGAAGTGCACATTCAATATGGAAAGAACTAAGATCGAATTTTGTTGGAAGTAAAGAGATGATCAAGAAAAAAATGTCGCTTTTGAAGAAAGAATTTGATTTATTTCATGGATTAAAAACTGAAAACACCAAGCAGATTATAGAAAGATATTACAATTTGGTGATGAACATGAAGAGATTGAACATCACGAAAGATAATGATGAATTGATTGAAAAGTTGGCAGATGTGTTGCCGCAAGATGTCTGGGGCACGTATCTTATGATGTTGAAAAATAAACCTGAATTTGACAATCTAACACTAAGCACGTTTATTGAACAACTCGAAGCTCAAGAGATGGAACAACGAAAGATAGCGAGAATGAAGGACTTTAATGGTGAACAAGACATTGGTCTGTATTACAAATGAGGTACTAGTGATAAGACCCACATTGCACCAAAAATTGAAACTGCTTTCAATGCAAAAAGTTCTTCTGGAGGATCATCTCAAGGATCAAATAGCAAAACTGGATTTTCTTCATATCCATCATTCGATCCAAATTTTTCAGCAACCAAGAATGGCAAAGTCCTACAATGCAACATTGCATTAAATCTTGAGAATGATCAAAATTACTCTGAAGAAGTAGCCAAAAGTCATATGTCTTTGTTGGTGACTGTGTTAGAGTCTTATGGAAGTTTAGTTGCAGGAAGGATCGGAAATCCAATGTTGACAAAAGAGGATTACGATCAGATTGATGCTGAGGAGATGGAACTTATGGATATAAAGTGGTGTTTGGCTAGCGTGTTGAGAAGAGCTGAAAAGTTTAAACAGATTACGGGAAGAGATGATTTCCGTGATGCTAATGTTTCTACGTTAGGCTTTGATAAATCTAAAGTTACTTGTTTTCGTTGTAGGGAAAAAGGGCATTTCAAGCGAGAATGCACAAACCATGAAGCAAGTGGAGCTCAAAATCCTTTCGGAAACAATGATTATTATCGGAAAGCGATTTATTATCAAGTTGCTCAACAACCGTATCAACAACAATCGCCACAAACCTCACATACTAGGAAGGAGATTAAAGAATCAAAGAAAGCTTATCTAGTTAATCAAGATGATGAAAGATCGTCAAAAGGATTTAGTTGGGACAAATATATTTCATCTAAGAGTAAAGCATGTCTGACAGATCAAGATGATGAAAGGCTTCCAAAAGGATTCAGTTGGGATGATTATGATCCTAACAGAACTTCAGATCATAAAGCTTTTGTTGCTTAAATTAAGGAAGATAGTATTGATGATTACTATGCAGAAAGAATGAAAGAGCACTTAAAATATCTAGCCGAGAGAGATGAAAATGCTCGAGTGACAAAGAAGAAGGTTAAAAAACAAGATGACAGAGATGATGATAATTCGTATTATGAAGAAATAATAAAAGAGCACTTAAAATTTCTAGCCGAGAGAGATAACAATGATGATGAAGATGTCCGAGTGATAAAGAAGCAGGTCAAAGAAATTCCAGCTTTCAAGATTGAAAAGCAAGCTGATGCAGAAAAAATGTCTGAGAAATGTGAAAACTGTGAGACTATGAAAAAGCACAATAACGAGTTGATTCATAACATGAATAGAATGAAAGAATCGTATGATGTCTTAAACAAAGCCATGAATTAATATAACGAGTCAAGCAGTTAACAAGCAACAACTATGAAGACACTCAATGGAGCGTACATGACAAAGAAGAAAATCGTCAATTATTACATTGAGATATGTGTTGAGCTTGAACAAAAGTTGGAAACTCAGAGGATAGAAACTAAGAGAGTAAACAGGTTATTGAAAAGTTACTCATGTTCTTCTTATGTGATTGACAGGATTTACCCTACAGTGGAAGGCATGAAAGCGTTTAAAGAAGAAGCATCTGAAGTGAAGAATTCCAAACAAAAGAGGATACTGAAGTGAAGAATTCTGGTAAGAAACAAAGTGTCAGTTATAACAAGTGTCTGCCTCCGATTGAAAATGGATTTTCTCCACGAAATCCTAATTCAGAAAGAGTAAAAAAGGCAACCAACTTACAGTGGGAATCTGAGCCTTCAGATAACTTGCAAGACAACATTGATGTCACTTTCACATCATCCGACACTGATCATGGGTCCGAGATAATTAAGAAAGTGGTCGATCAGGTGTTGGATAAAGATGAAACGGAGGAGTCAAAGTCTGAGTCCAACACTTCAAGTCCAACAGTCAAAAAGGACAAAAGGGTTTACAATAAAGATTTTCTGTTATCTCAAAATAATTTGAATGATGAAACATTCAAAGTAGCATATACTTTGAATGATTCTGACAAATTATATTCTGATGAAGAATTTCCAATAAGAGGTGTTAAAACTGAAATGATCAAAAAGGTTTTCAAATTAACAGAAATTAATATTTCTGAAATAAAAGATGTAAATTTTACTGAAAAACCTAAAAAATACTCCTCAAGAGATCAACAGAGGTTAAACAAGAAAAAAGGTTACAGTTCTGGTTCTGGTAATCGAAAGAAACCAAACCATAACGGTAATTTCAAAAAGAAAGGTTTAGGTTTTATTTCACCAAAAAATCATAAAAATGAGAAAACTTATAAAACAAAAACTGTATTTGTTTCAGGATCAAGTTCGGAAGAAGAGGAAAAGAGCTCATTCTGGAAACAATCAAACAAAGAATTCCTTGCTAAAAAACAAGAAGGAATGAAGAATGAAGCTGCTCTGAAGAAGAAGGAGACAAGAACCTGTTATGAATGCAGAAAAGTTGGTCACATAGCCTTGAACTGTCCAAAGGCAACCAACACAAAACAGGAAGTTTCTCTTAAACTGAAAGAAAAGATGGTTGAGAATGAACCACCAACCAAACAATTTAAAGTTTTAAAAAATTCAAAGTTTGAGGTTGGTGAATGTTCAAAAGGATTTTACAAAAGAAAAGTTAAGCTTAACAACCAAAAGTGGGTTGTTAAGAAATCAGATGATAGTTCTAGCAATGATGCTGATTCGTCAAAATCAGAGGAGCTATTTTCTGGGGATGAATCTGATTCGTCAAAGTCAGAGGAGCCACAAGTTGAGTTAAAAGGTGGAAATTCAGTTCCACCAATGGATGATGTCAACTTTCCACCATTGAGGACTGAAAATTTTATACAAAAAATTGGAAAAGTTGAAATTTCAAATCAATTCTTTTCTGAAAAGAAAGAATTTGATGTTGAAAAAGCCTTTAACCCCAGAGTTCAAAATATTTTTGGAAAAATGGTTGACGGGAAGGTAAAAGGGGTAAAGGAATTTTATGAAATGAAAAAAAGTAAACCAGATGAAGATGGTTCACCCATGTTCGTATCGTCATGGGATAGAACCTATCAAGAGTAAAATCCGGACTTGTCGGAGCTCCCAAGTTGGTAATCGTGGAGCATGAATCGGCATTTTTTCTCAAAAATTGAAAATTGTCATATTTCGATTTACAAAGTGGTATTGGTTGATTTAAACCTACAAGTGGTTAATCAAGGTCATTAAGTTGAACTTGATTTAATTTTCATTCAAGTGGTAATTTGAAAACAATGTGATGAATTAAACTCCGATCTTACATGTGGTTTCAACAAAACTAATTTTCTGGAAAAACCATTTGATTAAAACAAACTTAAGTGTTTTGAAATCATAATGGGAAAATAGTTTGTTGTTAGGGGGAGTTCTGATTAATTATGCCAAGTGAATGGAGAATTGAAGCATTTCTCATCAGTTTGTCAAATTTTCTTTAAATGGTTTTGAATTTTAGGGGGAGTAAGAATTTTCAGAAAATCAAAAAACATTAGAAAATTTGAAAATGTCAAAAACATGATAAAAAACAAAACGAGTTTTATTGTGCAAAAAGAGGAAATGGTAGTACATCAGTGGACTATCACAGCACGCTAAAGAATTGGAAAGTTAAAATGTGATAAACGGTCTCACTGATGATATGCCAGTAGGATTTTACACGCTTAGTAGATTGTGTTCGAGATATAAACCTAAATATCATACTTACTTATCTTGTGGGGAACATCTCTTGGATATATAGGTAACCCCTGAAATCTTGTTTGAAGGGCTTTCTATTTCTGACATACTAGGTCTTTGTGCATGATGATATCTGGGGTATTATACCAGGACTTCTGATTTTGCGGGAGCAATAGCCTAGTCCTCGTATAATACTTTGCACTGCTTTTATCATAAAGCCCACCCTCAGCATAAAAAATGATGAAACATTGAAAAATGCTAATCATGTGTTGTTGTAAAGAAGATCCCCAAGGGGGACCCACCTAAAGTCGAACCATCATCTCTCTGATTTTGCGGAAGCAATAGCCTGAGCTCTCATGGTCTCGCATTTAACCCCTTACAGATATCATTAGTGTACATTCACCTGTAAGACTGAGTATAGGAGTCTGGATACGGGAGTATATTCTGAGGTGGGACACGCGAATAAGTTTAAGTCATTAAAACACTAATCTCAAATCTCGAAACAGTTGAACTTTGTGTGAAAATTTAAGTGGATCAGTATACTGACAATCTAAGTGAATTGTTTAGAACTTAAAGTGTTTAAAGCTCAACGGTGCTAGTGATTTGTCATAAACTGATATGATCCTCTTACACAAACTCACAAAAAATATTGTCTGTAAATATTTCTTTACTGCTTTTCTTTAAACAAAATCCAAAAAGATTGTGTTTTAGCATAAATTTTGAAAAATCAAAAAGATTTTCTTTCATCTTATTTTCGACAACTGATGTTGAAAAGCTGATTTTCAAAATTCCAAGTGCTGAACATGATGAACAGGTTTGGGTGAGTTTGTTTAGAAATGAGAAAAATGATATTCTTACAAGTGTTCATCTGAGATTTTAAATGTAAAATCATTTTGGATGATATTTACAAGTGATGGTTTGAGATTGATTTTACAAGTGGTTAGCAGAGATTAAAATTGTTAAATTTTAAAATCTGTGAAACTTATGTTTTGGGTAGAGGATGTGCAGGTTAGCCAGGTTCCAATTCCTGTGGACTTTCAGCATGAGGATATGCAGATTTAAGCCAGGTTTCTGATTCTGTTGCTAAAGAAAGCCAGGTTACGTTCCTGAATCTATGAAAGCTGCAGAGCGTGAGCAGAGTTTGAGCCAGGTTTACGATTCAAAGCCTGTAGGTTGTGAATTCCAGACTGCGATCCCAACTTATCGAAAGGGGGAGTCTGAAGACATAAGAGCCAGATACACATTATGGATCAACATTCAAGGGGGAGTTTGAATGGTAAAGAGCCAGGTTTGAATCCTGCTGTCCACGCAAGCTGCTGATGCTAAAGAACTTAAGGAATCAAGAGATCTGATCAAGAGAAGATAGAGACAGGTTGAGATCCTGGAAGAGAGAGAGAGAGAGAGAAGAAGGGATAGAAATTGAGGATGCTTACAATGTCAGAAACTTTGAAGAGAGCAAGAAGACTGATAAAGACTGAAGAGTTGACATACTGAAGACTCGACACCAAAGACTTCGTCAACATCCAAGGGGGAGTCTGTTGGTGCATATGTCTGTCGACTTCGTCTTGTATCGAGTCTTGTAATAGATTAGATAGATCAGGGCACATTATTCGAGAAAAACGAGAAATATGTAGGTTGTGGCCATTTCGCATGAAATGGAACATGTCCATTTCGTACGAATTGGAGCTGGTCAACTCACATGAGTCCATTCCATGCGAATTGGGCAGCCTATATATAAGTGCTTTGTTCATTTCATTTAAAAACGTGTTGGATTCCGGTAGCGAAGCTCTGCCGAAGTGTCTCCAGCATTGTAAAACGATTTGATATCAATACAAGAGACAATTAAAGTGAATCTAAGTGTAATTCAGCTGAAACAACACCGATACGTCTGTTTCCACCTTTCGTATTGGACAAGATCTCTTCTGAATGACTCGTTGGGTCACACAAACGATCCTACAGATTGTAAGCCATAGACGTTCAATGGGATTGAAGGGGCTGTGGGGTTACTGCGTTGGTTTGAGAAGGCTGAATCAGTGTTTGCTATGTGTAACTGTCCCGTGGGAGACCGGGTGAAGTATGCTACTGGCACTTTGGAGGATGGTGCCTTAACTTGGTGGAATGCCTAGGTGCAAATGTTGGGTATCGAGATGGCTAACGCCACGAATTGGGATGATTTTAAGGAGTTAATGCGAGAAGAGTACTGCCCTCGTGATGAGATTCAGAAGCTCGAGAACGAGTTCTACGATTTGAAGATGGAAGGATCCAAGATCGAGGCTTACACGAAACGATCTCATGAACTAGCAATTTTGTGCCCTAACCTGTCTCGACCTCCAGATCGACGAATAGAGTTGTACCTCAAGGGCCTAGCATCAACTGTAAAGGGTTATGTCACTGCTGCAAACCTTAACAATCTGCCCCAGATCATCCATTTGGCTTATAAGATTACTGACCAAGAGGTCGAGCGTGGCTCATTGCCGCCTCGTAAATCTGCTACTACCTCTATTGCAACAGCTACCACACCTGCCAGTGATAACAAGCGCAAGTGGAACGATACTGACAAGTCAACCAATGCCAGTCAATCTCAGAAAAGGCCTGAAAACAGCAAAAACCGTAGCTTCAGTCAGTCATCCTCAGTTAACCAAGGCCAGGGCAGCAATCAGAATCAGGGCTCCTATGTTGGAAAGAAGCCGCAGTGCAACAAGTGTGGTTATCATCATTATGGACAGTGTGTCCGGACTTGCCGTAGGTACGAAAAGGTGGGCCATGAGGCCAAAGACTGTAGGGCCCCGCAGCCAAAGCAGCAGTAGTAAAATCAGCAGCATCAGCGACAACAAAGGCAACAACCCCCTCAGAACCAGGGCTTTAAGAAGGGGTGTTTCCAGTGTGGGGATGAGGGCCACATTAAGCAGGATTGCCCCCAGTTGAATCAGAATGTTAACGACAACAACAACCGCCAAAACAACAACAATAATGCTGGAAACAACAAAAATAACAGCAACAATGGAGGCAATGGTGCTCGTGGGAGGGTGTTTACGATCGGTGCTGGTGATGCTAGGAATGACGGCAATGTCGTGATTGGTGCGTTTTCTGTGAACCATCTTATTTCGTTTGTGTTATTTGATTCTGGTGCCGATTGGAGTTATGTGTCCCTAGAGTTTGGTCAACGATTAGGGTTAACCCCAACGCCTTTAGAAGTTAAGCACGTAGTAGAATTAGCTAATGGCAAAATGATTGAAGCTTCGTATGTCCTATTTGGGTGTAGACTAGATCTTGTGGGTCAAGTGTTTGATATTGATCTCCTTCCTGTTACCCTCGGTAGTTTTGATATAGTGGTTGGTATGGATTGGCTGTCTAAACACCAAGCTGAGATTTTGTGTAAGGAGAAGATTGTACGTATTCCTCTCCCTGGTGGAGAGTCATTATCGGTTCAGGGGCATCGCAGTGGTGCGATGGTTGGTATCATTTCAGCTATGCAAGCGCAGAAATGTCTACAAAAGGGGTATCCTGCTATTTTAGCACTTGTTACTGATACTCCGTCAGGGTAAAGAAAAATCGAGGATCTGCCAGTTGTACGCGAATTTGCCGATGTGTTTCCTGAGGAACTTCCTGGTTTACCTCCTCACCGTCAAGTGGAATTTCAGATTGATCTTGCACCAGTAGTAGCCCCGATAGCTCGTGCTCCTTACTGTTTAGAACCTGGAGAATTGCAGGAGTTGTCTAATCAACTGTAAGAGTTACTGCATAGGGGCTTTATTCGACCCAACTCTTCGCCTTGGGGTGCCCCAGTTTTGTTCGTAAAGAAGAAAGACGGGTCCTTTCGCATGTGTATTGATTATCAGGAACTCAACAAGGTGACTGTCAAGAATCATTATCCATTGCCACGTATCGACGACTTGTTTGACCAGTTGCAAGTGTCAATTTTTTATTCGAAAATCGACTTAAGATCGGGATATCATCAGATGAGAGTCTGAGAGGAGGATGTTCATAAAACGACTTTTCGAACGTGTTATGGGCACTATGAGTTTTTAGTTATGCCGTTTGGATTGACGAACGCGCCAGCGGTCTTCATGGATCTCATGAACCGAGTATGCAAACCGTATCTCGACGACTTCGTTATCGTGTTTATTGACGACATCCTGATCTACTCGAAGAGCAAGGAAGATCACGAGCGGCACTTACTACTTATCTTGGAGCTCCTGAGGAAGGAGCAACTCTACGCGAAATTCTCTAAGTGTGACTTCTGGATTCGGGAGGTACACTTCCTTGGGCACATTATTAATGAATTGGGGATACACGTGGATCCTGCAAAGGTGGATGCTGTCAATAATTGGGCGGCACCAAAGACTCCTTCTGAGGTGCGACAATTTCTTGGTCTCACTGGGTATTATCGGAGATTTATTTAAGACTTCTCGAAGATTGCTCAACCTCTTACCTCGTTAACAGAGAAGGGCGTTGTATACTCATGGGGAACGAAACAAAAAGAGGCTTTCCAGTTATTAAAACAGAAACTTTGCAGTGCACCGATCTTGTCTTTACCAGAAGGTACAGAAGATTTTGTGGTATATTGTGATGCTTCCTTTCAGGGTCTTGGGTGCGTACTGATGCAACGCAACAATGTGATAGCTTACGCCTCTCGACAGTTGAAGGTTCACGAGAGGAATTATACGACACACGACTTGGAGTTGGGAGCCGTGGTGTTTGCGCTCAAAATCTGGAGGCATTACCTGTATGGTAGTAAATGCACTATTTATACCGACCACGGGAGCCTTCAGCATATCTTCGACCAGAAGGATTTGAATATGCGACAGCGTCGCTGGGTAGAACTATTAAATGACTACGACTTTGCAATCAAGTACCATACGGGTAAGGCTAACGTCGTAGCTGATGCCCTCAGTCGAAAGGAATCGAAACCCAAACGTGTTCGTGCCTTGCAGCTTACCATTCATTCTAACCTACCTGACCAGATCCGTTCGGCTCAGACCGAAGCGTTGAAGGAGGAAAACTATGAAGCTGAGTATTTGCGGGGCATGGAGAAACGACTCAAGAAGAGATCAGATGGCATTTACTATTTTATGGAACGGATATGGATTCCATTGTTAGGTAACCTTAGAGAACTTGTGATGGACGAAGCGCACAAGTCTCGATACTCTGTTCACCCAGGTTCGGATAAGATGTATCAGGACCTCAAAGTCATGTATTGGTGGCCAAAGATGAAGGCTCACATCGCGACTTATGTGAGTAAATGTTTAACCTGCTCGAAAGTTAAAATGGAATACCAGAAACCGTCTGGATTGCTGCAACAACCAGAAATACCCATGTGGAAATGGGAGCAAATCGCAATGGACTTTGTCACTGGGCTACCTAGAACTCAAAACGAGAACGACACAATTTGGGTAATCGTTGACCGTCTTACGAAGTCAGCGCACTTTCTAGCAATCAAGGAAACGGATAAGTTCTCACAATTAGCTGCGGTTTACCTCAAGGAGGTGGTTTCTAGGCACGGGGTGCCAACTTCTATTATCTCTGACCGTGACCCGTGTTTCATCTCAGATTTGTGGCAGTCGATGCATAAATCATTCGGATCCCGTCTCGATATGAGCACTGCTTATCACCCTCAGACACTTAAGGATATGTTACGAGCATGCGTGATTGATTTTGGCAAGGGTTGGGAGAAACACTTGCCTTCGATAGAGTTTTCTTATAACAATAGCTACCATACCAGTATTCAGGCAGCTCCATTCGAAGCATTGTATGGACGGAAATGTCGTTCACCTCTCTGTTGGGCTGAGGTGGGTGACAGCCAGGTCACAGGCCCTGAACTTGTGTTTGAAACTTCAGAAAAGATTGTGCAGGTCAGGAACCATATGGCAGCAGCGCGCGACTGTCAGAAAAGCTACGCTGATAAGCATAGAAAACCATTGGAATTCGCAGTTAATTATCATGTTATGTTGAAGGTCTCACCCTGGAAGGGTGTGGTGCGTTTTGGAAAACGCGGCAAGCTAAACCCTCGTTATGTTGGCCATTTAAAATTCTGGAGCGAATTGGTAAAGTGGCCTACAAGTTGGAGTTACCTGCTGAGTTTGGTAACGTCCATGATGTGTTCCATGTGTCGCAATTAAAGAAGTGTTTGTCTGATGAAACACTAGTTGTACCGTTTCAAGAGCTGAAGATTGACGATAAGTTGCAGTTTGTCGAAGAACCAATAGAAATTATGGACCGGGAGGTCAAGGTCCGTAAGCACAGCCGTATTCCGATTGTAAGAGTATGCTGGAACTCAAGACGTGGGCTGGAATTCACATGGGAACGTGAGGATCAGATGAAGCTCAAGTACCCTCATCTATTCCCAGCTGACAAGCCTAAATTTGATGCAACTAGTGAATTTCGGGACAAAATTCCCAATCAAGTTGGGGATGATGTGGCACCCGCGGAAAATGCACAGTCATCTTAATCTAACACCGTACCTTTTTGGATTGCTTGGGTTGCTTGTCAAATTTCGAGACAAAATTTCTTTAAAGTTGGGGATGATGTGACAACCCGAGATTCCAAGTCCCTTCATTTACGTATCTTCTGTGTGACAATTCTGTTTTGTCATATTGTTTTGTGATTATATGATGTGTTATTGTTTGAAAGACTAGAGTGGTGATGATTAATGAATTGCTATGCTATTGTGAATGAACAAATTAAACTGTTTTCAAATTAAGACCCGACAAAACATTAGTGTTTCGCCATATATCTACTCGACGAAACATGGGGTTTCGTCTGAGGAGAGATTCGCCGTATGGGCCTTCGGCCCAGATGAGGCCTAGTTGACTGTTCAAATATAAATGCATGCACAAGGTTACAAAACACTCTTTAGCAAACCCTAACCTACTTTTGGTAGTGCGACGACAGTTCTTTTCCTTGTAACCTCTTCCCTCTTGCGAAGTCTATTCCCTGTGATCAAACCGTTCGATCTTGTGGTTAGTGCCCCATCTTTATTGTTAGATTGTTTGCTGCGCATTGTTTGATGATTGTTATGTATTGTCTGTGATTTATTGTGAATGTAAGGGTTGGTATTAGAAACCATAATCATATGTTGTGTTGATTAGGGGTTTAATATCTTAACGTTTAAGCCGATAGATTGGAACATGTATGATACAGATTCGATGTCTTGTATTTAGTCATGCTTAGTGTTTGGTTGATGATTATGTTGCCATATGCATATGATTCTATCTGTGCACACGATTACTGAATGATTGAGATCTGCAACATTAAGCGCGATGGTTGTTTTAGGGTTGCTTGCGATTAGGTAATGTTTACAATTGGTCGTTTTACATGTTTGGGGATTGCTTGTTTGATCGGGTTCGGAACATGGGAGGTGTTTACGGGATTTTCGGTGAACAGTTAAGCCAATGTATGGACTGTTAACATCTTGACGAAACATTAAATGTTTCGTCATTCGCATTGTCGATGAAACACCTGAGTTTCGCCATACACATTGTCGATGAAACACCTGAGTTTCATCACAAGGAACCCTCGATGAAAGTTGAACTTTTGCCACAAGAAGTTTTTCGCCGTGTAAGTTAAGGAATTGAACAGTAGGTGTCTGTATTAATGAGGATGACATATACTTGTGTGTATATACGATATGTGTTACATAATAGTGATGATATGCATGCTACTTGTTACACTATAACTCTGTGATGAACACAATCTGTGAAAAACGTGTGATTTGGATAACTATGAGACTGATAAGTATTGTTAACCATGGTAGGGTTGGTTGATTAACTTGGATAACTGGTAACTTAACAAACCGAGCAAACCAAGGTGAGTTCGCTGCTCTTTTTCCAAGCATGCATCTCGGGGAGGGATATCGGGTAACATTCCGGGGAGGAATATCAGGTTATTCAGATGTTGGTTATTACACTCATTTCTATCATTAAGACCCCTTACATCTTCCGATTAGTTGCCGGGGAGGCAACGAGGTTATTAGTTGATAGCGCTATTAGGTTTGACCCCCTCACACCGTACCGGGGAGGACGGGCGTGAACTAATTACCTTAACCACTTGACCAATGTTTTGATAGAGACATTGGGGTTGGGCAAATAAATCTAGTAGCCATCTGCGGTAATTGAGTTAATAACAACATCAAATTAAATCATTGAACTTTTTTAAACTCATATCTGGTAACTACACGCGTTAACAAAACTTTGAACTCACCAGCGTCTTCTGACACACTTGTCTGCATGCTTGCAGGTCGTTAGATTCTTGATATGGAGTTGCTATCTGGGAGTGTTGGAGTGGTCATGTGTCGAGACTCTTGGATACTTGTTTCGTTGATTATGAACACATGTTTTGAAACATTTGATTTACAGTTTACATTATGCTTCCGTTGAACATCTACTTTGGTTTAACTTATGATTTGGATTTATATTTTGAAATGAATGGAATGTTTTATTTAATTATTATGCGTAGTTAAATGTGATTGATGGCTTGGATCCTGGTACGTCACACGCCTAGCGGGGGTTACCGTATGTGGTATTTTGGGGGTGTGACATTGGCTAAGGTAGGTGTTTTTAGGTAAAATGGTGTAAATCGTAAAAAGTGCCGTTTTTTTGAAGAACTTTTGTAGGACCGGTTTTGACTCCGTTTCGATTGCGTAACCGACCGTGTGACGTGCGGAATCCGTGCACGATCGTGACCGAACACACGAACGTAATAATAACCGTGATTCTATTGAAAGATCTGATAACGTACAGCACCTGAATCACGTACAAGGAACTTTCTCTCTCTAAGCTTTCTCTCTCTAGATCTTAGCTCTCCAAAGCTCCAAGTCTCAAATGTGGCAAAAAGTTCTAAATGAAAACCCTAATGGTTCTATTTATAGGCCAAGGGATATAATGAGAGATCTCGTTATTTACATAAATGCCACCTTGCCTTTTTCTAGATATTTCTAACTATTACAATATAAGCACTAGAAATAAACTGTTTCAGCTACGATCTTGAGATGACGGAGGCGATAGACATACTGCACTAACAGACTCCCCCTTGGATATTGCCGCAGTCAATCTCAATCATTTAGTCAAACTCGTAGCGTCTGGTCTTTCTCTCTCTAGCTTGAACAGAATCCCTGTGGATCTGTCTTCAGCTTTAGCTTCTTTCTTTCAGTAGACTCTTCAGGCTCCCCCTTTCGTCAAGCTTACGTGCTTTGGGATCGACACCTGGCTTTCCGGTTACAAGCTCCTCTGGGATAGTTACGTGGCTCCTTGAATGCACGCTCCCCCTTTTGTTGAGCTCGTCTTCAGACTCCCCCTTAGACTCGGCTGTCAGGATCGTATTCTGGTATAGCATCTGCAATTCTCAATCTTTTATAAGTAAAAGCATTTTTGATTGACTAGGAATTGTAACCTGGCTCTTTTAAACTTTCTAAATCAAGATCCTGACTCTAAGATATAATAATATGAATATATCTAGGAATACTTGAATCTCTCCCCCTATCAACAATCTTTAAGATTTGGCAGTTTCAACGAACCGGATCGGAAACTAGCTCTTTTACAAATTTTTACAGTATAAGCATCCAAATCCTTCACGGTTAATCATCCAAGTTCAACTTAATGACCTTGGAGATATCACAAACTGTTTTTGATTTTTGATTTTAAAATTTCAAGTTTCAAATTAATGAACTTGTTTTATTTTCAGAAACACAATCAGCATACTTAGATTTTGAAACTCAGCTTCCCAGACATCAGTTGTCGAAAATAAAGCAGAAATCAAAATCTTTTTGTAGTTTTCTGAAATATAAAGCAGTAAAGAAATATTTACAAACATATTTACAGACAATATTTTTGTTTGAGTTTGCGTTAGAGGATCATATCAGTTTTGAAAAGTCACAAGTACCGTTGAGCTTAGTTACACATTAAGAATTAAACAATTCACTTAGATTGTCGATATACTGATCCACTTAAATTTTCACACAAACTTCAACTGATTCAGGATACGAATTAGGTGTCTTAAGAACTTAAACTCATTCATGTGTCCCACCTCTTGAATATACTCCCGTATCAAGATCCCAATATTCAGTCTTACAGGTGAGTATACCTAGATGATATCTGTAAAGGGTTAATAAATTATGAAGAATCATGAGAGCTCAGGTCAGAACTACCGTTCAGCAGAGAGATCATGACTCAAATTTTGGGTGTGTCCCCTTTAGAGGATCTTTTTTACAACAACATTGCTAAGCAGTTTTATTGTCTTATCATATATGCTGAGGGTGATGCTATGTTTCAAGCATTTGCGGAAAGTATTATTCGAGGACTAGGTCAGAACTTCCATTCAGCAGAAGTCCCGGAATAATACCCCAGATATCACTGAGTATAAAGACCTAGTATATCAGAAAAAGGAATCTTTCAAACAAGATTTCAGGGGTTACCTATATATCCAAGTAGTGTTCCCCACGAAATAAGTAAGTAAAGATTTAGGTTTATATCCCGAACAAACCTACTAAATGTGCAAAAACCTATCGGCACATCACCAGTGAGACTGTTTAAGACTATTTACTCATTACATTTCTTTAGCATACTGTAACTGTCTACTGATGTACTATCATTTCCTCTTTTTACGCAAAAACTCAATTTTTGAATTTTATCATGTTTTTGGCTTTTTCAAATTTTCTAATGTTTTTGTATTTTCTGACAACAATATATCTCCCCCTAAAATGTAAAAACATATAAAGAAAAATTTGACAACCAATACTGAAAGCTTTGTCTCACCATCCATTTTCTGCTAAAAGTGCTCTGATTTGCAGAAAAACAAATATAAAGTACCCCCATGATTTACAACCCATTGATTTTCGACAGTTTGAAAACCGTTTTTCAATCTTGTGAAAGTAATCATGTTTGTTCAGCCGTGAGGGTTTCGGCGTATTCAAGCAACAAATTTTAGAATTTTAGAATTTTTGACAAAAATTAAAAACAAACATATTTTTGGTTTTTAAGTTTTTCAATTTTTAGGGTTTTTGAAATATTGTTTATTTATGTACAGAAAATGTGAAACTCCCTGTTCAACCAAACCAGGGTTCAGCAGCCTTCTCCACCTGTTGTGCCAGGCTGCTCCAACTTCCATTCTCACAATCTTCGATTTTGTTGAGCACCTGCACATTCAGATTACTTGATTACTTGAACAATTTAGCCCAGGTCTGTTGAACCTTAGGCATTTCTACACAATATGTATCATGCAGTTTTGGAAAATCTTTATCATCAAAGACTTTTTCAACTTTAACTTCAACTTTTTCATCTTTTACCGAAGTAATTTGTTTCTTAACACTCCATGTTTGACCTTTCAGAGTTCCTCTTTTGTAAAAATGTGATTCTTTTTGAACATTTTGTTTTTGAACAACAACTTTTGGTTTCCAAAACTCTTGGGGTTTTGTCATATCAACAGATGTTTTCCAACTTTGTGTTGTTCTAACTCTGGGTGTGTGAGAATTCTGGGTTTGTCTTGAATCAGACCTGGTCTGTTTTGGTTTCCAAGTTTGATTCGAAGCAAACTTGTTTGTGTTGTACCTCCAAGTTTGTTTTGAATCAAATCTGGTTGACCTTTGTTTCACATCCTCAGATTTTTGTTTCTCAACATTTTCAGGCTTCTTTTTGTCAACATCCACAGGTTTCAGATTTGGACACTTTCGTGCAAGATGTCCTAATTGATCACACTTAAAACATGTTCTTTTTGAAACATCTTTAACCTGTGGTTGTTGCCTTTTCTTTTGAGCACAAAACTCTTCATTAGACTGTTGTCTAAATTTGAGTTTTTCTTCTTCTTCAAAACTTTTTCCTTGAACAAAACTCATTTTTGCCTGATAATTTGGTATTTCATTTCTTTTCCAACTTTGTTTCTTCTTATAACCCAACCCAGCCTTCATGTTTTTCTTTTTAAAACCAGGTTTGTTATAAAAAGTTTTCTTGTTTTTCCCAGCAAATTTTGAAATTTCTGACTTTTCAATCTCAACCATCTTAAAAACTTTATCAATTTTCTCTGAAATCACATTCTGAATCGGGAATACAATATCTAAGAATAGTTTGTCCGATCCAATCATGGTATAAACCAATCCTTTTGAATCATCATTCAATTTTTTCTCGGATTTTGTCTATTTAAGATAGCCATCATGAAAATTTCCTTCATTTTCATCCTGTGATTCAGACTTACCTTTTGTAGACTCATCTTTCAGAACGCTATCAACAACCTTACTTACCACCTCTGAATCATCAGCTTCATCAGATTTGGTGTAAGTCACATCGATACTTTCAGGTAATTGGTCAACTATGTTCAAACCTTTTGCCACCTTTTCCTCATCATAAAAAGTATAATTGTTTCTCAATGGTGGTGGTACCTAATGAAATTTTGAACCAATACCCTTTTTGATCTTGTCAGTATCTTTGTCATCTGGTGTGATGTTGAAAATGCGTTCGAGAATGTACGAAGAGTTATGTTAACTTTGAAGTTTGGTAACAACCTTTTCTTTTTCAGCCAGAACTTGTTTGAGATTAGCAACTTCATCAACACACTTGTTTAATTCAAGTTGCTTTTCTTTAAACTGTCTCTCATACATTTCTTTGGTTGTTAAAGTTTCAGACAGTCTTTGATCAAAACTTTTGACTTGTCTCTTCAAAGTATCATATGCTTCTTGCACTCTCTGACTTGACCATTTTAAAGAATCATACTGTTTTTGTAAATCTAGAAACTTAGTTTCTTTTTCACCACAATCAACACATTTTGCTGTACATAGTCGTCGATAAACCTCATTATCCTTTTCAAGACCTTGACATTTCTGTGTCAGTTTTTCAACTTTTAAATTCAAAATTTCTTCTGTTTCAATCATTTCCTTGCATTTCATTTTGAAAACATTTTCAAGTTTGTTTGTTTCAATTTCTTTTGTTTTTATAATGTCATCTTTTTCAGTACAAACTCTGCAAGTTTCCATGCATTTCTTGCATTGTTCAGTTGGTTTCAAGATTTTAGAATCAGAATTTACCTCGGTAATTGGCACATCAGTGTTTTTAGCTGCCTCTGTCTGTTTCAGCTTTTCTTTCTTTTCATCACCAGCACCTTCATAACTATCCAACTTCAAATTCTCAATCTTCTCCTCAGATTTTTTCAGCACCGGTTCTTCTTTCTCCTTCTGTTCCTTTTCAACAGCAAGCTTTGTAGTAATCTTCACTTCTTTAATCAGCTTTTTCAACTCTTCTTCCTTCCTCTTTTTCATTTCCACTACCTTTGGTAGACTTGCTTCAAAAACTTCTTTTATCTTGTTCATTAAATCCGGCAAGTAACTTTTATCAGAAAGCCTTCTTGTGTTAAAAGTGCCCTCATTTGGAAACAAATTTGTTACTGCATCAAAATCCACTTTTGACGGATCAAATACTGGATTACCCTGTGGGTCCATGTAACACTCTAGTTCTGCATTCCATCTCTTGGCTCTTTGTGCTTCCTTAAATGGTTCATCCAACTTGCTAATCTCCCATCTTGCACTGTCTCTTCTCCACCAACTATCATGATCACTATCTCCTGACATTTTAAATATTCTTCTTGATATTTGCCCCTTGTAAATCTTTTAATCACCTTCAAACAAACAAACAAATGATCAGTTTTAAAAATATCAAACAACTTGATCGTACGGGTATCCGAAAAAGTCAACAATGAAAATAATCAGTGTTGTCCGATCGGTTGGAGTTGCTGTTCGATCGACCCTCTGTTCGATCGGCTGACACTACACGAAAAATCTCTTGGTCGATCGGCTGGGATTGCTGTCCGATCGGCTGGGATTCTTGAATCGGTTTGTTGTCCGTTCGACCCTCTGTTCGATCGGCTGACACAAAACGAAAAAATATGCTGTCCGATCGGATGGGAAAGCTGGCCGATCGGTTGGGAAATGCTAGCCGATCAGTTGGGGATGCTAGCCGATCGGTTGGGAATGCTAGCCGATCGGTTGGGACAAAGCTGTTCGTTTGATGTCACAAAACTACAAAAATTCTTGATCGATCGGTTGGCGTATTGACACTTCAACAAAGAGCTTGACTTTCAAAACAACATCACCTGCACACCGACTCAATTAATTTTCGACAACATCTTTAATATTTTCACATGTAAACTGATCTTGTAATTAAAATCACATGCACTAGCCGACAATTTGTTAAAAGCTTATATGCAATTTCTTGAACTTTGCAAATGGTGGCCGATAATTACTCTATGATGTCACTTGAGCTCATTCTTAATCACATGGACATGTAAGACATTTCAGAAATTCACGTGATGACTGTTGATTGTTGATAATGAAAGTGATATATGATGATAACAAATAACAATCACATGCACACCGTATACAATTAATGACTCACATGAATGTTGACAAAGTTGACTGACAAGCTGGAAATGTTGACTAAGAAATATAACAGTGTAGACTAATGACACGTATTGCCGACCGATCGGTTGGGATGCTAGCCGATCGGCTAGCTGTCCGATCGGTTAGGTCAAATAAAGTCAATGACTTAATGAAATGCAGTGGAACGGACAGGTGTTCGATCGATCAACAGTCAACAAAGTCAACAACTTTAGAGAATATAACGTGATGTAATGATACGGTGTGCTGACCGTTCGGCTGGGATGCTAGCTGATCGGCTGGCAAGTCAAAGAAAGTCAACTATTTTAAAGAGTGATGTAATGGAACGAACAGCTGATCGATCGAACAGCTGTTCGATCAAGTGATAATGTTGACCGATCGGTTGGCATCCATATCAACTTCAACATCAACAGCAAACATATCCCAACTTTTTCGAACAGAAAATCTTAGATTTCTCCCAAACCGTTAAGAATTAGGATCTGAAAATTTGTAGGCTTGTAGATCAGGTACTTTCGCACAACATATCCAAAAATCAGCAATTTTCGACCGTAGAAACCTGTTCAATTTGACAAAAATCAGATAAAAACGTGAAGAACAAGAAAAATATGAAAAATTTGACAAATCTGTATGATTTTGGCTCTGAATCTGATCAAATCTTGTACGAATCTGTGCGTTTGATCTTCGCAACCGAGCACCTGCTCTGATTCCACTTGTAGGACCGGTTTTGTCTCCGTTTCGATTGCGTAACCGACCGTGTGACGTGCGGAATCCGTGCACGATCGTGACCGAACACACGAACGTAATAATAACCGTGATTCTATTGAAAGATCTGATAACGTACAGCACCTGAATCACGTACAAGGAACTTTCTCTCTCTAAGCTTTCTCTCTCTAGATCTTAGCTCTCCAAAGCTCCAAGTCTCAAATGTGGCAAAAAGTTCTAAATGAAAACCCTAATAGTTCTATCTATAGGCCAAGGGATATAATGAGAGATCTCGTTATTTACATAAATGCCACCTTGCCTTTTTCTAGATATTTCTAACTATTACAATATAAGCACTAGAAATAAACTGTTTCAGCTACGATCTTGAGATGACGGAGGCGATAGACATACTGCACTAACAATTTTGTAGCTTAGAAAAAAAACTTTAGCTAATGTTTTTAGCCAACTTTTACTAAAATAAAGGGTGTAAATAAAAAAAAGTTTTGTGGATGTGGGTGATTGTTTTTGCAAAAGTTTATGTTTTTGCGGGTTTAGAAATGAAAGGGTTAAGGCTTAAAGGGGTTTACCTAAGGGATATTTTTTGTAGGGAATGAAACGAAAAATAAAGGTTTAGACTGAAAAATGGGTTATAGTAAAATGGGTTATAGTCATAATGCATCAATCATTTACTTACTTGGATTTGTGTCGGTAAGGATTGGGAATGCATTGTTTTGGCAAGTTCTAGATTTCTAAGAACCAAACGGGTTATTCACAAGAAACAAAAAAATTGAGCAATTTGTATAGATATGTATTTGTATGCTCGTTAAAGGCTCAAAACTTACTTTTTGTGGGAAAAGGGTATAGTGTAAAAGTGTATATATAATCAAATTTTACAAGGATTTGTTATGCCCGTTTTTATAATTTTCTTAATTGGTTCTTTTTATCACGACGCTATCAGGTGTAAATCAGTAAAAACATAATTTTTAGAACTTATTTTCCCAAACTACACCAAGATAAGTAAAAAATAAAAAAATATTTGAAAAATATTTGGGGTGATTAGCGGTTTTCCAAAGCGAGTTTTGTGTAAGGCTTGTTTTTAGGACCAAAGATTCAAGGTTTTAACATCCCCACCACACTTAAATTTCACATTGTCCTCAATGTGACCTAAATAGGAATTGTTTAGATTAAATATGCAAAAAGTGAGGTAAAATAACAAATTTTAAGGTTACTGGGCACGGGGGTTGTGCCTAGTGGACATGGCCCCGTGGTCAAAGTGCCAGTAACAAAGTATAACAGAATACCTATTGTGGACACGGGGGCATGCCTGTTGGGCACGGCCCGTGCCACCTTCTCTGCAGAGAAAATTTTGCATCAGACAATAGGGTACAGGGGCATGTTTGGTGGGCATGGCCCCGTGCTACAGATTCTGCGTTGCAGTTTTTGAAGCAGGAGGCTCTGGTTTATGTGCGTAGGGTCCCTTTTTACAGCATTCCACCATTTAAAGTGTGCTTTATTCCTACACAAGAAAAACTTAAAACAAAACGCATTAAATTTAAACCACATTTTTATACTAATATGGTGATAGTTCCATGAAATGCCTTCATGGTGCGCCACATTTATAAGGGTCCTTGGCTAGACCCAAAGTTGGTCAAATGTTATGACTCGCACCCCGAGTTGCATCGTGGAAGGGCATAGTCTAAGTTCGAGTCTATTGCCTTGATGTAGTCGACCGGATCATCCTCTACTCGTTGTCCTACTTCAAACTTGATTTCCTTGTCTCCAACCCTCAATGTTAATCTTCCATCGCTCATATCCACCATGACACCTTGAGGGTACTTTACCGACCTATCCGCCAATTGTATGCTCATCCGTGTAGGATGTGGCTTCCTGAGCCCGAATTGGTTGAACATAGAAGCGGGCATTAGGTTGATGCTTGCCCCTAGGTCGGCAAGTGCATTGCTAATTGGTGATCCTCCAATGGAGCAAGGAATGGTGAAGCTTTCGAGATCGATTTTATTTTGTGGGAGCTTGTTGAGCAGTGCCGCCGAGCATTGTTCACCTAAGTTGACTTGTTGGATTGATTCAATCTTCCTTTTGTGAGTGAGGAAGTCTCTCATAAACTTGGAGTACTTTGGCATTTTAGTGAGGACTTCCATGGGGAGATTGATGTTAAGTTTTTTACGAAAGTTTACGAACTTAGTGAAGGTGTTAACTTGACTGCCCAGTAGACGAGGGCGATTGTTAAGGTAGTTTACAATTTATGTTTGATTTCCCCCATCTATCATACAACTCCAGTTTTCATGTGGCCCACCGCACCCTTCACAAGCCATAACCGAAGCATTTTTTGTTAACTCTATTTTTTTTTTTTTTTGTGGATAGAGCTTCGATTTGGGCTTGTAAAGAAGTATTCTCATCCACTTTATCAGGTCCCGGGGCTATAGATATTGAGCCCCGTGGGGTGTTTCATTGAAAACTGTTTTGAGTAATTTCTTCAATTTGATTATAAATTTCGGCGGGACGACGATTACCAAGGATGCCCCCGGAGTTTGAGTCAAGGATTTGTCTTGTGTGTGACAAAAGTCCATGATATAATGTGGAGACTTGTTACCACACTTCTTAACCATGACGAGGGCATTTCCTTAATATGACAAAAGTCTCATACAAAGATTCCCCGTCCTCTTGATAATATGAATTAATTTCAGTCATTAATTTAGCCATTTTAGCGGGAGGGAAATATTTGTATAGAAATTTTTGGGCATGTTCATCCCAAGTGTGGACGGATCCACTTGGGAGGGTATTGAGCCAGGCCTTGGCTTGGTCTTTCAGTGAGAATGGGAAAATACGGAGCCGGATGGCATGATTGGAGGCTCCATTGATTCGAAAGGTGTCACATATTCCAAGAAATTGGTAATATGTAAATGGGGATCTTCGTTAGGTAGGCCGTGAAAGGTGGCGGAATTTTGGAGTATTTGAATTAAGTGGGGTCGAAGCTCAAAGTTGTTAGCATCGACAATTGGCAGGTTAATAGCGGCTCCAAGACTACCAACCGTAGGTCGTATGTAATCCATTAAATTACGTTGATCCGCCATGGGAGGGTTTTGGTCCGAGGATTTTTGTTGGTTTTTAGCTTTTAGTCTTTTTCTTAAAAAGCGTTCAAGTTCCTCTGGTGGTTCTTTTATGTCTTTGTCGGAGCTGGAGCTCATGCACCAAGTTGAGTTGCGAGCTATGTGACTGAGTCCCAGTTTCTGCGATAAAAAACACAAAATTTTGTTGATCAGAGGGTTCACCACGGCCCTGTGTTAAATAAACACGGCCCCGTGTTGTGTTAAAGTTTTATGTTTCTAGATTCCCTGCTTCTGGATGTCGGGCACGGCCCCGTGTTGCACCTCCACGGCCCCGTGTCTGTCCTTCTGTAGCTAAGAAAACAAAACATTTTTCTGTTTTAAATATGGGCACGGCCCGTGCCTGATCTAGCAGAAAAATGCAAAAAATGCAAAAACAAAGAGAAATCCTAAAAATTAAAAAGAAAAAGATAAAAATTGATTAGGCCGTTAATTTTAATCTTCCTTAAAATCCTTGTGTCCCCGGCAACGGCGCCAAAAACTTGACGTCGTCGAGCGTGGGTATAAATTTTTGTTATATTTTAAGTACTTTTTACTCTTAGATTAAGCTTTAAATTTATAAAACACGATACGATACAATACTATAACTCTACACACGTTAGGGCAAGTGCACCCATCATAGACATAGTATGGTGATAAAAGATACCGAGGTCGTCCAAGAACATAAGAGCTTTTAATATCGGCTTATCGTTAACGTCTAATCTAACCAAATTTTGATAAAAGTTTTGAAAGTTTTAAAAGATAAAATAGAAATAACAAATGTAAATGAAAGGAAAAACAAATAGACAAGAAGGAATCACTTGGTTCCAACTCCTCTTTTATATATCCTTTGATGATTTCCGCACTTTGTGTTTTTTAAGAGGTTATCTTAATTATAGTGGCATGCCCCTCTTGTGAAGGCCACGCTACCCTCAACCATATTGGTCTGAGTCAGCAGGGATACAGTCCCTCAAGGTTGGATTATTGAAAGATAATTAAATAAGTATTTAAGGCGAAAAGTGGTAACCCCCACTTGTGAAGGCGACATTACCCTCGAACATATTGGTCTGAGTCGGCACTGATACAGTCCCGCAAGGCTGGATAAAGTTTTAATAGTAGTTTATTTATAAGGGGTTCAAGCCATTCTTACTTCCCCCGATTTGATGCTATCTGCCTCAAGGGAAGTCCTAATAAGCTTGAACCAAGTCCTTGCGGGATCTATACACTGAACGAGGCAAGAACTCTACCCAAACACCCTTCTAACCCCCTTCCAGGCAGTTAATGAGCTTTATATAGACGGTAGAGACACGAATGAGTGAATCAACGAAACATGAAGAAATGTTTAACCAAAGTTCACTTTCAATATAAAAAAATAGTTATTAAAGTTATTAATACATACCCAATCAAAAAGTTGTAAAAGATTAGAAATAAAAAATAATACATAAAAGATTTGTCTTCACCAAGTGTTGTAAGAGATTAGCCAAACATGGCCTTTGATTGACAAGAACTCTTACAATCGATCTTGGATCCCGAGAGTACTACACATTCTAAAAGATGAAATATGGATGATGGTGGTGGGTGTTGGTGTTGTAGTGGTAGTGGACTGGTGGCAAGTGTGAGAGAAGTGGTTTGCCAAGGGATGTCGTTCTCTTGAACCAAGCACCTCTATTTGTAATTGAAAAAAGAGGGCAGGCACGGTCCCGTGCCCTCCTGGCACGGTCCCGTGCCCTCCTGGCACGGCCCTGTGGTGGACTTTATTTCTCCCTTCATTAACTACAGATGCCATTTGTTGTACCAACATGCCCCATGGTGTCATAGCATGGCCCCGTGGTCAGTGTACTTGCTGTACTATAACAGATTCTACGAATCCTAGAGTTGACCACGACCCATTTTGGGTTGGCATGCCCCGTGTTGGTTAGTCTTTTATTGTTGTCTTTTTTGCAGGAAATCTTGACTGCGCACGACCCCATGCCTGGTGGGCACGGCCCCGTTCCTTAGTTTTTGTCTTTGCTATTTTGTTGTTTTGGATGTGGATGGGGGTTTGGCGGGTCGTGTCAATCCTTCTTCTTTGTATTTGTGTTGGTTTCTACTGTTAGTTTGTTCCTTTTATTCGTTTAAGCTCTTTTGATCCTGTAATTTAAAAGTAAACAAAGAAATATGTTTTTTCCAACATTAGTACCGAAAAAGGGTCGAATTTAAGCCTTGTTTGATGTAATTTATATGTTGCATTTTACGCACATCAACGGATGACTAAAGTATATAATTTGGTCCTTCGTGCGCATGAGCTCATAATTTATGTTTTGGAGAGCTTTGTAAAATTGGAACTTGTATTCATGAAGTGTTGCCAAAATTTATAAAGAAAGAGGTATTTTGAAACTACTCGTTACACATCATTGTTATTTGAATTTTGCGCTGTTAGGATCTGAGTTTCTTTTGATTGTGCTTATTTGATTAGGAAGAAGATGAAACAGAGATGTATTGCAGCGGAATTAGATGAAACAAACTTCCAACACACAATCAATGAGAGAATGAGTTTCAGCAAACATGTTTAACATGAAATCGAATGATTGTATTTATTACAAAATTCAATTACAATGCATGCATGCACTAATCTCCCCCTCAGCCTGAGCTCACTTGATTGTCCGTACAAAATGACTTTGTGTGAAAGAGCTAATAGAACAGTATATAATACTGTTCTATTTATAGTACAGAACAACCACTAAGCATCTTCGACTGATGTCACCATGAAAGTGACATCTAACCTCCTAACAACCTCTAACAATTGTCCTATACAACCACTGATCATAAAACACTGATTACAATAAACAAATACAATACAAGACTAAAACTACTGATTCTTCATTCAACTGTTATAGCTCCAGTAGTGCTTTGGTCTTCAGCAGTACTTGAGACATATCAGTAGATTGAGCTTCAGTACTTTAACTTCATTAGTTCTTTAGAGTAGCAGCAGTTGTGAAGAGCAGTGCTTTGAGTCATTAGATGTTAGGGCCACTTTCAAGGGGAAAGATTAAGTACAAACAACTGCTTATTCTAGATCCACTGGTCTGAGTAAGTTTTGTCTTTATCAACTGTTCCTTTGTAGGGTTCAATCCCAACAATCTCCCCCTGGAACAGATGATGCCAAAACCCTTCATTATTCTAGATCTTTATTGTCTCATCAGCATTTCCCTGATTTGCCATTTGAATTGTAATTCAAAGTTCATGGAATCCTCATCATCCTCATCCCTGCACAGTGGAAGCTCAAGGAGATCTTGTAAGTCTTCTACACTCAGGCCAAGTGTATTTTCCCTTGATATATGCTTCACTTCACCACTGGATTTGAGCAGAGTCAATACGTGGGTCTTTTGATTAGACTTCCACTTTAGTATTTTTGAATCCAGTGGGTTTCTTGGGAGAGTCTTTTTTTTATGAGTTTGGAGATGGAGGCCTGGTGATGACACCTTTTTCAGCATTTTCAGCAATCATATCCTAAAGGACCATCTTCATAATATAATCAACCTGTGCTTGCTCTTCTTTTGCATCTATCTGCTTTTGCTTCTTTCTTTGATAGTAGACAACAGCAGGTGGAACAGTGGGTTGAACATGTCTTTTGATTTGCATGGTTTGTTCGGCTGGAACCACTGCTGCTGAATAATCTGGCTTTTGAGGAGCAGTGGGGTCTTTCTTTCTTCTTTCTTCCAACATTTTATAGGTTTCTAACACTTTCACCTCTTTCCATCTTGTCACCTGATTTCTTGAGCCATAGTTTGCAACTATAAGCTCTTCCTTCATTCTTTTCAACATCAAAACCTTTTCATGTACATTCTTTTTATATTTTGACCAAACTGGAGGAGTTTGTTTTATTTTGTTGTCAAGCATCTCTTGAATTCTTGCTATTTCTTCTTTGAGCTCACTAATGGTCCATTCCTTGTATTGATACTTTTCAGCCTTGTATTTCTTATATGCCATGATATGCTCAATGTAGTCTTGTTTCAGGCTTTCATCATCCTTTTCTGACAACTTTTGACAAAGGTCTTTTGAAAACTGCTCTAAAGTTCTGACTTGTGTAAGCAGATATTGCAAATTCCTTTGAATTTCTTTATCAGTCTTTCCCTTTGTGTCTCTATTTGATATATCTTCTGCTTGTTTGGCCTTCAATTTTAGATATTCTTCTATGTTTCTTGGCAAAGGATAACCTTGAAGCGATGGGAGATTCCTTTTTTCAGGATCATCTTCAGAGTAGAAGGATTTGATCTCCTCTCTGACTGCTGGAAGATCCAAAGGGTATTTAACTCCCAAAGGGACCAGGGTAGTGTTTGGATCAGGGTTTTGAATTGAAGAAACTGGAACATGTTTTTGGACAGTGGATAGAAAAAGGGGTTGTGATGAAATTGGAAATGGAGAAGGTACGTTATCATCTTCAAGTACAACATTTGTTATCCTTCTCCTTTCGGGTTTTGGAGTGGTTGGTGGTGTATTTGTGGGTTGAGTGGTAGTGTTTGAAGTGATGGGTGACTGACTAACAGCTGTTGAAACAACTGGTGTCTCAACCACTGTTGTCACTATAGCTGTTGAAACAACTGGTGTCTTAACAGTTGATACAGTTGTTGATGTATCAACTGTTGTCTTCTGCTTTATGGCAGGTGGTGGTTTTTGTGATGGTGGTTTTTTTGTGGTGATTGAGTAGTGATGGTTGGTGAAATGATGAGGGCAGTGGTTGACACAACATTTGTTAAATCAACTGAAGTATCAACAAGTGTTGATACAACAGGTGTCTTAACATCTGTTGGTTTGGAGGTTTGATGTGAGGAACTTTTGGGGATTTTAGGAGGATGTTTAGTGGTTTTGGGAGGTGTGGTTTTGGGTTGGCTAACCTTTCTGGTAGTCTTTCTTCTGTTTGAAGTACCATGTGCCTCTTTAGCCATAAAAACTTTATTTTCCTCTTCAAATCTTTTGTCTCCCTTTGTTTCCATTTTCTCTTTTAACTTTGCTTTTTCTTTAGCAAAAGCATTTAGAGTCACATCAATCTTCTTAGATCCATCTGGCTTGGGAATCTCCACAACTGCTTTAGCCATTGGATCTGGTGGTAGGTACAGACCGTCTTTTCCCTTCTTTCCTTTCTCCCCCTTTTTGGCATCATTAGGGTTTTCAACATAAATGATGGTAGGAGGAGAAGTGCCAGTGGTTTGAAGCAAATGGGCCTTCATTGCCTTTATATCAGCTTGTGTATCTTTGTACCTAGCTTCCGTCATGTTTCTGAACATTTAGAGTTGAATTTCATGCTGTTGATCAGCATATTGCCTTTGTTGATGAACCAGAGGTTGAAACATTTGCCAAAGCTCAGTGGGGGATGGAGTAGATGTTGAAGCAGAGGATGGAACTTTTTAAGATTGTAACAATTGCTGCAGTATATTTTTGATATCTACAACAGATGTTTCAATTCTGTCAACTCTCTCCGTCAATTCTTGGTATTTTAAACCATCACCCAAGTGAAAGGGATCATCTGATTTCCCACTTGCAGTGGTTGTATCAGTAGTTGGTCTAGAAGAAGTTTCTACTGGTTCAACCACTGATGCTCCTTTGTCTTGGTACTAGGGACTTCTTTCCTCAGCAGTGGTTACCATTGTAAACACACCAGTGGGTATTGGATACACACTAGTGTTCACTTTGGTTCCCAATGTAGAAATTGCCTTCAAGGGAGTCTGACTAATGAAACTACTGTCCAGGTATAAATCAGTGGATTCAATAGCTGTAGTAGCTGCTCCACTTGAACTAGTGACAGGAATTACTTGTAATTCCTGCAGTGTAACCTCCTCAGTTGTTGATTGGTTAGCACTGATAGAGGAATCAGACTCAGTCATATGTTGGGGTATTTTCTCAGTGATAGGTTGTTGATAAGAACTGGTTTTTGTCTAATCCATATCCAAAGCATTCAACAGGGGTAAGAAAGATGGTGGAATTTGTGAAGTGAGGATAGGGGTTGAAAGAGAATTTGCCCCGGGAGTAGGGCTGTGGAAGATGGATTCAAATGGATCCAGAGCTTCATAATATGGTGTCCCTGTGTATACAACCTGATCCTTTTGTGAGGATGCAGGAGGAGTTTGAGGCTCAGGTTGAGATCTTTCATGCATCTGCTGTGAGGAAGTAGCAGCAGTGGTTATTGGTGACTTTGGTGTTGTCACAGGGATTACTTCTGGGATCTCATCTTCCAGAAGATCCTTTTTGGACGGTTTGGGGGGCTTTTTGGATTTTTTTCTTTTTGGTGATTTTTGGTGTGGGTTTCATAGCAGTGGTTATGCTGCTGTGATCACCAGGAGCAGTGGGCTCAATAGCCGAAACCTAAGGAGCAGAGGTTGTCTCAGCTAAATTCTGCTCAAGCTCCTCTGTTTGTGTTTGAGAAGGTTTTGACAGCCTTGTAAAAGTTTCAGATGAAAGGTTGTTTATTTGAAAAGGATTACCTTGGATAAGCACATGTGCACTATCCTTGGGAATTTTCTTTTGTAAATAAAAACTCAAAAACCTTGGAAATAGTAAAAATGGTTTCATATTAATTCTGCCATCTGCCATGATAGCATATCCCAGGTATTGGATTTTCAATGGTATTTCATTGAAGGCAGTTGTTTTATTTGACACACACATGAGGAGGGTATGGAATAAAAATCTCATGGGAGGTGGAAAACTCCCCTTTTGTAAAGTATCTTTTTTCATTTGTTCCTCATACCCCCTATCAATCAAATCAGTTTGATATTCTTCCTTTGGGAAGGAAGTTTTACCTGTATGATCATTTATTTCAAAAACCCCAGAGATGGTTTGAGGTGTGACAGCAACCTGAATTCCCCCAACTGTTGAAGTAATAGCCCAGGGCTGTTTGTCCTAGCTTTCAATTTGTGCTTGTTTCCAGAAATCTCGGAGGGTGTCCAGGTAGATAGGGACATTGCAAGTTAGCAAAGTTTTGTACTTTGAATTGGAAAGGGCATCAATGACGGAGTGAAAGGTTGTGTTTTGACTTGTTTTCTCAAGCGTACACATGTAGCTATGAGGGGTTTTTAGTGCGAGGGCCATCGTGATTTGAGAGTAGTTGTGAGAGGAGGAAGAAGATGAATGATTTGAAGGTTTTTGATGGAAACTGCTTTTGAAAGGAATTTTGAATTTGATTCGACAGTGAAAACCCTGTTTGGGGTTTTGATCAGGGTTTTATAAAGTGAAAAAGTGAATGCTGATGTGGCAACGGTTACAAAAGATCTGACGGCTAAGTACTGTCCACGTGACAACCTCTGATGTATAATGGATGACAGTTGTTTGGGAAACCACTTATGGAACAATATCAGTGGTTTACAGTGGTGAAAAGAAAACAATTGTAAGTCCCAAAACCGAGATCACAATGATATCGCACAACTCGTAAGGTGGCGGAATCACACAAACAAGTTGCAAAGAAATAAGAAGATGAAAGAAGGATGATTATCTATTCAAAAGATTCAAATCTTGCATACAAAGCTTGTTAAATACAAGATATATCCAAACAACCACCACCATGCACCTGTGACACAAGTTACTATTTATAGAAGGGAATTACGGAGGATGCTCCCTAAACCCTAGGCCCATAACTACCCAAAAAGCCCAATTACAACAATTAACCCAACACTCCTACTAATCCACTAAAACTACTTATCCATAAACCTTTAAGGGCCTAACAATCTCCCCCTAGGTTTATTGGATCAGTAGCTGCATCAAACACTTGGATCATGTGGACCTGGTGGAGGATCAGCAAAGAGATAATTTCTCAAGATGTTGGCAGCAGCACTTGTCCAAGATTTGGCACATTCCTCATACTTTTCCCTGGTCCGGATTTGATGATTTGTAAGAATCAGGATGACTTCTTCATGAAAACTAATTAGGTCGTAAGAATTAGGGATCCTGATGGACTGTTCTTCAGTAACTATGATAGCTTCGACCATTTTAGGATCATAGGCCCAGAACTCGAACTTCTTCAGTATTCCTTTCTCAAATTTTCTTATAAGTGGAATGATCTTCTCTTTATCAGTGGGAGGCCAGATGATATATTTGACAGTCCTTTTGGTGAAAGAATCACGAACACCAGGATTCCTTCTCACTATTGGCTCAGCAGTCTTCATAGTGGCAAAGTTTGTTCTCACTTCTCTTTCAAGACGTGAATGGAATGCCCAACCTCTACATTTCTTGCTTAGATATGGATCATAGTAAGGAGCACATAATAGAGATTTCAAGTCAATCTGGGTCCAAGATTCAAATTGACTTTCCTTGCCATAATATTCCCTATGCCCACTCTTTCGAGTAACCAGCCACATCCGTTTGTCTGGTTCATATCTTTAACATACCACTTCTGATTTGTTCCAAACTTCATCATAATGAGAGGATCCTAATTCCATCACAAGTCTGTCTGGCCTTGTCGAGGGATCCTTTAACTGAAGGTTTTCATCAAGAGGATTCATATCTTGATTCTTCATCACCAACAACTGCTTTTTGCTTTGCTTTTCTTTTTCTTTCTCCTCTCTCCTCTTCTTGGATTTGCTGCTTTGCTTCTTTGGTTTAGCAGCCAAATAAGCTTCTAAGGTTGTTGCACGCTCAGCTTCAGCTGCTGTATGTGCTGCTGCTCTTTGCTCTTGAGTTTGCTCTGGTCTTCCAACATAAAACTATTCATCTTCTTTATCCACAAACTCATTTCCAAATTTCTTTTCAACCTTAGCCTTTAGATCGTAGACAGTTGACATCAACATCCCTACATCACCTTGCAGTTGATCTATGTTGAGATCTCTGTTGGTGAGTTGTGATTGTAGTTACGAGATCTGGTCTTCTTTCATATTAGTATCTTGTTGGAGAGAAATAATCTAAGCATTCTTCAGCTCCGCATCCTGTTCCAATATAACCACACGTCTTTTCAATCTTTTAACATATTCATCTTCATCACTGTCACTTTAACTTTCAAAGATCTGACATTTTTCAGTTTCATAACGGAAAGCTGCTTCATCATGCTCAGCATTGCCTCCCCCACTTGAGCTTCCTGCTTCAAATCGAACACCACCACTAGAACCGCCTGGCTGTGAGGAGGTGGTTTCAAAATCAAAATTGAAATCATACAAATCTGGGTCCTCTAAGTTTGTTCTGTTCGATGCATCTGTTGTTGGTGGATCAGGTTGTGGATCAATGATAGGAGTGAACTCAGGGGCAGTCGAAGGCCCAGAAAGAGTGTCATCAGGTGCGGTGTCGGTTCTTTGTTTCTTTGGAGCTGATTGTTCAGTTACATCAGCGGTTGTTTCTACTTCTATCTCTGTCTGTGAGGCAACAATTGTTTCTTGGACTTCAGCAGTGGAGACGGATGGAGGGTTTCCATCACCACCCTGTAAGCTTCGAAGTAAAGCTGCTAGATTATCAGAGGTCATCAGCACAAGCTGACAAACGGTATCTTCTTCCTTATCAGACATCATTATCTCTATTTCGCTTTCAGAATCTGTTTCTTCACTGGAGTCTGTCTCTGATCCTGAATCAACAAATTGAACTTCATCTTCTTCATCAGTCGCCTGTTGTACTTGCTGCATGAACTGTACATCATGCTCTTCTGCTATTTGTGCATTGATTGGAGGTGGAACTGGAGCAACAGGGACGACTGGAGGAGCTGGTGCAACAGGTGCTCCTTGTACAACATCGGCAAACCTCCCATGTTTTTCAAGTGCAAACCTTCCCTCAAAATTATGATGCTTGGCTATTTTATTTCTACATGCGTTCTCAAAACATCTTGGCCCCATTGGCTTTAAGTTGATGAAATTCGGGCCCTTGACCAACGAAGAGTATCGATCGTCAAGAATCATCTGGATAAACCTCGAGTATAGCATGAAAATCTTCTTTTTCGGATCATCTAACATTTTCTTCATATTATCAAAGATGAAAGCTGAAAAGTTGTAATCCCATCCATTTACTAACGCCACAAATGCTGATGTTTGTGTCTTATTTAGCTGATCAAATCCACCTTTGTTCTCAGCTATGCATTGAAGAAAGAAGTGCACTAAAAGCCTCCAGTATGGCGGAAATAGTTTCTTCAAAACTGTAGGATATCCACCTTTATATCTCATTCTTCTGAGTGCAGCTTGAACTCTGGACTGATCGTATAAAGTAGGATGGTGTGGTTGATCTCCCAATCTTAACACTTCTCGAATAACTGCCTCAGTCACAATAATCTTCGTCTTTTGCACCGTTGCTTCAATCAATCCTACACCTTGCCTATTTATCTTTGCAGTGTTCCAGAAAGTATTGATGCAGCTGTTGCACATTACTGGTTCTGCTCTTAAAGCATGCGTGAGAGTACAATTGTTCAAACCCCTGATTAGGGATCCAAACAGCTCTATTTGATCTACTGGAGGGTCCGACAAGAAGCCTGCTTGATTATGAAAATCGTTTACTTCCAATTGCCGTTGATTCTTCTCGTGCATCATTGCACCGGCCATTTTCTACAACTAAATTATCGACGTTAGATTCTTTTTAAATCAAATGTTAACTAGTATTGAAGTTAACGACGAGTTACAATCAACACATCGAAAATTCGAACACAAGTAACATATTATTAAAGCAGTCCAGAAAAACAGTTCAAAAGTCCATGTCGCAAAGGTTCAGGTCAAAGGTCAGGTCAACATAGGTCAAGGTTCGGAATGATAGGGCTCATCTCGGATGAACCTTTTCATCCGGAATGACATAGTCACTTCATCCGAGATCATCCGAGATGAAAATCTCCTAGTCCGAGATCATCCGTGGTGATGATCTCTGGTCCGAGATCAATCCGAAATCATCCGTAATGCGGTAAAGTTATTCGGAATTACATACCTTTAATCCGAGTTCAATCTGAAATAGTCCGAGATGAGGAAAATAGAGAGAGAATTTCAAAGGAGAGGTCCGAGATTATCCGGGATTATGTCTCGAACTCTTGTCAGCTTATGTATTTAATGATCTCGGACGTTATTGGGCCCGGCCCATTTCGGATGTTTGGTCCGAGATAGTGGGCCTGTTCAGATTTAGACTTGGTCAAACCTGATGGACCCCATTCGAGATAGTGGGCCATCCAGCTCAATTTTACATTATTTTTCAGCAAAAACTTTTCAAGATTAGCAAAATACCCTCTTTTAAAGTCAACAAATCTACCCACTGAGCAACAATAAAATAATAATAAAATATTAACGCAATAAAATAATAAAATAATAATATGTATGAAATACCAACACAAGGGTGGTTTTAGGGAAGACTGCCACGGGATCAAATCGTTCTCGAACTGATTAAGGAACACTTTTCAGTCCTTCGTTTACTTAGACCGATCCACGCGATTGTCAATATGTTTGTCCCCTTAAATCCACCGCTTAAACTTCAACTTTTAGCTTTGTGATATGCTTTAGGTAAAAATTATACCAAAACATCTGTGTGTCCCATTTCAAGGTATACCCACGCGATCAAGGTAAGCACAACGGTTCATCGTAGCAGTTGAGTATACTGAGATCATCCTTAAGTTTTTCAATGCCAGACTTCCTGGTGAACAGGTCAATACTTCCGTACAGCAGAAAGACCAAGGAAGTTCTGACGAGGGCGAGACAGATACCTTTAATGGTACGAATTTGGCTTTAATAGCACACGGAATTCTCCTTTTGTGAGATTTCTTCCATTTTCAGGTTTTGGCCCTTTTTGTGGCTCTTTTTGCAAGATGTCCTGACTGTGCCCAGGTCTGCATATAGTCTGGATGCAACAGAGGGACAACCCTGATATCCCGGATGATTTATCAGCATAAAGACCCGAAACCTCAGATGTTGGCTATCTATCAACGAAGGATTTAAGACCATGAAATCATACACCGTTGATCTGTTACCCACCAGATGTCCAGTCCATTATCTTTATATCACTTTGCCTCTTTTTGCTTTTCGAGTGGTAGACCAGTCAACACATCGCAGTGAAGCCTAACCAGTTTAACATTGAAACCTTACGTGTGTTAATCAAGTTTTTTAGCACGAAAATTTATTTCATTTCCCAGCAACTTTTTTCCCCCTAAATTTTTGCAAAAGTAGAATACTTTATGCCCAAATTTACCAGATGAGACACATAAAAACCCCTTAATTTATTAAAAATATTTAAGAGATTTGATTTGATTGATTTTTTGATTTTTTTTTTTTGATTTTTTTAAGCTCAGTCGGTGAAGCGTATCATTTTCAAGAGGTCTACAAGCACATTGAACCTAGAGATGCTGACAGGTTTTGTAAAAAGATTCGTTGTGTTAGCATCAGTATGAATCTGTTCAAGTTTAATAAGACCTATGCCAAAGCAATCTCTTATGAAATGAATTTTGATGCCAATGTGCTTGGTTTTGGAGTGAAAAACAGGGTTTTTAGGGATCTGGATAGCGGCATCGTTATCACAATAAATGGCTGTATCAAGATAAGTCAAACCGTAATCCTCCAGCTGATGTTGCATCCAAAGAACCTGGGAGCAGCAGGCAGACGCTGCAACATACTCTGCTTCCACTATGGAGAGAGACACTGTCTGCTACTTCTTACACTGCCAAGAGATGAGTCTATCTCCCAAGAACTGGCATCCAGCTGATTTAGATTTCCTATCCATGTCTGTTCGTCCAAAGTTGCTATCTGAAAAGACAAACAGATCAAAGTTCGAATCTCTGGGATACCAGACTCCGAGTTTAGGAGCTCCCTTCAAATATCTGAAAATTCTTTTAACAGCAGTTAGATGAGAGAGTTTAGGGTTAGCCTGATAACGAGCACACTGACAAACGGCATACAGAATGTCTGGCCGACTTACAGTTAGATACATCAGTGAGCTGATCATCGAGCGATACAATGTCTGATTAACAAGACTTCCCTCTAGATCCTCAGTCAACAACGGCCGCTCTGCAATTGGGGAGTCGATTGGCTTTGAATTTGTCATGCTGAACTTTGCAAGAACGTCGTTTACATATTTACTTTGGTGAATCAGGATTCCTTTATTATTCTGACGTACTTGTAGGCCCAAAAACATTTTCATCTCTCCTAAGGAACTCATCTCGAACTTCCTCTTCATGACCTCTTCAAATTCCTTGCAAAGTGCATCATTAGTCGATCCAAAGATGATGTCGTCAACGTATATTTGAACAAGGATGATGTCCTTGTCGACACATTTGATGAACAACGTCTGATCGATCGTCCCTCGAGTGTACCCATGAGCAAGCAAATGTTCTGTTAGGGTAGCATACCATGCACGAGGTGCTTGGTGCAAACCGTACAGAGCCTTGTCCAGCTTGTAGGCATAGACTTCTTTCTCTTGATCAACGAAACCCGTCGGTTGAGCAACATAGATCTCTTCCTTGACCTTCCCATAAAGAAATGTCGTCTTTACATCCATTTGATAGACTGTAAAGCCCATAAAGGACGCATATGCCAGGAAAATACGGATGGCTTCCAGACGTGCAAGAGGGGCATATTGTGACACCTGGCTTTTCAGGCCGTACCATACAATTGTAACACGTGTTGTGAATAGATAAAAGGCTGTATTGACTGATTATGATTTTTATATATGATATTTAATGAGTTGGTAAATTTAAACCTTGGTAAAAATTATGTTGGCAACGATAAGATAAACACTTATCGCGTAATGGTTAAAATGTGAAACGAACGTCGGTGACCACCCGATCAGTGTTAAAATCCTAAAAATAGTATGTTAGGATTAGAATAGTAATTTTAATCATATTCGTCAGGGAAAATAAATTAAAACGCAAAGAAACTCTATTTTTTCGAGTTTGAGCGCGTACCGCGCGATACTGCGCGCATTAGATAAAATACGATCAACACAGCCAGTCATGGCAACTGGTAATTATTTCAGTAATAATTTTGTGTGATTATTTTTATAGAATGATAAAAATAATTTAAAACGCAATAAAACGGGGTTAAACCGCTAGATAAAATACCTGGTATCCAGTAAAATACCAGTTTTTGATATATATACATAATATATATATATATATATATGTGTGTGTGTGTGTGAGGTGTATATACAAGAGATAGATGGCAGCCATATATCCCTCTCTCTCTCTCCTCTCTCTTTCACCTATTGGATGAAAAAGTGGTGGGCAATGATGATGTTTCCTTGAGAATCTACACATATCTTGCAAAATCTCACAAAGTTCAAGTGAATATTTTCAAAATTTACTCTCTTTCTCTCTCAAACATAAGCTGATCGAACACCCCTATATTCAGCCATTTTTCAAATTTCCAACCATGTTTTAAAGGATTCAAACTCATTACAAGGTGTTTACAAGTCCATATGGTGGTTTAGAAATGCTTTCAAGGTGTTTCAAGCAACAATCAAGCCCCAAATCATCAAATTTTACTAAAAATCATTCAAGAACTTGAAGGTATAAAATTTATTTTAAAAATGTTGTTTTTGATTCTTGATGATCTTGATGATGATGGAAGTTTCTTTTGTTCTTGAATTTAATCACAAACTTGAAATCTAAAACAAATGGGTTTTATATAAAATTTAAAATGGAACTTGTGTGTGTATTATTATGGCCGAAAATGGGAAGATATATGGATTAGAGATTGAGTTTTGATTTTGATTATATGATTTATGTGTGTGTGTATGCATGCATGAACATTTTTTATATTGATAATTGTTGATGTGTAAGAATATATGCATATGTCTTGCATTTATGAATAAATGATTTGATGATGATGATGTGAAGTATGAAATGTTTGAATATTTGAAACATGAGTTAAATGAAGGTCTAGATGCATTCAAGTTCATGCAAGATGATTAAAACATGTTATGTATGCATTAGATGCATTTACTAGAACGTGCATGTTGGAATATGATCATGAAATGATGATTTGAATTAGATTTGTTAAAAATAAATTTTGATCAGAATATAAACACTAAAATAAAGTTATTTTAAAGTGTTTAGTCACATATAACTTTGTCATAATGTTTACTAGCTTTGCATGTTGTACTTGGTGCATTAAAAGTTGTAAAATACGTGAAATCGCATGATTTATGTGACTTACACAAAAAGTGCACTAATCTGAATATAACCACTATTTTAATAATTAAATAATATGTATTGTGTTAAAATATCAAGTCATTCCGAGTTGGAATGATTATAGAAACGTTTAACGCAAAACTATGCGTTAAAACGATCAAAAATCGGCTTTTCGAGTGATTTTTATAAAAATGATTTAGATCAGTAAGTAAACTGATATTATTAGTTTAAAAATAAGTATTTTAACTAATCTTAAGTTTACTTGGTGTTTGATTAGTCATACGTGATTTCCGACGCCCGAAAACGTTACCGAATCGCTAAAATACGCATTTTTCAATGAACACTAGTATGGGTAAATTTTGGGTGAACCTTATGTGTTAAGATGTATTATGTGATTTAAACATGTGAATGTGAAAATATGTTAAGTTTTAACATGATATTGGAAATTTAGATTATGCATGTATACTTGGGCGTTTTGTGCGGTAGAAACGGTAAAAATCGCGTTAAATGTGTAACTTGTTTGTCGAGCGTGAAATTTGATACATATAAGATATTTTATGTATACTTTCCTTAAAAATAACAACAAAAAAATAAGTTAACGAGATTACGCGTGTTACGGTGTTAATTTATGTGTACGTTTATGTATATATATTACGACGCTCAAATCATAGATATATTATGTATAAACGAGAGTGTTAACGGATTTACATGATAAAGGTCACCAATAAAATCATTCAAGTTGCAAAAATATTGAAAATATATATATATATATATGGACTCATATATATATATATTAACGTGCCAACATAATCAAAAACGACGATTTTTTGAGAAAATCTCAAAGTTATGTGAAAGTTCTAAGAAACAGAGAAACATAGGATTTTGTGATGAATATATGTATATTGATTTAAAACTCATTCCTACATATAATAGGACGTGTAGAAATCAAACTATGGGATTGCGCTATTTAAAATACGCACCCAAAGGTGAGTGTCACTAAACCCCTCTTTTACTGCTTTGTATATATTTTGGGGGTAGAACACGCCAATAAAATGGTTTAATAATGTTTTTGGATTAAAACATACCTTTTAATATGAAATATATATTTTCATTGAAAATATATGGAGTTTGATAAATCATACGTTTCGAGATAAAACGTTTTTGATGAATGAATGTTTGGAGGAGAAATTGGGATGGTACGGTGTTTCCGAGGAGAAACAGACCGTAAAGTTGGAACGAATGCTGCCTGGTCTCAAGAGAGTAAGTAACAGCATCGGCTTACGTTTCGGTGGGGATTTCAGGGGATTCGTACAACTTCGTATATTAAATTGTCATATTAGTAGGATATATATATTGTACATGAGGCAGACATCATATTGGTCTCAAAATGAACCCTGCACCCATGATGTCGTTTAATCGATTAAGTAAATGTACGCGAGGAATTGTCGGTAGATCTATCGGGTTGACAACCCCGTCGTGACTGGTCGCCCCGTGTCAAGTCAAACGGCGAATTTAGATTCTGGTTATTGTCTAGCTTTGATTATCCGTGCATGGTAAATATATAGTTCGTATTGTCTAGCTAACATACGAGTCTGAAAATTGATGCTATGAATTTAATATACAAAACTTGGGTAAGAACTTTAATGTCGGGTTTTTGAACTACGACAGATGACCCATGGATTTTAATAAGGAAGTACATGGACTTTCTAAAAATTATATGGATGTTTTAAAATAAACACATAATTAGAAAGTTTTTCTTTGGATCAAACTGTTAGATTTGAATATGTGAACTCACCTTCCTTTGTGTTGACACCTGATTTTAACATGTTCTACAGGTACTTGAGTTCGGCTTCGGGAATTATGGCGTATCTTGTGTTTGTTGATGCATGTTTTGTCACTTAAAAATGTTGGACTAACTTTTAATCTTTCTGGGACAAATGTAATAAGATCCGCGAGGATCAAAGACAATTTGACTATGTCTTGATCGTGTCATGTTTTGGGATGTTGTGTTTAAAAACTTGTGTTTTAATTAAGTTAATATGTCCAACAATTAAATGCATCAAACATCTAGATAGAAATGGGCACCAACTTCCGTCTCCACTATGTTTTATATTCCGCTACGACGTTTTTGGTGTGTGACACATATACTTCATCATAATCTAAACCTTCTACCTGACTGAAACCTTGAACTACTAATCTAGCCTTATTTCTTACATTCCCTCTAGAATCATTTTGCTTGTTATTAAATACCCATCGTGTGCCAAGAGCTCGTTTTCCTTGGGGCAACTTCTCAAGCTTCCAAACACCAAGCCGTTCGAATTGATTGAGCTCTTCATGCATCGCATCAACCCATCCAGGTTCCTGCCAAGCAACATTAATGTTTTTAGGCTCAATATGTGATATGAAGCAAGAATACAAGCACGAGTTTATGTCTGCAGATTTGCTACGGGTCTGAACACCGGCATATACTGGGCCAATGACATTCGTGATTGGGTGACTTTTCTGAACACTCTGTGGAATTGCTGTTGGAGGGACTTGCAGGTTAGGTTGCAAGTTTGAAAAGCTTCTGGATGTTATTCCAGATGGCTCCCCCTCACTTGGTGCAGCAGTGTTGATCACGCGCGGATGTACAGTGCAATCTGATGGAATTGTTTCTTGAAATGACGAAGCTCCTTGAACGTCTGATGGCCCTGCGGAGGCTTCAGAGTTGCTAACTTCACCATCAGGGGTTGCTGCTGAAGGTTTAGGAATTGGCTCCCGAGCAGTGGAGGAGTGGCGTTGTACTGTTGTCTCCTTGTCAAATCCTGATGGATTCACAGTGAGTTTCTTGATTAAATTTTGCAAGGGCACATCCTCGTATTCATCTTCAAAGGGGATAGGCATTGCAACTGAAACTCCTGCATCAACAATTTCATCAGACAAAACAAGAAACGATTTAAGCCAGGAGAAATAATCATATAGCCAACCAGGCCCAATGCGAGCATCTTTTGGATTTTCTTCTAGCCAATCCACATGATATGCTTCCACAATCTACTTCTTGACCTTGTTGTACACACGATAAGAAGTATTTTTAGCGTATCTAATAAAATAGCGTGGATCTCCTCGAGCTTCAAATTTTCCTCTGGAATCCATGAGAAGAAGTACGCACGGACAGCCGAAAGTGTTGCACCGAGGGTTTTTGACCTTCAACTATTTCATATGGAGTTTTCATGTGACGTTTGTTGATCAATGCATGATTCTGAGTGTAGTAAGCTGTGTTCACTACTTCTGCCCAGAATATGAGAGGAAGACCCGAATCTATCAGCATTGTGCGAGCAGCTTCGATAAGAGTACGATTGCGTCTTTCTGCAACCCCGTTCTGTTGAGGAGATCTTGTTGTACTGTATTGATGGTCAATTCCTTTGAGGGCACAAATTCGTTCAGCTCGGCATTCTTGAATTTTGTCCCATTGTCACAGCGGATAATCTTTACACGTTCATTTGACAGATTCTGCATGAGTATTACAAATTTCTTAATTAAACCAGTTGTCTCGCTTTTCTGTTCCAAGAAGAACACCCAAGTGAAATGAGAAAAATCATCTGTGATGACCAAACAGTAAGTCTTTCCCCCGATGCTGAGTACATTGACCGGACCAAACAAATCCATATGCAGTTGTTCCAAGACCTTTGAAGTGGTGTGAACAGGTTTGGACTTATGAGGCCGACGATGCTGCTTTCCTCGAGCACATGCTTCACATTTCTCTATTTGCATGAAATCCTTGATTGGCAAGTTCCTGACGAGACCTCCTTTCGCTAATCGATTCATTTTTTTTGTGTTCAGGTGACCCAAACGACGGTGCCACAACACAGCATCATGTTCAGCAATTTCTGAAAACAAATAAGTAACTTGATCAGTAGGTGCTTTGTTCATATCAATTACGTAAGAATTTCCTCTACGTTCAGCTTCAATCAGAAACCAGTCTTCAGGTATGAGAATTCCTGGTTTCAAAATGACACAGCCACTCTTGGTGAAGAGAACTTCCATTCCTTTGTCACACATCTGTGATACACTCAACAGACTGTGCTTAAGCTCAGGGACATAGTTAACATCTGAAAAGGTAAGGACGCCATTCTTGACTGTGCCTTTCATGGTGATTCTTCCTGTTTCTCCTCCTGCGAAGTTGACACATCCTCCATCGAATATCTTGATGCCATTCAACTGGGATATATCTCCCGTCATGTGTCTAGAACAACCACTATAAATAAACCAAAGTCTAAAGATAGCCCTCCATAGTTGTTCCTGCACATTTAACGGAATCAGTTAGAGACTGGAACCCAGGCCATAGAGGACCTGTGTTTACCATCGCTATCTATGTAGGTAACTTCGTGAAAGATCATATGATTTTTATCGTTGTTAATGGTTTTAGGTGACGTGGTAGAAGTTGATGGTTACAAACACGGAGACTGGGATCTAACAGGATTTTTAGGTTTCCAATCTTTGGTGTCCGAGACACTTCCGTTTGATGGAAAAACTTCTGTCTTTCCTTGAAACCTGTTTATTTTCAAAAAAAAAATGGTTTTCCTGTTTAGCAAGATTCCAGTCTCTGTCAGAAGGCCTTGCTTTAGGAGGTCGATTTCTGATAAAGTGAGAGTGCGTGGCCTTCTGATGATACATGTTCCTAGAATAGTAGGGACGATGAACACAATTTCTTGCAATGTGTCCCGTAATTCCACAATTAAAACATGTCTGTCTTTTTGAGAAAAAGACATCTAGTTCAGCTTGCGTTATTCTCGAGAACTGATCACGTCTTTTCCATTCATTTGACGTTGAGTGCTTTCGAGGATGTTTGATCTTGGATAAACCCGGCTCACAGCTATCAGCACAAGAGTAAGTATCCTCGACCTTACCCTTGAGCTTGGGTTCTGTTTGCTTGAGATTTGGGTTTTCCCTTTTTGTATTCTCTCTTTGGCCTTCTGTTTCTACGTGACCGCTTTCTTTTAGGGGGAACAGATTCAGTTGACTCTGTTTTGTTAAGGTCACTCTTGGGATCGATAGATGAACTGTTTGTGGAAGTGACTTTCACATCTTCCTTTTCTTTAGAGACCATGTTCTCAGGAGAATCTGCAGAGAAGGTTTCCACAATAATTTCTTCTACAGTTTCATCATCTGATTCGACTGTGCAATTGATTTCCATGGATTCCTTCTCCATAGTATTCATGTTCCCATGGGTTTCTGTAGAATTGGACTCTATGGATGTCTCTTCTTCAGTCAGATCAATCTCTGAGCTCTCGACATTAGACGATTTTGGTAACTCATATGATGAGCAGTCTGTGTCTAAGACAGTTTGACTGTCTTCTTTCGCAATGCTGCTTGATTCTGATTGATTATCACAATCAGAAATGCTCGAGGATTTGAGCTCATTACCTGAGATTCCTAAAACCTCTATTTGATTGCCAAGATCGTCAGATGATCCCTGTTCAACAATAATTTCGTCATTATCACAATAAAAAACATCAATTTTATCATTACTGCAGGGAGTATCTGATGTGTCATTTGATGTTTCAGGCATATAGGTGCAGTTTTCTGAATCATCAGAATTGTTTCTGAGTTACTTGAAACAGATGTCTCAAGTTCCTCAGATGACACATCCGCCTCTCCTGCCACAACATCTTCAACATTTTCAACATTCTCAACATAGTCATTTTTATCACATGCATAATCTAAGATAATAGCACCAGATTCATCAGTCTTAGTAGGAACATCCCAAGTCTCAGCAAACCAAGAAAAAACACAATTCCAAGCATAAAGGTCATTTTTATCAGAAACAACATTATCAGCAGCACTTTGATGTGATTCATCATCCTTTTTAGACTTCTCTTCAGTTCTTATTGACTCTTCACACAAACTAGAATAGTTAGTAGTTTCAACAGAATCAGAATTTGGTGAACTTTCCTTCATCTCCTCTGCGGGTGTGTTAACTGGTTTCATTTTTGTTTCTGTTTCAGCTTCTGTATTTGTTATGTTTTATCTGCTGATTCATTTTAAACATTTTCATTTTTGACAAAATTCATTGGTTTCATGAAATCAGCTTGTGGATCATTTTTAAACTTAGATGGATCATATATAACATAATCACTAGGCTTGCCATACATCATTTTGTCATAATTTTCCATTTTCTGCTCATTGATAGGCAATCTGGAATAATTATGATTGTATGGTGGCGGAACCTGTGTATATCCCAATCCCTTTCCCTTGTTTTCTTTATAAGCAAGTTGCACATTACACAGATTACGAACTGTGTTACTGGAAGTATCAAACTTTTTGACGTTTAACTCGTTCTGTTTGTACTTTCCAGTGAGGAGCTCTAGCTCAGCCTTCACAGAGTCACATTCAAGAGTTTTGACTGTGAGTCTATGTTTGTAGTCACGAACCTAACATTGCTGTTGGTTTACATCTCTGTGAAGTTGAGCTATGTCCTTCTTAAGTGCCTCAATCTTTTCATAGAGAATTTTGTTATTCTCTTGAAGATTGAAGTACTTTCCCATCACAGTGTTGTAATCGGTGATTAAAGCTGAATTTTGAGATCTCAGCAAAGCAACTTTCCTCCTACAATGTTTAGTACATAAAAGGGAATTTACCGTCTCGGCGAGTGATTTTGGTTCCTCGGACATAGCCATCAAGCACTGATGAACCCTATCCATAGCAGCAGTTTCAGACAGCTTCACTTATTCCACTTGAGCAACAGCATCAGCCCAGTTGAATCCACTCTGTTCCTGAGCGATCAAAGCCCTTCCAGCTCCAGAATTTCGCTGTCCTGTTGAAGTCGAGGTCTTAGTTGGAGTGACGGGAACCATAGACCATTCCTTGTTCCTTGCTGGTGCTGCCTGAGTAGCCTCATAACCTACAAGAACCTTCTTGCAATCTCTAGCAAAGTGTCTCGGTTCATAACACCTGTAGCACCTCAGCCTGTCTCTCAGCACTCCAGGACGAGCATTCATAGGGCGACGCCCATATTTCTTAGCAAACTTGTCTGCCATAAATGCTAACATAGCCATATTCCAAGCTACATCCAGTTCATCTAAGTCTTCTTCCACAACTTGATTCACATCTGGTTTTATCTCTCCAGAAGGCATGAGATCTCCTGCTAAGAAAGCGTTGAAACTTGAGATCATAGAGGCTGCAAGAGCAAGTTTCTCTTCATTTTGTTTGGTTAAGAAAGCCATGTGATCCACGAAAAGTGATGATGGTATATTCTGAGGAACAGTCTGAGTGGTCGAGCCAAAAGCGACATTAGCATGTTGTGGCTTTGGCTAAGATGGTGGTTGCACATTTGTGGCATTGACAGAAGGTACTTGGAGGTAGGAATAGACATCCCATACACATAGTTTGACTTTGGTGCACCAATGGGACTGGAAACAATGTTTGGGTTGTGATTCATAACTCCATGAACAGGGCTGAAACCAGATTTGGATGAGCTTGAGACATTAATGCTGCATTGTAGGGACTAGTTGTCACACCCCAACCATGTAAAACAACAAACCGTGGCGGAAACGTCGTGGAGTGTTGTAACCGAATTATTGTTTCGAAACCATGGATACAAAAGAGTCTCGTTTTATTTATTCATTAACATTGTCTTAAAGTTAAACAAGCAAGTCAAACATAGTCTATCATCGTTATTAAATCACTAAGGCCTCGTCCAGTCCTAAGTGAGCATGCATCCTATTCGCAATCCACATTAAGCAACATCACCTGAAACATATGTAAAAACAAAGTCAACAAAGAAATGCTGGCGAGCACATAGTTTTTGTATGAGTGTCAGATTCATGGCTCGTTTATTCGTTTAAATAACTCATACAACCTCGTTAATCGATATAAGAAAACCTTGTTTTGTAAACCATTTGTATCGTAAAATGAATAACCAAGTCAAAACCAATTGGTTATAATTTAAAAACCTAAATGCCATGAATCTTAACTCAAAACATTTGTTTAAGTAACCAAATCGTAAATCGTTCTTGTAATAAAAGTCGTGTGGTTTATATAGTTTCGTAAACATCGTTGTGTGACATTGTTTAACTCGTTCTCATTATAGATCATCGTTCATTTGTTTAAATCGTTCATAATCATTCAATCCTTGAAAATCGTACAATCATTTAATATCGTTCTCGTACCAATCGTTCTCGTTTTAATTGTGAAAAACTACTTTTGGTCGTCTCGCTAATAACATTCAAACCTTCGTGACTCGTTCATCGTTCAACTCGTATTAACAAACCACCAAAGGGTAAGTTAACAATCATCAGGTTCAGTCGTTACCCACATAACCCACACATAACCATGGGTGCAGTCTGATAACGGGATTTGTCGGATCCTATGGTACCATAACCTAATACTGGTCGGTTCGGCCAAAATTAATGAATTTCATTCGTTATGTAACTACAACCAACAAGTTCGTTCACATTGTCAAAATCATTATTAGTTTAGTATAAACCATCTTAATCATTTTGAAACCATCATTAAAATATCGAAATCGTTTTGATACATATGAATCACCCCAAAACAATCGAAAATAGTAAAAAGAGGGGATCTATGTACTCACCTTTGGGTGCATTTTTATATGTTAACACAATCCCTCAAATTGTTTATTCGTCCTAAATTAAATAAGAATGATTTAATAAACAAAAACCCACAAAATACATAAGTTTCTCCGATACTTAGAATTTTCACATAACTTTGAGATTTCTCGAAAAGTTATTATTTTTGATTATTTTGGTGTATGTGTATAGATATACTCAAGCGTAATACACATAATCTTGTCAACACTAACACATCATCATACACATATTGTAAAACACATAGCACATTGTAACACCTAAGATTTACCCATGATCAACCCATTCTAGTATATGTCGAAAAACACTTATTTTAGCGATTCGGTAACGTTTTGGGCGCCGGAAGTCACGTATGACCAACCAAACACCAAGTAAACTTAATATAAGTTAAATTACTTATTTTTATAGCAAAAATATCAGTTTGGTTACTGATCTAAAACAGTTTTATAAAAATCCTCTGAAAAGCCGATTTTTAACCGTTTTACCGCATAGTTTTGCATCAAACGTTACCCGAACCATCCCAAATCAAAACGACTTGAAATTTTAATATAACCCATGTTATTTACTGAATAAAATAGTGATTATACTCATGATAGTGCAGGGCTTAAATAGAGCACATAAATCATGCAAATTTCACATATTTTACCACTTTTTAAGCTATATGTACAACATGCAAAGCTATCAAACTTATGTCAAAGTTCCATGCCATTATAATATACCAAAAATTGTTATTTATAGTGTTTGTAACCTGATCTAAAACATTTTTGTCATATAACCATTTTTTATCACTTCTTGAGCCTTAAATCAACATGTATTCTCATGTACAAGTGCCTAAAGCACACTATCATATCATCATCTTTTACATGAACTAAATGCATCCAAAATGCAACTTATTTATGTTTATTTGTTGATGTATTTGAACATTTATAATATCATGCATAGATCATTAAACACTTTCATTTTAACTATTATTCAAGAAAAAGCAACAACCTAAACATGTACTTATAAAAATAAAGCTCAAAACTCATACACACATGTATATATATGTACGGTCATACACACACACATAAAATCACCATTTTTATTATTTGTATCATGACCCATTTCATTTTAGATTTCAAGTTTGTGAAAATTCCAAGATTCAAGAGAAACTTCAAATCATCAAGAACAACCAAGAATCAAAAGTATGATTTAAACATAAATGTTATACCTTCAAGATTCAAGTAAGTTGTTGGATAAGGTTTTGATGATATGGAGCTTGAAATCCCTTGAAAGCACCTTGGAAACTCCTTTGGATCTTCACACTAACTTGAATTTAGCTTGAAATGGTGTTGAATTCTCAAGAACAAGATTGAAGGTTTGAAGATGGAGAGAGAGGTGGGGTGTACGGTTATGGAGGAGAGAGAAGAAGGGGTTGAGTGATCTTGTAGGATATGTTAAGATCTTAGAAAGATTTATAAGATATATAAAAAGATATGGTGGATTTAGGGGAAAGCATGCAACAACACTTGGCAATTCAAAGATCAAATAGAATTTTGGGAAATCTAGTAAATATTTGGTGGGGCCACACATATATTGTGACCGTGAATTGAGAGGGGGGGGGGGTAAAGTGTAACTTTGATTGGTAAATTAGATAAAAACAGGTATTTAACTGGATAGCGGGTATTTTATCTAGCGTTTAAATCCCGGTTTATGGCGTTCTAAATTATTTTTATTATTCTATAAAAATAAACTCGCCAAAATATTACAGAAATAAATTTCAGTTGCCAAGACTGGCTGCGTTGTCCGTGTTTTGAAGTAGAAGCACTGTGCTGCGCAGAAACACGCGGCACGCGCTTTAAACTTGAAAAAAATAACGTTTTTAGGCGTTTTAATTTATTTTTCAACACGAACCTGATTAAAAATAAAATTTTAATCATAACAGAATATTTTTGGGATCTAAATATTATCCGGGCGGTCACCAACGTTCGTTTCGCAGTTTTGTCGTAATTAGTTCTTTAGTTCAAATAAACATGATTTTGCCATACCGAATCCTTTGAAACTTATTCCTAAGTTATGTAAAGGATATTTAGGGTATGTTTGGCTTACGTCACAGTTTCGGAGTGTATGTCGCGTTAAACTGATTGCGTTTATGCACCAGTTTGCGTATAACCTTCCAGAAAGTGATTTAAAGCTTGAAATCGGAATCGAATCAAATTGTAAAATCATCAACCACAATAACACATATAATAACACCAAAGCACATTGTTTTATTGATAATCAACATTGTTTTACATTATGTGATGATTACAGAACACACTTGTCACACTAGTCACTCCAGCAGCCATCAGTGAGTTCTTGTGATTCATTTCTCTCTGCTGATTGTCGATCTCGCAAGACTTGATAGTAGCAATCAGTTCCGTAAGTGTCATTTCATTTAGATTCTTGGTACGTTTGATCATAGAAACCTCAGCATCCCATCCTTTGGGTAGAGAGTTAAGCAGTTGACGATTCATTCCACTGTTTGAGATATTAATTCCAGCACTCACCATCTGAGACACAAGTTTGACAAACCTCCTAATCTGATTCTCAGCAGTTTCCCTGTAGATGTGGTTAAAGGAACTGAACTGTTGGTTCATCATGTTGACTCTGCTAGCTTTCATGTCAGCATTTCCTTCAAACAAGTGAGTCAGTTGATCCCAAATTTCTTTTGCACTTTTGTAGTTTCGAACTCCGATTGAGATGTCTAGACCAAGAGCCATTGAAAGAGTTCCATAAGCAGCTTCATCTTCAGCAATGACATTTCTGTCTTCATCGGTGTAAATGCCTTCAGGTTTCGGAATTTGGGTTTGGGTTTGAGGGTCATCTTCAGTAGCATACATGATTGTGCGTGGTCCATTCTTAAAGCTTCTCCAAACGTGAGGTTCTCTAGCCTTGCAGTATTGCTCAAACCTAAACTTCCACTCGTAGTAGTCGTCTCCGTACAAGAACCTTGGAACTTTGGTAGACGTGCCGATAACTTGGTCAAGTTCTTGGTGAAAGCCAAAGACTGACTCTGAATGGCAGCAAGGGTAGCATTAGCGAGATCAGCTGCAGTTACAACGCCGTTCATAATACCGGTTGGGTCAACATGATGTTTTGCAAAATCTTAAAGGATGTCCGAAATGGAAAGTCCGAGATGATCAATTATCCGAAATGATCAGGTTCGAAATTAACAGTGGTCCGAGATGGTTTTTATCCGAAATGGATTCAGTCCGTAATGAGTCCTTATCCAAGATGATGGGTCCGAAATGAAAGATAAAGCAATCTTCAAACACATGTGATCCGAAATGACTAAATACAGTCCGAAATCTGATGATTCTATCCGAGATCTGATGAATTTGGTCCGAAATCTGATGATTGCAATCTGAGATCTGATGATGATGGTCCGAAATCTGATGATTCAGTCCGTGATCTGATGAACTTGGTCTGAAATCTGATGATTACAGTCCGAGATGGCTTGATGATGATCCAAGATGGCTTGATGATGGTCCGAAATGACTTGAAGATGATCCGAGATCAGGCAATCTTCAAATCCGAGATGACTAATGACGATCTGAAATGATCCGGGATGCTATGAAGACAATCCGAAATAAGAGGAAAACAGTCCGAGATCCACAGAAACAGTCCAGAAAACCGGAACAGTGATGAAGACGGAACAGTAACAATAATACAGCCACGCGATATCAGTTCCGAGCCTAGAAATCAGGTTCGATAGGCTCTGATACCAATTGTAAGTCCCGAAACCGAGATCACAATGATATCACATAACTCGTAAAGGGGTGGAATCACACAAAAAAGTTGCAAAGAGATAAGAAGATGAAAGAAGGATGATTATCTATTCAAAAGATTCAAATCTTGCATACAAAGCTTGTCAAATACAAGATCTATCCAAACATCCACCACCATGCACCTATGACATAAGTTATTATTTATAGAAGGGAATTAGGGAGGATGCTCCCTAAACCCTAGGCCCATAACTACCCAAGAAGCTCAATTACAACCATTAACCCAACACTCCTACTAATCCACTAAAACTACTTATCCATAAACCTTTAAGGGCCTATCAACAGTGGCTGACTTTTAACTATCAGTGGATAGCATATCAGTGGATTAAAGACACTGATGTTTGACAACAGTGATTAACAATGGAAGTGAGAGAAACAAAGGTTGTCTTTCAGCAGTTGATAGAATTCAACAGAACAGATGTTTGAACCAAAAACAGTGGTTATGGCAGACTTTTAAGGATTAATAAAAAATTTCATTTTTAACTATTTTTAAGGATGAATTTTTGATTTTCTGAAAACGTTTTAATACTTTTTATTCGTAGAAAAACAGAATTTTGCCTATTATTCCATGTTAAGCATTCCAATCCTAGAGATCAAGCTTTCAAAGGTACATGTGTCTAAAGCCTTTGTTAGCACATCTGACAGCTGATCTTTAGTATGGACATGATGCAGAGAAATCAAATCTTTTTCATAGCAATCCCTCACAAAGTGATGTCTGATGTCAATGTGTTTGGTGATTGAATGTTTAACTGAACTTTTGATGATATTTTCTGCTGCCTGACTATCCAACATGAGAGGTGTCTTTAAGGAAATGATACCAAAATCCAGCAATTGATTTTGAATCCATAATAGTTGGGCTGTGCAGCTTACAGCAGCAATATACTCTGCCTCAGCAGTGGATGTTGAAACTACTACTTGCTTTTTTGCTTTGCAAAGATACTAAGCAATCACCTAGAAATTGGCACCCTCCTGATGTGGACTTCCTTGTTGCATTGCACCCAGTAAAGTCACTATCTGTGAAACCTGAAAGTTTAATATTCCCATTAGCAGGGTACCAGATACCAAGTGTGGGAGCACTTTTTATGTATCTGAGTATCCTTTTCACAGCTATTAGGTTAGACTTTCTAGGGGCTGATTGGGATCTTGCACAAACACATGTTGCAAACATGATGTCTGGCCTAGAGGCAGTTAGGTACAATAAAGACCCAATCATGCTTCTATATAAGGTTTGATCCACCAAATCATCCTTCTCATTAGTCATGACTAGCTTGGTGGTTGCCATGGATGTACTACATGGTTTACAATCATTCATCACAAATTTGTTTAAAAGTTTATTAGCATATTTTCTTTGATGAATGAATGTACCATTTTGCAGTTGTTTTACTTGGAGACCAAGAAAACACTGTAGTTCACCCATTGCACTCATCTCAAACTCAGCTGTCATGAGTTGTATGAACTCTTCACACATTTTAGGACATGTGCTTCCAAAAATGATGTCATCCACATAAATCTGGACAATAATCAAGTCTTTCCCTCTCCATTTTAGAAACAGTGTTTTGTCAATTTTACCTCTTGTGAAGCCAATGGAGAGAAGAAAGGTGGAAAGAGTTTCATACCAGGCTCTAGGTGCTCGTTTCAAGCCATACAAAGCTTTATTTAGCTTGTAGACATGATCTGGGTTAAATGGATCCTCAAAACCAGGAGGTTGACAAACATATACCTCTTCTTGAATCTTACCATAGAGAAATGCACATTTGATATCCATTTGAAACACCTTTATGTTGTGGTTGACAGCAAAGGCCAAGAATAGTCTGATAGCTTCCAATCTTGCTACAGGGGCAAAATTTTCATCATAGTCAATGCCCCCTTCCTGTCTGAAACCTTGAACCACTCGCCTTGCTTTATTCTTAACAACAATGCCCCTTTCATCAATTTTATTTTTGAAGACCCACTTTGTACCAATAGGACTTTCACCTTTTGACAGTGGTACAAGCTCCCATACTTGTTGTCTCTTAAACTGTTGGAGCTCTTCTTGCATGGCTTCCACCCAGCTGTTGTCTTTCAGTGCCTCTTGGTACTTGACAGGTTGATGAAGTGATAGAAAACCAACAAAAAGACAGATGTTTTGGGATTGACTTCTTGTGAGCACCCCTTCACTGATGTTGCCAATGATTTGGTCTGGTGGATGAGACTTCAAGAAGATTAAATCTCCTTTGTATGAAACAATGGCATTTAAGGGTGAGGGATACAGATGTGAATCATCTGAGCTAACAACTGTTGGTGACTTTGATGATCCAACAGTGTCTTGAAATGGAGATGGAGGAATAGGAGGAAGTGGTGTGGAAACAAGTTAACTTTTATCCATTGTTTGAGGATTTTTATCAACAGTGTTTGAGGATGTGGAAGCATGGGTTTTAGGGCTACTTTGGTCAACAACTGTTGATGTAGCAGTGGTTAAGCTTTGACAGTTGTTTTGAACATCTACTGCTCTGGCACTGGATTTGAAATTTTTTTGTGGAATTATCACTTCATATCCATTGTCTGGTGGAGGTGGTTGAGATGGACCTGCACTGTTAGTCTTGACAGAAACATTTTCAAAGGTGAATTTATCAAGATCAAATAACTCAGCAGGATTTGCAGGGATTTTCATTGAAGAAAGTTCATTGAACTTTACATTCAAAGTCTCTTCCACTGTCTTAATCCTAGTGTTAAACACTTTGTAGGCCTTAGCAGTGGTTGAGTATCCCAAATGATATCCACTGTCTACTTTGGCTGCAAATTTTGAAATTGAGTCTTTTATGTTCAAAATGAAACATGGGCAGCCAAATACTTTAAAGTATGAGATCAGTGGTTTGATTTTATACAGAATTTCATAGGCAGTCTTTTGATGCCTGGGGTTGATCAAAACTCTGTTCTGGACATAACAGACGGTGTTTACAGCCTTTGCCCAGAAAGTTAATGGCAAACCTGAATCAACAAGCATGGTTCTGGCAGCCTCAATCATTGTCTTGTTCTTTCTCTCAACAACCTCATTTTGTTCTGGTGTCCTTGGAATGTTGTACTGCCTTACAATGCCTTTTGACACACAAAACTCATCCAACTCCCTATTTATGAATTCTATGCCATTGTCACTCCTAAAACCTTTTACTGGCAAGTCAAACTGCTTTTCAACCTATTTGACAAAGTCTTGCAGAATGCGTGCAGTCGCATCTTTAGAATGTAAGAAATAAGTCCATGTAAACCTAGAAAAGTCATCTACAATTACCAAACAATATCTTTTCTTTTTGAGATTCATGACTTTTACTGGGCCACAGATCCATGTGCAGCATTTGCAAGCACTTGGTTGTTTTGGACTCTTCAATGGACTTAAATGAGCTTTTATGTTGTTTTCCTTTTAAACAAGAAACACAATGCTTAGGACAGGTGAACAGTTTTTGAGGAAGACCTCTTACAAGACCCTGTTTTGACATAGCAGTGATTGTCTTGAGATTTATGTGCCCCAATCTCCTGTGCCAAAGTTCTATCTCTTTGTTAGAGGCTGCTGAGAACAGACAGGCATCAGTCCTGGGGCTCTCTTTTGACAAATCAACTACATAAACATTGCCACTTCTTTGAGCAACAAGTTAAGTTTTTCCAATTTTTATTATTTCTTCAATCTTTTTGACCATTTCTGGTCCAACAATCCTACAACACTCCTTAGTAAAGAATGACCCATAACCCATGTCACTCATTTGTGAGACACTAAGGAGGTTGAATTTTTTATTGTCAATCAGATTGACATTTTCAAACTTAACATTTCCAGACTGTACTGTACCAGAACCCATCACCTTCCCTTTACTATTATTACCAAAAGATATATCACCCCCTCCATGAGTTTTGAATTCTTTGAGTAGGGCTCTACATCCAGTCATATGCCTGGAGCCTCCACTATCTACATACCAAAGACTATCTAAGCACGTAGAAGCTCCCTGCACAGCAAGTATATAATTAGTTCAAGAGGGTCTCCAAAGCCAATAAGGCTTTGGATGGGGTCTCAATGGTGTCTATGTTAAGTTTAGGGTGGATAGTGGTTAGCTCAGGGGTTTGGGCAGTTTTTGAAACATTTTTCTCTAACCACTGTTGGGGGTCATTTCCCATCAACTTTTGATAACCAAAGGGATACCTGTTCACTTTTGGTTTAGAAGACCTTTTGTAAGCCTCATAAACATGTGGGACCCTTGGGTATGGAGGTTGACCTATACCTCTTTGATGGTATTGGTTAGAAAGGGGTGCATCTGTCACTTGAACCTCTCTTTTAACAGAGGTTTGGTTCAACTATTTTGTAACAGCTGTTTGGACAGGCACAAAGAGTGGTTGCTTTTTGACTTATGATTTTGATGGACTCATGAGTGTTTTAGAAGTGTACTCTTCCTTTTTGACCTCAAAAGTGTGACACCTGTGTCACTTCAACCATCAAACAAATTCCAAACCAATTAAATATTGTATTTTATACTTGGGATTTGTAAAAATATGTGTATCGTTTGCACATATCAACTCTTGTTCGATTTTAAGCTTTAAATCGCTTTCTGGAGGGTTATACGCGCTCTGATGCGTAAATATAACCAGTTTAATCCAACGAACACTATGGAATAGTGAAATAGGCTTAACATATCTTAAATAACCTTTACATAACTTAGAAATAAGTTTTAAAGGCTTTGGTATGGCAAAAACAAGTTAATTCGCTTACAGGGACTAAACTTGACAAACTGTGAAAGTATGCCAATTTGAACTGTAACAGACATTCTGGAACATGAACATAAGTTAAACACATCTTAAATATCCTTTATATAGCTTAGAAATAGGCTTTGAGGTTCGGTGTGCTAAAATAAACTTATGGGTCTTTCAGGGACTAAAAGCGTCAAAAAGTGCATAAGTTTGCATTTTCGCGCATAACTTACGTTCTGAATACATCCGGACATCCAAAAATTTATGTAAGCACTAAAATATTTTATTTTAGTGTTTGGCATGAGAAAAATCCATTCGTCACGCAATTTGGATCGTTTTTTGCGCTTATGCGCATTCCGTCGTAATTAACCGAACAACGCGATCGTACGGCCAAACGAACCGACATCCGTGATATTTTCAAGCATATTTCATGTTCCCTATGTCTTAACATCATTGTGGAGCTTGAAATTGGGTTTGACGGGTGTTAGAAGTGCCAAAACACGACGATACGCGCACAGGGGTCTGTTCTGCCATTTTTTAAAGTTCCAGGCCTGCAAGGTCCTTACGGACCTCAACATTGTGAGTGTTGAGGTCCGTAAGCAGGGGTCAGATGCAGAAACTTGTTTTTAACAGCCTGTTTCCAGCCCTTAAACCCCCCAAAGGCCAATGCCACTTGTCAACAACTGGTGGTGGGGGCAAAATGAGCTACCATAACATTCCGACAAGTGTACGGGTGAGATCGAGGCATGTTATTCGATAAACGATCCCAACGGTTGTCCATTTACTATAAATACCCAATCCCATTCATTTCAAAACCCACAAGAATCTGATCTTAGAAGCTCTAAGTTGAAACCATTGTTTCATACCTGAGCTACTTGGATCAAGATTAGCTTTCGGGGACCCTTTGTAAGTGTTCCTTCGTTCTTTTATTGCTTTTCGAGTCTGAAAGTCAAACTTTGTTTGACTTTCTGCATTCACCAGTTTATGGTCGATGCGAAGTTCGTTTGAACTTCATAACGTGAGCGTGATCACAATGGTTATAGTCCCTAGTGACTATACCTACTGATTACCACGTTATCTAGGCTCAGTGACGAGTCGTAGTTTCGGCCAAAATGCGCATTCTTGCGTATTTTGTAACCAAACTACTCTTGGGTATCAAAACCGTTTGTTTTGATACCAAACCTGTTTTCTAAACTTAGTTAAGCATGTTTTAGCATGCTTAGCTCGTCACTTTTAGTTTAGTGCTTATATAGGGTCGTAAGGTAAGCGATCTAAACAATCGCTTATACTTTCGAACCCGACCCATTTGGTCGATCATTAGGATCCGACCAAGCACATTAGGTGACCATAGTATATAGGGAATAACCTTCCGAGGTTATACCTTATGGTCGCTTCGTTTAAGTAGTTGTATGATAGGTAGTTTATATGCCTTAGGTAAATTACCAAAATGCCCTTTTAACGCTAAAATTCATTTTAAGCATATGTAACATAACTTTTGGTATCTAAACTGATTTAGTAACAATATTAAACATGTTAAGGCATATTTTACTTGTTATAGGACTGGTTAGGCGGTCCGAACACGTTTCACGCATAAGCTACCTAAACGGGTCGTAATGGGTCGTAAGAACTTAGGTTAGGTTTCATTTAGTATGTAGGCTTTGTTAAACCATATGACAGGAGTCTCCATACTCGTTTGGTTTACGAACCCTCATTCTATCTAAATCCTCCGGTTTAGGTCCGGTTTATTAACATAGTTACCCATATTAGGTGCCGTTTGATATCCGTGATCTCTAGCATTGTTTGGTTGTTACTCAAGGACTACTAAGCAATCTCAAGTGAGTACATAGACCCCTCTTTTACTGTTTTCAAACTGTTTTGGGGTGAAGCATGTGTACCTATCTGTTATTTTCATGTTTTCCAAAAGTATAATTGATTATACATGTTAGTACTTATCTGTTGACAAACTGAATGACTATCTATGGTTTAAACACTGATTTTTCAAAGACTATAACATAAATTGTTGAATTGTACTTATTTTGTTCACCAGACCGGTTGTTAGTATGATATAGCGCTATAGGATTTGACACCCCATTCCTGTTGTCATGGAATGTCTGAAATCAATTTGTTTCTCCATCCAAATAGGGATTTCCTTTGTGGTATCCCTATAGTCTCAAAGGTGTATTTTGATGCACTAGGTCTGAATGAATTCTTAAATCACATTATTTTTGTATATTTATTTATACTCCCAAAAAGTATAGTTTGATATGCTCCCATGTGTGATATTGTACAAAACCAACATATATTTTGTTAATCATCCAAAGCATATTTTGATATGTTATTTATAAAACCAAAACATAGTTTAATATGTTATTTATAAATCCGAAGTATACTCGTAATATACTACTTAAAACTATTATTTTAAACAACGAAGCTATATTTAATGTACTATCTATCTATCGATTGGGTTTTGGTTAGTGTTTAGATAACGGGACGGGTGTAATGTGATGAAAACATGGTAGATACGCCACAGGTACTTCTTATATATAAGTGTTTTCATTGCATTACATACCGTGGCGTTATTTAGTACACTTGGGTTAACGATATTGGAACTGAAATATACTTTAATATATTACTCATTCGATTCTCTTAAAATCCAAAGTATATTTTCAAATATACTATAAGCCTTTTTTATCAAAATATTGTTTTACAAGCAACTTATCTTATACAAACTCATTTTACATGGTTATTCATTTAACCTTACATTTATTTATACATATCATCTGATCTTATTGTTTTTCAAACGATTTACAAAACAAATCAATTTACAAGGTTCATGACTAAACTTTATTAAACATTTTCTTAAACTTACAAGTCATGAATCCTATTTTCACAAAACCTATGTATCTCACAGGCATTTTTATGCTGACGTACCTATTTTTACACATGTTTCATGTACTGCTTTGCAATGATTGTTGATACATGCTACATTTAGGATGGACTCGTGCCTTAGCAACTTTAAAAATTGGAAGATCATAGTTGTACTTATTTGATTGTATTAAAACAATGAGTTCATTTATTCAATAAAACAGAATTTATTTATTCCATGGTTATGAAACAATGATTCTGTTACAACACTCCCCGACGTTTCCGCCACGTCTAGTTGTTCTACGTGGTCGGGGTGTGATAAAAAGGATTTTAGGTACACACACTCCTGAGTGAGGTGGTTTGATTTACCACAGATGGTGCGGCTCTTTGTGTCACACCCCGACCGCGTAAAACAACAAAGCGCGGTGGAAAACGGCGGGGTGTGTTGCAACAGAATTATCGTTTCATAACCATGGATACAAAAGTGTTTCATTTTATTGAATATTAAACAATAACATTGTCTTAACATAGAACAAACAAGTTACATATCGATTAATATTGTTATTATGTCACTAAGGCCTTGTCCAGATCCTATGTGACACATGCATCCTAGTAATCATCATCAAGCATCAATCCCTGAAACATATGTGAAAACAAAGTCAGCAAAGAAATGCTGGCGAGTACATAGGTTTTATAGGAGTGTCGGATTCATGGCTATTTTAAATGTTGCAATACTTTATTAAAAACTTTGTTTTGAAAAGAGTATTATATTGCGACTAAATTAACCAACTCAAATCAAGATGGTTATGGTTTAGAAATCCTCGTAGCCATGATTCTTAACCCAAAAACATTTGTTTTAGTAAGGCAAATTGTAAAACATCTCATAATAACTTGTAAATAAAACTCTTATATTGTTTCGAAAACATCGTTGTGTGACATCGTTTCACTATCGTTTACCCCAAATCGTTTAACATCGTTTCCAAATCGTTTACTCGTTTAAATCGTTTAATCGTTCAATCGCTCAAATCGTTCAATCGTTCAAATCGTTCTTGTTTTAATTGTGAAACTTATATATGGTCGTCTCACTAATAACATTCAAACCTTTGTGACTCGTTCATCGTTCAACTCATTCTTGCATTAACAAACCTCCAAAGGGTAACTTAACAATCATCAGATTCAGTCGTTACCCACAACACCCACACATAACCATGGGTATAGTGAAATAACGGGATTTATCAGATCCTATGGTACCATAACCTAATACTGGTCGGCTTGATCAATGCTAATGAATGTCATTCGTTATGTAACTACAAACAACAAGTTCGTTCACATTATCGAAATAGTTATTAGTTTAGTATAAATCGTTCTATTTGTTTTTGAAATCATTGTTTAAACCTTGAAAACATTTTGTACATATGAATCACCCCAAAACAATTGAAAACAGTAAAATAGGGGAACTATGTACTCACATGTAGTGCAAGGTATCCTCAATCAATAGTACTTCAACAAACTCGAGTAAACCAGAGAAATCATGTAGCACCTAGTAATTGAATCACTAGTCAAACAATAGACGCCTAAATCGGAAGATCGGACAGAATGAGGTCTTGTAAACCAAATGAGTGTTGGAACTCATGTGATATGGTTTAACAAAGCCTACATCCTAAATGAAACCTAGCCTAAGTGCTTTCGACCCATTGCGACCCATTAAGGTAGCTTACGCTACTTTAACGCGTCGTGCGCGCAAAGCGCGTTCGAGACGTCTAACTAGTCCTACGACAAGTATTATATGCCTATACAAGTCTAATCATGTTGTATAATCAGTTATGTGACAAAAGTTTAGGTTACATATGCTAAATTACCAATTATACATGAAAAGGGTATTCTGGTAATTTACCTAAGGCATATAAACTACTTATCATACAACTACCTAAACTAGGTGACCATAACGTATAACCTCGGAAGGTTATTCTCTATACTACTATGGTCACTAACCATGTTTTGTTGGATCCTAAGATCGACCAAACAGGTCGTGTTCGGAAGTCTAAGCGGGTGTTTAGTCCGCTTGACTTACGACTCTACACAAGCACTAAACTAAAAAGTGACGAGCTAAACACGCTAAAACATGTTTAGTTAAGTTAGAAAACATGTTTTGATATCAAAAAAAATGGTTTTGATATCCTAGAGTAGTTTGGTTACAAAATACGCGTAAATGCGTATTTTGGCCGAAACTACGACTCGTCACTGAGCCTAGATAACGTGGTAATCAGTAGGTATAGTGACAAGGGACTATAACCATCGTGATTACCCTCAAGTTATGAAGTTCAAACGAACTTCTCATTAACCATAAACTGGTCAATGCAGAAAGTCAAACGCAGTTTGACTTTAACGCTAAAACAAAAGGAAAAGAACGAAAGAACACTTACAACGGGTCCCTGCAAGTTTGATTTCCAAGTAATCTCAGGTAGGAAGTGTATAAACACAACCACTTAGAGAAAAACTCAGATTTCAAGTGGGTTTTGCAAGTGAAGGGTGGGGGTATTTATAGGATTACTAGGACTGTTAGGATCGTTTATCGAAAATTGTGCTTTAATCTCATCCCTACACTTGTTGAAATGCTAAGGTATGTCAAAATGGCCCCCCATCATCAGGAAGAGACAAGTGCAATTGGGTTGTGAGTGGTTAACAGCTGTTTAAAACAAATTATTCTAATCTTGGAGGGTCTCGCGGCCCGCATAAGGTATACACAAACCTTACGCGCCCCGCCTGAGAGTCCTGATTAGAAAACAACTTTGCCATATTGACACTTTCAGTCCATGTTGGTGTTTAAAGCTCATTTCGACGCGCCCCGCCTGAGAGTCCTGATTAGAAAACAACTTTGCCCTAAACTGATGCCTAAACATTTTGGACATGAAACATGCTCAAAAATATGCCGGATGTCGGTTCGTTTGGTCGTATGATCGCGATGTTCGCGTAATTACGACGGAATGCGCATAAGCGCGAAAAACGATCCAAATTGCGCGACGAATGGATTTTTCTTATGTCAAACACTAAAATAAAATATTTCAATGCTTACATAAATTTTTTGAGGTCCGGATATATTCAAAACGTAAGATATGCACGAAAATGCAAACTTGTGCACTTTTTGACGCTTTTAGTCCCTATTGATCAATAAAGTTTATTTTAGCATACCGAACCCCTCAAAGCCTATTTCTAAGCTATGTAAAGGTTATTTAGGGTATGTTTAACTTATGATTAAGTTCCGGAATGTTCGTTACTATACAAATCGGCATAGTTTCGCAATTTGACACAAATAGTCCCTGCGATCGAACGAAGTTGATTTCGACACACCAAACCATTCAAAACTTATTTCTAAGTTACGTGGAGGTTATTTAAGGTATGTTAAGCCTATGTCACTATTCCGGAGTGTTTGTCGCGTTATACTGACTGCGTTTAAGCATTAGTTTGCGTATAACCTTCCAGAAAGCGATTTAGAGCTTGAAATTAGAATCGAATCAAATTGTAAAATCACTAAACACAATTACACATATAATAACACCAAAACATATATATAATAACACCAAAGCACATTTTTTATTAATAATCATCATTTTTTTACATCGTACATCGATTACAGAACACAGTTGTCACAGTCTCCCCTACTTTCAGGAAATTTTGTCCCGAAATTTTAACTAGAGGAAGTTTGTGAAAACAAATGCGGATATTTCGTCTTAATCTGGTCCTCACGTTCCCAAGTAAACTCTGGACCATGTTTGGATTCCCAGCGAACTTTGACCAAATGAATCTGTTTGTTCTTCAACTGTTTGTATGTACGTTCCACTATCTCCACAGGTTTCTCGACAAAGTGCATCATTTCATCGATTTGGATCTCATCGAGAGGAATGTGAAGATCCGCGTCAGCTAAACACTTTCTCAAATTGGACACGTGAAAAGTCGGGTGAATATTTCCAAGCTCTGGAGGTAGCTCTAGTCGATAGGCAACCTTTCCAATTCTTTCCACAATCTTAAATGGTCCCACATATCGAGGTGCAAGTTTTCCTTTCTTCCCAAATCTCACGACTCCCTTCCAAGGTGAAACCTTGAGTAGGACACGATCTCCGACTTGAAATTCTAAGGGCTTGCGTCCCAAATCCGCATATCTCTTTTGACGGTTTCGAGCTGTCACAAGATTATGGCGGATTTTCTTGATTTTGTCTGTCGTTTCCAGAACGAGCTCAGGTCCAGTAAGCTGACCTTCACCGGTCTCGTTCCAACAGACAGGTGAACGACATTTTCGACCGTAGAGAGCTTCGAATGGTGCCATATTAATGCTAGCATGATAACTATTGTTGTAAGAGAACTCGATCAACGGCAGATGAGAGTCCCAATTACCACCAAAGTTTATCACGCATGCTCTAAGCATTTCCTCCAAAGTTTGAATCGTTCTCTCAGATTGGCCATCTGTTTGGGGATGATAAGCAGTGCTTAGATTCAGTTGGGTTCCCAAAGCAGATTTCATGGCCTTCCAGAAATGAGATGAAAATCGAGCATCACGATCAGAGATGATATCCAAGGGCACACCATGTCGTGTCACAATCTCATCAACATAAATCTTTGCAAGTTTATCAGCAGATAGATCCTCGCGAATCGGAATGAAATGAGCTGATTTCGTTAATCAATCGACAATAACCCAGAGAGCATCATGACCTTTAGACGTGCGCGGTAACTTAGTGATGAGATCCATTGCAATGTTCTCCCACTTCCAAACCGGTATCTCTGGTTGTACAAGCAAACCAGATGGTCGTTGATGTTCAGCCTTGACTTTGAGACAAGTTAGGCATTTCGACACATACAAGGCAACATCTTTCTTCTTACCAGGCCACCAGACCTTAGTACGAAGATCCTTGTACATTTTATCAGCACCAGGATGGACAGAATATCGAGACTTATGTGATTCGTCCATCGCTAAAGTGCGAAGATCGTCTTGTTTCAGAATCCACAATCAATCCTTAAAATAGAGCAAACCATCCTCTTTCGCTTCGAGCATAAGCTCAAGTTGACGTGGTAATTCCATACCCATCAAATTTTGTGAAACACAAAATTGTTGAGCTTGAAGGACACGAGATTAAAGATCAGATAGAGTTCGAACAGAATGAAGCTTGACTCGTTCTTTTCGACTAAGCGCATCGGCTACAACATTCGCCTTACCAGGGTGGTAGCGAATCTCGCAGTCATAATCGTTTAAGAGTTCAACCCAATGTCGTTGCCTCATGTTCAGCTCTTTCTGATTAAGAATATTCTGGAGACTTTTGTGGTCTGTGAAAACCACACACTTCGTTCCATAGAGGTAGTGTCTCCAGATTTTAAGCGCGAAAACCACAGCTCCTAACTCAAGATCATGAGTCGTGTAGTTCTTCTCATGAACTTTCAGCTGCCTAGATGCATATGCAATAACTTTACCTCGTTGCATAAGGACGCAACCAAGGCCTTAGTTGGACACATCGCAATAGACAACGAAATCATCGCTTCCCTCGGGCAGAGATTGAACAGGAGCATTACATAACTTCTGCTTCAGCGTTTAGAACGCTTCTTCTTGCTTGGGTCCCCACTCGAAAGGCTTATTCTTCTGAGTCAAAGCAGTGAGTGGAACCGCAATCTTTGAGAAATTTGAAATGAATCGACGATAATAACCAGCAAGACCAAGAAAAGATCGAATCTCTGCAGGCGTCGTCGGTGTATTCCAGTCCTTGATAGCAGCAATCTTGGATGGATCCACATGAATACCCTGCTCATTGACTATATGACCCAAGAATTGAACTTCTTTAAGCCAGAATTCACACTTGGAAAATTTAGCAAAAAGTTGTTCCTTCTTTAGGAGTTCCAATGTTAAGTGAAGGTGTTGCTCGTGCTCGGTTTGAGATTTTGAATAAATGAGAATATCGTTGATAAACATAATAATGAACTTGTCCAAATAAGGTTTGCAGACCCTATTCATTAAGTCCATAAAGATAGCTGGAGCATTTGTCAAACCAAAAGGCATGACAGTGAACTCGTAATGCCCATATCTTGTGCGGAAAGCAGTTTTGGGGATATCTTCTTCGAGAACACGAAGTTGATGATACCCAGAACGCAGATCGATCTTGGAAAAACATGAAGCACCCTGCAGCTAGTCGAAGAGATCATCAATTCGAGGTAGGGGATATCGATTCTTGATGGTGAGCTTATTAAGCTCACGATAATCGATACACATTCGAAAGGATCCGTCTTTCTTTTTCACGAAGAGGACAGGAGCTCCCCAAGGTGAAAAGCTCGGTCGGATGAATCCTTTATCAGATAACTCCTGAAGCTGCTTCGATAACTCTTGCATCTCCAACGGTGCAAGACGATAAGGTGCTTTTGCAATCGGGTTGGCATTGGGTACAAGGTCAATATGAAACTCGACTTGACGAACTGGAGGCAAACCAGGCAGTTCATCGGGAAACACCTCCGGATAATCCCGAACAATCGGAATATCCTGAATACTCTTGCTCTTGCTTTTCTCCTCGGTGACATGTGCCAGAAAAGCAACATATCCTTTTCGTAAATACCTTTGGGCTTCCATACACGACATAAGCTTCAAACCACCAGATGGCTTCTCTCCACGAATTTCCAGAACATCGCCAGAAGACAAAGGAATATGAACAATCTTATCGAAACAAACCACCTCAGCGTGGTGTTTGGTTAACCAATCCATTCCAATGATAATATCGAAACTCCCAAGTTGCATCGGTGTGAGGTCAATAGGAAAAAGATGGTTATCAAGGTTTAACTGACAATCACGGATAACAGAATCGAGAACAAGAGGTTTACCAGCAGCAACTTCGACAGATAAGGGTTTCCTCAGTTTGGTTCTAGGTATCGCAAGCAAAGGCTCAAAAGATAACGAAACAAAACTTCTATCGGCACCAGAATCAAAAAGAATAGACGCAGGTCGATTGTTAACAAGAAACGTACCGTTAACCACTTCGTTGTCGGCTCTCGCTTCGTTTGCATTCAAATTGTACGCTCGCCCACGAGCGGGATTCACATTGACATTGACGTTCGCATTCGGGTTCGCATTCGCGTTAGCATTCGCGTTTGCATTCACCAGTCTCGGACAGTTGTTGCGGAAGTGACCATACTCTCCACAATTAAAACATGAACCCGGTGGGAATCTCACAACATTCCCCTGACCCGGAGCTGGAACCTGAGCCACCTGATTCTGTCCCAAATGACAAACATTGGCCAAATGCCCAAGTTTACCACACGTCGTACATTGCCTGCAAGCTTGTTGTGCAACATGATGACCGTTGCAACGAGCACAATGAGGTGCGGTACCAGCATACGCTTTCTTTGCAGGTGGCTGAGCCGGTGGGTTCTGCGGGTTCCGAGCAGTCTGTGTTGTAACAGCAAAATTCTGGGCATCCTTTCGCTTCCTCGATTTCTTCAACGTCTCTCCTTCCTTACCCTTACCCTTTTTCTTGTCCTTCCCTGAATCAGTCGCCTTCTTTTTATCACCCTTACGGGTGAGTTTACCCTTCCTGGCTTGAGTCTCAGTCAGGGTAGCAGACAACTCAATTGCTTGTCGAAGGGTAGTAGGGTTAACACCGGTCACAATCTCCATAATAGAATCGGGTAACCCATCGATATATCTCTCGATTGCTTTCTCCAGAGGGGTAACCATGGTGGGACACAATAGACTAAGTTCTTCAAAACGATCCGTGTACGCACGGTGTTCAGCCCCATCTTGCTTTAAATCGTCAAACTCTCGCTCCAAAGCCCGAGTTTCGTGACGGGGACAAAACTCCTTCATCATGAGAGCCCGAAGCTCTTCCCATGTTTGTGCCAACACCACTTCGGCACCCCTGTCGTGCATAATACCATTCCACCAGGTAAGCGCTCGCTTCTCAAACACGCTCGAAGCAAATTCAACCTTACGCGCATTCGGACACTGCACATGTCTGAATGTGCTCTCGATACTCTCAAACCACTACAGGAGCGCAGTTGCTCCTTGTGACCCAGAAAACTTAAGCGGCTTCGCAGTATTGAAATTCTTGAAGTTACACGGCGCATTGTTGTTGTTGTTATTGTTGTTGTATATCTCGTGGACTTGGGTCACAACACCGGGAAGCACAGCAACCACTTGCTGAGAGACCAGGGCTGCGATTTCTTCAATAGTAAAAGATTGTGCTTCATGTCGAGGAGGCATTGTCTAACAAGGAAACAGGAGAATCGAGTGAGGTTGAAAATTAGTAAAAAGAAAAGAGGTATCGATAAAACACAAGGAAGACGATCATTTGTTTGTTACCTCGAACAAACAAATGACACGCAGTGACTAATCAAAGTAAATAGGTCAAATATAATGTATCGCGAAGACATGCTCGCCTATAAGTGAACACTCACCCCAAGAGTTCCCAGGTAAGAGTGACTGGTCCGATTATGTGGATTTGTACGAGCACTCTAGCCTTAGACAGAAAACTCAGAGTACAGGCACTCACTCTTCCAGTTTACACGTGTTCACATTATATAGACCCAAACTTTGACAAGATTTTGAAAACTTAAAGGGTTCAAAACTATATAATAGAGGGTTCAAAACCTAGTTATCAATCATCCTATAACAGACGATTAGTTTTCGAAGCTGGTTCGAAAATTGTGTTCTCGTTGTGGTTATCACCTAAGGATAGGTGACGATTTTGTTTTAAAAATCTAAACGCAAATAAACTTGCGTTGGGGTCCTAGAAGTTATAGTCTAGGTCAAAGTATTACTAATAACCTAATTCCCTATAACCATTGGCTCTGATACCAACTCTTCGTTCATCGTTCAACTCGTTCTTGCATTAACAAACCTCCAAAGGGTAAGTTAACAATCATCAGATTCAGTCGTTACCCACAACACCCACACATAACCATGGGTATAGTGAAATAACGGGATTTGTCAGATCCTATGGTACCATAACCTAATACTGGTCGGCTTGATCAATGCTAATGAATGTCATTCGTTATGTAACTACAACCAACAAGTTCATTCACATTATCGAAATCGTTATTAGTTTAGTATAAATCGTTATATTTGTTTTTGAAATCATTGTTTAAACATTGAAAACATTTTGTACATATGAATCACCCCAAAACAATTGAAAACAGTAAAATAGGGGAACTATGTACTCACATGTAGTGCAAGGTATCCTCAATCAATAGTACTTCAACAAACTCGAGTAAACCAGAGAAATCACGTAGCACCTAGTAATTGAATCACTAGTCAAACAATAGACGCCTAAATCGGAAGATCGGACAGAATGAGGTCTTGTAAACCAAATGAGTGTTGAAACTCATGTGATATGGTTTAACAAAGCCTACATCCTAAATGAAACCTAGCCTAAGTGCTTTCGACCCATCGCGACCCATTAAGGTAGCTTACCCTACTTTAACGCGTCGTGCGCGCAAAGCGCGTACGAGACGTCTAACTAGTCCTACGACAAGTATTATATGCCTATACAAGTCTAATCATGTTGTATAATCAGTTATGTGACAAAAGTTTAGGTTACATATGCTAAATTACCAATTATACATGAAAAGGGTATTCTGGTAATTTACCTAAGGCATATAAACTACTTATCATACAACTACCTAAACTAGGTGACCATAAGGTATAACCTCGGAAGGTTATTCCCTATACTACTATGGTCACTAACCATGTTTGGTCGGATCCTAAGATCGACCAAACGGGTCATGTTCGGAAGTCTAAGCGGGTGTTTAGTCCGCTTGACTTACGATTCTACACAAGCACTAAACTAAAAAGTGACGAGCTAAACATGCTAAAACATGTTTAGTTAAGTTAGAAAACATGTTTTGATATCAAAACAAACGGTTTTGATATCCTAGAGTAGTTTGGTTACAAAATACGCGTAAATGCGTATTTTGGCCGAAACTACGACTCGTCACTGAGCCTAGATAACGTGGTAATCAGTAGGTATAGTCACAAGGGACTATAACCATCGTGATTACGCTCACGTTATGAAGTTCAAACGAACTTCTCATTCACCATAAACTGGTCAATGCAGAAAGTCAAACGCAGTTTGACTTTAACGCTAAAACGAAAGGAAAAGAACGAAAGAACACTTACAACGGGTCCCCGCAAGTTTGATTTCCAAGTAATCTCATGTAGGAAGTGTATAAACACAACCACTTAAAGAAAAACTCAGATTTCTAGTGGGTTTTGCAAGTGAAGGGTGGGGGTATTTATAGGATTACTAGGACCGTTAGGATCGTTTATCGAAAATCGTGCTTTAATCTCATCCCTACACTTGTTGAAATGCTAAGGTATGTCAAAATGGCCCCCCATCATTAGGAAGAGACAAGTGCAATTGGGTTGTGAGTGGTTAACAGCTGTTTAAAACAAATTATTCTGATCTGGGAGGGCCTCGTGGCCCGCGTAAGGTATACACAAACCTTACGCGCCCCGCCTGAGGGTCCTGATCAGAAAACAACTTTGCCATATTGACAGTTTCAGTCCCTGTTGGTGTTTAAAGCTCATTTCGACGCGTTTAAGGCCCGTTACGCCAACTTTAAGGCCCTAAAATGATGCCTAAACATTGTGGACATGAAAAATGCTTAAAAATATGCCGGATGTTGGTTCGTTTGGTCGTATGATCGCGATGTTCGCTTAATTACGACGGAATGCGCATAAGCGCGAAAAACGATCCAAATTGCGCGACGAATGGATTTTTCTTATGTCAAGCACTAAAATAAAATATTTCAATGCTTACATAAATTTTTGGAAGTCCGGATATATTCAGAACGTAAGATATGCACGAAAATGCAAACTTGTGCACTTTTTGACGCTTTTAGTCCCTATTGATCAATAAAGTTTATTTTAGCATACCTAACCCCTCAAAGCCTATTTATAAGCTATGTAAAGGTTATTTAGGGTATGTTTAACTTATGATCAAGTTCTGGAATGTTCGTTACTATACAAATCGGCATAGTTTCGCAGTTTGACACAAATAGTCCCTGCGATCGAACGAAGTTGATTTCGACACACCAAACCATTCAAAACTTATTTCTAAGTTATGTGGAGGTTATTTAAGGTATGTTAAGCCTATGTCACTATTCCAGAGCATTTGTCGCGTTATACTGACTGCGTTTAAGCATCAGTTTGCGTATAACCTTCCAGAAAGCGATTTAGAGCTTGAAATTGGAATCGAATCAAATTGTAAAATCACTAAACACAATTACACATATAATAACACCAAAACATATATATAATAACACCAAAGCACATTGTTTTATTAATAATCATCATTGTTTTACATCGTACATCGATTACAGAACACAGTTGTCACACTTTGAAGGCACAATGGTGCTTGTTTTGTTAATGTCCTAAGCTCTCAATTGAAAACAATCTTTGGTCAAATGATTTTTCTTTTCATAGAAATCACAAAACAAGTTTTTAATCTTTTCTTTTCTTCTTTTCAGACTCCTTTGTAACAGAGTTTCGAACCACTGTTGGGATTTCGTTAAGAGGAATTACCTTGGTCTTAGGAGCTTTGACACCATCCACAGTTGTGAAATCCATGGGTTTAATGTTTTCAAGGATGTCACACTCATCAGACCAAATGGGTTTGAATTGGTATTTCTCAATCTCCTCAAAAGTTGAGGACCCCACTGATCTTTCTAGAGTGATTTTGTTGCCAAGTTTATTAGTTATTTTAACTTCTTGACCATCCTTGTTGGTGGGTATGATTTCAACAGAACCAGATTGATTTGCAGCAGTGTTTTCAACTTGGTCATTTTTCCTAAACCCTATGCCAAATTTTACATTGCTTTCAATCTGTTTTTCAAGCATAATTTCATAACCTTTGCAGGATTCCACCCATTTTTCACATGTGATTTGGGTGGATTCCAACTCCTTTTTACATTTTTGATATTTTTCTATCATGGTCTGGAGTTGATCCTTGGTTATGCTATGCTCATTTTTAGGCTGCAAATCTCATTTTCTTTTTCAGACAATTTGATTTTCAATTCTTTTAAAGATTTTTCAAATTGTACTTCATTATTTAACAATCTATCTCTAATGTTTTCATTCACCTCCTTGATGTTTCCAAATGCTATAATGCATTTGTTTGAACAAAGGTTTTTAAGAACCTGGGGTGATACCTTAGTTGCAGCCATCATGGCACAATCACATACATGTTCACTTCCTTCTGGTTTCTTCTCTTCTTCAGCAGACCAGGGGTCGGACAGTTGTTCCAACAAGGGTTCTGAACTTTCTTCCAACAGTTGTTCACCAACAACAGCAGTAACCACTGCTTCAGCAATTGTATCCACTGTTTCTGCACTGGATGTTCCTTATTTAGTTTCCAGTCCTTCAGGAATTGACTCTAATGCTGCAAAACAGAATTCATCACTAGAAACAACATAATCAGCATATAGAGCAAAATTTTCATCACCTAGATCCTCAGGCAAGCTACTCCAATCAACAAAGCCTTGGGTGAAAAAGCTTTGCTGTTCTGCTTAAACAACTGTTTGTGTAGCTTGTTGAGGTGCAACTTGTTGCACCTGAACCTGAGGAGCTGGGGCTTGGACATACTGTATCTGAGGAACAGTGTTTTGGACATAATGCACAGGAACAGGGGTTGCAGGGTGTGCATAGTGAGCAGTGACTACATGAGCAGCAGGGGTATATTGGGAATACTGCACAGTGGTTTGGTTACTTTGCGGTCTAGGGCTAGGATGTGTAATGATTGGTCCACTGTTTTGACTCCTACACTCTCTAGCAAAATGACCTAACCTATTACACTTGTAGCATTTGATCTTTGATTTATCCAACCCTACTTTCAAGTTCCCATGTAACCCTGGGAATTTTCTCCCTGTCCTTTTGTAAAACTTGTTGGTTCTAACACTCAGCAGTGTAAGTTGGTGCAAAATATCCATTTCTTCCAGATCAGTTGGATCAAAATGCTGTAAATCATTGAGTTCAAAGGATAGATTGTTAGAATGCTAGTTTTCTCCATTAGCTGTGAAAGCATAATTTGATGATTAAGAATCAGAGTTGTTAAAAGCTCCACCAGCTGTTATGTCAATGTAATGATCATAACTTTGATCCTTACTACTACCAGATTCTTCCTGACCCAAAAGAGATGTGTTGCCAAATGAATAGTTATCTGCAACTATAACACCTCGTAAAATCACGTCCAATGATACGTTGACACGTGTACAAAACCCTAATATGGTCAATCGTTGACTATGAAGGACTAATTTTGTGAAAAATCAAAAACTTTGATTATGGAAGGACTGGAAGTGTTATCATGCTTAAAATAAGTTTCTGAATAACCTCTTATGGTATTCCTATTCACATATGAGCCACTTGTTGATCAAGTGTAGCCGTTTGCGTAATTAATTGAAAGTTTGTGCGATGAAGGGTTAAAAGCATCAACATGTTAATTCTTACCGCTGAGTGACCTCTTAACAAACCGGGAGCTTCATGATATTTGATTATACTTTCGGGAATGCCTATTATTGCCCGTCTAAGGCTTTTATGCCTTTAAGTGATGTTACGCGCAACTTTGCAAGTTTAAGGGGTTAAAAGCATCAATATGTTGAAAATTATACCTCTGAATGACCTTTCTACGAACCCGAAGCATTATGATGTTTTATAATACTCTCAAGAATTCCTAATATGGATCAGATAAGGCTTCGATGCTATTAAACGATGATATGTGCAAGTTTGCGCTTTAGAGGGACTCTTGCGTCAAACTGCAAAAGTATACCGATTCGTATGGTATCGAACCTTTCGGAATATGATCATAAGTTAAACATGCCCTAAATATCCTTTATATAGCTTAGAAATAGGCTTTGAGGTGTTTGGTGCACAAAAATAAACTTATTTGATCAACAGGGACTAAAAGCGTCAAAAAGTGCATAAGTTTGCATTCTTGCGCCTATCTTACGTTCGGAATATATCCGGACATCCAAAAATTTATGTAATCATTAAAATATTTTATTTTAGTGTTTGGCCTGATAAATTTCCATTCGTCGTGTAATTTGGATCATTTTTCGCGTCCGTTCGTGTTTCGTCGTAATTAGCCGAACAACGCAACAGTACGACCAAACGAACCGACATCTGAGATGTTTTTGAACATATTTCATGTTCACTATACTTTAACTTCATTTTAGAGCCTTGAAATGGGGTTAACAGGGTTTAAACGCATCGAAAATGGCTCAAAAGTGCTGTAGGGACCAAACCTATCATTTATTGAAACTTTCTGGGAACTGGTACATGGTGGCGCTGCACCACCACTATAGGGTGTTGCCGTGGCGTGACGCCACGGCCTCATCTGGGAAGAAACTTCATTTTTGAACCCAGGTTGAATTTCAAGGGCCTAAGTGTAACTTTTCTCAATACCGTGTGATGGTTTTGGACACCCCTAGTATTCCAAAACAATGTGCCTTATGTGTAAGGTCCAGATTGAAGCCCAATTATCGAGGAATGATCCTAACGGTTCTTGAAATCCTATAAATACCCACTAGTTTTGCTCTCATTTCTCACACTTTATCTAAATTGCTCTAAGTTGAAGCTTTATGCTTCATACCTGAGTATTCTAGATCAATATCATCCTTGCTTGGACCCCTTGTAAGTGCCCTCTTATGGCTAGTTATTTTATTTGGCTTAAAAGCCAAAAAGTCAAGCGTTTGCGATAAAAGATTTGACTTTTAAACGGTCGAGCCATTGTTCGCAACGAACATGGCTACGTTATTGTAATTAGGTAGGTATTAAACCCTCAAAAGGGCACCTCCTAATTACCACGTTTGCTTAGTTAATTGTCGGGTCAAAGTAATTAAAATAAAAGTCAAGCGAGTCGGTTTTTAAATAAAATTCTTAACTAAAGATGTAAAGGGAATAAAATTAGTTTTGTCACTTTAATAACTTGGTAAATGTAAATTGAACAAGTCTAGGCATGTTCAACCCGACAATTCTGAGTTTAGGCTCGGTTCGGAACCGAAAGTCGCAAAAGTAGACTTTTGCTTTGACTTTCAGTTCTGACCCGATTTAGCTTAGTTTAGTTATGCCTTAAGATTCCTTTAGGACCATATTATATGTTAGTATAACCCTCCAAGGTTATACAACATGGTTCCATAGAAATCCTAGTTCATTGCATGTTTCCGTTAAATGCTTAAAAGTTGACCATTATGCAATTTTGATATTAAAATGAGATTTTTTAAAATGTGAGAGGACAAAAACCTTTATTACTGATTTATAAACATGTCCTAAAAATTTGACATCAGTTTGAGGTCTAAATTAAGAGTTATGCTCGATATCGTAAATTTAAAGCTTTTTATTAATTAAACGGCATTTTCAGCATAAAGCTTATCTAACCCAAATTTTTACACCAAACCTTTTACCCACTGATGTAATATAATATTTAGGGATTTTTGGAAATTTTTATTTAATTTTAAACTGATCATAACATAGAGTTCTTGCATTGACTCAGTAATTGACGGTTAAGCCCTTTTTGGCTAATGAAATGAGTTTTACACATCCTTTACATACCAAACCTTTTGCTACTGATTTTATATATTAAATAAGTTATTTTAAACTGTAAAGTCTGTTCAAATCTCAGATTTCCTTATTTAACCTGAATACCGTCAAATACCGACTTTTATGCGATTTAGGCGCATAGTATGGTTTAAAACCATATTTGGCACCTAAAGCTTGGTACCTACTGATGTTATGAATAAATTTTTATACTTAAACAGTAATTAAAACTGTTGAACTCAGATTTCCAAATTTGGCCCTTTTAACATATGTGAAATGACCAAAATGCCCCTACGGTGCATAGTTTGGCCATAAATGATAAATTTCACATATGTGAGATATCTTACTGATATAACTTGATAAAATAAATATTTTTACTGATTATTTAGACCAGAAACTCAGATTATTATTTAACCTCTTTTATAAACATTAAAATGACCAATATACCCCTACGGGGCATAAATTGGTTTTAAATTCGTTTTGGGCATAATGGAAGGTATCCTACTGATATCACAACATATTTAAGGAATATCAACTTGTGAAACATGTTCATGACTCATTGGTTACCCGTTATGCATCTTTCGCGTTCGGTACGGTTTATGTAACTAGTTTGCATAAATTAACCGAAACGGGTCAAACCTTATCATTTTCACTTCAAAATACAGAATGTGTTTAGTTTACCCATATTATACAAGCCTCCATACTTGTCGGGTCTAAATCACACTCTAATCCGGTTTTCGCTTAATCTTGCGTTTTGAACCGTAAACCTTTCCTTAAAACTAGCAGGTCTAAGTTACAACTTAAATAAGACCCGTTAGGAATCTAATAGGTTAATAAAACCTTTGTTCCAGATTGAGAGCCCCAATAGAGGTACTTGTGCTTGCTGATTAGAATATACGGCTGAGTATAAATTGCATTTTAAGCTCAGGTAAATACTTTTAACTTATATTCCCTTATACGGGCTTGGGATACGGTAAATTATTACCGCTTGGTCGGGTGTAGAAACCTTTTAATCGAAGATGATTAAATTGCATAATCCCATTTTAATCAGTATTGATTGATAACACATAACATTGGGGGTTAATGACCGTGTCCTGGATATCCTTGGCTCATTTAAAAAGTGTAAATGGCCACAAATTAAGCACAAGGTGTAGGCATAACACCTCCTGTTGTGTATGTAAAAGATATACTCACTCGTGAGGTAACTTCTTGTGAGTTATATTTGTGGTGTGTCGATTAATCTTGATCGATTTGTTTAATCACCGGCCCTAAATGTTGGACAAACATGTAAATCTGATACAAGATTGTTATTAATATAATTGTTCCAAGTTATAAAAGAATATTTGTGCCTTGTGCATTTAAATCAATTTTCATAAAGATTTTCAAAAGAGTCAGTTAATTGTATTTACCAGTGTAAACTGGTGTATTTTCCAAAAAGGTTAAGTGACAGGTATTGTACGTAAAAGCTCAGGACGTTAATAAGGAATCTTGCAAGTTCTAATCGTCTAAAGTCTGTTGAACAGTGTTTATATTTCTGTTTTAAGATCCGCCTGTGGATCCATTTTACAATCCGATTGTAATATTGATGTTACTTTTGAATCGGTTTGTAATATTTTTACTTTAGACTTCCGCTGTGCATTGAACTATGATTATTTGACTATGATGATATCAACTACGTCACGATACTCCCCACCGAGCCCACCGGTAATACGTGGAAATATCGGGGTGTGACAGGTTGGTATCAGAGCCAACATTGAGTGAATTAAACACTAGCCTTTTGTGTTTAATCTCAATGACACAGTAGCACATTCCTTGACTTCCGAGTCTAGACTTGAACTAGGAATGATCTCATCCCTATTATATGTATACATTGTTTTCGATATTTATGCATCTCGGGATCGTGTCGCCAAGCAAAGCAGCCATTGGTGGAAGCTCTCCAAACCCGAAGTCTAAGAATGCTAAGCTTCATACCACAACTCGAATTAGCATACGACCAGTATGGAGAAAGGACCTTTTGAACCCAATTAACCATATTTCAAATTCTGTACCCAAGACTTTTGAAATTTCAAGTGAGAAGCAACCATCGGAGGAGTTCATTCTAGCTGTCCCTGAAACTCCCGCTCCAAAGATAATACCTATGGACCCAAAGGACTCATATTTCTTACCTCCAAGTCTTGGAATCCCAAACTTGGATTATACCTGTCCTGACCTTATTCATGATTCATATTATTCATTAACCATAGAATCCTTGGATTCCACTTTTGCAAAGATTTCTAATATAGAAGATTTCGACTACCCACAAGAACCTTCTGTACCCATACCGCACTCAGGGAACCAAGGAGAAAACTTTCAGGAATAGAATGAAGAAGAAACTTCCTTGTTATGTTTCATTTCAATAGTAGTCCCTATAAGGACATATATATCTTTTAAGTCCCCGTGTGGGCAAATTTCTTTGTGTAAGACCCGTTTAGGGCAATTATTGTATTTTTGAGACTTTCTATGAAAAGTTTCCTATTTTGAAATTTACTTTGGTATTAAACAGTATACGTATGTATTATGTCCTAAATTAGAACGTCATTTCAATTTATGATTGCTCTGCCATTGTATATCAAAGAAAATCTTAAAGGTATAACCTAGCCTATATGTCATTTTCGACATAGCTAAGATGGTAAAGCCTTTTTAAGATAATAGATCCTTGTTAACACCTAAGAACGTGTTAACACTCTTGACAAATGTGGTTCGAGAAAATCACAATAGTCATCGTTATATTGGATTCTTCCAATTTCTTATCTAGCCTAGTGATTTAGAAATCATGGCATATATCATCCTATAAGATGATCATATTAGAAACATCCATTAGTGATGAAATGCCTACGAGCTATATCTATTGTCCTAAAAGACAAAAGACAGTTGTAGTCTTTGACTCTTTGTCAAGAAAGGTAATGAACTATGTTCAAACCTTAATGCCTCGATCCCATAAGATCATGGCTTATAAATTCAAAACTGTCCTCGTGACAAGACCTTTTGTGCCATTTCAATATCCCTAATAGCTTATAGCTGGATTAATTATAATGAAAATTTAAAAAAGCCTGATTATCAAATTAACCAAATATGGTCTATTAATACCATGGTTAATGAATCATCGAAGATGATGATTCCAAAATAGACTCCTAAGCAAAATTATTGGCGACTGTTTTATAGAAAACAAGCTTCAGCATGTCTGAATCAGATGAAGTCAACAGTCATCCCAATATGAGGAATGACAATACAACGACGAATGTAACGGCTGCAGAATTACAGACAATGATAGATAAAGCTGTCACTCAAGCCATTGACAGGCAGTTCAAGGATTCAAGTGGTGATCATAGTGGGACCCAATATGTGCGTCACACAAAACCACCTCCTAAGATACATACGTCTTATAAGAATGATTCTCATCATTCTTCAAATTAGAGAAGTGGTCCGTCTCGACAAATTGTGCTCAGTCAGGAGCCACATGTCAAGACCTGCTCTTATAAATACTTTGTCTCTTGCAAACCAAGGGACTTTACAGGAGAGAAAGGAGCCATCGATTGTATAACATGGCTGGATGAAATGGACGCAGTAGTAGACATCAGTGGTTGTGCAGAGCAGGATATTATGAAGTTTATTTCACAATCATTCAAAGGAGAAGTGTTGGCATGGTGGAGATCATTGATCCAAGCCACGGGGAAGATCCTACTTTATAACTTGTCTTGGGACCAATTTGTTGCACTGATCAAGGAAAACTTCTGTCCTCAGCATGAGGTAGAAAGGATAGAAACAGACTTCTTGACTCTGGTCTTGAAGAATTTAGATTGTCAGGCATATGTGACAAGTTTTAACACTATGTCCCGCCTAGTTCCCTATTTAGTCACCCCTGAACCTAAACGCATAGCGCGTTTTATTGGAGGCCTAGCACCAGAAATTAAGGGAAATATTAAAGCATCTAGGCCTACCACATATAGGTCCGTGGTGGACTTATCCTTATCTCTCACTTTAGATGCAATCAGGAATGAGTCTGTTAAGACCTCTAGCGAGGGAAAAAGGAAAGTAGAAGAGGAAAGCTCTCACCGATCTGACAAAAAGAAAAAGGGAAGTTCTAAGCATAGGAAAGATTCCGAGTTCAGGAAAAACTCGAGTCAGTCTAATAACAGACCCAAATGCAGTAACTGCAGAAAGCAACATTCTTGAAAATGTACGATTGACCCACGTGTTAAACTGTGTGGAATTTGCAAGACCAAGGGTCACAAGACTTTAGATTGCAAGGAGTTTAAGAACGCGACTTGTTACAACTGTAACGAGGAAGGGCACATCAAAACCAACTGCCCAAAACTTATAAAGAAGCCTGAAGAGGCCAAGAAAACAAACGCGTGAGTCTTCCAGATGAACACCCAGGAGGCAGTACAGAATGATAACATTGTAACAGGTACCTTTCCTTATCAATAATGTTTATGCGGGATTTTTTTATTCTGGCACATATAAGTCTATTATAGACAATAATTGTTGTAAACTGTGGTATCCGCCTGATTAGGACTCTAGACATATAACGCGAGGTAGAAATTGGCCGATGATACTTTAGAGACCACTTCAACGATCTTAGATGGATGCTTTATATCCATTAGGAATCACTCTTCTCAAATATCCATATGGAAAGCTTTCAAGCCATCCAAAATTAGCAATATAATAAAGACAGATATGACATTTTGATCCCCTATCCAAAAGGTGATGGACTAGGTCCAAACCTTAAATGCCATTAATGGTCTTTTTATGGCCTAGGCCGAGTATAATTGATATATATATATATATATATATATATATATATCTAAATAACATTCATTAAGAATGTCCGTACTACATTAGCCTGTATGGTTTATTGATACCATGGTTAGTATATGTTAGGTCATCAGAATGATGAATAGCGGTTGTTGGATTGCAACTAAGAAATTGTTTCATTTGGTGTTAGGAACCAAGTCTCGAGTATGACAAACTCGGATATGACAATCGTCAATCGCGCCATTGATGATGCGACGTGTGACAACTGTGCTCTGTAATCGATGTACAATGTAAAACAATATTAATTATCAATAAAACAATGTGTTTTTGTGTTATTATGTGTGTATTTGTGTTTGATGATTTTACGATTCGATTCGATTCCGATTTCAAGCTTTAAATCGTTTTCTCGAAAGTTATACGCAAACTGGTGCGTAAACGCAGTCAGCTAACGCGACAAACACTCCGGAATAGTGACATAGGCTTAACATACCTTAAATAACCTTCACATAACTTAGAAATAAGTTTTGGATGGTTTGGTATGTTGAAAACAAGCTTATTCGATCGCTGGGACTATTTATGTCAAACTGCGAAACTATGCCGATTCGTATGGTATCAAACAGTACGGAACTTGATCATAAGCTAAAAATACCATAAATAACCTAAAAATAGCTTATAAATAAGCTTTGAGGGGTTCGGTGTGCGCAAAACATGCTTATTTGATCTTACAGGGACTAAAAGTGTCAAAAACGATGTAAGTTTGCATTTTCACGCATATCTTACGTTCTGACCACATCTGGACATCCAAAATTTTTGTACACACTAAAATATTTTTATTTTAGTGATCGGCATGCAAAAATACCATTCGTCGCTTAATTTGGTTCGTTTTCGCGTCCGTTCGAGTTTCATCGTAAATAACCGAACAACGTGACCGTACGAGCAAATGAACCGACATCCGTGATATTTCCGAGCATATTTCAGGTCCCCTACACTTTAACGACCTCGTAGAGCCTTGAAAATGGCTTAACGGAGGTTAAAAACATCGAAAACAAGTTTAAACACGTGCAGGGACCATTTCTGCCAAACTTTGAAACTTTCAGCTCACACCCTGGCGTTGCGCGACGGCCATAGGGCCTGGTGGTCACGCCACGGCCTCATCTGGGAAGAAAACTCATTTTCAGCATCAGATTGATAATTCAGGGGCCATTCTTGCAATTTCTTTGTGTGGTAGCCAAGTTAACACCTCCCCAAGCAAATTAGCTGGCCTCTAACACTTGTATGGCTAGGATTTAATGCTTGATGGCCACACAAACACTTGTTATGATCTTGTGAGTTCATGACAAGTATAAATAGCCTAGCATTTCATTTGTTGCAACTCACACTTGATCTAAATTCTCTAAGTTGAGGTTTTATAACTTCATACCTGAGAATTATAAAAGTTCTAGCAAGGACCCTTTGTAAGCTTCCTTCATTCTTTTATCGCTTTCCTAGCGAGAAAGTCAAACAGTGTTTGACTTTCAGCTTTGACCAGTCAATGGTCAACACAAAGTTCTTTTGAACTTTGCAACGTGAGCGTGGTCACGATGGTTATAGTCCCTTGTGACTATACCTACTGATTACCCCGTTGACTAGGCCTAGTGACGAGTCGTAGTTTCGGTCAAAATGCACATTTAAGCGTATTTTGCAACCAAACTACTCGAAGGTATCAAAACACTTTGTTTTGATATCAAAACCTGTTTTCTAACTTAGTTAAGCATGTTTTAACATGCTTAGCTCGTCACTTTTAGTTTAGTGCTTGTTTAGAGTCGTAAGTCAAGCGGTCTAAACCACCGCTTAGACTTTCGAACTCGACCCGTTTGGTCGGTCATTAGGATCCGACCAAGCATGTTTAGTGACCATATTTTCATAGGGAATAACCTTCCAAGGTTATACCTTATGGTCACGTGTTTTAAGTAGTTGTATGATAGGTAGTTTATATGCCTTAGGTAAATGACCAAAATGCCCTTTTCATGCATAATTGGATGTTAAACATATGTAACCTAAACTTTTGCCACTTAACTGATTATGCAACATATTTAAACATGTTAGGGCATATAATACTTGTCATAGGACTAATTAGATGTCTCAAACGCGCTTTTGCGCGAACGACGCGTTAAAGTAGCACAAGCTGCCTTAATGGGTCGTAACGGGCCGAAAGCACTTAGATTAGGTTCTGATCTAGAATGTAGGCTTTGTTAAACCATATCACATGAGTTCCAATACTCATTTGATTTACAAGACCTCATTCTTTCCGATCTTCCGATTTAGATGTTGATTTATTTACTAGTGATCCGATTACTAGGTACTACTTGAATTTCCTTGGTTTACTTGAGCTTCGCTAAGTTCTTTAGATCAAGGATACCCTTCTATTCAATGTGAGTACATAGTTCCCCTATTTTACTATTTTTAATTGTTTTGGGGTGATTCATATGTATTAAAACGATTTCAAGGTTTAAACGATGGTTTCAAAAACAATTTAAATGGTTTATATTAAACTAATAAAGATTTCGATAATGTGAACGAACTTGTTGATTGTAGTTACATAACGAATGACATTCATTAATTTTGGCCGAACCGAAGGTTATGGTACCCTTTGGTGGTTTGTTAATGCGAGAAACGAGATAGTCGAGTCACGAAGGTTTGAATGTTATTAGCGAGATGACCAAAAGTAGTTTCACAATTAAAACGAGAACGATTTTGGGACGAGTTAAACGATTTGATACGACTTAAACGAGATAAATGATTGGTTTTGGGTAGTGATTAGATAATGGGACGGTGTAGCATGATAAAAGCATGGTAGATACGCCACTGGTACATCTTATATATAAGTGCTTTTATCATATTACATTGCGTGTCATTATTTAGTTCACTTGGGAAATGATTTTGAAACGATGTCACACAACGAGGTTTTCAAAATGATATAAACCATACGAGTTTTATTAACAAGTTTTTACGAGATGTTTTACGAATAGGTTTACTAAAATAAATGTTTTTGGGTTAAGAATCATGGCTACGAGATTTTATAAATTATAACCATCTTAATTTGAGTTGGTTAATTATGTTGCAATACACTTTTCAAAACGAGGTTTGTACTTTTGACTCTTGTAGTCTAATAAGGTACTGCAACATATAAACGAGCCATGAATCCGATACTCTTATAAAACCTATGTGCTCGCCAGCATTTCTTTGTTGACTTTGTTTTTACATATGTTTCAGGTGGTGTTTCTTGATGTTGGTTGCTAGGATGCATGAGTCACATAGGATCTGGACGAGGCCTTAGTGACTTAATAACGATAATAGATGATGTTTAATTTGTTTGTTTGGTTAAAGACAATGTAAATTACTTAATGAATCAATAAAACGAAACTTTTAATTACCATGGTTGTGAAACGATGATTCTGTTACAACACTCCCCGACGTTTCCGCCACGGTTTGTTGTTTTACGTGGTTGGGGTGTGACACGACACATGCTAATGATGCTACAATTGTGAACCTCAAAATTGACAAGGATGTTCTCCAAGCTATGATTGACGCAGCTGTTGGAAAAGTTGTGAGAAAGGCCGTGAAAAAGTTCAAAGAGACCAATGCTACTTGCTCCAAATTCTATTTAAGACTACACTCCCTTACTCACGAGACGGATCTTGTTCATACCTTGGATGCAAAGAATGAACTAAAAAGGAAAAGGGAGAAAAATAACTCCCATATTTCTAAGAAAAGGGGTAAGCTTGGGCTTAAGGAGAACAAACAAAAGTCCAACAAGAAACCTGTATGCAAGACCTGCAAGAAGCGCCACCTCGGGAAATGCAGCTTTGAATCTCAACCTCTACCTTGTGGGATCTGCCAGTCTAAGGAACATAAAACGTTGGATTGCAAGGACATAAAGGATGCAGTCTGCTTCGACTGTAACGAGAAGGGCCACATCAAGACTACATGCCCTAACTATGTCAAGGGAAGTGCGACTAAGGATAGAAAGCCTAAGAATGGAAGCGCTTCAACTCTCCCAATAAATGCCTGAGGCAGTTCACATCACTAATGACATCAGGTACATTCCTTATCATTTATCAGCAATATAAATGCTAAGAGTTCTGTTTTGATTCGGGTACCAATAAATCCTTCATAAATTGTAAGTATAGCAAACTTTTAAAATCTTCCATAAGAACCCTAGATATTAAGCGTAAGGTAAAACTTACAGATGAAAATCATAGGAACCATTTCTTTTGTTCCTGTCAGAAATCTTTAGTCGTAAAATTCTAGAGTACCCTCTCTCTAGATGAAGTACGTCATCATATGTAATTGATATCTCTTTGATCTCTATCGATTGCGAATACCAGACGATATGACAAAAGCGCCATATGAGGATTGGTGTATCTTAATATGTTCCATAGATTGCTTCTATGCCTGATCAGTATGGAGGTTTAATGCATGGAACCACAAAGATATTCCAATGGTCATATAGTAATAAAGTCAGCTAATGGTATTCAAAGAAGATATCCAGAATGGAATTGTCCAAGGAAGTGTCTCTGATTAAGGAATCTGTGGACTCGTAAAGTAAATGTGTCACTTATCTGACACAGGCAATGATAGATGAACTAGAGCCTGAGATTTGGAAAATCTCTGTAACCTCCTTGTGTCTTGATTGTCTTCTCCAAAGACTACCCTGTTTACCTCCTGAAAGGCAAGTAGAGTTAAGATTTATATCCCGCATAGGGCTGCATAATTGTGAAATCTCCAGGACGACTAGTACCATCATTGGAAGAATCGAAACCATGATTAACTGAGTTTTAAGATAGAGGTTCATAAAGCCTAATTCGATATTCTGAGAGTTCGTGTTAGTGCATATGTCTATTGAATTCGTCTTGTATCGAGGCATGTAATTAGAATAGATAGACCAGGACACGTTGTACGAGAGAAACGGGAAACAGACCTGAACCAACCACCCCTCACGAAGTGGCTAGGCCACCTCACACGAGGTGACAGTTTCATGGGGTCTGGCCAGTTCGTGCGACCAGAAAGCATGAAATGGTTTGTGGGGTCTGGCATTCCTATAAATAGGTGGTCTTGGATCTTCATTTGCAACATTCTAATTCCAGAGACAAAGTACTGCCAAAGTGTAGAACGATCTGTAAACACTATCAAATCAATACAATCGACAGTTAAAGTGATTCTAAGTGTGAATCTAGCTGATATAACATCAATACGTCTGATTCCGCCTTTCGTATTGATCGAGAACTCTTCTGAACGACTCGTTTGATCGAATCCCCGATCCTACAAGTGATATCAGAGCTCAGGAGGAAGAGTTCTTACCATTTCAGCTTGTTTTCACCGATAAATCTGATTTCAACTCACTTTCTACTCGTTTTTCTCAAAATTAACCATGAATTTGTGGTTAAAATGGACTGAATCTCACATATAATATGTAAAACACTGTTTTGAACAATCGGTGAACAAATTGGACGGTAAATTCAACCTAAAAACTGATAAAATTTGTCAAAATCATGAACTTTTGGACTTAGAATTTTCAAACGAGGTGAATATTCATTCAAATCGTTTGAATTTTGAACCAAATCGTGTGAAAATCATTCAGATCGTTTGAATATTGATCCAAACCGCTTGAAATTCTCCAGATCGTGTGAAATATAATCAGGTCGCACGAGCTGAACAGTCCAGGTCACACGGATTGTTCAAGTCATTTGAAAAAGTAATTCAGCTCACACGGTTTGAGCCAGATCCCACCAATTCAGGTCGTACGGGGTGTTTGAAAGTGATCCTGATCGTTTGAGTTGTTCAAGTCGTTTGAAGTCAGCTTTTTATCAGTCAAAGTTCATTAAATGCATTCGGTGAGATTCATTAGTTAATCACGTGAATACAACAACAGTCCATGTGAAGACTAGTGCTTGTTATCAATTCACTTAAAACAAAATGTCATCGGCCCAACGAGAATTGAGTAGTGAACTTAGATTGTCGGCCATTCAGAATTTGCATGTAACTTTGTAGTAATTCAAAGTATTGTCAGCACATTATTATTTGAGATTTGGCCAGGTCGTTTGAATATTTAGTTTCAGGCCACACGAGGAGGATTAAGAACTTCAGGTTGTTTGGTTTTATTACCAGTTCACACGGTTTGATCAGTCAAAACTCCAGATCGCACGGGTTGAATTCCAGGACGTTTGAACTTCAGATCGTGTGAATTACCAGATCGTTTGAAAACTCAGATCGCTTGAAAATTCTGTTATTGGGAACTCTCGATACCGAAACATGGAAAACGAATTCTATAACGCGTTCGGTACTACCTCAGCTACTGCAAGTTCAGTTGCTCAGAACGTAAACATGGAAAACGAAACAGGAACGTTACAGAAACCTCCTAAGTTGATGAACATTGAAGAATATTACAGTTGGCAAGAACAGTTCGAGAATTGGGTTCAAGCAAACCATTTAAGGTCTTGGGAGTGTATTGAAACTAAGTACGTTCAACCTCATTCTGATATGGGAGTTATAAAGATTATTTCTGAATTTTCGGAAAAAGAGAGAGACATGTACAAGGCAGAAAAAATGATGATCAGTTTACTTCAACAAGCTGTGAAAGAAGACATTTTCGTATTACTTCAACATGATGCTAGTGCACGTTCGATTTGGGAAGCACTTCGCACAAAATTCGAAGGAAGTACGGAGATGATCAAGAATAAAAAGTCACTATTGAAGAAAGAATTTGAATTGTCTTCAAGTTTGCCGGGTGAAACTACAAAGACTCTTATTAAGAGATATTGTCATTTAGTGCGTTCAATGACCCGGTTGAATATCAATAAAGATCGAGAGGAATGGGTTGAAAAATTAGCCGATGCTTTACCACAAAATGAATGGGGTACATATCTTATGATTTTGAAGAATACCAGAGAGTATGATAGATTGTCAATTGCTCAATTCATTGAAAAACTTGAAGGACAAGATCTTGAACAACAAAAGATCGCTCGAATGAACAATTCAAGTGGTCAATAAGATATCAAGATGTATTTCAAAGGTAATGTTCAAATTTTTGAAGCTAGTCCAAAGATCTATACCGCTTTCAGCGTAGAAAACTCATCCGGATCACTCAATCAAAGTTCAATCAACAACAGTGGATTTTCTTCATATCCGAGTGTTAATCCTAATGTTTCAACTTCAAATTATCAGTCTCAAAGCTCAAACAATGCTAATGGTTATGTGCTACAATGCAACATCGCGTTGCATCTTCAGAACGGTCAGAATTCCTCTAAAGAAGTCGCGAAAGGTCATATGGCATTACTAGTTACCGTGTTAGAATCATATGAGAGTTTGGTTGCGGGAAGGATCGGAAATCCTATGTTAACAAAAGAGGATTACGATCAGATTGATGCTGAGGAAATGGAGCTAATGGATATTATGTGGTGTTTAGCGAGCGTGTTGAGGAGAGCTGAGAAATTTAAGTAGATTACTGGAAGAGATGATTTACGTGATGCTAATGTTTCTATTTTAGGTTTTGATAAGTCTAAAGTTACTTGTTTTCAGTGCAGGAAAAAAGGACAATTCAAGAGGGAATGTATCAACCGAGAAGCAGGTGGAGCTCAGAATCCTTTCGGGAACAAAGAATATTATCGAAAAGCAATATATCATCAGGTAGCTCAACAACCGTCATCATCCCGTACTATTTCGATTGAAGATGGAAAGAAGAAAGCTTGTATTACTATGCCTCCAGATCAAGAAGATGAAAGATTGCCAGAGGGATTTAGCTGGGACAAATATATTCCGGCTGAAAGTAACTCAAAGTTTAGAGCATTTATTGCACTAATCATTCAAGAGCTAGAGTTGATGAAAGAATGGATGGATGTGTTTGCAAATGATGAGAAAAGTCAAGATGGAGAGTCTGTGACTTTAGTAGATAGTTCAGAAAAGACACCAGTCTTTGATCAATCATCAATTGATAGCAGTGATGATGATGAAGATATTATTCAAATAAACATTGGTAAAACTCATTTATCTCCTGAAAGTTTCAAATTTTATTTTGCAGATAAATTGGAGAAACTAAAGGAGAAACGAGCAGCAAAAGAAAAGAAAGAGGTAAAATGTGAAAATGTTGCTCAGGAAGAGAAGAATAAACAGAAAGAAGAAGTTAAAGTTGTTGAGAAGATTGTTGAGATTGAAAAGATTGTAGAGGTCACAAAACCTTGTCTGAAATGTTTGGAACCATGCAAACATTGTGAAGAGAAAGATAAGAAGTTTAGTGAGCTAGACAAGATGAAAGAAAAATTGTTGTTCGATGTTAAGTACGTGAAAGAATCTTATGATGTGTTGAACAGAACAGTCAATCAGTTGGAAAAGACAAACTCAGAAAGGGAAGATGCTTTGACAATGATGAATGACGTGATGATGTCTAAGCAGAAGGCCATCAATCACTATATTGATGAGTGTGCAAAGTTGAAGCAGGAATTGGAGACTGAAAAGATTGAGAATGAAAGAATCAGACGATTGCTAATGAGTTACTCAAGTTCTGATTATTTGATTGATAGAATCTATCTGACAATAGCAGGTTTTGAAGCCTTTCTAGATAAAAAGTCGGAAGATACGGATACTGGTAAGAAACAAAGTGCAAATTATAAAAGATGTCCGCCGCCAGTTTGGTAAGGGTATTCACCGAGACATCCAAACTTGGAACAAGTCAAAAAGGCAGTCAATATAAATTTGAAGTTAGAAACAACGGATGACTTGCCAGATAACATCGATGTCACTTTCACAACATCTGATACGGATCATGAGTCCGAGTTGATTAAGAAAGTGGTAGATCAGGTGTTGGATAAGGATGAGGAGTCAGAGTCAAAGTCTGAATCTGAGAGTTCAAGTTCATCAGTGGACAGTTCGAAATCATCGTTCAAAAGGGTTTACAATAAAGAATTTCTGTTATCAAAAATTAATTTGAATGACGAAACAATCAAAGTGGCATATACTTTGAATGATTCAGACAAATTATATTCTGATGAGGAATTTCCAATTAAAAATGTGAAAATTGAAAATATCAAAACAGTTTTTAAATTGATAAAAATAAAGTTTTCATAAATAAAAGATAAAATGGGATTTTCAAAACCTAAATATACTTCTAGAGTTCAACAACGTTTAAACAAGAAGAAAGGTTTCGGTCCAGGTCATCAAAAGAAACCGAATCATAAAAGATATTTCAAAAAGAAGGGGTTGGGTTTTGATGTTGAAAATAATCAAAATATTAAAGATTTTAAATCAAAAACTGTATTTGTTTCAGGGACAAGTTCTGAAGAAGAGAAAAAGAGCTCATTCTGGAAGCAATCGAACAAAGCGTTTCTTGCAGAAAAACAGAAACATGAGAAGAATGAAGCTAATCAGAAAAAGGAGACAAGAACCTGTTACCGATGCAATGAAGTTGGTCACATCGCCTGGAACTGTTCAAAGGCAACCAACACACAACAGGGAGTGTCTTCTAAACTCAAAGAAAAAGTTGTTGATAAAACTGAACCACCAACTAAAAAATTTAAAATGTTTAAAAATTCAACATATGAAGTTGGTGAGTGTTCTAAAAGGTTTTACAAAAGAAGAGTGAATCTTAACAACCAAACGTGGGTTGCTAAGAAATCAGAGGTTAAATCTGGCGATGAGTTTGTTTCTTCGGAAGCAAAGGAGCCACTTTCTGGCGATGAATCTGACTCGTCAAAGTCAGAGGAGCCACAAGTTGAGCTAAAAGGAGAAAAGTCAGTACCGCCAATGGATGATGTTAACTTTCCACCATTGCTGGCTGCAAATTTAAAATCAAAAGTTGGAAAAGTAGAGATTTCGAATCAATTCTATTCTGAAAAGAAAGAATTTGATGTCGAAAAAGCGTTTAATGGCAAAGTGAAACATAATTTTGGAAAAATGGTTGATGGAAGGGCCAAAGGGGTAAAAGAATTCTATGAATAAAAAAGGAATGTTCAAAGACCAAGTGAAATTGAACCGGATGCACCCAAGGCTGGTCATGCCTGGGTGTCAGCATTTTTTGCTTGAAAATCCTGACTTGCCGGAACTCCCAGGTTGTTAATTGGGGAGTAGGAATCGGCATCTTTCTTGAGAAATTCACAACTGTGATATTTCGACTTACAGGTTGTATTGTTGATAAGAACCTACAAGTGGTTAATCAAGGTCATTAAGTTGAACTTGATTTTAACTTTCATACAAGTGTTTAAAGAAAAGGAAAAGTGAACTTACAAGTGGTAATTTAAAAATAATGTGATGAAACCCCATGTTTGTGAAATGGTAAACAAACTAATTTTCCGAAAAACCCATTTTGATTAAAACAAACTTAAGTGTTTTGAAATCTTTATGGGAAAATAGTTTGTTGAGAGGGGGAGTTCTAATTGTCTAAGCCAAGAGAATGGAGAATTGAAGCAATTCACATCAGTTTGTCATTTTATTTGTACAGTTTATTGTTTTTACTTTCAAATTTTCCCGGAAAATCAAAACTTGAAACATATTTTTTATTTTAGGGGGAGTAAAAAATTAAAATTTTGAAAATTTGAAAAATTAAAAAACATGATAAAATCTAAAAAAAATCCAAAAAACATCGAAAATAAAAATGAGTTTTGTTGTGAAAAAAAGGAAATGATAGTACATCAGTAGACAATCATAGTACGCTAAAGAATTGGAAAGTTAAAATGTGATAAACGGTCTCACTGATGATATGCCAGTAGGTTTTTACACGCTTAGTAGATTGTTTTCGAGATATAAACCTAAATATCAAATGCTTACTTATCTCGTGGGGAACATCTCTCGGATATATAGGTAACCCCTGAAATCTTGTTTGAAGGGCTTTCTATTTCTGACATACTAGGTCTTTGTGCTTGATGATATCTGGGGTATTATACCAGGACTTCTGATTTTGCGGGAGCAATAGCCTAGTCCTCGTATAATACTCTGCACTGCTTTAATCATAAAGCCTACCCTCAGCATAAAAAATGATGAAACATTGAAAAATGCTAATCATGTGATGTTGAAGAAAAGATCCCCAAACGGGACACACCTAAAAGTCGAGCCATCATCTCTTTGTCTGAACGGAAGTTCTAACCTGAGCTCTCATGGCCTCGCATTACCCATCTACAGCTATCATTAGTGTACATTCACCTGTAAGACTGAATATAGGAGTCAGGATACGGGAGTATATTCTGAGGTGGGACACGCGAATAAGTTTAAGTTCTTAAAACATTAATCGGTATCTCGAATTAATTGAACTTTGTGTGAAATTTTAAGTGGATCAGTATACTGACAATCTAAGTGAATCGTTTAGAACTTAAAGTGTTTAAAGCTCAACGGTACAAGTGATTTGTCAAAAAATGATATGATCCTCTTACACAAACTCACAAAAATATGTCTGTATATAATATATTTCCCAAAATCTAAAAAGATTCTCAGTGTGTTTTAGCATAAAATTTTGAAAAATCAAAAAGATTTTTTTCATATTATTTTCAGCAACTGATGTTTAGAAAGCTGATTTTCAAAATTCCAAGTGCTAAACATGATGAACAACAGTGGGTTGGGAGAGTTTGTTTGAAATAAGAAATGATTAAATGGTTCATTAATTTGAAATCAAAATTTGAGTGTTACGAATACAAGTGGTTAAGCAGAGATCATAAATGAGAGATCATGTTGATTTGAGAATGTTTCAAGTAATTTCTAAAATTGTTATAAATAAAAAAACCTTATGTTTTGGGTAGAGTATGTGCAGGTAAAAAGCTTTAAAAGAGCTAAGTTTCGACTCCTGAGGATTTTTCGCATAAGCGTATGCAGATTAAAGCCAGGTTTCCGATTCAAAGTTTGCAGATAGTGAATTCCAGACTACGATCCCAGCTTATCGAAAGGGGGGGGTCTGAAGACGTAAGAGCCAGATTTAGATCTTGGAATAGCGTTCGAGAAAGAAGGAAGAGCTTAAGGAATCAAGAGATCTGATCAAGAGAATTTGAAGAGTCGGGTTAAGATTCTGGAAGAGTAAGAGATAGATTGAAGGATGCTTACAGAGAAAGATACTTTGGAAAGAGCGAGAAGACCGATCAAGACTGAAGACTCAATACACTGAAGACTCGTCAACATCCAAGGGGGAGTTTGTTAGTGCATATGTCTGGTGACTTCGTCTTGTATCAAGGCATGTAATTAGAATAGATAGACCAGGACACATTGTACGAGAGAAACGGGAAATAGACCTGAACCAGCCACCCCTCACGAAGTGGCTAGGCCACCTCGCACGAGGTGACAGTTTCATGGGGTCTGGCCAGTTCGTGCGACCTGGCAAGTTCATGGGGTCTAGCCAGAAAGCATGAAGTCCAGTTCGTGGGGTCTGGCTATAAAGCATGAAATGGTTCGTGGGGTCTGGCATTCCTATAAATAGGTGGTCTTGGATCTTCATTTGCAACATTCTGATTCCGGAGACGAAGTACTGCCGAAGTGTCAAACGATCTGTAAACACTATCAAATCAATACAATCGACAGTTAAAGTGATTCTAAGTGTGAATCTAGCTGATATAACATCAATTCGTCTAATTCCTCCTTTCGTATTAATCGAGAACTCTTCTGAACAACTCGTTTGATCGAATCCCCGATCCTACGGTTTGGTATTGTTAATTAAGAAAGACGGTTCATTTTGCTTATTCATTGATTACCGCAACCCTATTTAGGCAACAACTAAGAATCGCCATCAGCTGCCCAGGATCATCGATTTGTTCAACTAACTGTAAGGATTAGCCATTTCTTAAGATTGGTATTAAGCAATAGTTGGAATAACCACCTCACCTTAAATAAGTTTTTCTATAATAGTTGTTATATAAGTATCAAGGTTGCTCCTTTGGAAACCTTGTATTAATGGAATATCGAACATCCGTTTGATGGACAGAAGTTTGGTAAGTCCGAATTAGCAGGACCTGAAATTTCCTTGGAAACAACGAATAAGATCATACGAAGTCGTAATCGTCTGAAAGTTGCCAGTAATCGGCAGAAAATCAAGGATTGATGAAAGTCACAACCCTCTTAAGTCCTTAATAAGGAATAAGGTTTAATTGAAGGTATCACCCCAAGAAGGGTGTGCTGAATTTTTTTTATTTATCAGGCTAGTTAAGCTCTGGATATATAGAACCATTCGAGGAAATCGAATATATCAAGATCAAGTAGCATATAAGCTAAAACCTATTTAAGGAGCTTGGTGGAGCTCGCAATGTGTTCCACACTTATGATTTAAAAATATGGCTAGACAATAAGTCAAGAGCATTGTCACATAATGATATGCAGACTAATGAAAATTTATGGTTTGATGAGAAACCCCTATCGATTGAGGATCAGCAAGATTAGAAGCTCCAAAAGGATACATGTACCTATTATAAAGGATATCTTGGGTGCCTGGAGGGGCCCAGATGTGCTGTAGAAAAATTAAGTCCATTATAAGACAGAAAAGTACTTCCATCATTTGAGCAAATCTTGAGGTAGAGATTTCTTTTAAGGGGGTGAGGATGTAACACCTCGTAAAATCACGTCCAATGATACATTGACACGTGTACAAAACCCTAATAAGGTCAATCGTTGACTATGAAGGACTAATTTTGTGAAAAATATAAAACTTTGATTATGGAAGAACTGGAAGTGTTATTATGCTTAAAATAAGTTTCTGAATAACCTCTTACGGTATTCATATTCACATATGAGCCACATGTTGATCAAGTGTAGCCGTTTGCGTAATTAATTGAAAGTTTGTGCGATGAAGGGTTGAAAGCGTCAACATGTTAATTCTTACCTCTGAGTGACCTCTTAACAAACCGGGAGCTTCATAATATTTGATTATACTCTCGGGAATGCCAATTATTGGCCGTCTAAGGCTTTTATGCCTTTAAGTGATGTTACGCGCAACTTTGCAAGTTTAAGGGGTTAAAAGCGTCAATATGTTTAATTATACCTCTGAATGACCTTTCTACGAACCCAAAGCATTATGATGTTTTATAATACTCTCAAGAATGCCTAATATGGATCAGATAAGGCTTCGATGCTATTAAACGATGATATGCGCAAGTTTGCGCATTAGAGGGACTCTTTGCGTCAAACTGCAAAAGTATACTGATTCGTATGGTATAAAACCTTCCGGAATATGATCATAAGTTAAACATGCCCTAAATATCCTTTATATAGCTTAGAAATAGGCTTTGAGGTGTTTGGTGCGCAAAAATAAACTTATTTGATCAACAGGGACTAAAAGCGTCAAAAATTGCATAAGTTTGCATTTTCGCGCGTATCTTACGTTCGGAATATATCCGGACATCCAAAAATTTATGTAATCATTAAAATATTTTACTTTAGTGTTTGGCCTGATAAATTTCCATTCGTCGTGTAATTTGGATCGTTTTTTGTGTCCGTTCGTGTTTCGTCGAAATTAGCAGAACAACGCAACAGTACGACCAAACGAACCAACATCTGAGATGTTTTTGAGCATATTTCATGTTCTCTATACTTTAACTTCATTTTAGAGCCTTGAAATGGGGTTAACGGGGTTTAAACGCATCGAAAATGACTCAAAAGTGTTGCAGGGACCAAACCTGTCATTTATTGAAACTTTCTGGGAACTGGTACATGGTGGTGCTGCGCCACCACTATAGGGTGTTGCCGTGGCTTGACGCCACGGCCTCATCTGGGCAGAAACTTCATTTTTGAACCCAGGTTGAATTTCAGGGGCCTAAGTGTAACTTTTCTCAATACCGTGTGATGGTTTTGGACACCCCTAGTATTCAAAAACCATGTGCCTTATGTGTAAGGTCCAGATCGAAGCCCAATTATCGAGGAACGATCCTAACGGTTCTTGAAATCCTATTAATACCCACTAGTTTTGCTCTCATTTCTCACACTTGATCTAAATTGCTCTAAGTTGAAGCTTTATGCATCATACCTGAGTTTTCTAGATCAATATCATCCTTGCTTGGACCCCTTGTAAGTGCCCTCTTATGGCTAGTTATTTTATTTGGCTTAAAAGCCGAAAACTCAAGCATTTGCGATAAACGATTTGACTTTTAAACGGTTGAGCCATTGTTCGCAACGAACATGGCTACGTGATCGTAATTAGGTAGGTATTAAACCCTCAAAAGGGCACCTCCTAATTACCACGTTTGCTTAGTTAATTGCCGGGTCAAAGTAATTAAAATAAAAGTCAAACGAGTCGATTTTTAAATAAAATTCATAACTAAAGATGTAAAGGCAATAAAATCAGTTTAGTCACTTTAATAACTTGGTAAATATAAATTGAACATGTCTAGGCATGTTCAACCCGACAATTCTGAGTTTAGGCTCGTTTCGGAACCGAAAGTCGCAAAAGTAGACTTTTGCTTTGACTTTCAGTTTTGACCCGATTTAGCTTAGTTTAGGTATGCCTTAGGATTCCTTTAGGACCATATTATATGTTAGTATAACCCTCCAAGGTTATACAACATGGTTCCATAGAAATCATAGTTCATTGCATGTTTCCGTTAAATGCGTAAAAGTTGACCATTATGCCCTTTTGATATTAAAACGAGATTTTTTAAAATGTGAGAGGACAAAAATCTTTATTACTAATTTATAAACATGTCCTAAAAATTTGACATCAGTTTGAGGTCTAAATTAAGAGTTATGCTCGATATCGTAAATTGAAAGCTTTTTATTAATTAAACGGCATTTTCAGCATAAAGCCTATTTAAACCCAAATTTTTACACCAAAACTTTTACCCACTGATGTAATATAATATTTAGGGATTTTTGGAAATTTTTATTTAATTTTAAACTGATCATAACATAGAGTTCTTGCATTGACTCGGTAATTGACGGTTATGCCCTTTTTGGCTAATGAAATGAGTTTTACACATCCTTTACATACCAAACCTTTTGCTACTGATTTTATATATTAAATAAGTTATTTTAAACTGTAAAGGTTGTTCATAATCTCAGATTTCCTTATTTAACCCGAATACCGTCAAATACCGACTTTTATGAGATTTAGGCGCATAGTATGGTTTAAAACCATATTTGGCACCTAAAGCTTGTTACCTACTGATGTTATGAATAAATTTTTATACTTAAACAGTAATTAAAAGTGTTGAACTCAGATTTCCAAATTTGGCCCTTTTAACATATGTGAAATGACCAAAATGCCCCTACGGTGCATAGTTTGGCCATAAATGATAAATTTCACATATGTGAGATATCTTACTAATATAACTTGATAAAATAAATATTTTTACTGATTATTTAGACCAGAAACTCAGATTATTATTTAACCTCTTTTATAAACATTAAAATGACCAAAATACCCCTACGGGGCATAAATTGTTTTTAAATTCGTTTTGGGCATAATGGAAGGTATCCTACTGATATCACAACATATTTAAGGCATATCAACTTGTGAAACATGTTCATGACTCATTGGTTACCCGTTATGCATCTTTCGCGTTCGGTACGGTTTATGTAACTAGTTTGCGTAAATTAACCGAAACGGGTCAAACCTTATCATTTTCACTTCAAAATTCAGAATGTGTTTAGTTTACCCATATTATACAAGCCTCCATACTTGTCGGGTCTAAATCACACTCTAATCCGGTCTTCGCTTAATCTTGCGTTTTGAACCGTAAACCTTTCCTTAAAACTAACCGGTCTAAGTTACAACTTAAATAAGACCCGTTAGGAATCTAATAGGTTAATAAAACCTTCGTTCCAGATTGAGAGCCCCAGTAGAGGTACTTGTGCTTGCTGATTAGAATATACGGCTGAGTATAACTTGCATTTTAAGCTCAGGTAAATAATTTTAACTTATTTTCCCTTATACGGGCTTGGGATACGGTAAATTATTACCGCTTGGTCGGGTGTAGAAATATTTTAATCGGAGATGATTAAATTGCATAATCCCGTTTTAATCAGTATTGATTGATAACAAATAACATTGGGGGTTAATGACCGTGTCCTGGATATCCTCGGCTCATTTAAAAAGTGTAAATGGCCACAACTTAAGCACAAGGTGTAGGTATAACACCTCCTGTTGCGTATGTAAAAGATATACTCACTCGTGAGGTAACTTCTTGTGAGTTATATTTGTGGTGTGTCGATTAATCTTGATTGGTTTGTTTAATCACCGGCCCTAAACGTTGGACAAACATGTAAATTTGATACAAGATTGTTATTAATATAATTGTCCCAAGTTATTAAAGAATATTTATGCCTTGTGCATTTAAATCAATTTTCATAAAGATTTCAAAAGAGTCAGTTAATTGTGTTTACCAGTGTAAACTGACGTATTTTCCAAAAAGGTTAAGTGACAGGTACCGTACGTAAATTGGTTGGGAGCTCAGAGCGTTAATAAGGAATCTTGCAAGTTCTAAACATCTAAAGTCTGTTGAACAGTGTTTATATTTCTGTTTTAAGATCCGCCTGTGGATCCATTTTACAATCTGATTATAATATTGATGTTACTTTTGTATCGGTTTGTAATATTTTTACTTTAGACTTCCGCTGTGCATTGAACTGTGATTATTTGACTATGATGATATCAACTACGTCACGATACTCCCCACCGAGCCCACCGGTAATACGTGGAAATATCGGGGTGTGACAACAACCTTCCCAGACTCTTGTAACTTCTTTTTCTGGTCCAACTCCCTTTCATAGGTCAGGAGTCTACCATGAAGCTGGGTTAGGGTCAGATCTTTCAACCCAACTGAATTCCTGGTTACAAAAGCAATTGTGTCCCATTTTTCAGGAAGTGACCTAAGAAACCTACTGTTTTGTGTTGCATTAGCAAATTCAACCTTAACAAGTTTCAGTTCACTTATAAGACAGCTAAAATGCTCAAACTGTTGTGTTAATGATTCACCCTTAATGTGACAAAAGGTTTCTTACTGTTGGTTCAAAATTTCCCTGTTATTTTCAATTACTTCTTCAGTCCCACCAAATTGTTCCTTAAGTGCATCCGACAATTCCTTGGCATTGTTACAGTGTAACAGCCCAGCATAAATTTCATTTGGGAGTGCAGATGCAATGATGCTAAATGCCTTGGCATCCAGTTCAATTTTCTGAAAATCCTGATCAGTATAGTTTTCAATTTTCTTAGGTGCTAGAACTTTTAGATCATCAGCAGTCGGCACCATTGGAACATGTGGTCCAAAGATAACCGACTTCCAACATCCGGTATTTTGTTGAGCTAAGATGTGACCCATCCTTCGCTCCTAGATGTTGTATTCAGATCTGACCAACATAGGTGGTTTAAAGAGTGAACCAGTGTTATTAGTGTTATCCTGTGATTGTGAAGCCATTTTTGTTGTTTTACAGGTACTGAATAATCAATTTTGTACATGATTACACCTTACTCTGTTTTTTAACTAAAAACAAACAATCAAAAGTATCAACGAAATTGAGCTGAACTTTTACGTAAAATGACTGTTAAATCAAATTTGACTGTCCTTGCTCTGATACCAATTGTTAGGATCTGAGTTTCTTTTGATTATGTTTATTTGATTAGGAAGAAGATGAAACAGAGATATATTGAAGCGGAATTAGATGAAACAAACTTCCAACACACAATCAATGAGAGAATGAGTTTCAGTAAACATGTTTAACATGAAATCGAATGATTGTATTTATTACAAAATTCAATTACAATGCATGAATTCACTAATCTCCCCCTCAGCCTGAGCTCACTTGATTATCCGTACAAAATGACTTTCTGTGAAAGAGCTAATAGAACAGTACAGAATACTGTTCTATTTATAGTACAGAACAACCACTGAGCATCTTCGGCTGACGTCACCATGAAAGCGACATCTAACCTCCTAACAACCTCTAACAACTGTCCTATACAACCACTGATCATAAACCACTGATTACAATAAACAAATACAATACAAGACTAAAACTACTGATTCTTCATTCCACTGTTATAGCTCCAGCAGTGCTTTGGTCTTCAGCAGTACTTGAGACATATCAGTAGATTGAGCTTCAGTACTTTGACTTCATCAGTTCTTTAGAGTAGCAGCAGTTGCGAAGAGCAGTGCTTTGAGTCATCAGATGTTAGGGCCACTTTCAAGGGGAAAGATTAAGTACAAACAACTGCTTATTCTAGATCCACTGCTCTGAGCAAGTTTTGGCTTTATCAACAGTTCCTTTGTAGGGTTCAATCCCAACACGCGCTTATAGTGATGACGTAGATATTTGTAAGTGCATATTTCAAGTCTATTTGCACATCAAACCATTCCTACAGGTGGTATCAAAGCTATGGACAAGATACCTACTTTTACACGTGCTTAGAGTTGAAGATTTTGATCAAAAAGCTTCGTTTTACATCATTTGAAGAGATACCAAGGACAAAAAGTTATGAATTTCTTTCTAGACCTTTCTTTTTTGTTATAGAACATCATATCAAAAGATTACACCCAGATTCATCCATTTTCATGTCCAAATCATCAAAATTCTTGCCAAAATGGGTCTGAGCAAAGGAGTCGTGGTCACGTAAGAGTCCAAGCGAAGAAGCTCATACGTGCGCAGGAGTGCGAGCGCATGAGTCATACGCTTGGATCAGTCATAGATTTGAAGAAGTCATACGCAAGAAGGGTCTTACACATAGGGCCATACACTTGGGTTGATTCATACGCTTGGAACTCATCGCTTGGTTTATGTGAAAATTGTTAAAGTGTTCAACATGGATTCAGGAGACTTTAATGCTTTTGTATTAAGGAGTTCATGTCACGCCCCAACAGATGGCGGAATCATTGGAGCGGGACGAAATAGCTTGCTCGAGACTTCATAACACTAAATTTGCGACAATTATTTAATAATCAAAATTTACATTTCATTACTAAGGAACAAGTACAATAGTTTTCAAAGAAAATTACATCATGTTTGTAACATCTGTGCTTATAATCATTGTGAACAGTTCTATTATCAATAAAACAATGTTATTTGATCCCAATGTTTGTTTGGTTGTGTTTTATATTTTTCATGTTTTGACTTTTATCCAATTTCAAACTCTATATCACTTTCTGGAGAGTTATACGCAAACTGGTGCGTAAACGTACTTAGTTTAATGCGAGAAATACTCTGGAACATCAACATATACTTAACATACCTTAAATAACCTTTACATAACTTAGAAATAATTTTTGAAGGCTTTGGTATTGCAAAAACAAGTTAATTCGCTTACAGGGACTAAACTTGACAAACCCGAAACTTTGTAACGGTTAATTATGCTCACTAGAATGCACGATATAAATTTCATAAAATTTCGTTATCGTACGAGAAAGTTATGATAAAATCCGTGTACAAGGGGTTAAAGCGACAACGTTGTAGTTTAGGACTTTTCGGGTAACAATAAAGTTAACCGAGGACTTAGAAAATGAGGTACAAGTCCTAAAGCCCTTGTAGGTAAATAAGAAGGGCTCAAATTGGAAAATATAATCTTAGTTGCCCTTTCGAAGGGCCAAGAGACAAGTTGCAACAACTTAAAACATTTAAACCTGATTACAAGGCTGACGCGGGCTGATCACGAGCAACATCTTCGTCTTACTCTGGAACTCCTAAAGAAAGAGAAACTTTTCGCCAAATTATCCAAGTGTGAATTCTGGCTTAAAGAAGTTCAATTCTTAGGACATATTATCAACGAACAAGGTATTCATGTGGATCCCTCCAAGATCAGTGCGATTAAGGATTGGGATACGCCTACTACTCCTACTGAAGTTCGTTCTTTTCTTGGTCTGGCGGGTTATTATTGCCGCTTCATTGAGAACTTCTCAAAGATTGCAGTTCCTCTAACTGCACTAACTCAGAAGAACAAGCCCTTTGATTGGGGATTCAAACAAGAGGAAGCTTTTCAAAACTTGAAGCAGAAACTCTGCGACGCGCCTGTCCTGACTTTGCCTAAGGGCAATGACGATTTTGTCGTTTATTGCGATGCATCTAAACTGGGTCTTGGTTGTGTTCTGATGCAAAGTAACAAAGTCATAGCATACGCATTGAGGTAGTTGAAGATGCATGAGAAAAACTACACCACTCATGATCTTGAGTTGGGTGCAGTTGTCTTCGCTCTTAAGATCTGGAGACACTATTTGTACGGTACAAAATGTGTGGTTTTCACGGACCACAAAAGTCTTCAGCATATCTTCAACCAGAAAGAACTCAACATGAGGCAACGACGTTGGGTTGAGCTTTTAAACGACTATGACTGCGAAAATCGCTACCATCCTGGTAAGGCGAATGTCGTAGCTGATGCATTGAGTCGTAAGGAACGTACTAAGCTTCATTGTGTACGTGTTCAATCTGTTATTCAAGCTCGATCCGATATCCAAGCATGCATTTCTCAGGCTCAACAATCTTGTGTTTCACAAGGTTTAATGGATACGGAATTTCCCTATCACATAACACCTGATCTGGAACTGAAGGACAATGGATCGTATTACTTCATGGACCGTTTGTGGGTCCCAAGCCAAGATAACCTTCGCACCTTGCTTATGGATGAAGCCCATAAGTCTCGTTATTCTATTCATCCGGGCTCAGATAAAATGTATAAGGATCTTCGTATTCAGTATTGGTGGCCTGGTATGAAGAAAGACATTGCCTTATACGTATCAAAATGCCTTACTTGTCTTAAGGTTAAGGTTGAACATCAACGTCCTTCGGGTTTATTGGTGCAACCAGAGATCCCAGTTTGGAAATGGGAAAACATTACTATGGATCTTGTTACCAAACTTCCACGCACAAAGAAAGGTCATGATGCCATCTGGGTAGTCGTTGATCGTCTTACTAAGTCAGCACATTTCTTACCAATCCGTGAGGATTTTCCTGCTGACAAACTTGCTAAAATCTATGTGGATGAAATTGTAGCTCGACATGGTGTTCCTTTGAACATCATTTCTGACAGAGATGCTCGTTTCACTTCTCATTTTTGGAGAACCATGCAATCTGCTATGGGGACCCAACTTAATCTGAGCACGGCTTATCATCCGCAAACGGATGGTCAATCTGAAAGAACAATCCAGACTCTGGAGGATATGCTTAGAGCTTGTGTGATCGACTTTGATGGTAGTTGGGATTCACATCTTCCATTAATTGAATTCTCCTACAACAACAGTTATCACACCAGCATCAAAATGGCTCCCTTCGAGGCTCTCTGTGGTCGAAAATGTCGTTCACCAGTCTGCTGGAATGAGATCGGCGAGGCTCAACTTACTGGACCTGCCCTCATTTTAGAGACTACTGACAAGATCAAGAAAGTTCATGATAACCTTCTGACGGCTAGAAGCCCTCAGAAGAGTTACGCGGACCCAAAACGCAAACCCTTGGAATTTCAAGTCGGTGATCGAGTATTACTTAAGGTCTCACCTTGGAAATGTGTGATCAGATTTGGAAAGAAAGGAAAACTTGCGCCTAGATACGTTGGACCATTCAAGATCGTCGAAAGAATCGGTAAGGTAGCCTACAGACTTGAGTTACCTCCTGAACTTGGAAATGTTCATCCAACTTTTCACGTATCAAATCTCAAGAGGTGTTTAGCTGATGAGAATCTCCACATACCACTTAATGAAATTCGTGTTGATAAAACACTGAAATTTGTTGAGAAGCCTGTGGAAATCATGGAACGTGAAGTCAAGTGGCTTAAACGCAAGCGCATTCCTTTGGTCAAAGTTCGCTGGGAAGCTAAACGTGGACCCGAGTTTACTTGGGAACGCGAAGATCAAATGAAGGCGAAATATCCGCATCTTTTCCCACGAGTTTCCTCTAAATAAATTTCGGGACGAAATTTCCACAAGTAGGGGAGACTGTAACATATGTGCTTGTAATCATTGTGAACAGTTCTATTATCAATAAAACAATGTTATTTGATCCCAATGTTTGTTTGGTTGTGTTTTACATTTTTCATGTTTTCACTTTTATCCAATTTCAAACTCTATATCACTTTCTGGAGAGTTATACGTAAACTGCTGCATAAATGTACTTAGTTTAATGAGAGAAATACTCTGGAACATTAACATATACTTAACATACCTTAAATAACCTTTACATAACTTAGAAATAAGTTTTGAAGGCTTTGGTATTGCAAAAACAAGTTAATTCGCTTACAGGGACTAAACTTGACAAACCCGAAACTTTGTAACGGTTAATTATGCTCACTAGAATGCACGATATAAATTTCATAAAATTTCGTTATCGTACAAGAAAGTTATGATAAAATCCGTGTACAAGGGGTTAAAGCGACAACGTTGAAGTTTAGGACTTTTCGGGTAACAATAAAGTTAACCGAGGACTTAGAAAATGAGGTACAAGTCCTAAAGCCCTTGTAGGTAAATAAGAAGGGCTCAAATTGCAAAATATAAGCTTAGTTGCCCTTTCGAAGGGCCAAGGGACAAGTTGCAACAACTTAAAACATTTAAACCTGATTACAAGGCTGACGCGGGCCGCGTCAATCTTAACCATATCTCAGGCGGGCCGCGTCAGGCCCCCCGATGCAGAAAATCGTTTTTCTTGGCTGTTCAGCCTTGGAACCGACTTTACTCAGTTGTTTCACTTCATGGGAGACCCCTAAACACCCCTTAGACACTTAGGGACACTTGTAAGTAAGTTGTGGTCACTTGTAGACTCATGTGTCAACATTTTGTGGTGTTGAAATCACTATAAAAGGCCATGAAGTTTCAAACATTGAACACACCTCATTCCTGCACTTTGGAGCACTTCTGGAGCTCAAGTCTTCTCTCAAGTGATCCCTGGTCATTCTTAGGACTCTTGTAAATTTGCCTAACCTTCCTTAGTTTAAGTTTTAGCTTAGTTTAGCTTAAAAGTCAGCCGTCGTAATTAACGGTTGACTTAACGATTAATCACTAATGGTCCAGTGATTAGCCGAATCAAAAGTAGTTATAAGTTGGTAATTATGTGGGTAATAAACTCTTAAAAAGGTTTCCCCTGATTCCCACTCTAACTAGGTCAAAAGTCGGGTCAAACTTGCTAATAAAAAGTCAACAGAATTGTTAATTTCTAATTTATGCATAAATAAAAATGTAGAACATATACAACCTGTTTGATCATCATTATAACTTGGTAATTAGTGTAAGAACATGTCTAAACATGTTCAACCCGACAATTTCCTGTTTAGACCCGGTTCGGAACCGAAAGTCGCATAGTTTGACTTTTGCTTTGACTTTCAGTTCTGACCCGTTTAGGCATGTTTTAAAAATGCCTCAGAGCTTTAATTGGACTAGGTTACCTACTAGTATAACCCTCTGTGATTATACACCTTGGTTCATTAGTTATCCAATTAATACGCATGTTTCCGTTAATTGCTCATATGTTGACCATTATGCCTTTTTCACCTTAAAACGTGATTTTTGAAAATGTAAAAGAGTAGAAACATTTGTTACTGATATATAAACTTGTACCCAAAATTTGAGATCAATTGGTGGTGTAGATTGAGAGTTATGCTCATTAGCGCAAAATGTATGCGTTAACTTACCACATAAATGTTCGTATCAATGTAACATGCATTACTTTGCAAAACATAACTTTTTGACATATTCAAAATACTTTGTTTTGTACATTTATACATTTGGACTATGTGACAATACTTTACTTACAATACATAACATTTGTTACACATTACTTGACTACTTTTGAACTTTTAAACATTTGACATGGCTTATACAAGGACTTTTGACTATTGGGTTAAACATACACATTATACATTGGTGGTTTGTTTAAGTGATTTAAGTAACGAGGCGTGAGTAATATGATACAAGCATGGTGGATACGCCGCTAGTACTTCCTATATATAAGTGTTTGTATGGTATTACATATCGTAGCGTTATTTGAATCATTTCAATTTAGACATATGACATTTTATACATATAACATACTTTTCACAAGACATTGTTTTACAAAACAACTTATCTTATACAAATTCATTTTTACATGGTTATTCATTTAACCATACATTATTCTCTTATTTATACATATCATCTGAACTTATTGTTTTTCAAACGATTTACAAAATAAATCAAATTACAAGGTTCATGACTAAACTTTATTAAACAATTTCTTAAACTTAAGTCATGAATCCTATTTTCACAAACCTATGTATCTCACAGGCATTTTTATGCTGACGTACCTATTTTCACATGTGTTTTCAGGAGCTTTTCCGTAGGATGATGATCGTGACACTAGGGCAGACCTGTGCCTTAAAGACTAAAAATGAAGATAGAACTAGTTTAATTATGTTATAAACTCTTTATTTCCTGTATTGACAATGTAACACGCTTGTTGATAAATAAAATACAACTTTGAATGCCATGGTTATGAAACAATTAATTCTGTTACAACACTCCCCGACGTTTTCCGCCACGTTTTGTATGTTATACGTGGTCGGGGTGTGACAGAAGAGTTGGTATCAGAGCTAATGGTTATAGGGAATTAGGTTATTAGTAATGCTTTGACCTAGACTATAACCTTTCTAGGACCCTAACACAAGTTATCTTGTGTTTAGATCTTAATACATGCATATCACCTATCCTTAGGTGATTATCAAAACAAAAACCAAATTTTCCGAAACAATTTTTGAAAAACAATCATCTGTTTTTGGATGATTTATTACAAGGTTTTGAACCCTCTATTGTAAGGTTTTGAACCCTCTGTTATATGGTTTTGAACCATTCCAGTTTGGTTTTTGGCCTTGTGCCTTCAAATTTTCAAAAACTCGTCAAGGTTTTGGGTTCTAAATAATGTGTGTGACAACTCGAGTTTCCAAGGTTTCTCTTCTATGCGTTACTTGTTTTGTACTGTGTTTTGTGATTCGTGCATTGATTTTGTACACTATGATTTGTTTGTAAGGTGTTCATGCTTGGTATATGCTTGGGGTATTAAATTATTTGAGTATGATTAACGTATGATATTTTGGTTGAATAACTTATTGGTTTTGCTTGGGCCGCTCATGCGTTGGACAACACATTCACACCTTAAAACCTATATACTATATCGACCCACAATGATCACCGAGCCCAACTCTTGTGCATGCTGGGCCGCACTTGTCATGAATACTTTTGAGCCACCACCACACTTATAATAATCGGCCCACTTCCTTTAAACAATTCGGCCCAACATCCCCTCTTTTATGTATACGTAAACACATGGTCATATCCCACAATTCTTGCCATATTGCAAACCCTAAAACTTATTTTCCCCTCTTGAGTGGCGACGGCAGTAGACCCTCCCTCATCATCGAAGCATCATGTGTGCGATCTCAACACTCCTGGTTAGTATTGTTTGCCATTAAATTGATTGTATGTGTGGAGTTAAAAGGAATCATGATCTAGGGTTTTAGACACACATCGAGTAGAATCAGATCGATCATTGGTATTGAGAATCAGTATGCAATGAATTCGAAGATTTGGTTTGTGTTGTAGCGATTAGATGGTTTGATTTGGCATGAATGTATAACACTTGATTCAACATAAACTGATTAGATATAATTGTTAGTTTTCTTGATGATAAAGTGACTGTGAAGCATGGATGATCGATGATTATGTGTCATAAAACTCACTGATGTGCTTGCACGATGTTAGGAAGTTGCTGGAATAATCATGCTATTAATGTTTGTATAGAATAGGTGTGTTGTAGAAACCCAGACAACCTATTGATGATACACTGTTCGTAATGTGTTAACTACTATGTGCTTGATATACTAATTCCTTTTGCATGTGATTGTGAAGCTCAAAAGTTGTCAGCTAATCATTATTACTTGCAGTCCACTAATTTGATAACTTGCATGTGAAACTGTTTGACCATTAATTACTTGTTTTTGGACTATGTGATTCACTGTCGTCCACTATATACCCAATACATCCCTATTACTTTTGTCCACTAAATGAATTGGTTCAATAAAGATAATAGTTGAATATTGGTTGTCGGCCATGATTGTTAGAATTCATTGGATTTCATTGATTATCATGTGATTTGTCCCCTCATCATATCAATTCATGACATCAGGCTCATGTGTGGTTGTATTTAGTGTGTCGGCCACCATCTGGATCTAATTCACTCACACTCAGTTTTGGATAAACTCATTTGGGCCGCACACTTAATATAGTTATTAGTTTTAGGCTGTTTGCATTCATTGATTGGGCCTGGAACAACTGGGCCGTGTGCCACGAAGATCATCATAATGGACCGTTATGGCATATAGGTCTAGCATGTTTGTGACACAAGTATCTGGTGACTCAAGTGATTATTGTGTGTTATGTGATAATGATATAAATTACGATATGATAACGTGATAATGTCACCAATTGCACACTTAAACTACCCTCGTGCACTGATACGAACGGTGAGTAATATGATGTGTTCATGTAAACTAATTGGTATGAAGTCTAGACACCTATCATGTAATGATTGTATATTTTGGATTGTTGGATTCTACGGTCACTGTTACAACTTGTACATATGTGTATGTCCCTCTTGTGTTATGTGTTACAAATTTACATTACGGGATTATGAAACTGACCGTCCTCGATAACCATATTAGGGATTGGTTGATCAACGGTAACAAAGTATCTAGTCATACCGAGCAACCAAGGTGAGTTCACACTAGCCAAGGCATGGGATTCCCAGGGGTTGGGAATGGGATTGAATAATTACACGTACAACTATTACTATTAAACTAATTACTACTGTCCTCGGATTGAAGGGCACGTACGTAAAACCTACGTACAGTTATACTTACTACTGTCCTCGGATTGAAGGGCACGTACGTAAAGTCTACGTACACGATCATAAGACCATCACCTCTATCAAAGGAAGTCCCTCATTTATCGACTTAATCGCCGAGGCCTATGGCGAGCGGGTCATTAGTTAAT